>JAWNNW010000354.1:4815092-5508865 GCA_035044465.1 Scaptomyza tumidula
CCCCAACAAATTAGTCAAAATTAAAAACCAAACACATGAAATTCATTATTAAACACAGACATATATGAAACGGCGCTTTGTGCTTAGTTTATAGTTGAAAATTTAATCTTAAACTTGATTCAATCCAAAGAGCTGTTTATTCTTAAATATATAAAGTATGAACCTATAAATGGACCGCCAGCTGTGTGCCTTGAGGCCAAATAAGGAAGTATATAAGATAAAAACTCAAACATACAACAATCATGGATCATTGTCATTCCAATTAAACTATCTTCCAAATCTTTTTCGAAAAAAAATATATTCTGTAAAAAATCTATGCATTTATTAACCATATCCCTTTAAAACAATACAAAAGCTAAGACTTGTTCAGCTACTAATCCAACTCAAAAACAAATCCTCTTAAATATCGCAAATTGAATAACATTTAAAGGGAGCTTAACAAAAGGATTTGCAATTTTGTAAGCAAACGATTTACAACAAACGAGTAGAAAAACAAAAACAAATACAGATGCCAGTAAAAATAAATAAAACACAAAACAAGTCCATTGTTCTGAACATTTTTAAAATAAACAAAGAAGAAAATAACTTTCATCATTCATTTACATATAAAACCAACCCACAATTAAAAATAAAATATTTGAAAACCAGAATTTTATAAAATATTATATCTCAAGTAAAAATGTTGCCAATGAATAAATGTGTTGCGGTTTCTGCGTGCCAAATGTGGAAAATATATATTAAAATAAAAGTAAATATAAAAAATAAAACTGCTGTTGGATTTTAATGACTTTAAACTGCGAGAAAAGCAATCAGTATATTTGTTTATTATTATATTCTTTTATTTACGTCGCTCAAACTTATTATAAAATGTCTGTGATACTATAATACTCTTATGCATGAGCATTGTGATTGTGATTCGCATCGGAAATTTATACATACTTCTGTGTGAAATAAAAAAGTAAAATCAAACTGTCCACCCCAGACAAGAACGTTAATTGGCAAGCCTTTCAGTTCCATGACTATGAAATATTCAAGGAATATTTTAAATTCAGAAGGGGATGTCAGCTGTCAGTAGGCAATGAAAATGAAATCATATTCCAACTTACCCGCTTGTACTTGCTTCGAGCTGTCAGCAGAGAACCTGAAATGGTGTCAGATTGAAAATAAATGCAGAAGAGAGCAGTTTGAGCATAAATTTGTTGAGGCGTGCAAACTCTCAGTTAATAGACAACATGGGTAAGTTTAATTGCCAATTGCAATGTGGTTTCTATAAAAGAAACTTACAGATGTAACACGCACATATGCAAAGTATTTATGCCCACGAATACGCGCTGGAAACTTTAATGGATTATTTTCAGGAAATTCAAACTCGTGGAGAGTGGTTAGTCATGATCGATTAATTGCTGGTGCACGCTTTCTTAAAGGAACTCCTTCTCTTGGACTTTTCAAATTCCGGCCAAAAGAAAACAAAACCGACTTTTGTCCGTGCTCCGATCCTAGAACCTGCTACCGCAACACGGAAAGTGCACCCAAAGTAACCGAACCTGAGACTACAAGGAAAGTAACTGAAACGGAGAAGAAAACCGAGGACATGGGTTCTTCCCAAGATCCTGGAACCAGCTACCCCAAAAGGGAAAGTGTACCCAAAGTTCCCGAACCTGAAAGTACAACGAAAGTAACTGAAACGGCGAAGAAAACCGAGGACATGTTTTCCTCCCAAGATCCTGGAACCAGCTTCCCCAAAAGGGAAAGTGCACCCAAAGTTCCCGAACCTGAAAGTACAACGAAAGTAACTGAAACGGAGAAGAAAACCGAGCACAGGGGTTCTTGCCAACATCCTATAATCAGCTGCCCCAATATGGAAAGTGCACCCAAAGTTACCGAACCTGAGACTACAACGAAAGTAATTAACACGGAGAAGACAATCGACAACATGCATGAGAGTTCAACGCAAGAAACGAAAACGGAGAGACCGAAATGCATCTGCTTAGCGTGTGGCAAGTACATTCGCGTTCCACCTAAGCCTAAAAAAAAATGTTATTTTTCAAAAAAGAGCAAGCAAAAAAATGAAACCGTGTCATCTGCGTCGGACACAAAAGTACAAAGCCATCTATCCAAGGAGGCTTGTGATCCCAAATGCATGGCAGACTGTGCATTTGAAAAAGCCGAGCCGTCACAACAAAGTTTGAAGCCAACGACGCGATCGTCGCTTCAAACTGACGCAAGGAGTGCGGATGATAAATCACTGAAGGAGGAAGTTAGTGCACTAAGCGCACAAATGAAGCAGTTATCCGGATCGATAAAAACTCTCACTGAGAAGTACCAGAGTCTGGAAGCCCAGAAGTCTAAATCCACAGCAGAAATACCGCAAATACCGATTTCCACCCCAAATAGGACGTCACTTGTACGCAAAGCCTCGAGCACGTGTCAGTTTTGCAATAAAAAGAATCTTCCTGTGCTAAGCTCCATGCTGTACGATCTCTTAAAAATGATGAAGATGCACAGCGATTCTAAAGTGGCACTTACGATTCTTCTGCGTTCTGATAATGTTTATCATGTTAACGTTAGGCAAACTGACACAGGCGATGTGCTGGGTTGCTTGCTGGTGAGCCAAGCTGGTATTAACGAGGCCAACAATCTGGGCTTATTCCAGAAAATACTCACCTTCTTCGTAAATGATACGCGTAGCTCAGTCAGCAGCAAGAATGCCATTAATGGTAGCTTTAATTTTGAGTTTGTAAAAGGAAGACGTGCATCCGCCGGCGCAAGTCTGCATGGTCTACAAGAGCAGATCGTCAATAACGTACTTCTCCAGTTAACCTACCAAAGTCCTTGTTTCTATGACGATTTGTGAGAGTCAACGAAACGCATTTTTTTTTTAAAGCCTCAAAAGCTGCTCAATCTGTCTTGATGTATTTAAAAGATCAAAATTTTAATGTGTTGTTTTTAATAAAGTACGTTTAAAAGAAACAAACAAGTAAGAAAGCTCCAGTCCAGAAATTCCGATTAGTAGATTATCTGAACCCAATATTTAACGCGAACACTCAGTGCTTGCATGTATGCGTGTGTGCTTGAGTGTGTGTTTGTGAAACATAAATACATAGCTACACGGTTACATGGCTACATGGCTACATGGCTACAGATATATGGCTTCAGATACGTGGTGCAGATACATGGATACAGATACATAGTTACATGGCTACAGATACATGGCATTATATATAAACACATAATGACTCAGCTCTAGTATCTCATCAAGAGATACCTTCTGCTAATCCTACATCTTTATTATATTTATTATATCTCTGAGATCCACGTGTTCATGCATACAGATGGACAGACGGATAGGCTATATCAACTCGGCTGTCCATGCGGGTCAATAAAAAATATATTTTATGGAGTCGCAGATGCTTCCTCCTGCCTGTTACATACTTTTGAACATTGTACCCATTTGCAATGGGTTCAGGGTATAAAAAAGAAAGTTTATTTAACCTTAGCAATGGTCAAAACACAAAGTAAATCGTTATGGCAAACAAGATATTACTTTTCGATCATGTGTTGAATTTCTGCATGAATTTATTCTATTGTTTTGTTGCTCAGTAAAAAGCAATGCAGTTGGCATGTTTTTGGATGCACAAGAAACAAAGCATTGCAATTGCAATCCAAGCAAAAGGGACAAAAGCACAGTTTTTGTGCCAGCATCTGTGTAACGGTCCGAAATCAAAGCAAAAACCGCTGCAGCGGGGAAGAGAGAGAGAGAGAGAGAGAGAGAGAGAGAGAGAGAGAGAGACAGGAGCTGTCAAACCGCATGTCAAACGGTTCATTTTGGCAAATAGCGGTTTGTCAATCAGCCGCGTTGCCTTATCTATCTATGCGCCAACAACTGACCGACATGGGATTGGAGGAGGTAGGTGTGTGGTCGTGTGTGAGAGTTGTAACCAGCATCTGGTGGTGCTAACTCCTGGGGCCGCGCTGACAGCCGCATAAATCAGATGAATGGCAAACAGCGCGGATGCGGATACGTATGCAGATGCGAAATGCGGATGTGTATGTGGTTGGGGATGAGGATGAGGATGCGCTATGCCGATACGGCATAAAATTACAATGGCAGCCGCCATGTTGCGGACCTTTCTGCCCAACTGACTTTTATTGCCAAACCACGCGTTAAATACTATTTTTCGCTATACACGATTCTGTTTGTGCCTCATAATGACATCAGAATTTCGTCAATGGCATCAGGAACGCAACAAAGCATCGGTTGTTCGGGTCAACAAAAGACCGCAGTTTGATATTTGTCTAATTGTTTTGTGTGTGAGTCGAGTAAAAAGAAACGGGTTGAAGGGTGGCAGTCATTTGTTGCACCCGGCAAACAGCAGACAGCAGACAGCAATCAACAATCAACATTCAACTGTCAAAGTCAATTCGTATAATGAGTCCATGTGAGGCCAGTTGAATTCGTGTGAGCCACAGCCCTTGCGAAACTCTCTCATTTAAACGGAAGCGGCTGTTGTAAAACTCTTTAAGGGCCAACAACATAAGTCGCTTTGCTAAAAAAAAACCAAATTTTTGTTTTACTTTTTCTTTTTTGGCTAAATGGTGTTAGTGGAGCGAATGCTTTTAGCTTAAATCAATGGCGTTCGCTGGTTTTTTTGTATACCCTGTGAGACAGTACAGATGTAAAACGGGCATGCCATTAAAATAGTAAGTGCAAATTTTAGAGGGAATAAATATATTCAAGGGTGTAAGTCATGCAAGCAGGTAAAATATGTTTTGACTTTAAACTTTATTGAATCTTGGGAAGGAATGTAAATGTAATGAATATCAACACATTGCTGGGTGTTTACAAGTCGAATACGCAATACTTACAAGATTTTCCATATATTTTTTCGCTCTGGCCGCGTAAAGTCTTTTGGCAGCATTGAAAACTGCAGCTGGCATTTTAGTTTTTCGAGTTTATTAAGCAAATGCCATTTTCATGTCAGCACTAGCTTTTTTTTATGCCTCTCTTTTTCATTCGCCTTATCGACACCACATGTACAACATATATGTACATATGTGTATGTATGTTACAGACGGCTGATATGTGGCTTTACATTTTAGGCAAATAGCTCACATCAAACGCGATTTGTTGGCGGGTGGCTTTTAATTTTTAAATTTAATCTCTTTGAGCATTGCAATTGCAGTTTATTTTTAAAAGTTAAAAGCTTAAAACAAAAATCAAATAGCTGCAGATCAGTTGAGAAACTTTTACTTGAAATCTTGTTGAAAGAAAGAAAAACTTATAACTAAGTTAATATCGTTCTCATTTTAATTTTTTTTAATACGTTTTTACTTTTGAAGGCGTCCTTTATTTAATTATTGTGATTTTATTCACTTTGTTCAACAAATTAAGTATGTTCAAACACATCACCAAAAGCATCTTTAAAAGCTTTCCAAGTGAACAAATTTAATTGGCGCATTGGGCATTTGATATGCGCTTTGAGAAACTACCAACAACACTAACACGTTTCTGGTCAAAAATCCTGGGGATAAAAGCTGTTTAAAATGTGCACCGAGGAATAAACACACACACAATTTCACATACACACACACACACACATTCAGCTTAGGCTAAAGTTTTAGTCAAAAACCAAGCAAACCAGCCAAAAACAAGAACAACAACAGCAGTACCAACAAAAAGTTGTTACTCGCTCAATTCCCTCTGTGTTTTAGAAGAGAGAGAGAGAGAGAGAGAAAGAGGGGTAACAAGAGAGTTGGAGGCGGCAGGTTCCGCAGGCAGCATAATTAATTGCGGTAATTAGTGTGTTGGCAACAAACAGCAAACACACGAAAAACAAGAATAGCAACAAAATCTATAAGGAAGGATGTAATTGAGAATGCAAGTCCAAGAAATACCCTTTAAATACGTAGAAGCAAACCTAATAGAATTATATTTCTGCTGTAATTGAGAATATACAAACTTGTACTTGTGGCAATTGGAATTTGCTGCCAATGTTTTCCGCTTAAAGGGTATACAATAAGAGAAACAATAGAATTGAAATGTGGCAAGAGCATTCGGTTACTTGGAACTCTTGAACAGGTAGCTGGAATTTTCGAATGCAACTGGCGCATTTACTTTACTTAAGATTTGTGGGCCCCACAGAACACAAACTTACTGGCATATTAGTTCTGACCATGTTTTATTTACGACTGTGGCGAAACTGTTGACTGTTTTTGTTCTTGTTGCTGTTGAGAGGCCCGAGGTGCTAATTTAGTTTGCGCTTTCATTGCCGTATTGCGGCTGCCGTGGCTGCCATCATTAGAAATCTCAAAATGATTTTATGGCTAAGCAAACCGACAAAGCACATTGAGGACGACTTCTAGTCAGAAGGGGAAGGGTGGGTAAAAGACAATCTAGACTTAAGAATAAATCTGAGTGGCAAAAAAAGGAGCAGATGCTAAAGTTTATACCCTACCACCTCCTTATGCCGCAGGCTGCTTGCCAAGGAGACGAAGCGGCAGAGACGAAGACTTTTGCAGTTCACTTTAATTGGTCACTTGGCGCGAGCTGGAAAACAATTTAATTTTCGCCATTTTCTTATTATCTCGATTTTGCACGCCAGTTTGACTCATGCTGTCTCGCTCACTCACTCTTTCACTCACCGGCTATATAGAGTGTGTCCAGTGCTGCCATATCTGCTATAAACTTAACCAGGACGAAGGCTACTCAGCTCGCTGCTACTATCACTATACTCCATGTTCAGTTTTCACGCAGCTTCGGGCGCAGCCGTTTATATAATTAAGCGTTGCATACTTTTGCGCACCATGCTTTTTAATCAGCTGGCTTTAATAGGGTATATGTATAGTATGTTTGTATGTATCTGTGTGCGTTTGTCCGTTGGCTACTCAGTTACTGTACTGCTGGCAACGTCTGTTGCGCATTATTACCGCAGTAGCCATTAAATCTTTTGTGTGTAATTAAAAAAATTACAATTTAATGCTTTGTAAATAGCTCAGCGTTCATTTATTGACATGGCCAAAGTCTCAGAGTGCTCAAAGCGAGCACGCCACAAAGTGAAAAGTGAGCGAAAATAGCGAGAAAAGCTGTTGAAGAAAAAAGTTGAATAAATATTCTTTCACTGCAGACACTTTATGAATCGCAAATGCTTTAAAATTTCCAAAAAAAAAAAAAATACTTGATCAAGAGTTTGGCTATCATATTTGCGACAAGGTTTTAGTTTAAATTTTAATGTTTATTCAATACGCCCTAATAAATATTCAAACACAGAACAAGTTGTTTAAAAAAAAATATTATTATTATTTAAATTTAATAAAATTGTTTTTTCGTACTTCTACTTCTTCCTTTTTCTCATTCGAGCTGATAAATTGAATTATTAAATAACTGCTGCAATGTTTTGCCCGAACATAACAATAGAAATGGCATGTGAAAAAATATACAATGAAATAATATACAATTTGTTTTCCATGTATGCCATTTACAATGCACTCAGATGCACCCCCACATACGAACACTCACACACTTGTTTAGAAAATCAAAAAACAAGCAAAAATATTATACAACAATTCGCATACGGAATGCTACTTAGCAAACCAAATGGCAAAACATGCATGAAAATTGAAAATTATGTTCAAAATGCACTCTGCGGCAACGAGCAGCAAAACAACCAAATGGCAACAGCAACAGCAATATGCAACAACAATAACAATCAGACGTAGTTGCTCAAAAGTGGTGTGTATGTGTGTGTGTTAGTTGTAGAGTAGTGCAATATGCCATTTGTTGTGCCTGGTTGCCACGCTTGGGTTTTGTCAACCCAATGAAGTGCGACAGCTGTATCTGTGTGTATATGTATGTGTTTGTGTTTAGCTCTTGAAGAATGGGTCGTAGGGGTATATTGTGTTGGTTACGAAGCCCAAGATCCCAGCGTATGTTTTAACCTTATAGTTATAGAGTATTTGTTAGTCGTTCTTTAAGCAAAGTCAAGCAAATGGAAGCAAATGGAAAGCTACCTTTGGCATCAGCTACAGCTAAAACTTGACACCACTTCATATTGTAAATTTGGTAGCAAATATTTTTGTGTTTTGCCAGGATTTCCTGCAATGGCCCTAGTGCCAACTGGTAACTGTCAACCGTGTGGATAACGCGGCATTGTGGCTTGCCTCTGTGGTCGCAAGTGGTGGTATTTTAGTTGCTATTACTGTTTCTGTTCTTTTTGCCTTCGCAACTGTTGTAGTGCTACTGTGGCACCTGTTTGCTCTTGGCTTTCTTTGCTTGCTTCTTGCGCTTAAGTATTCAACTTAATGTAATTGTCGTTATTGCGTTTTGTCTGATTGCTTCCGTTGGCAGAACTTTTCGAAGAAGCTTTCTGTGTTGTATTCTAGTAGTAAAGTTGTTTTGTAACTGGATAATGTTCAACTTGTGAGTGCTAATTTTGATCATGAACGTTAAAAAATATATATTTGAATAGAGCTTAAGACACTTGTTTATGTGCCTTAGAACTTATTGCTTAAATAGCTCGATAACCTACCCTCTATAATCAAAATAAATTTACTCGACAAATAAACAAGCACGAAACTTTTGCTGTAAGCTAAAATAAAAAAAAAAACAACTGTGATAATCGTGACTAACAAACATGCAGATTTTATGTGCACAAAAAACGAATAGCGAGGTGTTTTGTTCGTGTCTGGCGCTCAGATAACAGTCTGAGGGCTTATAGACTGGCTTAAAGCGAATTTGTTAGCTTGGTGTCTCAATTACAGTTAACAGGTTGCTTGAATAGACACTTCCTTTCCCCTTTTCCCTTTCAACCCACTCAAACAATATTTGATATCTATTTTGGTTTGGCATTATCATTGTTTTAAGCATTTTATAGTGGCAATGCCAACATCCGGCGTCCAATTATGTATGCCACAGTATTTGCACAGCCATCAAGTCCTTGCAACGAAGAGTTGCCGAGGTGTGAAGTAAGTGTCTGCTGGCGTTTGCCACTCCTGTTGCTGATGTTCTAGCTTTCATTTTGTTGATTTTATTATTTAGTTAGTAGTAGGTGTTAGTTTCACTCTTATTTTGTGCTCTTGTTAGCAATTGCAGCCAGTTTATTTACTTGGTTGTTTGTACTTTTGTGTCCTGGTTTCCTCTTTTGATAGCATTGTGCTTACCCGAGCATTGTTTGACTTTCAGATCTGTCTGCCATTTTATGAGTTTGCCTTTTATGTGATGTGACTCTTGCTAATGACAGAACAACTTTTTTTGTTGGCTCTGTCAAAGCGAAAGTTTTTGCCAAGTTTTATAATTTGCATACAGCTTGCCAAATGACGTTGGCTTCAACTTGCCCTGAACAAAAGGGCAGCTGTTTAAAAAATCCTTTAAACAATAAAGCTATATTATTATTATTCCAACTGCAATTTCATTTAATGTAATATTAATGTCGTTTGCCATTAAGTTTGCTTTTCTTAAAGAGGTCCAAGAAAAGTTTTCGAATACTATTGCTCATAAGACCTTAATTATATCACTAAAAAGAAAAGCTTGCTTTTAATATCTCTTTATAACTCTCAAGTTTTCAATTTTTTTCTTTCCGCTCGTATCGTTTTGAATCTCAAGCAGCTAAACTTGCTAGTTTGCCTGTTGCTTTGGCAATTGCAAATGCAATAGTGAAAAATTGCAAAATTGCATTGCCTGCCATTTATCAAGCGAGTGCCGTTTGGCTCCTTTGACAGACAAAAATGTATTTGCGAGCGTGCATTAATCACACGCAAAATTACGACGCTCGTTTGATGGGCAACAAATCGGGCGCAAATTCACGCTAACATTGGCACCATCTCAGTTGCAGTTCGAGTTGTGCATGCAAAACGTGGCATGATGGCCCACAAATCAGTTTTGTTCAGTTGCCACTCGTTCAGCTCCTTTAACGTTGCACACTTTTGCTTGCAGCTTGCCATTGCTGTCCTCAATCTCGTCAGAATGCCTGGCTGGCAATCTGGTTGACTGTTCTGGCAGTCTGGCACTTTTGGCTCTTTGGCTTTCGTGCCACGCAGCTGCCTCATTATGTGCGCCAGTTGACGCTGCTTCGGTTGCTGCTGCTGCTTCTGCTTCTGCTGCAAGTTGGCATCCAGAGCACACAAATCTCCCCTTAAGTAATTTACTGGCAACTGCTGTTGCTTATGCTATTGTTGTTGTTCCTTCTACTGCTGCAAAGTGCACTTTGCTATTTTTCAAATCGCAAAAGGCGGAAAACAACAACAAGCTATATATTTTGTATATATTATGACCTAAAAATATCCTACCCCACCTAAACTAGAGTGTTGAGCTTATAAAAATATATTTTTAATTTGTAGTCGGAGAGATACTTTTGATATGATTGGATGCAAAAGTTAAAGATTATATCCTGATCCTAACTTAACAAACTCCCCGATTTCTTGTATGTGTGTACAGGGTATAGTTGGAACAACAGCAATAGTTAGCTGACTTCTGGCTCTGCTTGAAGTTGAAATTGAAATTGAATTGCGATTGATATTGATTGGCTGCGTGCTTGAGCGACAACTCGTCCAAATCATGTGTATGCAACAACAGACTCACCACAGCTGCGAATTGGAAATTTACAGGCACTCGAACGTCTTGAAACTTTCCCTTATTGTTGTACTGTATATATATATATGTATTCCTGTTGTAGATGGGATTATGAGCAGCCCAGAGAGTATCACTGCGCTCCATTGGCGTCGTCTCCATTTTGGCATTTGAGTCTGTGGCATGACATGAAATCGAATTTCAGTTTTCGCTACCAGCTGCTCCCCCCCCCCCCCCCCCATGACGCAGCTGTGTGTGCGTGTGTGCATTGAAGCTAAGTTTGTGTATTGTTAACTCAAGTACAGCTGCTAGAGCAACTTGTTTATGTGCTGCACAAATACAGTTTGGCAGCAAGCAAAACGTGTGGGTGAAACTAAATGGGAAAATCTTATTGAGTTGCAACAGCAGCCATAATCCGAACTCTCTGAATCTTAAATCAAAAGACCCACAAAAAAGGCAAGCAGTCACAATTAAAGCCTTTTTTTTTGTTTAAAGCTACCCACACGCACACACACTCTCAGATATTTATTCATTCACTCATTCAGTCTGTCATGCTGACCACAAAGTATGCCACAAGTTTTGGAAATGCATTTCAACAACTTTTCGTTTTACATTTTACATTTCCTTTCCATTTTGGTTTCAGCTTATATTTCCTATAGTTTTTTATCATTATTTCATATTTTTTTGCTTGTGTTTTTTGTGTTTGTTTGTTGTGTGGTTATTTTGTTTGTATTTTTTATTTTTTTTGTACCAAAACTGTTGAAAAATGTTTTGCCATGCAAATATTTGTAAATCAAGCGGAAACAGAATTACGAGCAACTTCCGGGTCGCATAAACTGTGTCCGCCAAACCATAAAAAAGTGTTGAACAGCGGAGTTTAATGTTTTATACTTAGTGGCAAATAGAAAAACTTTACCGAGTGGTTATTTATTACTTTAAAGCTTTTAGAATCTAATAGAAATGAGTAAATTACTTTATTCTTTTCTGTGTAAACAATCTACTTTCGCACATATCAACACAACAATTTGATCAGCTCGTAAGGTAGGTTTATACCTCTTAAATTTCCCCTCTGCCACAACTGCAATTGGCATGTACGCTAGCGGTTTCAGATCCTTCCACAACATACAACAAAAATCGTTGAGGCGTGCGTTTCAATGACCGTTTCGTATTTCTTTAATTCACCCTTGGACAGAGCTCGGTCTCCTTTGGGTTTTGAGCGCCGCATTGAAGTGTGTGCAAGTTAGAAGGATGTGGCAAGTGGCATGCGTCAGTATTGGCTACTCCCTAGTGGATGAGTACTGTAGGGATGGGGGAGGAAGTGGATGGCCTGGGTATACATTACCCACATTTCCGTGTTTGTTTGTTTGTTTGCTGTGGTTCTTGCGGCTGTTGGCGTTGAAGTTTTGAACTTTAGCAGGTGCTTGAACTTGGTTCTATTTGTTTTGGCGATTGCCCGAATCTATTGCTGCGTTTGTTCACTTTGTGTCGATCAACAAATATGCTTTGGTAGTAATATATTGATGCGGGTCTATATAGCTTAATTAGTACAAGCAAAAGAACATTAATTGAAATGAGCTCAACTGTTATTATTATTTAAAAGTTAATCTGACTTAATGCCTTGGCTTTTTGTCTTCAAACGTTAACTTATTAAAGTGAAATTTTAAAAATAACGATATGCAACGTTTGTGGCAAGCAAAGTAAGTTTACCAACCATAAGAGGCTTAAAGCTTTCAGCGCTTCATCCGTAGAGCTTAAAGCTAAAAAGCTGGTAGGATTGCGTCCTTGCATTCAGCTTTTTGCTCCTCCTAATCACCCTGTGAATAGTAAGCGCCATCTAGAGCCCAGTAGCACTACTAAGCAAAGCTTTGTAATTTTTATAGATGGCGCCAGTGTTAAGAAACAATGCTATGCGTCCAATCATCTTCGAATATGTAGGACCAATGCTTTTTATTATAATCAAATACTCATTCGCGAACCACCTCAAGGTATAAAAGACGAACCTACATCTATGCTTTATTAGTTTATAAAGTATAAGTAAACATACTTCCGCTGTGTTGTCTAGGGTATTTAAGTGGCTGCACCATTTAGGCAACTTCTTTATCCCACATCGTTGTGGTCGTTTTATGTGTTTAAACTTTGATTATTTTAAGCTGGATACGTGACCCAACACAAAAAGGAGCAGAAACTCATGAGAGTAACTTACTCATTTCGGCTGAGATATGTTTTAGGATTTCCTGTAGCCGGGAATTTTAAATTGGACTATGCTGTTCGAAATTTGTATCACGTTATGGATTCGGCACGCCATGCCACAATTGAATTAGAAAGTTTATCGCATGCCATTCACAATTCTCACCCGCACAAACACACGCGAATGTCGTAACTCAAATGCATTTCAAACAGCACAGCGCAACTTCTTAACCGCACTCTTTCCTCCCTTTCTTATTGCTGCTGCGGCATGTTTTGTGGGCTTTAGTGCTTTTGGAATTTCTTTGTGCATTTCAAAGATGCAATTCAAACTTTAGCCTTGCATCGCCTCGCTTAAAAGTTTACTTAACAAGTCGATGAAATTGTTTCTTCTCCCCTCACTCTCTGGTTCTTTTCGCTGTTTTTTCTGTTTGCAACAAAAATATCGCATTTATTGGTCGATTAGGCCGTTTACAAATACTGGCTTTAATTAATGACAGTAAGTGCTTTTGACATCAATAAATACCTCCCACCAAAAGGTAAAAGGTGAGCTTATCGGTCGAATCGTAGTTAACCGTGTTTTAGCTTCATTAAAAACGTTTTATTACGCATACGCAACGTGCGTCGTTGTATTTTCCTAACGATGCAATGCGGAAGCTTTTAACGCCATGCGAGATCTTATCAGTTCAATCGCCATTAATGCCATTAAATAATGAAATTTCAATGTGTGTACCACACAAACAAATTTCAATCCGACTCTCCCCTACATTAATTCCACGAGTTTGTTTAATTCTCTGGAGCCGACACATAAAACTGAAGCTCAGTTAAGCTGATAAAAGACCAGCATATGACGCGAAGCAACTGTAACTCCCATAAAATAAAATTGGCCAATGCTTGGTTTTTTATTTCCACAACGCTGCAGCTGTCTGAAACAGATTTTGGCCATAAACAATAGCCCTTGGCTCTATCGCAAATCTTGGCAAAGAGAAATCTGCAGTCAATTACTCCACAAGAGTTCCGTTTGTCGCATTGTCTTGCTTTAATGATGTTAATGAAAGCTTCAAAAAAAAAAAAAAACTGACACATTAAAATTATAACTCGAATTTGTATAATATTCCCTTTCATTTATTTTTATTTTTTTTTTTGTAGTACGCACAAAACAAAATGCGCAAAAGACAAAAAACCATTGGCCTTACCCAAATGAAACAGACTGCAAACCGCATTAAAAAGTCAAGAATTTTGTTTTCAAAAACCAGCAAACCACACAAACATGCTTACAAACAAACACCATGGGATTGTGTGATCAAAAATCCAGAAACATTTTTTAGTGATGTAAAATCTTTAATTGTTTGGTTATGTATTGCTAATTTGTGTTCTTCAATACCATAAAGCTAATTGCTGTACCCGAATGTGTTTACAAATGAAAACTTCAACATATTTTAACAGGTTAAATAACCTTGAACATTTCCTATTAACTTAAGCTCTATTCAAGTGCATTTCCTTAAGAATTTTGACCACTGTAAATGGCAAGCAACCATCTTGCTAGCCAGTCAGCAGGCCGCCACTTAAGTGCCCCGGTCAATAGAGAACGGAAAGGAAAAAAAGAAAGAAGAACTAAAGGCCAGACAATGGAGGCAACAACAGCAGCAGCACCAGCAGCAGTGGCACATAATCAAGTAGGGTCCTTTTTTGTTGTTGTTGTTGCTGTTGTTTATTTGTGTGCGATGGCAGCGCACTAAATCGGATTACTGGGGAATTATTCTTGTTGGCATTTATTTAGGTTTTACCGCGTAAACCACATATACACATACACACACACACACACAAACACATTCGTATATACATGCATAGAAAAACACGCACATGCAGACAGGAGCACAGACAGTGTCCTGTCGCAGTGTCTCAGCAGCAACAGCCAGTTGAGGCATTGTCCTGCCAATTGTCTGTCTTCGTCCTTGAACTAGCTGCAATACGACGCTTTGCGACTACAAATCAGACGGGAAATGAAAATAAAAATCAAAATAATGTCCACTGTCTTTTTAAACTTTACTTCGCTCGTTAAACAGTTGTTGTCTTTGTTGTTTTCTTTTGTTTTACTTTCTATTATTTGTCATTTGATTTGAGCGTAATGAGCCTTCGGGCTCTTGGTCCAGCACTTGCGTGCAGCTTTCTCGTTTGCGGCTCTTGAGACATGTTTAAATAAACACACGGCACGGCACATTGTCTCAATGTTAAAGCCACAGCCTCCTGGCAGCCAAGTTAATCTATTAACACCTCACGCCTGACACAAGCCAGCCACCCAGTCAACTCTAGAACCGCAAAGGTGTCGAAGTGTGCGGTAAATTGTAGCATTTGCCCCAAAGCGGCACGTACTCAATGTGAATGTTATGCGTTCGTTGCACACCACTACACCGCCCATCGCACTGTGCACTGCGCACTGTCCGCTGCCACATCCGCCACATCAAAAGGCAATCGACGTCGGTCGTTTCGAGTGCGTGGCCTCGCAGCGGTGCTGCGTTAGAATGTTGCTGTTGGATGTTGACTTTCACAACTAATTTACATACAGTTTCTATCGGTGTAACCTATGTTGCCATGCAAATCACATGACTGGCGGGTTAGATGCACGTTTCGAGTACCCAAAGCTAAATCCAATGACACGGGTTGTTCCGAAGTCCACGAAGTATTGGATTAATCTTACTGTGTATTGAATATACTAGCATTTATTTAATCGAAGAGCTACCACTTTCAGCTACTGTCATTACAGCTTTCAACAATCGATAGAGCTATAAAAACGTAGAACCGTTGTGTTCCGGCGTTTAAATTAAACAGAGTGTTGGGGCTGCTATATTTGCCTTCAGCTTAGCTGCGTTAAGTAAAAGATTGATTAAGACGTATCTATTGTCGAACACGTAAATGCCCGAGCACGTAACAAGGGTGGTTTGAAGCTTTACCTTTCTTCGCATTTTTCCTTTTTTTTTGTATTCAGTGTGTGTGTGTGTGTGTGCGCGTGTTTGTATAGCGTTCGTGATGAAATCACATCCATAAACGTTAATCGCTCACTTTTATGAAGTGTAATAAATTTGATGTTACTCGTTGCCAGCAACTCAAACAGCCAACTCTCTCTTTTGCAGCAACATATATTTAATTTTCGGTTGAAAATAAAAGTCGAAATTGGTTTTTAGTTTCTCTAAAAATAGCTTTATTTATGTTTGATTGGTACCTCAAGTTTTTGAAATTGGTTTGTGTTTTATATAGAATATATATAATTAATGTTTTAATTTGTTTTTTTTTTGTCAGTTTATCAGATTTCATTAGTTGCAAATAACATGAACAAACATTTATTGAATTTGTATATGAATATCATATAACAATCACATTTACTATATATATATTTTAATAAATATGAATTCATTTTTGCAATTAATATTTAAACAATCTTCACAGTGCTAAGATACTATTTAACTTATTTAGGTACATCATATATATAATTATATTCGAGTATATATACTATTAATTATTATTTCCAATATATTGAACTTTTTATCAATTGTTCTTTGGTGTTTGATTCATGCCTACTAAATAAATAACTAAATTAGTAATTGCAATTGTTTACTATTTATATTTTCTATTTGTTTGTTGTCGTTTGTTTAATTCAAAACGTTTACAATTAAAATTTATGTTGAAAATTTCTTTTGATGTTAGCTATTTAAATTGTCTCCAAACAATTGTGCCCTGCTCAACATTATTTGATTATCTCATTTTGTTTGCGCTGCAAATCGATTTTAATTGTTAAATAATGTGTTTTAATACTTAAATCATATTTGCGGTGGCTCTATTGTATCTTTTATTAATAATCCTTAAACATACAAATGATACAGTTGAATTAAAGACTGATCGAACTAAGGATTCCTAATACTGTAAAGCTGATAATACTTGCAAAATAAAATACTGTAAGCAGAAACTTAAACAAATGGTTAAATTAAATATGTATTCAATACTTGACAGATTTGAATATTTTTTTTTTAAACCTACGGGGTGTTCAAAATACATAAGAAATAATGTGATATTAAATTATTGAAAAAAAAAAATATAACAATGTTAGTGAGCGTATGGGTTTAATGCGCCACAGCGCCAAATAGCCATATAGCATAAGCCATAAATAATTTATTTAATTTTGTTATGGCCTTTCAATCGATACGCTTGTTTGGATCAAACTAATACTAGTGTGGATTTAACAATTAAAATTTAAATATTTCTATTAAAGCGTAAAAATTGCCGAAATTTATACAAATTTATATTAGATACGATTACGAATTTTCAATGACTAAGTGCGTTTTAATAGACGTGCATTTCATTTGTAATATACATTTTTCAGGCATATACTATATAATATTAGTTCAACTATTTAACTTGACTCTTTTAGGACTGTTATTAGTAAAAATCCACACAATGATTTTAAGTGCTTTTAGTTGTATTTTCATTTTTTATTGGTCACATTGTTGCTTGTTTTATTTTTGTTTAGGTACTGCGCACAGTTCAACTTTGTTGTTGTCTTTCAAATTAAACTTAACAGAAACCTTAGGTAATTTTTTTTTTTGCATGTGTGTGTGTTGGAGAGTTAATGACATTTCGCCTTATTGCTTTTTGTTCTAACACAGTTCCAGGACCAGGTCTCCGACAGGCTATTTAATTCAATTACCATCCTAGTATCATATGAGGCTACGTCTAACATTTGTTTTTAACTTGCTTCCCTTGTCAGGCGCTGCATCACCTAATCTAATCGTAATGCTAACTCAACAGTATGTATAATGAATGATGTGGTTTGCTTATGGATTTCTATTAAATAAGACTTTATACAGTTACTACAATTTACAGGCCTTAAAAGTCTTAGCCATAACCATGATAATATATTTATGAACTTAATTCCGTTTAGTTCAGCTAAACATGTAACTTATTTAACTGCGCTTACATATTGGTTTAACATTCCTCTAATCTGAGCTCTCTTGCCAAAATGGAAAGCAATTATCGTTATTGTATTTGCAGCATAACTAACTTTGATTATACACAACTGTCCTAAATGTATATACTATATGAACTAAATATGCTTTAATTGGTATTGTGTGTAGACTCTGTTGACCTTTGATTACATTTCTAATTGAGTTGTTCTTCTTGTATACTTAGTTTCCTAAGTATATGTGTTTAGTTTTTCATAGGCTTGTCTTAAACGCTAGTAATTGATATAGGTAGAGTGTGTGTGTGTGTGACATTTAAAATTAAACAATTTCATCCTCGTCTCAGAGATAGTTTGGTCGAGACACGCAGCATAGTAGGCTCATGTTCTTGCATATATAATTCTGTCGTCGTTTTGTTGGCCACGTACCATTTGCATCCAGAGCTGCGTTTCGTTCTAAAAATCACAAAATAGAAAAGATTCGCAACGTTGAGTCTTTGATTAATGAATATGTGACCCTAAATAGCTTTTGGCAAGTTTATGTTGTGGCCGTTTTTTGTATTTTTGCTATTTGTATGCTTTTAAGTTTATGATTTGGCCTCTGGCTCTGACCTTGGTTAAAATATTAAAGTGCAAAGTGCAGCGGCGACTGCGCATAAAACTCACCCAAATATGCTTCGTGATTTGGCATGTACTCCTGCATCTCTGATAGCAGCATTGCTATGTCCTGCGAGTCCTTTGTAATGCTGCACAATTCCTCCTCATTGAAATCGGGCGTTATTTGCTTGCACAGCAGTATTTGGCTTATAACATTGCCCAGATTCGACGGCCCAGCACGATTCTCTGCACAAATAATAACGTAAAATATTCACATAAATCTTAAAGTTAAACGTCAAAGCCAAAAGTCAAGTGTGTCCTTGCCCAACTGCAATTGTCCACACAATTAAAGACCAAATGAAATGGCCAAAACTCTCATACCTTACAATTTATACGCCTTGACTCTTTCTGCAATTTTTTACAATGAAATACATATTTTGTGGCATTTTTCATTGGCTTTGCATAACCAACGCAAATAAATAAATATAAATTTACGAGCATTTTTTATTTGCCGCAAAATAATGCAAACAATTTTCTTGCCTTTTGTTCCCATTCGTATTCATTTATATACTTTTTGCTTTGTTAGTTTTGCTTTTATTCCATTCACTTGTAATGGAAACATGGCAACAGCGTTTTGTTTTCCGTCGCTCTTTGATGTTTGCCATTAAATAAAACGAATTTAATTGTAAGTAATTGTGTATTGCAGGTCACCGATTGTGTCTAAACAATTTTGTTAAATTTGGTTTTTCAATATCAGATGACATTTACATGTAGTCAATGGCTTCGTTTGCTAATTAAAGCTAGGTACAAAAATTTGGACATTTCCTTATATTAAAGGTTAACATTCAAATCATTCATCAATTTGTGATCATCATTTATCTTCATCAGCGCAGCTGCAACACAAGTCATTACATACTACAATACCACAACATCTAAAAGGTTGTCGTGTTTCTTTTTTCCTTTTTGGTTTTTTTTTGCATGGCTGGTATTTATTTGATCGTTAAGCCCGTCGTATACGCAATATGCATAAATGCAGGAGTTGCAATTTTTGATTTATGTGAACGCCAATTTTTCGCTTTCATTGCATATTTTAAAATTTTCAGCCTCCATTCACCTAGACGCATATATTGAATCACAAATTCCATACATACTACTTATAAAATATTACGCTCGACCTAAAAAGTCAATTTCATTTCATAAGGCCTGGTTTTTACATTTTTTATGGCATTTTCATTACACTGCGCTGAATTTTGGTCACAGTACACACGCAGCATACAACATGTGAATGCGTTGGATACTGCCAATGCCTGGGCGTGCGATAAATGTGTTGCTGCAGCTAGCAAAACCACAAAGCCAAAGGGGCACAGTGCAGCCCACAGCGAAAGCTGGGGGGGCACGAGAATGCGAGTGGCATTGTAAATATTTGCATTTGCATTTTCGATGTTGACAGCATTCAGTAGCGTTGGTAATTAAAAAATTTATGGTCAGCAATTTGAGATTTGACATTATTGTTGAAGTGCAACCCAAATACGAATGCGACTGAGAATACGAATTCGAATACGAATGCGAGCACGAATCCGACAAGCCAATCCGTCAAGGTCAACTAAAGTAAAGAGCTTGCAGCTGATGCTATTCTAACTTTTTAACATTCGCACGTGCAGCATTCAACATGAACATGGCCAATGAATGTTTTGCAATCAAAGCTTGTACACTCAAGCGGAATCTGCCGCTGGCAAATGGCAAACAATGGCTTCAAGCACATGCCGCTCGCCAGCACTGAATTGCAATGACAAACACTCACCCAACAATAGACCACTCACATAACACACAGGCAAATAAAGACATCCTCCCACACACACACACACGCAAATACAAATACAAATACATGGATCTGGTTTTAAAGCTGAACTTACCGTAATAGCCAGACATGTCCATCGGCACAACTTGAATAAGTCGATAGCTTTTCACAAGTTCACGTATAAAGAGCTGTGCCATATAGAAGAGCAACACCAGGTGCGGATTGTCGGTGAGTATGCCATCGGCCAGAGAGCTGAAAAATACACAGGCAACACATAAATCCAAAGGTTTCAAACTTTTATAGCTATGCTGCTATTGTATGTGAGTGCTTCTGTTTCTGTTTGGGTGTGTTTTTTTTTTTTTTGTCACGCTAAATTGCATACGGATATTGAGTTATGAAATATATATATGTATTTTATGACATTTGTGCTCTTGCTGGTTGGGTCAAATGAAATCATTGAGGCAAGTTTTAATACCATTGTCAATTGCTGACCCAAATCCCAACAGCTCAGCTTAGCTACTAGAATGCTGGCACACGAACATTTTCCACTTGATTTAAATGTATCCTTGTGTTCGATTTTTGTCAAAGTTATCACTAAAAATATACAAAATAAATCTGCGGGTATATGCTGCATTGACTGAATGCATTTGTTCTAAGCATTTTTAATATTGCGAGTGTCAACAAATCCTAAGATTAAAAATGTATTTTTAATGGCTAATATTTCAACTTAATAATATAAGCTCACAATTTAAAGGCCAATTATATTGCTGCATTAGTTTGATTTAACTTTGGTGCAGAACATCAAATGGCTTTCTCGTTTCGTTTGGGAAAACACAACTGCTGGAAAAAATTTCCTTTTTAAGCGGGTCATTTATAGCATTAATTCTGAACTATGTCGCCTCGCACAGCAATTATGAAAAGACAGAAATTGCCATAAACATACTTGCAGCTGTATGGAAATAAATTCAATTTGTTAAATTGCTTTTGCAATTTCAGACTTCAGCAACTGACTAAGAACTTTCAATAGCTGGCAAATACCCTGTGTACTACTTAAGTATGTGTTCTTAACTTACACATTAAGCTACCCCATTTTTGCATTCAAATGTAAGCAGGGTATTTAATTCATAGCTGGAAATGAGAAATATATTTTACCCAAATTACCAACTTGTCGGACAAGCAGTTCAGGTTGCCTGCTTAGTACCTAATCCCTAGATTTTTAGACCATCACCCCCTTCCCATCAAGAGCACCATGCTTCTCACCCATAGTCACAAGGAAAGTATGGAAAGTGTTGCCAGCTGTCCTCGACCCTACGCCTCGCCATTCTGCCAACTTCAACACCCAATTTTACTATTAAAGCAAATAAATTGCAAATTAATCTTGCCTTTAGTGTCCCTGTTCATATCTCACTCCATATATATATGTGTGCGTGTGCGTGTGCGTTGATGTGTGTGCGAATGTTGCTAGTTAAAGCGATTTCGATTTGGGTCTGTTGCTCATGCGAGGGTTGAACCGTTTTGTGTGTGTGGCTAAGATCATAGAAATGCCGTTGCTTAACATTAATGGGGTGAAACATGTGTCACATTGAAGAGGGATAATTATGTAAGTTGAGCATTTAATGAATTGCGTGTCCCGCTGGTTTACCCAATCTTAATTATATTCAACTAAAGGTAGCTGTTGAAGTTGAACATAATCGATCGCTGTTAGTATTTACTTTTGTCAATGTATATTTGATGAGTGTTATTAGTTTTCAGTTACTTAATTGGCTCAATTATTTGATGTTATCTATTGTGGCAATATGCGTTAAAGGTAAATAAATATTTCGTTTTGAAAATTAACTAATGCCTTCTGCTTTAATATTTAAGTATCAGCTTAAATACTTTTAGCTCTGTTTGTTTCTTACTGACCATAAATAAAAGCTTTAAAGTTCGCTGGCTACTTTGCATAATTGTGCAGCATATGGCATTAATAGAAAAAAAAACCATTTTGTGTGTCAAAAATAGGATTTTATTAATGCATTGTGATTTTTATTTAGCTCAAGCTGCAACAACGTTGTCTAAGGGAAATGGAAAATATTTTTAATGCTTTTCAGTTACTTTCTTCTAAACAAAGAGCTTCTTTTATCATGCCTCTCTCTTTCTCCTTCTCCCCCTCTCTCTCTCTGTATTGCTTTCCTTGTCTTTTTTTGCCTGCTGCTTATTGCTGTGCACATTAACGCGGGTCATTTTCACCAACAGCAACATAATCGCAATAATAAGTTTAAACCAAAAAAACAACAACATATTCATACTTACTTTGAGAATACCCTAAAAGAAAAAGGAATAGTAGAAGCATACTATTCACTTATCAATAGATCTAATGAAATATAATACTATCTATCCAAGCCAGCTGGCTCAGAGTATAAGTATTTGGTTTTCGAAGTGCAATATATATTAAATACCGCAAATAAAAATATATCGAGTACTTTTGGCGAAAAGTGTATCAGAGGCAAGGAGCCAATTATGCAATTATTTAGCTATATCCTAAACGAAAAAAACCTTAAAAGCAAAACAGAAAAGGAAATCGACTACAAAATGAAAGCTGGAGTCGTGGGTTGTCAGCAGCTGCTGTTGATTACAGTTTGTAACAGTGAAATATTTTATATTACACAACGCTTGCCCCAAACATAAGACGATGTTGGTTTTCTTCGGGTTACAAGCGTCCAAAAAGAAAATGGCAAAAAAGAGAACTTCAACTTAAATTGCACAATTATGCGTCAAGTGAGATTGAGAGAGGGAACGAACGCAACGTTTAATGTTTGATTTCTCGATGCGTTATCGCAGCGGTCAGATCGAAGTTACTGTCAAGTGCAGCTGCTGTATTGGGGTTGTAAAACTCTTCGTGTCTTTATGACACTCGTTAAAGTGTAGAGTATCTGGCTACGTGACAACCTCACTGCATAGTAGCACCCTCAATAAGTCGCTATTACGCAGCGTCCAAAAACTCTGTCATTGAATTATAAAATTGGAAATTCTATTGCTATAAAACAAGACAAGACAATCGCTATTAAAGTGATTGTCTTAAAGATTTAAAGAGTGTTGTACGTGTTTATTTCTTCTTATTGACTTCCGTTTAAAATCTTCTTTTATTATTGTTTGATTTTTCTCAACAATGCAAGAACAGCTGCAAGTTTAACTGGAAACAAGAAATAGTCAGTTTAGGTATGTATATATATCGATGCACTCTACACAACCTGACATTGTCTTGGGTGGGAATCGGACATTGGTATAGCTATTTCCCGTTTATAGTGCATTTCCGAGTCGTGAAGGACGTATAAGGAGGATGATGTTTGGATGTCGTGACGTTATTAGCTAAGGAAATGCGTTTAAGCCAACATGATGACTGTTGTTGCTTGCTCGCTTCTGGCAATTTGACTGACTAACTGACTGTCAAAACAGAGCCCAACGATAACAGTAACAACAACAGTAATTTAGCTGCCGCTGCTGCACATAACTGTAAGGCAAATACAAATAAACAACAACATGAACTAAAACAGAGGCAAATACAACATATGAAATGAGCGAAGAACAACAACAAGAAGTAAAACATATATATATGTGTATGTGTGTATGGCCGAGCAAACAAACATGCAAACAACTATCAGTCACTTAAGGCAGTTGGCCAAAGTGCTGTCTACTCAGATGGCAGCTCAGATGGTGGAGATGGAGGGGTAGCAAAGTGGATGGTGAAACATGTGAGAAGTTAGATGGAATATCGCTTGCATTGAAGTGAGTGCGTAGTGGGTAGCTTGAAGGTAAAAACAAACTTATTGTATGTTCACCAAGGGGCGAACAGTATTATAACTTAGTCAGGCTGTTTGCTCAGAGGCATCCCATATATATATAGATATGCCGAGCCCGAGCAAGCTTTTGCATAAATGAGAAAACTATTGTTACTTTGGACTTTGTAGCCTTGGAGACCTAATGTAGGCTTAGAAGTTAAGTCTATTCAAATGAGCCAGATGAATGAGGAAAGGGAATCTTATAGAATATTCCATTTAAAGGAACAGCTCGTTTAAATTCAAAGTAACCATTTAATGTTCAAATTTTAATAATATTTGGATGCCAACATTATTGAAAGCGTTCCGAGAATAAATATATTTTCCCCCAATGCATTAAATGTGGATGCAGAATCAATTTATGATACATGCCATGATTAAACGCTGCTTCTCGTGAATTTTTGCTGAATTTTGTTGAATAAATATGAATTTATTGAGTGCAATAAAGGTATATTAGCTAAGAGATGTGTTAGATAGAAACAAACGCATACTTGTTTTGACTGAAAGAGTATGAAATATTCTCCATGGCTAAAGAGCACACTGCTTTGTTGTTTCCTTTTGTGTGTTTTTATGACTTTGCCTGCCTCACATGGCGAGGCATGTGTTTACAAAACATAAAAACAACAACGAAACACTGTCAGAAAGTTTTGTCTGTGTCATTGTCAAGTTGCGCTCAAAGTTTTTTCAACATACACACACACTCACATATGTATACATCTACATACACACTCCCACAGCAGCCCCGCCCCGCATTTTAACTTTTTCTCTTTGCTTTTGACGCGCATACTTTTTGCTTTATTGAACTTTTACTTTCAACTTAACTTTCTGGCCTGGCGCTTTGATCTGCCGGCAATGTCGCTGCTATTGCTGCTTCTGCTTTGCCATCACTCATACGCACTGTGTGTGTGCCGCTGGGTAAATTGATAAAGACCTGCCACTGCTGGTGCTGCTGTTGCTGCTGCTTGTCGAGCCCATCATTTGTGCCAATAGAAAGCGAAAATTAATTGAAATCTCTTATACCAGTTTTAACAGCTTTTCTGTCTTTTATTCGTTGTTGACTCTCTTTTATTTGTTTGCTCGACTCACAGCCTGACTCAATCATCAATTTCAACTGCCAAAAGTTGATTTCTTGTCAGATCTTTCTGTCCTGCACTTTTTTTCCATACACCACAACAACAAAAAGCAGCACGAAGCAAAAAAACAAACAAATGCTCATCTCCTTATTTAAGCATTGACTTTTCCGCTGTATTGCAATGACATTTAAAGCGTCTGCTCGATAATAAATCAGACTGTCATAGGGTGTTCTTAAAAAGTTATACCCAAATAGCAAACACCCTTTCCCCCGCTGCTATTTGCTCTCTTCTTCTTTCTTATTCGAAACAGCATTGACAGCATGTCCTACTGAGATTGTGACTGAAATTACAAAAAAATAAGCAGCAAAAAAAAAAAAAACTTTCATATACATATATATAAATATATATATATATATATATATATATATATTGTGTATGAAATTTCGCTCAAGTTGTTTGTTAAAAAGTTGTTGTTCGCTTTATTCTTTTTTGTTAGTCATTCAGTCTTGAGTTTTTGGTAGGGTGTGATAATGGCGCATGTGTGACAGCCACATGGGAATTCATTTTGTAACATTTTATGCTTCAATGACGGCATAAATCAATAACTTCAAAACCGTTAGCAGACGCCGTTGAGTTTAATGGAGGCGCTTAGCCACAAAACCAATATCGATAATCTATTATTGATTACAACAGAGAAAGCGTTTTTAGCTAAATTATGGATATTTAAATAAGTATTAGGAGATATCTTATTTAAGACACGAGCTTAAATTTACGCCTCAACTTCGTCACAGTTTTGCCGGTTCAAAAAAAACTGTTTTAGACCTCACTTCAGTAAAAATTCTACGCCCAAAGTGGAAAACAGAACTTGTCCACGAAAATCAAAACTTTTACTGCCATAAGTTCGAGGTGAACTCCAGAGTAATACTATACTTAATTCTAGAAAAACTTCATACTTGACTACTACCTTGAAATTGACTTGATATCAAAATCATTCCTGAAGAAATAAATTTCTCTTTTACTGAACACTTTTAAAGCTGACCCAAGCTTTTATTTTGCTTTATTGACATTGGTTCTGCTCTTTTATCAAAAGTTGTTCTTCTGTGTGAGTCCTGTTTATATTACAGCTTGCTCTTTTCGCAGACATTGAACTACACACAGTCACAAACACGCACACACACACACAAGTACATAAGGTTTTTTTTCATTCACAACCTTAATGAATGAAATTGCATGTGTGTTGTGTGTTATGTGTTATGTGGTGCTGTTGTTGTACCCGCAGCAATGTTATTAACTTTTTACTCTGTGCCCGTGGCCCACGGCAACTGTCCAAAATGTTAAACCCAAACCCGACAAAACACATGCTGCTAAATTATGCAGCATTTGAAATTGAGTTTCAAACTCAAACGCCAACCAGCACTAACTCATTTCAGGGAACTCTAACTTGGAGATGGACTCATTCACTGCAAGTGGGACTCCAGCAGCTACAACAGCGACAAATTGTTATTTATGTTATCCTTTTTCCTTGCACGGTTGTACGGAAACCTTTCTGTGGGTTGTGCTGTCCCTCTTCTAAATTTGACTGCAATTAAATTTGCATACATTTTCATAAAATGTACGACTTTAAAAGCTTTCACAACATAATATTATGTGATAGAATGCACGATGCGCACTGATTGAATACCCTGTTAACTACATGTCTACCCTAAGTAAATCTTTCGATTGAATTTATCCTTAAATAAATAAAAAAAAGATGTTTATAAAAATATTGTTCACATAAGTTGAACATTCTCGTATTGAGATTTGCAATACCCATTTTGTTAATGGAAATATGTACAGGGTGTCGAATTGTGAGCCGTAAAATGTCACGCACATGTTGATGTTTATGTTTATGTTTATGTTAATGCTCTGCGTGTTTTTGTTGTTCCAGACTCTGGTATAGATAAGGGTCTCTTGATATGGTATGGGTTTGTGGTTGTGTATATGGAATATGGTATGAACTGATATATATCTATCGTCTCTTTGCTTACCTCTTGACCTGTGGCACGAGTATTTGGGCTGTGTGTTTCAGCGTCTCCACGCAGGTGCGTCGCAGTTTGCGTATCTTCTCGCGCAGCTCCGGACAATCCTTGGCCTGACCGATATGTATCAGCATGTCGCGAAAGAGCGCCACATGGCTGTTGATATCCACGATGAGCTGTAAGTGCAAGGCAAATGATTTTATTTATGCTCAGCATCATCATCAGGTTCAAGGCATGCTTAATTTATGCCCAGCCCTAGCTATTTCTTCCTGTGTCCTTCCCTCTCTCTATTGGGCCGTACAAATTACACATTATTCAGTTTAATTTATGCACAGCAGCAGCAGCAGCAGCAAACAGACCCTCAAACAACACAAGAACCGCAGGCACAACAATATTTTAGGGCTATTTTCTGCCACGGCCCGGTTTTGTTCGCATTCTTGCCTTTTTACGGCTCATTTGCCAGCTTTGGGGGGCAATGGTGGCAAATGAATCGAGCCTAATTTTCTTCCTGGTGGCCAAATCGGAATCATAAAAATTAAAATGCCCAACAATGTTAAGTCGTAAAAAATGCAAAAGGATGAAGGTTCTTTCTTCGCTTGACTTATCTCTTGTTGTCAAGCCTTTAACATTTGTATAAGCTGACTTGTTCATAACTCTTGAAAGTATTATGATAATTTCGTACTTAAACACAAAACAAGCTTAATAACTTTAATGCAATAAAACTTTATTTATATTTCTTGCCTTAAACTTAGCAAATGCAAATTTAACTTAACTATCTTTCTATCATTAAGTTATTTTATATTTTATGCAGCTAAGTTGAATATTTATTGTGTTTCTCCATTTTTGTTACTATTTCCGCACAATAAAAATTGTATTGTGACCATTTTTCATTTAATAGTTCAATGTTAAACTTATTTACTGCTTACAGATTATATTTGCCATTACTCAAAGGAACACCAGTTTTTGTTTAACAACTTCCACAATAAATCCCTCAAAGTTTTATTTAAACACAACGTTCTCTTAGTCAGCTGTTTTTTGCTTACTCTTGACATAAGTAAATCAATACATATATCAATTTTAATGCCGTAATAAAAGCATTTTATTCTAGGTTAAATTATACGCCATCATTTTTGCTTGCCCTTTGCAATTTGTTTCGCTGCTTTCGTGTTTCTTTTTAGACCAAAATAAGAGATTAACTTCTCAAATATATTTCATACAAATCGACATTAGAGAAACGCGTACGCCATGTTTATGTATGTATATGTTAGGATGTATTTGTGCCACGCCCACACGCAAATGAGCCAAAAGCATGCTCAAATATTTATGACAGACAACAATAACAATAACAACCATATTGGGCCAAAAAAGATATCTTTCCCTCAACCTCTCCAAGCACTCCAAGCACACTTCATTTAAAACGCGGCGTATGCGTAATTTTAATAATCCTCCAACGGCTGACGCCGCTGGCAAATGCAAAGTGAATTTTGTGGCTTGACTCAATTTGAGATGACAGCTGTGCGGGTGATACACAAAGAGAGCGAGAGAAAGAGATAAATGTGCTTACATCTCGCTATGAAATATATGCATGATTAGTCATATTGACAATGGAATGAAAGCAGAAAGATTGTGGAAAGGGTAGGCGGTGTCTGGGAACGAACGACGAACATTGCAGAGGCAGCAGCACTTAAGCAAATTGCTCATTAAAAGTACCAACAACCAAGTAACATGTTGTATAAAATATTCTAGGCGGAAAACTTTTTTATGTTGCTAACTAGGCACAATAAAGGCACTTGACTACTCTCTCTGTGTGTGTGTAAGTGTTTGTGGGCTAGGAGGCGTGGCAGTGGCATTGCTTTGTAGTCAATCAATGGCTTAAATGTAGTTGTGAAACATCAACGGCAGCTGCTTCTGTCAACTGTGCAACATTTTATTGCTTTTCACACTGGGCGTTTTGCACTGACTGTTGACATTTGGCAAAGCTGAGCCTCTAATTGCCAAAAGCTGCCTTAACGAAGTATTTTTGCAGAGCTACCATCCAATACCAAACAAGTCGGCAGCATTTCATAAGCTGCTAGAAAATTCTTCGGTTGCTTATATATTTTACTAGATAAAATACTCTTAGAAAATATTCAATTCGTTTTCGTTCTTGTAAACATATAAAGCAATATTTTACTGTGCAAAAATTCAGTATTCACAATTTGGAATATAACACAGATTGCAAAATAAACATCATTGAGCTTCACTAAGTTATTTTTTATCAACTCACATCTGTTACTTACATTGTCGAAACTTTATGATACCCTTTTAAGCACTCTCTTATGAGTGCAGGGTATAAAAACCAAGCATGGACTAACCTAGAAAAAAAGAATGCAAACACACACACACAAATTCAAATGACATAAAAGCCACACACGCATAAATTTTATATGTGGCTTAAATCTCAGCAAGATAAGAACGCAAACACATCGTGGCATGCAACACACATGCAAATCCCCAATGTAAACGACTGCGGCTCGCATAAAAAGGGACTGCACAGTCACTAAAGGAGCAGTGTTAAGCCAAAAGACAAAGCCGGACCCAAAATCCAAAAAATAAGCGTAGAAGTAGAAAAAGAAGAAGAAAGAAAAAACAGCAGCTTTGGGGCACATTTGCGAAATTACCTGACTGGCAGCTAGCTATTCAGGCATTAGGAAAGCCAAGCGGGTTGCATATAAGCCAGACTCAAAGAACTGGTCAAATAATAAATAAACCAAAAAAAACACAACCAACAAAGCATACAAATTGAATTTTCCTAGTGCTATCCAATTTCATGCATAGGGATAACACAAATAGTTTTGGTACTCAACGCAGCTAAAAAGAGATTTACGTATACAAGTAGAACAGAAAGAAGCCGCGGCCTGCATATTCATGTGCCAGTTTTATATTCTTTTACACTTTTTATACCCTGATCCCATTAAAAATGGGAAAAAGGGTATAATGAAGTTGTGCAAAAGTATGTAACAGGCAGAAGGAAGCATCTCCGACCCCATAAAGTATATATATTCTTGATCGCATCAACAGCCGAGTCGATATAGCCATGTCCGTCTGTCCGTCTGTCCGTCTGTCTGTATGTATGAACGCGTCGATCTCAGAGACTATAAGAGCTAGAGACTCCAGATTTGGAACTTAAGCTCGCCTAATCCCTAGGCAGTACAAGTTTGTTTCCGATTTTCGATAACTCTTCCCGTTTCCGATATACACATGGGATCGATAACAACAAAATCTTGAATTTGGAAAACTTTGAGATGCAATTTGAATTATAAAGCGAAATAATGACAATCTGTGAAATTTTTATCGAAATCGGATAATAAACACCGGAGATATGGGACATTGAAGTTTTGTATGCAGTATGCAGTATGCGCGTACACACACACACATATACTTGCAAGCACTGACTGTACGCGTAAAGTATAGGGATCAGGGTATCGTCTAGTTGGGATTTCTCGACTAGAGCCTTCTTACTTGTTTATTATTGTTTCTAGTCTACAAAAAATACAAGAGCAATAGCTAAAGCAACAACCACAAACACAACTACAACTACATAAGTTCCCCAACATTTGCTTCAACAGTTGAAGCGGAAAATTGAAAAACAGCTGCCAGGCGTTTGTCCCTTTTTTCTAAGCAAACACAAAAGCGAAGAAAAAATAAAAATAAAACAAGACAATAGAGTAAAACTGCATGCGTGCTTGTGTGTGTGCGTGTATGTGTGTGTGACTAAAAGAAAACTTAGTCGCTTTCAAAGTGTAAATCAGTAAAGACTTGAGCAATGCCATGCGACAGACAAAGAAAGCGAAGCAACAAGCGGAACAAAAACAGAATCTAGACAAAGTGAAAGCGGAAATTAAAATTGCAATACAGAAAAACAACATAAAGTGTGCTGCGCATTGCATTTGTAATGAAGTAGATACGGATATGAAAGGGGATGTAGATTGTGGGTGTGCACTGTGGCTGTGACTGGCACACAAGACAAGTGGTTTAGATGCATTCACAATGCTTTTTTAGTGTCCCTCAGGCTCAAGGAAACATAGAAAATACAACAAACTGCCTACAGACTTAAATATGTTTTCATTTCATCGTGTTCTTGAATACGATTTTAACTTTGTCTTTCTAACGATAACTTATTCAAACCCTGTTCATACGTAACTTCAGGTGTTTTGTCTTGTTGAACTTAAATTGAAATCATTTTGGGGTACATAGTTGAGTGGGTCAGTGTGTTGATTAAAGCTGCAACAGCGGCAACACGTGGCCCCAGCCAAGTGCAATATCCCACAGAATGGTTCGCAGAGCTTTTACATAAATAATGGGCAACATTTGGTGTGGTAACGGGGCAACTGGCGACTGGCAAGCAGCTGATAAAACTTGCTGCTAATGCGCTTTTCACATCTGTTGATATGGTCGGCCACACACACACAAACACATACACATGTACACACATAATCACGAATCCAAAAGCAACATACTGTTGTCGGGCTTAAGGCTAACTAGGTGGAATGGCTTAACGCATTAGCCAACATGTTGAGCAGCGGCATAATTACAATTGAACTGTCTGTTGGGCAAATGGGCAGCTGGGCAGACTGGCAGTCTACAGGCTGTGTGGCCAGGAAGCGGGCAACTAGCCAACTGGCTAACTGTCTATTCAACCAACTGGCAGGCGGCCTTCAAATGGACACTGTAGGTCCTTATAATGGGCAAGCTGAAAGCTGCAAAACGGCTCAAATGCCACAACAACAGCGGTAACAATACAAAAGTGCAATTGGACACACGCTGGCAAAACCAAATTGCAAATGGTGAACCTTTGAGTGGGTGTGTGTGTTCCTGTGTGCAACTCTGTGTGTGTGTGTGTGTGTGTGTGCAATAACAAAAGGCTGGGGAACAAAGCAGCTGAGTATTATGTGTGTTTTTCTCTGTTCGTCGTGTTACAGTCAGCCACATTATTCCTCAGAAGGTCATTAGGTTTAGGCCAATTGGCAATTATACATCAGGTCGTTCTCTATGCTTTGATAGGCATAAACAATAGAGTTTCTAAAATATTTGCTTTTACAGCATAACTTTATTATTTTGGGTTATTTTTATAGGTCTTGTTAAAGCTTTCAACATGTGTTTTTATCTACATATCTATCACGTTTACCCTTCCTTTTCAAAACGTTGAACAGACAATTTAGTTTTATCCGACGTCAATTTCGCACTTATGCGCAAATGATGGCAAAGTGTCGTTAGACCAAAATCGATAAGATGCTTGTCGTAGATGTCTGCCTGACTGGTTTACTGCTCGTCTCTCTAGCTGCCCCTCTTTTGGGGCTTTTATTTTCATGTCGTGGGGCCGCGAAATGAGCTTAGATATCACACTCAATAGCGAACGATAACGATAGTGGGGCAAACTACAACCACAAGCCTTGTCCATTTGACTCCTGAGTATATTGGTCTGCTCAGTTTACATTATCAATCAAGCTGACGGACAATCAACAATCAATGGGGGCAGCTCCGCTTGGGTTCTGCGCATTTCTACCTTCTAGCCGTTCACTGAAAGTGATACGAACGAGTTTAAGAACACTTTATCCCTTTTCATCCAGTAAGTATATGCAAGTTGTTTGTCATTAGTATCTATTTGTTCACTTTCGCATTAGCCTTGAACACGATCCTTTGTTTGTGCTAGCAAAGCTCTTACTGAATACGGTGGACAAGCAGGAGAACTAAGTGCATTAAAGGCACGTAAAAGCAATACTTGAAGTTTTGAAAAGTTTGAATATTAGTAAAATAATTTCAAAGTTTTGTTAACAAGCTATCCTGTTGGAGTATTTAAACTTCAACACGGACTGCGTCTTGAATACACAATCCAAATTCATTTGTCCTTCAAACATTTCCGCACACAAACGGACCAACAGACAAATGCTTGATGATGAATTTAAGCACAAGTTTTAGTATTTCTCACACACACACACACACTGACAGACGTCGTACATGCATTAAATGCTTTCACCAACATGCCATATATTATATTTTTGAAGTAAAAATAATGAAGATGTATTGGCAATTGCTGTTGCTGTTGCTGCTTTGAGCGAATACTTGCGCTTGTTTAATGAAAATTTGTTGTAGTTCTTTCACGCACAGCGCAACCTCCTCCCTCCCCATAAAAAAAGACATTCCCTGCTGGACCCACTATAGCTGTTGGGAAAAATTGCAATGGTTTTAAAAAAATTATTATTTCCACTCTGGCTTCAGGCAGCAAGTAATTTTTCTTGAGCCCTGCCACTCATCACAGTCAATTCGCCAGTTTTGCTGCTGCTGTTGTTGGTGTAGATATTTTTCAAAAGCAAAAACATGTCGAAAGGGACTCTAAAAAGGATAGCGGACAGCAGAGGCCCGTAGAAAAGTGCTTCATTACTTTGCGCAGCAGCTCGCGAGAATATAATGAATGGCAATAAACGTGTTTCACATTTTCCTTTCCGTTGGACCACTCGGCATTTTTGAGTAGCCTTTTTTATTTTGTTGTTTGCTTACTGCCCAACGACTGCAACTGCTCCCAAATGTTGTATATAAAGTTTCCGCACCGGACAACGGACACGAGTCAAGAGAATTTATATTGAATACGTAATAATATGCTCCGCTGAAGTGCAACTCTTGAGCTTCGTTTGTTTTTAAATGCAATCGTTACCATTATTATTTTAACTTTCAACTTTTTACGGCTGCTGTCACGTATGGCAAAATGGAATTATATTCTTCTGTTAATGTTGTTATTATTATACTGAACGGATGCTCAACAGTTCAACTGCTGTTGCAACTGCGTAAATTGCTGATTATTTTCCGAGCTGCCTTTTGCTTTTTCTCTTTTGTTGAAGGTCAGTGCAATCAGCTTCGCGCATCGCGAATGCTGCTGCAAACGCATTTCCTGTTGTTGTTGCTCTTCAAATCAGTGTTGCACAAGTTAAGACGACTGCAGCTTAAGATGTCGCAGTGCGCCTTTAAGTCATTTTCAATTTCTCAATAAACTTCGCTTGGAAATGGATTTGGAATTCATTAGTGTGCGCTTTGATCAGCTTTACACATAAGTCTTCGTTTTCAGATAGCATCAAAGCAAATGGCTAACGTGGCCAAGGGCCATTTCTAACGTTGACTTCTAGAATTTTATAAAAAGATTTTTTATCTGTTGACAGTTTAAAACTTTATTCTGCTTTTAAATTTCTATGCTACCAACGGACTTTAAACTTATATACTATAGCTCGGTCGGTCATAAAATGATTTAAAGTCGTATATGACGCGTGGGAAAATTGTCGGTTTAGTTTTGCATCTAAATTGGATTTATTTGTGAAAAAAATATGTTTTGTATATATGCTTTTGCATTTAATTTTATTAAGCTGCATTTTATGATTGGATTATATTATTTTTTAAAATACATTTTCTTCTCTTTTTTATGCTCAATTTTAAAAATATTTATCTTCATTTTACTTACCGTATTTAAATTGGTTATCTTATCCAATTCGATGGCCGTGCTGCCGCGATGATGATGCAAGTGATGCAGGTGATGTGTTGTCAACATGTTGTTGCCATTAACAGCATAAACATAGGTCTCTTAATGTGTTTGGTATTGTGATATAATTGGCACCGAGCACCGGCTAAATTGAACAATCCATCAAGTGGAACAACACGGCAGCTTGTTGCAATGTTGAATTGGCTTCGCTTAATTTAAATCACATAACATGCATTTCAATCCACCTGCGGGACGGACAAGAGAGAAGATTGATATTAAATTGAAATCTAAAACACGCAACACTGTAACGCCCCTGTGCTGCCACAGGCTATCATATCGTTTGCCTGCCTCTGATGTGCCTTTCTTTTTTTTTTGTGCGCTGTCTGACTTTTAGTGGGAAATTTTCGAGGCGGTGTTAAGGGAATTCATTTTTGCGTGCACCGGATGCGACAGTTGCCGACCGCTTTGAGTGTCACAAACTGGCCGTTGGCAGCTTTAACATGACTGCAACGCGGACACGGCCAAGTTTGTGGCTTTTACTATGAACTACGTTTCGTTTGGTTGCATTGTAGCCTTGCGGCATTGCAGCCTTGGGGCAGCATATATAAACAAGCAGACTACAATGGAAGTAGAGCTAAATGAAATTAATTTCTACACTTTCATGGAAAGCCTCGGCTTTTGTTTCTCTTTCCTGTCTTTATGGTATGTCTAACAGGTTGCCAGGTATCTGGCATCTGTCTTTTGACCTTTCGTTAACCCAACTAGCACGCTTGTCTGCGTATAATACATTAAAATTACATTAGTAAGACAAGAGAGCAAAAGTTTTTAAATGGATCTAAGAATATTACATACCTTGACAGGCAACAGCTATTGAAGATAGAATAAACATGCAATAAGCTTAACGATCGACATTTAGAAATAAATCTCAGAATGTTTTTTTGTTTAAGTATTCAATTGCAGAAATAAATCTGAAGCTGAAAAAAATAAGCTCAAAGTAGTTTTCCTCATGACTGTCTCGCTTTTATAAACAAAATAAGTATTCATTTTACAACTGTAATAAAAGAAATAACAATAATAGTTGTACACAGTTGCAACAGTAGCAACCGCAGGAAAAACGTCTAGAAGCGCAGTGGAGAAGCGAATGCAATAAAAAGCGCTGCAATGGCAAAAGCTAACAAATAATTCATGAAAATACCTCAGGTAAATTGTTAGCATTTCCCGACCTCCAAGTAGATAGATAAATTCAAGACAGTTTAAGAGGATGATTTTTTTTTGGCTTCTGGCAATTGAAAATGGTTTCAGTAGCTTTCTCTGATTTAATAGCATGTTTTGGATATACAATTTACATTCACATAATTAACTTATTTAAGCATCGTCAGAATATTCATTGAAAAATGCTCTTAAGAAACTTTTTGTTACAATTTTTGTGTAAGTTTATACAGATGCTACAAAATATTTTATTGATAAGGTAACCAAAATGCTTTGGATATTTTGTTACTTCAAGTATGGCAAAAACTGTATTTATTTATATGCTTATGTTAACAGTTCCCTTTCCTCTTAAGACAACATCGTAAAGCTGATTAAATGACAACAAACTATGTTTGATAAGAAAGTTGGCTAAGCATCTCATTTCCAGACAGGAGAACATTCAAGTTTATTGTCTGTGTTTTGTGTGCTTTGCATGGCAATTGAAATGGAAATGAAAGTGTGCCTCATTAAGTCGCGTCGCGTCGCTTTGGAAAATATGCCGCGAAAGGATTAAGTGCAGCCCACTGAATGGCGCTTTGCGACGCCCATTACAGGATCTCAGTGTAACATAATTAAATATTTAAATGCATCGCTCTTAGCTCTTATTAAATATAAATGCGAATATTATGATGCTGCCTGCCACTCGCTCTCACTTTGCCTCACCTGTCACTGTGTTTGTTTTGCTGCTTTTGTACAGCAGTCGCCAGCTGAGTGGCACATTTAAAACAATTTGTTGCCTTTTACACAGTGTTTGCCCTGGCTAATGGCATTCGGCCAAAAAGTTTGTGCTTATCAAACTTTAAAGCGCACACTTCTAACTCTTGATCCATCTTGTCTGTCTGCCTGTGACTGTCAGCAACAGGATTTGAAGTCAAGTAAAAGCCTAGCAGGCATTTTCATACACATGTGAAAAACCAGAATCATGCTTAATACTTGAAAAATCTAGTCTAAAGACAACAACAAATTGTTGGAAGCAAAATCCTTTCACTTTGGCTAAGAATAGGCCTGGAATAAGGTCTGAATCGGGCTAATTTGAAACGTACATGCCAGAAACTCATTAGCTTTATTACACAACAAGTAACTATATTATATTCAAACTAGCTCGAGAATGAAATACCCTGTGTGTTAGTTTAAAACCAACTTAAGCCTTATTCGTATTCAGTGTTACATATGCAAAGCATAAAGGAATGCTATGCTTTCATCTGAGCAAATGAATACTCCCCGATACGTTACTTTCTGTAGGTATAGGGTATATAAAGGGTGGCAGCCACAGGCATAGTCATGCCTTTCAGCCTGACTCATTTGGCATCATTTGTATCAACTATTCATGTCTAAATGTGAATGTGCAATCACACACATACAAACATAGAGAAAGACACTTTTACACACATGCTTACACTTCTTCAATGGCTGTGTGGCATTTGAATAGTTTTGACAAATTTGTAATTAGCTCAAACATGCGCCCACATTTTTTATGTGTGAGCCAACAATATCAAATTAGCACTTAATAAAAGTTGTTTATGGTATTTGTGGAAAAGTTGTTTTCAACTTCTGGTAGACATAGTTGACAAGTTGTGAATATTGTGTGGGTGTTAAGACAACTATGTGGCTAACAACTGTCAAATAGAGAAAAGGGTAAGGATAATGGTTTGAAAATAAGCTTAACTTTTTATAAGAAAACCCATTTTATTTTTAGAATTTAAAGGATTAGGGGTAAAGAATAAAGAATAAATATTCTATTATGATCACTAAAAATGGCAAACGACTATAAAATGCAGGTACAAGCATTAAACATAAATTCCATTGAAGGTAAACGCATTTTTTCGATTTAAGTTTAAGGCCGAGTAAAAAGTTGACTTAAGACACTGAAGAGCCATAGAAATCAAAGCGTTTTGCTGTACTGTGTAGGGCTACACGCACTTAAAAGTATATACACCATAAAATGAATATCGAAGGCAAGCTAAGAGGCAAAAGAATAAGAAACTGGACAGAAAAGCGACAAAGAGCAGGCGACACAAAAGTGCCAAAAAAAAGAACGAAAACAAAAGCGAGGACTATAAAAAAAGTCGCATGGCGGAACGGAAACAGCAAACGTCTGTAGAAGTAGCCCTAATGCCAATGCCAACACCGGATGTGGATGTGTGACACATGGCTTTGGCTCGCCTACTTCCCCATCTCCGCCATCTACACGCACACACACACACGCATTGAAAGCTGTCTAATTGTCGTTCTGGGTTAAGTAGGCGACTTTATTAAGCCGAGGACACTGTGGGCAAAAAGTGTGCAACGCGCAACACAACAAAACAAAAAAAAACAGAAAAGGAGGGCCTAACAATTTCAAAATTTATGCACACAAAGGGCAAGGGCAGGCCAATTGGAGGCAGCGGGGCGTAAGCGGTACACCTTTGCTGCCCCACAGCTGGGGGGCACGTGTTCGGTGCTGTGGCCTTGTGGCAACAGTGTCTGACATAAAATTAAGCGCCAACTGCGACAATGCCGCTGCTCAAGAACTTGAGGCAGGGCAATGTAGGGCCAGGCAAGGTATGGCCGCAATTTGTTGCTTTTTGATATTTATTTTGACGTTGGCGGCGCATGTGAAATAAAAAACGGCTCATAAATCAGCAGCCCTGAGACTTATGACGTGAACTCTCGTGTTCCCCGTGCAAACAATAGCCGCATCGGAAGCGGAACTCAGCTCGCGCCTTCACAAGCGACGCAAAACAAAATGGAGTGGCGTAGCTTGGCGTTAAAGATGGCATCCAGGTGCTCAGCGAGACTTGAACTTGTTATTAATGGCACGAACTAAGAGTTGCATCTGCGGGCGAATAATCTTGAAATATTCTTAAACACCACAAAGGTGAGGTACTCATTGCCACTAATCGACCGACAAGATGAATGTTTCAAAAGGGGTTTATGTCAGGGTATTATAATAAGTACCTCTAAGTGGCAGCACGCGCTGAAATGAGCTAATTAAGGGTTAATATAGACGGATTACTTTTGAAATACTTAACCCATTTCAAATACTTGAAATTCTTAAAATAGGTTTGCTAAGAAATTCATTTTGATTTTGGGATTGCTCAGAAAATGTACAATTGCAGTTTTTAACTTGATTTTGTTCCGTTTTGAGTTAGGCTCTCATATTTTCTAAAGATTTAATTTTTTCTAATAAGCACACTGCTGGCATCTGCCAGGCAGCCTTTTAGAGTAAAGCTCTTTTGACTTTTTCTTTTGTTGGTCATTTCTCAACGTAGGCTTAAAGTGCTATAAAAATGCCAAGGCATATGTATAAATGCCTGCACCACTCACTAACTTATTTATTTACCCACTCACTTATCCACACACACACACACACATACACTCCGCACCCATACACTTACGCATTTACACACATGAGTTTAAGAGGCCAAAAAATGTTTTCCCAAACCAAATACAATTTTTTTTTTCTCAGCAGAAAATGTTGGCCATGACCATGGGGCATTGGATGTACAACATACATATGTACATATGGTGTGCGAAAAAGGCATATTTTTTTAAGTACCTTGTGCAGCACTTTTACACATTACATATAACAAAACACGCAGACACACACACACATGTTTCTAGTGTTGGGTTTCAGTAATAAGAAACGTTCGTAATCATAATCCAAAAACGACACATTGGGGCGCATTTAAACTGATTTCATTTAGGACCTGAGTGCGCTTGTATGTGTGTGGGTGTGTGTGTGCGTGCCTTAGTTGCGATTGGATCTACAACAACAGTAACAAAAACCGAAGTTGAAGAGGAAATTCGTGGGGCGTGTGTCTTGACACGCACGGATCAAAGCCACAAAATATACGATGGCAAAATTATAATGAATTTGTCATGCATACGTTTTCCAATGCGTGGCTCAATACAACAACATTCACACAACACTTGGGCCCAAAAGGAAGGCACACTTCGCTTTGATTTGATTTGGTTTGGTTTTACCCGATGGAACTCGTCAGATAAGCAGGTTAGTGACTTTGGTTTGAACACAGCCCTTGGCAGTCCTTGGCAAATGCCAATCGAATCACAATCCTGGACATAAAATAAATGCGATAAGTTATTGTTTTTAATATACTCTGTAGCATGGGAATGACACAGATTATATAAACTTAAATGCTGATTGTGAAAAATAAATTAATATTAAACTGACTTTATTTATATATTTTACACATCTGTGAGCTTTCAATATTTATTTGCACTTAGAAATCAATCAGCCGTGTAAGCGGCAGCGATAGAGTATTTAACCGTCGATTATCAGGCTTATTTATTATGATTATTGTGATGACTATTATGCTTACTGTTGTTGTTGCTTTTGCTTGATGTATCGACAAATAAATTGAATTAAAGTGAAATCAGTTGCCCTTGGCTGCAATAAATTAATGAAAATGCGGCAGTCAACATAATAAACCAACCGAAAAAACCAAAAAAAAAAATACAACAAAAAAAAAGAAAGAAAGCCACAAAAATAATCAAAGAAATCAACATGAATCAATGAATATAACTTGCTACTCGTATTTGGCTAGAAATAGCTGAAAGCTCTTATCTTGCTCCAGTTTCAGTATCATATTCAGTTCTTTGAATGAAAAGTTGAAATTTCTGTTTCATTTAAGCTGCACTGTTTGGACTGACGTTATTCAACCAGTTGGTTGTTTGGTAACACTCATTAAAAGCAGCTTTTTTGGCTTAAGAGTTTATGACATAAACTCATATTTAATTAAACTCAAGTGTAAAGCGCTCAGCGCTCTCGACCCAAAACAAAAGCAGTAAAAGTATAGAATGGCAAAATAAAAAAATCTTTATTTTTGTCATTTGCAAACAAATTTGCAACTTATACAGCTTTGGATTATACATAAAAGAGTCGAGCTTGTCAAGTGAAAGTTGTGTAATATGTTGCCACAGGACTTTGTATTCTTGTATAACTTACAAGCTTATGAAACGCTGAGTGTGAGACAACAAATTGAGGCAAGCAAACGGGGTAAAGTAGCTTGAAAATAAAACCTAAAAACACGCCAAGATCTATGAAAATGAAAAAAGGAACACAGAATGCTGACAAATTGCAGCTAATTAGTTAAAAAGTTGAGCTAAAAATAAAATTGTATTCGTTTATTCTGCAACAAGTAATAAGTTACCCTTTTAATTAGCTTTGACAAGAAAAGTTGCAGCAGATAAAGAAACACTTTCCAAACTGATATAACTAGTTGAGCATGGTGTCTTAAATAAGTTATTGTTAAAGGGTTTTACTTTAGCAGTCTCATTCACAAATAAAGCATTTGTGCATGCTAAATTAGGTAGGGTAAAAGCTTTTACAACAAATAAATTAAAATGTATAAAAATCCTTTAACAATATTCCACACTGCACAATCTCTATAAACCGTGTTTAATGTTATTTGCCATGTAGTGTGCATAAAAGTAAAGCGCTTAAGTACTAAGCGAGCCATTAACTTGACAAGCTTCCGCTTGTGCTTGCCACGTTGGGGTGTTTTATTGAAGCTTAAGCGGGCTGCTTGCAAATCACAAAACGTTTTTGAAATTATGCACAAATCTGATTTTATGGCCTCGACATTAAGTCAACCAATCCTCAACTCCGTGGGGCATCTACAGGCCGCATCTGCTGCAAATGCCACTTCGGGCACCTGTCATAAAGCCGAATTTTGCCAATTTATTTATGGGTTGGCTAAGGGAAACGTGTTAATATCCACACCCACACTCACACACACACAAATATATGTAATGCATTAAGCTAAATCTTGAGTGTAAGAGATATAAGCGAAATCAAATGATGATAAACGCAAACTTAATGGGTCACAAGCCGCAAGCTAGATTCCAAAGACGATTGCAAAGTGCTTGATAAATTATTCAACTTAAATGCAATTTGCTATCTGCAATTGTGGCAGCTGTCAGTGTGTGAGAGTTTTAGGTGCCCGAGCGTGTATGAGTGTGAAAATTATAGACAAAAACAAAATTAATGTTATTACCGCCACTAAGTGCCAGGACAATTGGCAGCTAAGCAAAAAAAAATCATGGTTGATGTGCGACACGGCTTTCAGGTGACGATGAAAAGGGTAGGGTAGGCGAATAAGTTTGTGACGTGCTGTGTTAGCATTTGCATTTCATTAAAACACACACACGAATAGGTAAACAAGTGGGGGCAGACGATGCCCAAGGACTCACTACTCACTACTCCTGGCGTTGAGCATGAATGATGACTACTTGCAAGTAGCTAACAGACATGGCCCCCATTGAGTAAGACGATGGCGATGGCGACGATGACGACAAGTACACAAATGACAGCCAGCAAAGTGAAAGAAGATTTTAATGTTATAGTTGAAAGGAGTATTTACATTTTGTCACTTGCTGTGTAACAAATTGAAAAGGGAAAACAATTTCAATAGTTGCTATACTATAAACATTTGTTCTTTGTCTAGACATTGTTAAATGGTTGCTTGATATAGTTTTTTTTATTATTATTCTGGCAGTGCAATTGCATTTTAGGGTGTGTGCATCTAAGCGTTTTGTTGATTTCAAGGCGTTACTTTATAGCCGGTCCGAGTGGGCAAACGTGACTAGCCCGGGGGCTGCTTGCAGATTGCGCATTCGCCGCGTCAAACAAGCAAGCAAGCGAGTGAAGCAAGCGAATGCCTCAATTAGTTTATGTTATGCCCGAATAAACACACGTTAAAAGTGCGTATAAACAAGGCAGCGAAATAATAATGCCATGTACCATGGGCAAACAATAAAAGCATTGGCCAAATTAAGCAAGCAGCAATTCCAACACCCTCACTCCCTCTCACCAAAAAACCCAGCGGCCTGCAGCCTGGCCGCAAGCAAACAAAACTGTCACTTGTCAGAGGCGCCTCTGGGCGGCTAGTGGAAACCCAGTGAAGCAGCGGCTGTGGCACGGGCAAGGTAAAGCCAAAAGAAGAAGCAGACGCCTCAGGCCTGCTGGTCAGATAATTTCCTTTGTTCTGTATAGCAAATGTTTTTATTTCTTTTTCTCTTTTTTTTTGTGAGCCGAGAGAAGCGGGGACAGTGGGTGTAGCGCGAGTTCTTGTCAGCTAGTTTTCCGCTTATTTGATCACGTTTTGTTGCCCGTTTGTACATTTTTGTTTTTCTTTGTGTATGTCGCAACTGAGGCTCAGACAGGTAGCAATATGCAAATCAAACAAAAAACTGAGTGCCACCCCAAAGAGAAGGAAGTTCCACTGACAGCGCCGCGGTAGGAGCCTGATGAATCCCATCAATATGGATTTCAGGTGCCTGGCGTGGACTACGGGGGAAAGAGAGCTGATCTAATGCAAATTCCCAAAAAAGTGACATTTGCAAGTCGTGTTTTATTTCTTTTCAAATACGTTTTATATGATTCGATTTGTGTAAATTTTGATACAATAATGGTGTGTTTTTTTGAGAGTTTTTTTTTTTTAACAATAATGTCAGTATATATTTATGTGATTTGACAAATGGAATTTGTCTTTTATTGAACGTTGAATATAATTAAATTATCGCACGAAAACTTGTTTATTTATGTAGATTTTAATATTTCTCTGAAATATTGACCAAAACTATTCGGTAGAATCAAATAAAAGTAATAATCAGATCCAAATATACCTATCGATCACAGCGTTAATAAGTTAATAATAAGTTTTCGTTCAAAATTAATGTTGTGTGTTTATATTGCGAAAAAGTTACACTTTTTATTGAATTAAAATCGACTCTGTGTCTTCAGTTTTGTTTATACAATGCCAACAATAAAATTGTTGCATACACAAATCTATATTTGTGTTTGATTATCAAATCAGAAAATAACTACATCAATTGGCTGTCAAAATTAAACAGATCTAATCGTTTGGTGGTTCAAATATGTGGGAACACTGACCATTTAATTTACTTAGCACTGAATGAATATGAATGAACAACACAACGCGTATACGCCTCGTGTGATTCGTGTTTTGTTGACTCGTTGTCACAGCACAGAACATGCGCGTCGCGTGTGCTCTCGACTCAACGTCTGCGGTTCGACTGAGAAAAAGGAAAGCCAGACATAAATAACATACACAAACACACACACATGTACGCATTGCCAGCTGTTAGAGGCTGTGCCGAGTGATGTTAACTCAGAGGCAGCTGTTAACAGTTGCTTAACAGTGCTTTAACAGCAACAGCAACAGCTGAGCGAGCAATTCATTCATAATTATTCTGAGTGAAATTGACTTTCAGTCGAGGCATAATCTGGCGCAGCGAATCAATTTACTTAGGCATGAATGTGCCACAAGGGAGCAGCTGAGAAGCGCAAATTGTTAAGTGGACATTTCAGGACACGCTCAAGGCAATCACTATTTATATATATGTTTGTATACACAGAAGAAAGCATAACCCATCGTTAAAATGAATGTTGACCTTTTTTGAGAGAAAAACACACAAAACAAAATTAACATGCACGGAAATAAATGCGCGTGAAATGTCAAAATCACAAGCACAGAGCAAGCGAAACCAAACAGGAAAGAGTGGAAAAAATATATGTGCTGTGGGGGAGGAGGGTCAAAAGAAAAACATAGAGAAGAGAAAGATGACAACGCATAAGCAGAAAACAAGCAAATGCCAATGCCAATGCCAAGGCAATCAAGTAAATTTGCTTCAACAAATAGCAAGGCAAATACTACGAGAAGCAAAAATACTACGAGAAAGTCAAGTGTTTGCATGAACTGATGGTAATGATGATGATGCTGAAGCCACATAAACACATTACACACATACACACACACACACACACACACACACACAGTGCTCCGATGAGCTACTTTGTGGCAGCCCCAAACGAACTATAAGCAAGTAAGCACTCTGGTATTCCTGTGTTGGTTGCCTTCAGCTTTCCTTGTTGCTTTTTAAATTGCAAGACGGCTTACAAAATGGTTGCAAGTGTAATTGCAGCAACGTCAGTCGCAACGTTAGTCGGTTTGGTTTGTCTGGCTTTATCTTGTGGCCACAGGGTTCTTCGTCTCTTGGCGCTGACAATTTTTCGAACAGCGCCAACAAAAGTTATAACCGAAAGCTGGATTTATTAGACAAACAAATTTTAAATTAGACCACAGCAACAGGGGCAGTAACAAACGCTCGTGCTGCTCGTGCTACAACCTTCATATATACTTGCTTCACCTCTTTCTTACCCTACACATGCTGCGGATTGTCGTCTGTTTGTCTGAATCCAGCTGCGCACTGCAGGCAGCCGCCAGAGTTGGGGTGGTATCCTGTGTCTTGGGTTTATTAACGCAAATTGCTAGCTTTCTTTCTCTATCTGAAATGCAACTTTTTGCATCGAAATGTCAAATTGTCACCTCAATGCTTAAAATACTGTAACTTAAGCCAATCCAGAAAATTTCACACACATTTACACATATACATTACGTAAGATACAGAGGAAATTAGGAAAGTTGGTAATTGGAAAAGGTTAAAGTTTCGTTCACTCAATAAATAATTAAAGCAGCTTGCAAATAAAGAAATACATCTTTTACAGTGCATATTAATACTGCACATAAATTAACGAATTAACTTTTTTAAATAAAAGAATTTACGCAATTATAATGTACTTATGCATGAAGTATGTATTTATTTATTCATTAAAGCTCAGCATGGTGCCTTTTCCACCGTGTTGAGCATAAGTTCTCTTGCTGAAAAAGAGCAGACATTTCCGACGTCCCAGTTCTGTCTCTTTATCCGTTTTGGCGCATTTTCTCATCTTGAACAAAGAGAATCCATTCGTATATTCCGAATTTCATTGATACCTTTAAAATGGCCGAACGCCCCGCTGACTTTTATGAATCTAACCACTTAATCACCATATCATATCGATGCCATAAAAACGCACCACCTAAAACAACAACAACCACTGCCACAAAAACAACTTCTTTATTTGTATACACACACATGAGATTTAAGAATTCCTACTGTGGGTATCTTAGCGAACTGTTTCTGGCTGTGTCTATTGGAATAGTATTGACTCGCTGATTATTTTTATTTGGTTCTTGCAAACGTTTAGATTGAGACATAAAACTATGCCGCTGCCCTGCCTACAGGGTAAACATAAACATTTATATACGATTAAGTGTGCTGTTTATTTTGATGTTTGCTTTACTGCTTCCGTTTCTGCAGCTCCAACGGATTCTATGCCTACATCTCTGTACGGCATGGTGCTGCGCCCAGTCAGATATGGCCTGTGCGACGCATTAAATGGCCCAGAATGAGATAGACAAGCAGAGATGAGAGACTTGAGTAAAAACAAGAAGAAGAAAAAAGATAGAAAACCAGCAACTCTTGGCAGATTAATGTCGGCATTCACATAAAGTGCTCGATATTTTTGCCTCGATTCACGTTTTTCCACGCACACACACACACACACTGGAATTCAATTCGAACGTTGGTCAGAGCCACGATAAATCAATAAAAAACTAATCAAAAAATCAAAAGCAAGCATTGGGAATTCGTTGTTCAGTGCAGTAAATTGATTGTCAGCTGATTATCTATGTCTGTCTGTCTGGCGAAAGGAACTAGAGGTCGAACAATGTGCATACCAACAATGTGATAGACAAAACAAAAACATTCAACACGAAGCCAAAATAAAAGCTTTGTCTCAACCGAATTTCATTTCATTACGAATGCATACCAATTAAATTGAAAGCATAATATGCCATTATTGTCTGACACTCTTTTATACCCTGAAGTCGAAAGTAAATCTAAGATGTGTCATTTAAATATTCTTCAAACAATTCAATTCAATTAATGGTGTTATTTATTTATTAAACCGTATTTGTTGTTTTAATATTTTATAACGTACTTAGTATTTCTTATTGTATTTATGCTGATTGGCGAATATCTTACAGAATCGTTTGTTGAAACAGTCTTTTAGAGAAGATAAGAAAAGGCAAAAACGTATCGATAGGTATCACTATTGATCATTTAAACGATCTTATTAAGATCAGTGTTGCATAACCTTACATTTATTTTCTTCTTATATTCTTTGCTGGGTAACATCTAGTTGAGATATTTGCAACTTGGTATTTATTTTTAAATTTTGTACGCCACCCGTTGCGACAATTTCGTCCATTTTTAAATTTCAATTTATGCAAATGCAACAGCCGAGCATTCTTGTTGCTATGGAGAAGCTAGAGGGACAAACTCAAGCCACTGGTTTTAATGCTCATTAGGGTTTTGTCTACCCCAACAAAGTACATTTTGTAGATTCAAGAGAATCGCAAAGAAAATATTTTTATCAAGTTGGCTGCATATTTACAATTGCTTTTGTACAAAAAGTAAAACAAACGCTCAGCATGCTAAAATTACATTTTTATCTAGAGTTTATGCCAAATGCGAAGAAGCTTCGCGTATTCAATTCCGCGACTAATGCCAGTTGGCATTTAAAATGCAAAGTGTTGGGTCTTGGAACCTTAAGCCAGCGAAATGCATGCAATTAATTTGAACTTACGACTCAACGGAATGGAATCAAGCAGGACTTACAGCTGCGCCTGCATTTGCACGGGAATCTAGGTTTGTGGGTATAACGATACTTTAATCATGCTGCGGTACTAAAGAGAAAGAAAAAAAAACATTTAATGTGCAGTTACAGCTAAGATCATGAACAATTCAGTCTGCAAGTTGATTCAAATTATTTAACTGTTCAGAATAAGTTTCGCCAGATGTTGCTTTGGCTTTGTTGCAGGTTTACTATCTATATTGTATTTTTATTCGTTTGCCTCGAATTATTTAAATTGTAACAAACCCAAAACTCCCTCAAAACTCAACCGAATAAGACATGACTTTACATGTAGAATAATACTGCATTTTCCGCTTAGAACCAAATTTTCCATCAAAATTCATGAACAAATTCTTCCCAAAAAAAATAAACTTGAAGTTATATTTGCCGACATAATAATGTATTTATTTTGACAACTTTATAAGCTGAATTTAAATTTGATGTTACATTATGAGAACTTTATAAGCTTAATTTAAATTTAATCTTACAGCTAGCAAGTTTTTTTTTATAAAAAATATAACGGAACTTGATTGCAGAACTTTGTTCAGCTTCCTAATTAGAATGTTTCTTAATCTATTGCCGCTCATCATCGGAACTGGAGATAAGCTCAACTTGAGCATCGCCTAGACGGCCCTGCAGATTCCTATTGATATTGTCAACCATGTCAAAGGCATCGATGATCATCTCCGCCTCGCTCTGAGCCTTCTCGCTCATCTGCTGCAGACTGCGTCGTAGTTGCTTGTGTTCACCAGTAGCGTCGCGCTGTTCTCCACGATTGAACAGGGTGTTGCTGGCGCGGGCAAAGAGGGCGGCGGTGCCACTACCCTGCTGCAACTGATGCAGTAGAACCGCGATCTGTGGAAACTCCAGGTCAAGGGAAAGGCGACGCAGTTGGTCATGTTTGTTTAGTAGTGCCTGCTGATTCTGGCCATAGCTAATGACGACTGCTTGAAGCACCAGCTCGCTGCCGGGCAGCTGCACGTATGCAATGACATCCTTGAATAGATTCTCATGACGCCAAACGGTCTGGCTGTACGGTATGACCTGATAGACAACAGTCTCTGGCTCTGGACTGTACTGCACCAGCAGCCATGTCTTTTCGTCCATGGGCTGCTGGGCAGCATCCAGATGCTCATCGAAGGCTTGATCAAAGCAGCGCGCTTTCAGATGCAGCAGCACCTTCTCCATAAACTCCCGCTTCGCAAAGGGATACAGTACGTGACCAATGCAGCCTGGACTCAGTTTGACCAACGAAAGACGACCCCGTTCAGCTTTTGTGCTAAGCCAGGCGACATTTTGAGCCGATATGATTTTATGCACGAGTCGGCTGCCGGATGAGTCTTCCTCATTATACTGCACTAGCAACGTCTGCTGTTCGTCCTCATCCCGCTGTTCCTTGCTCATAGACACGAGGGCAGCATCGACCAGCTTGCGATCATCGGCGGCCAAAATGAGTTTGGCCTCCAGTTTCATGCCATTGATTCGGAACTCCACAAAGCGTGTCATATACTTGTCGGAAACATCTGATTCCAGCAGTTCCATACTGTGCAGCACACACAAAAGCCTCTTGCCATTGGGCTTCCCATTCTCCATTGAACCCTTATCCACCTCGGCGAGGAACCAGGACAAACGTGTTGCTGCTGCCCCTGCTGGTCCCGCATTGCTTGCCACTCCGCAAATAGCCGAGTCATCCAAACCACTATCGTTGCTAATGTTGCTCATAATAACTGCAGTATATTTTTTTGTATTCGGTTGCGCTATGTTGATTGACTCACGACAAACTGATGATCGTTGCTGGCAATCGCAGAGTTTTATACGATTCAGTGGGTGATCCTTTATCCTAGCAGCAGGTATAATCATTTATGTGATCCTATTGTCATCCCTTTTCGCATATAGCTTTTATGACAGGCAGTTGCACGGATTTACCTAATTGTGCGTCGGCCGATCGAGAAACAGCTGCAGGCCATAAAATATGAAATAACTACAAGCTTATAGTAAAGATTGTAAACTTCTTTTACATACATACATTTATATACATTTATATACATATGTTTACATATGTATGTAAAAAATGCTGGCGAAGAAATTTCCAAACCAAATAGCTTTGGATTTTCGTCTGTTTGCGTCAGTTAATGTGTGTGGGTAATAAATATGACAATCGTTTTAAATGGAAGATAAAAAAAGTAGAGAAAATCAAAACACACATACGGTTGTAGCGATCAATTGAATTAAAGACTTCCCCTTTTTTGTTACGCAGCACTAAGTTTTAGTTGTTTCGATACTCTTAGTAGTAGCAATAAGTATGTCGCCATCCATACTTATTAGGTAAAAACATCTATCGATAGTTGGGATTCGGCGCTTCCCTGCTCTAGTGCAGTTCTGAGAATCATTTAAAACAAACAAAACAAATACTAAGTAATTAATATACGTTTTAGTTGATAAAACTGACTGTTTATTGAATTTAAAAAGTACAGCTGGTGCTTTGTATGCCAACTATAATAGCAGATCATCGGATGTAGGTTATTTAGAAGTGATTTTTATTTTATCTGCCTGCACACCAAGCACATTGGTTAAAAATTGAAGTGTCTTAGCATCCTCAGCTACGATGCTGCTGTCACTTTGAACATTATTATTTTCTCTTGGTTTCGCCACAAATTCAAATGGTATGCCAAAAGGGCGACCAATTGGTTTGATTGTGTTGCGTATGTCAATTATCGAGTAGGTGAGAATCTCCTTAAAAATGCCCTGATCTATGGCCTCTTCAATGGCAGCATGACTAACCAGAAAGCAGCCAAGAGTTCGCCTTGAATTCCGCAATGCGACATTCACATGATATATGTTGTCCGCACGGAGTAGAACGGTCAGCACAATTAACGGAAAGCTTCCTTTCGCTGTCAACTTGACCAGCTCATGAAGAAAATGATCAAAAACTGGCTGATCCTGATTCGAGCAAAATTGACACACACTGGATGGCTTACGTTCTGGCAAAGAATCTGTCTGATCACAAGAAAAATTAGCTTTGGTGTTTTGTGTGACACTATCAACAGAAGTGTTTTCTTGCCCACACGCAGTCTTATTAATAAGCAAAGTTTTTTGAATACATTTGCTCGTACAGGGCTTAAAAGACTCATTGGCTTTCTGCCTATTTGGAGTAAAAGTATTGTTAATATCTTCCGCCTTGGTACATTTTGAGCTTCCTTGTCCCGACTGCTTGGGTATTCTAAAAGTTTCCCAACTAGTATTCGATTTACTGCTTTTACAAACTACAATCAAACCAGTCGAAGCCTTTTTGCTAAGATTTTTTTGAGTATTTTCATTTTCCTCCTCCGGCTTGTTTTGCGTCTTTAACTCTTGGATATTCGTTTGAAGTTTCTGTATATCTGAATGAATTCGATTTATTTTAAAATTCATTTTGCTTAGTTTATGTGCAAATCTCGGCATATGTGAACACTTGGCGCAGTATTTATCAGCCAGTTCCAAATCAGCTTGTGTTGATTCGTCACTTTTCTCGTGCTTTATCGCCTTCCTCTCGTCCTCTTCCTTGGCGGAGTATATATCATCCGGTTTCAAATCATAATGTTTTGTTTTGTTAAATGACTCTAGCTCATTCGCCTCCCTGTCGTCCTCTTCCTTAATTATTTCTTTTTTCGTTTTAACCGTTATTTTGGGATAAAATCTTTGTAAAGTATGCCTCCAAATGTTTTTTTTCTGTACGAGTTTTTGTGAATTCGAGTTAATCTGCGGATGATTCGATCTTACATCGACATTCTTTTTGGGTATCTTCAGATGTGCTGATATTTTATGATGATCATAGGGAGGAGTATTTTTTTTATCTTCGCTATTTTGTTGTATCTTAGGTGGATCTAATCTTTTTGTGCAACCTGCTTTTTTACTTGTTTCTATTGACTTGTAATGTAATGCCGCATAATAGTTTGTCTGTGTGCCCTTACTCGGAACTAAACTGTTGCGGTGAATTTGTTCAATACTACAATTCGATTCGCTTTCATCATCAGCATTTTGCGTAGCGGTATAGGATTCTCTGTTATCATTGGCAGATTGAATTTTTGTTGTAGTTGAATTGTAGTTTAATGCCAAATCATCGCTTGTTGGAGTTGAATTGTAGTTAAATGCCAAATCATCGCTTGTCTGTGTGCCCCTATTCGAAAATGGACTTAGCGGCGAATCGGACATCTCTCGTTCAACGGTTATATCTTCTTGTGCAAATTCAAATTCATTATTTGTCTGCGTGGCGGTGTGTTGAACATCGAGCTCATCAAAAACTATGCAATCTGGTCGTTGCGCGGTTTTACAAGTGGTAGGTAGATTATAATGTCTGGTCAGGTTTTCAGCATTGCAGTGACAACTGTTAGGCGCGCCCGCAGGTAGGCGAATAATTGGTTGGGTCAACGCCAATTCGTTCTGCGTTAATCCCGTCATCTCATGCAGGTGGGCTAAAGCATCTGCAACAAAAAATAGGAATAGGTAATAAAGAGTTTGCATTCCAGGCGTTACCTGTAACTGCACGAGGTCGTATTGGTGAGTATATATAAGAACGTTTCTTATTAAGAGACATTCAGTCAATCCTTGGATAGCAACTGTGAACATGGTAAGTGCAATATATAGCACTACTGTTATTGGAAATATTTTCTAATTATTTTTTGTTCTTACAGATTAATCGCCGACAACGCTTAGAATTTGCGCTCAGCATTCTGCCCTACGATTACAAGTCGGTGCAACTATCCCCGGCACAGCAGAAAGTGGAGCAGATCATAGCTCGACTACGCACTGATGACACCTCTGCCGATGAGATGAGCGATGACGAGAAGAAAATACCCAGAGATCAAATTAATGCCAAAGGATTTGCCGAGCAAACAATGCGTCACATAGAGCTAATGAATGAGGATATTCAAGAACCGAAGCCCAATAAAATGCTTAGCACGTTGGCAACTCTGACGCTGGCAGCTGAGAAACTGATGAAGACAAAATGCAAACAGGAGGTGGAATGCGTTGAGGATGTGAAGGTGTTCGATGATGTGAAGGTGGAAACGGTCTTGGATGAGGAGGCAGCGCTGGCCAAAATTGACCGCCGTGAGCTCATGGAGAACAGCATTCAAGCGTTGAATGAATCGCGTTTCAAAACACTGCAACGTTGGGAACGCTGCAAGCGAAAGGCTCTTGATCTGCTCACCATTGAGATCGAGAAGGTGCAGGCTATGGACCTGGCGCATACTCGGCGATCGGCACACTTTCAACTCTTTCGTGATGGCACCGATGAGCACAACACCTCAACGCCCAAGACAATCGATGATGATGTTGACGATGATGAGGAAAAGGAAAATGAAAACGTTGTGATTGAGCTGGACGCAGATGATGAGGATTATGTTCCCTACGGTGCCGATAGCCGTAAGCGCAAACGTCAGCAGAAACGTCAGCAGAAACCCGTCACTTCGACACCAAATACAACAAACAAGTGTCCGCGCTTTGAGTTCGATTGCGATTCCAGCTCGGAGATGGTCACCATTGGACCCAATGGCACCCAGCTATCGCGCGCCTGTCTAAATGGCATTAATTGGGGCATGTCAGGACCAGCTATAACACGCAAGCTGCTCTGCGAGGTCTTTGATCGGGCCACTCTTGCCTTTCACACGCTCTCGGGGAAGCCGTCACCTGCATTCAAGGATTGTGCACGTCCCAGCAAGCAGCCGTTGGATCCTCTCAAGGTTAGCGATCTTGTCTATCTGATGACGAACAGTTTGCAAATGTCACCACGTGAGGTGCGCACCGCCATAACCACTAAGTGTGCCGATGAGAATAAGATGCTACGCACAAGACTTGAACGTCGGAAACGCTAAAGTGTCTACAAAAAAACAATCTAGATCATGTCTTGGCTCAGCCAAACAGATGTGGCCCAGTGCATCGAATTTCGAATATATATAATTTATAATAAACATAACTTTTGCATATTAACATTACCTGAGATCTCATTGAATGTATTGTACAGATGAATGCCAAATCTTTGCAACATTTTAAGCATTTTTTTTTTAGCGCGTTTCTAATAAATTTTGCATTAACCAATTGAAATGGGTTAGTTGCGCTAGTTTAAAAATAGTCCATAAGTAAAACTGAATTTCTACTAAGGCCAAATTATTCAATTCATAACAAAAATATGCAGAAATTTAGAATTTTTAATTTTTAAAATATGTCAAAAGACTGATTAACTTTTCAATTTGAAAATCTTATGAACATTTGCTGCCTATGTGCTTAATAAGAAATAAATATATTATCTTATTTTGCGCATATGACATTTATTTGCAATATCAATGCAAAATGCTTTGACTTGGCTGAAGCCGAAAGCTGAACAAGAATTAGCTTCTTTAAATGCATACATACGATAAATAAATCTGCAAAGTAGAAACGGGCTTGAACAACACTTTGCATTATTGATGGGGTCTAGCAGCTTGTCAATATTTTGGTCTTGTAACCCACAAACATGTTGACAAAACTGATGAGTACTAAAGAAATTTTAAATTTTTATAAAATTTGTTCTACTCCTGTCCAATGGGAAATATTCTTGTCTGCTCTTTGCGATGTTTTTTCTTCTTCTTTTTACATTTTGGTCAAAAACATTTTGATATGCAAATGTGTGCCATAAAATAGCAGCCTCATTTGAATACATCTACACACTTACACACTTTTATATATATATATTTGTGTAGATATTTAATATGCACAAAAGTTTTGGCTAGACCTTCAGTCGCTTTGGTTTACATACACAACATACAATCATTTAATATAGTTTACTTTGTGTTTTGTGATATGGCAAAATGCTGTCTGTCTGGCTGGCTGGCTGATGTTTTAAAGCTTTCAACTAACCACAACTAGCAAATAAATTGGCTCAACAACCGACAAAAATGGTCATAAATCACAAAGCACAAAAACTCTATTACACAGGGTATTCATCAAAGCGAATTTTATATCAATCATACGCACTGTGGCCACATTCACACACCAACACTTACACACAATTTCATCTACGAGATGTGGCAGAAAATTGAAACATTTTATAAGAATTGAGATAAAATAAAGAAAACAACACATCACCCACACAGCAAATTGCCCTCAAGTAAACCAACAACAACAACAATAGGAAATGTCTGCAACTGTATTCAATTTAAAGAAAATTTTCTCTAAAGTTATTTATAGCGAATATAACATAAACAAAAAGAAACCACATAATTGTTGCGTGGGGATCGCCTAGGAAATACCCTAAATATACTTACAATTCAACAAACGCTTCTTTTAAAGCATTTTACGGTTGCAAACCTCCGCCAAGCATAATGGTCATTGTTTGTGAAATGAAGTTATTGTTTTATGTGGTTTCCATTGTTTAAAGTTGTAAGTTTTCTTTGAAACAAGTAACAATACTTAAAAAAGTTTAGAACAAAGTAGAAGGACGTCAAATTAAAGTTTCGTTTACCATAACTCAGTTTTTCACTGAATATAGAAAAGTATCCAAGAATTTGATTGATTTCGTTTAAATTTAAAGAATGTTGTCTGTTGCCCAAAGATTTGTGAATGGGAGACAAAAGGCGATTGCTGGAGGGATGACTTTGACAAAATTGTATGCGGTTGAAAATTAAGTCATTATTCGTGGCAGAAGTCACGTTGTGTTTGTGGGCGCCGCGTCAGCAACCTGGCCAGGAATCAAAGTCACACTTCACGGTGGCACGAACTCGCACGAGCAATTCCACTGCCTCCAACCCTTCGTTTGTGTCCTTGTCCTTGTACTCGCTTTACCCTTTTCGAGCTTTTGGAACTGCTGATGTTCCAGCAAAAGTGTCATCGGCAGTCGTGCGCCGCAAACCACTGCCACCAGAGACCCCGACCAGGCAGCCGCCACGCATCCTTTGGCAGCTAACGACAACGACAACAATAATAGAGCGCCCAATGCTCTCCCAACCGTCTCCCACCGCCTGCCACGAAATACTGGCAATGACATTTACACTTCAGCTGCTGGCTTTGCTTCAAAGTTCAACGTAGATGATGAATGAACGCATCGTAACGCAACGCGAAGCGAACTGAAGCGTTTAGTTCATTTCTCCTTCTTTGGTCCATTAAGTTTTGATATTCAAAAGCCGCAACAGCGACCTTTAATCATTAGCCATACAATGCACACATCCGCAATCCTTTTTCAGGCATCATTTAACTTAAGTTTGGTAGCTGTTAAATATCAAGGTAATACAAAACGCAACTCATTCAGAGTTACTAAATTACATTATTTCAAATCCTCTTTCCAACATATTTGTAATCTTAATTACATTTTACTATTAGAAGCTGCAAGTAAATAATCAAAATTATGTTTTTTTGTTAACCATTATAGTTAGAGGTTTAACTTGGTTTTACTTCCTAACATAAGTCAATTAGCTAAGGGATTTTGAGTGCATTGCAGCACCTAATGAAAATTTTAATAATGCAAATGAGCTGCCGGCGGCAGCCTAAAACCGCTTGTTGCATGCAACGGTCCAGCATTTGCTGCCTGTTCGTTGCTATTTTGGTGTGCCACTGGTTGCCTTTCCTATACCTCTTCACTCTCTTCCCAACAGCCCTTTAAATTGACATTGGCCATGTGCCATCAACTTCATCGCCAGCATCATCGTCATCATCCAAGTCATCACCATGCTCATCATCAGCTTGTCGCTTTCAGTTTTTCAGTTATTTTAGCGTCCTTGCCGGCATGACAACAATGGCCAACCGCTCGACAACAATCGCCGAGTTAATTGAATTGTGTTTACACTAGAGCACAAAGCATGAATATGGCCAAAACACAGACCTCTCTACTTTTTCCTTCTTGTTCTATTTTTGTTTGCCTATTTGCTGTGTGGATGCAATTGCAGTTATCCAACACTCAACGTCACATCACATGTTGACCGGCATTTCAATTTGAAAATCGGCTTGAAGGCATTTCACATGCTAAATTAATTATTGGGCAACTAAACAATTTGTTTTTTATTATTTTCTAAAGAGAGGCAGAGAGAAATTTGCTTCTAAAAGTTGAAAATCGTTTCGAGCAAGAGTCGAACTCGAGACTCATTTAACACATTTTTTTGTTCTCTGTTGAAATGCTCATTAAAAGTTTTCACATAAAAGTTCCTCACATGCTGCAAGTCCCATTGACTTTTAGTCGGTTGGGATTTGGGTTTTTTGACTTTTTGCTATGAAAGTTTTTGCCAATGGATCGCATTGAATGCAAAACTCGACAAAAAGTGCGCACAGCTGTTCGAGGCTTATTGTAATTACTATTACCTTAATTACCTGGTTTTTGGAAAAGTTTTCCCAGCCACAAACCAAAGCCATAACGACACCAAAAAACTCATCTAATCTAATCAACTGGCTGCCTCTCAATGGACATGCTAATCGCTTGGAATCCAGAGTACTTTTCAACCAATAACAGCTTCCCTTTTGGAGAATTGTCTTTTCTTTGTTGCTTTCAATTAGAAAGTTCTCTTGTGCTTTTGGCCAAATGTACAGCACATTTCTATAAACGTTAATGCGCCAAATGGCTGCCGGACAGTCGTTGTTCTTTTTTGCAGTTGCTTTTGATACCCTACAAAAACAAAAATCTCTAAGTCTATATAATATTTGAGCTATATTATATTCAAAACTTATTCACAATTAATCTTTTTTTCTGTGGGATATTTGTTATAATATTCTAAGGCACACCAAAGGGTATTTTATTTGCCTCACCCCATTGATAAAATCTTACTTTTTGTTGCAAAGTAATTTTGAGCGCGTGCGAATTGTAAAAGTTTTTGCCAAGTGAACGACGCGACGCACAGGGCCGATAAAAAGTTTCGATTATAATGGTATATATTATATTTGAGATGCCGACAGCATTGTAGGCCTAAGAGAGGACGAGAGTTAAACAACATGGAAAACTAGTAAAACAGTCTGTTAAATTTACACTTAAAATCAATAAAACTTCCTGCTAGTATTTTAAGCAGTGAATATGTTTCTAGAGCTAATCAACAGCTGTTTGCTAAGTCCACTCAAATAACAGCTTCTGTTACTTAACAGCACTCAACTAACAGTCTAGAAGTAACACGTAAATCCTTTAAAAATACCTTTTTGTGTGGTGCATGAATAAAACGCGCTTGAAATATTAACTTAAATATGCTTTCTACGGCGCTAAATACCCATAAAAGGCACAACGATTGAGGCACACCAATTGAAAGCCGCAATTCGACAGTCAGCTGCAAATTAAAGCCCAAAAAAGCCAGCGCCATTGAAGTCGTCTACCACAGACGGTGAAACCCATTAATGACAGTGCGTTATACTCGTGCGATACTTGGCATAATGACAAAACTTTCACACGTAGCGCAGTGACAACAACTTTTTATGGCGCGGTAATCATTTGAATTTTTATATTCCCTACAAGGAGCAACCGAAATGACACAGAAAAGCACAAAAAAAAACTTTTTCTTATACTTGCACTTTACTTGTAAGGAGGATGATATAAGAAACGCATTAGATTGTAGTTTCAAAGTGTTTTTTCTCTTCAAGGCCAGGTAGATAGTGTTTTGATACCTTTGAGTTGTTTAAAATAAAACTAAAAAGACAGTTTCTTGAATGCCATAACATTATTTCTACCTACAGCGTATCTTCTAATCGGGCAATTTTCTCAACAGAGCACTTCATTCTTATGTGTGTAAATAACACTTTACTTTAGTCTTACTTTTAATGCCCAACTGACAGGTTTATGTGTGTGTGTGCGTTTAAGTGTGTGGTGATTGTGCAAAAACAAAATTAAGCAAGCAACGCATAAATAATATATACAATGTACTTATATGCCATATGCGATTGTTCACATTTGAAGTGTTAAGACGGCCCAAGAATTATGAGAGAGAGTCAGTTGAGAGGGCTAAGAGTCCCCACGCGCAATAAAGAGCGAGAGGCTTTATCAATGTTATTTATGTGGCGTGCAATATGAACGCATTTAATTTGTCTAAAAAGCCAAAACACTTCAATACACTCCCGTATGACGTGGGGGAATACATTTATTGTGCGTTTGGGTGTTGCGACAACATGTCGCATGCGTTATAAATACGAGCAACATGATCATAAAAAGCACATCAAAAACCAATTTTTATGCATACATAAATGAAAATCAATAAAACATCTCAAGTACTATATGTATTCGCACATAAATGACAACAGAGATGATAAAACCCCTCAAACCAATCGAAAGAAAAAAAACAAAATGGCAAAGGAGTCAAAGCGGAAACGGCATTCAAATATTTTCCACAACCCACTCCTACCCGGCGCTAAATGAAGCGCATAATGGGCGCAACAATAAGACAAAATATGCCTTGGGAATGTTTGGCAATGTCATCAATAAGGGAAGCCGCCCCCAACCCAACCCATCCCATCCCATTACAATTCAATCTACCCTTAATGCAGAAGTAGGAAGTGGCAACATTTGAATAAACGTCGAAATGCATTGATATGTAAAGCGATTTGACATTTCATTTGTCAATGAAATAAAATGGAACTAGGGAACGCTAACAGAAATGGGAATTGTTAACGAGGCTATTAAAATGGCATCTGTATTTTTTTTCTTGTGCTCAAACTTTTCGCAAAGTTTAATTGTACGAGTAATGAGAAAATCATTTCAAACGACTGACTGAAAGTTTGTTTTTTGGGCAATTTGCTAAATTGGAGCTATTCAGTGATGTGTGTTTAAAGTAAGCCGGTTTGTTTGCGTATATGCGATCTTAATTATTATAATATTTGATAATTGAAAAAAGCTACGCCTGGATTTGAATAGGTATTCAAGTATAGTCGATTTTGATGTGAAGAAATAAATTCTTAGAAAAACCTTAAAAGTTTATTGAACATTAAACAGATTTAACTTGCATCTACTTAAAATGTTGCACGGTTAATAAACATAATCTTAAAAAAGGTGTAAACAATAGCAGTTAAGTTCCAAAGCGATCAAACAGCTATTTGAAAGTCAACCTCCTGCTGCTGTATTTTTGCACTTACTTTTGAACGTTGCAGCTATAAATTGCGTTGTTAAGCACATAAAAAGAAACAATTTTACTGCATGCGCTTAAAAGAAAATGTATTGACTCGAAGTATATTGAACTGATACAAATGGAAATCAGTGCAGAGAGCTGCTTTTTCAACTTTTGCTCTAGTAAATAAAATGGAACGAAGGGCGAAAGAAAAAGAGACGATATTGATGTGATTTTTATTTGACTGTGAACTTTTGGTTGGCAAACTTGTTTACCTGCAGGCCACAAGCCAAAAGGCAAATGCAGTTTGCCTGCCAAATGAGCCGTGCAGCCTGATGTATGCCAAAAGTACACACACATACACACACACGCATCTCACCTACATCACCATTACCATTACAACAATGCCAAATTCAATCCAAAATTTACCGTTGCACTCGCCTGACACCTGACTTTTATGGTCCTGTGGAACATCGCTTGCGCTCCATGCGCTTCATTAGCTATTAATTTTGGGACTGCCACAAACACACACACAAGCACACACAGCCAGTCTACAACTTGAGTAAATGTGGCATAGAAAAGTTACACACCAAAATATAAAAAACCGCTAAACGCCTCGCTGGTTTTCTTAGCCAACCGGGAACCGCAATCGGCATTAAATCCTGTCAAGTCGAATACGCTCGAATAAATAGTATGTGGAAAACTGATCGGAAAAACAAGAGCAACCCCGAACCACACACACAAAACAACATGCACTTCGATTTCGGGGAAAGTCAAGTGTAATGGAACGATATTGTTGTTGTTTTGAGACCAGTGAACTATTAAAAACTATACAAAGTAAGGCCACAACTCGAACTTGGCAGTTAAAATAAAGAGTTCATGTTTCTTAGGGTCGTTACATATAAATATTTATAGATTTTAAGAACCTCTGTGCCAATTGTTTAGGCGACAGATGAAAGTCCTTAAGTCCTTTTTTCACAGAAAACAATATTATTTCCCAACAGTTGAACGAAAACTAAACTATGACAACGCGACAAGAACTAACCCAAACAAGCGAAACAGCAACCAAAACATAAGAAACAACACCTAGAATACAACAACAAGAGTGACAAAAACAATGTGTCAACATCAAAATGGAATAAATTCATGGTAAAGACCAAGCAAACAGCAAAACATGACCTAAACAACAACCAGTTGTGGCAGTTCAAGATGCTGACAAAGGAAACGAACAAAAACCAAACATGGGAAACACAAAAATTGTCCGCTGTTTGTGTACAACATGTCATATACGCCATGAAACAGTCCCAAGTATCGCAGATATTTGGCAGCGGCAGCTTAGTAAGACACACAAAACCAAAAAAAGAAAAGGTAGGATAAAACCAAGAAGATGGGTAAAGAATAACAAAATTAGTTTTAGTATTGCCGTATACAGTTTGTTCTGAGAGTGTGTGACACAAAAAGTTGGCCAAAAACGATGTGTTCAAACACGGACAGGCAGATTCTGAGGTGAGCATCTGTAAAAAGTTGATTTGAACATGTATATGTGAATGTATGTGTGTGTGTTTCTGTTGCATGTACAGACATCGAGTTCAATTTCGACATCAACCCAATTCTAGTTAGCTAACAGAGAGAGAAAGATAAAAAGAGATGCTAACAACATTGTCAACGTGATGGCCTTGAAGCGGATACCAAAAGTAAAGAAGAAAAATAACTTTATATATTTATTTTAGTTTAAGCTTTCTCGTCAAAAGTGTGATGAATAGTTTTGCTACATAAACAATTTAAGACTTAAAGACTTATTAGTATATATACTTGTCTTTTCAGTTTTGTTTCCTTTATATCAAAAATTAAACTAACTTAAAACACCCATTAACAAATAATTATTTTTTTATATTACACTAGGTGAATAATTCTATCAAAACTGTAATTAATTTCTGAGAATAGCATATTCATTAGGTAATAACCATGCGTTCTAGGAATATTTGAAGGGTTTCGCATTGTTCGCTCGTTTAACTTTTACAATGCAGTACAAATTGTATTTAGTAGAAATGGTTAATTAATATTTATAACTGAGTGGCATGCGTAAAATGAAATGCATGTTCGAGTGCTCGTGAATAAGTAATCGTGTAGCAAGCTCTCTGAGCGCCTAGGCGACACTGAACTTTGACATTGAGTGCCAGCATGCAGGTTAATAATTAAAACTGACGGCCACGACATTGGCAACAGGCAAAGGCAACTGGGAACATATTAGAACTCGAAGGGTAACAAAAAGTATAGCATAGGCGAAGGGTTGCAAGGGTAAAGGGTAAAGGGTGGTGTAGGCTTTAGTTCAGTTATTGCCTTGGGCCTGTTGCCGCTTTTCGCTTTCCGCTCGACAATGTCGCTGCGACGCTTGCTACTTAGTTTAGCATAAAATTTTAATTTTAATTGCTAGCATGTGCGTGCCAGCAATGGCAAGGAGTTGAGCCTGACACTTCCAATGGCTTACTTGGCATTGGCTACCCATTTTTGAGGCCCCTACAGTTTACCCATTAATTACGCTTCTAATTAAACTTTTTGCCATATTATGCGAGTGCGTAAAGTTGATTAACTCTCAGTCGGAGGCCCCCCACAGCGGAATCCTTAAGTAGGTGTCAATGTTTAATGCACGTCGACGCAAATCAAAAGTTTCGCTTCTTCCTTCCACCCCCATTCTCGCTACTGCTTCAGAATTCATAAATTATTTAATCCAAGCCCGAAGACACACGACACACACACTTATGATAAAAAGAACTTGCCTCTGAGGCCCATCACTTGTCCCGCAGGCAGTTTCGCAGCACTCAACTCGACGGTTGTTGATTGCATTTGGCAACTCGATGCATACTTTTAATTTGCATATGGTTCTGTTGAGGGTGACATATATCATATTTTGACTATCAAGTGTTATGTCATTGATTGAAGGAACAATGCTGAACGTTTGCAATTGATTTATGCACATTGAAAATATATATGAATTGCGAGCTATGAAACAAAGATCCTTTAGCTCTTTAATAAACTTTAAATAATATAAATTGGCTCATCGCAATAATGAAATATTGGCTCAGTTAAGCTGAGCTAGCAGTTATTTCAATTAATTTGATAAACATAAGGAAAAGTTTTCTGAAATGCAAACATGGCAAATATCACCTCAGGCAGTCATTAAAATGTTCTATCGGAGCATTAGCACCAGTCGCTGTCATGTGAACTAAACAAAAAGCCATTTTCACTTTGATGACATTTTGACAGCTTATTAAAATGTCAACGATCTAAACCTACAAACCAAAAACTATGCCAAATAGAGAGGGAGAGATTATAGAACACGAGAGAGAGAGAGAGAGAGAGAGAGAGAGAGAGAGAGAGAGAGAGTAAGTTCATTATTGACTAGTGACCATAATGTACTTATGTTACTTAATCACACACTCACACAAACAAAAGTTGTAAATTAAGTTCGTAGCGTATGACAGAAATAATGTTTGTGTATGCATTCATTTAAAATTATCACACATACGCCACGTATGCCGCTTTGACTTGCACGCGATTGCATGAATTCTCTTTTAGTTTGCTTTTTCATTTTGTTTGTTTTTGTAATCAATTACAGCGTGTGAGTTACAAATTGTGGCAATGCATTTAAAACTCAACAACAGCGTGTTGTACTCAACAAATAAATTATATGAGAAGCCTTTTAATCAAACAACGAATTCCAAATGCACTGAAGTTCTTGGACACGGGGAACTGTTACACAACTTTATTGATTTACATATGTGAACTTATGCATTAAGTTCCCGTCAGAACAGATTTATTTTGTTAAAATTTCAATGCATCTTAAAAATATTTGCTAATTACCATCCGATTGCTCCAAGACAAACATGTTACTTAACATAGTTAATGTATCCATTTTCCAAGTGCATTTACAGTTTGTAAATGAAAATGTAAATGTCATGTAGTTTGTTAAGAATTGTGCAGCGCAGCACGCAGGATTTCGTTTCCGTTTTTTAATTTCGTTGCCGGATTAAATGTGTAATGGTGATGAGGACAGACACTGTAGAAATGAAAAAAAAATGGTAATGAAAATACAAAAATGTAAGTTGGAATTTGGTTTAATTAAACGTTTAAAATGTTCGTGCTTGATTAATTAATGTATCCATAAGTGATTGCTTAAGTGGTCTCATAATGTTTAAATGCAAATGAAATGCATTTAAATCACTGTGTTAAATCCACATCCGAGACGAGCGTCACTTGATTAAACATTTGCAATGCTAACTATGCCTTGGTATGCAAGGGGGTGACACGTGGCAAGCGGAAACGGAAGCTGACTGCCCCGAGTAGCGCTTATCTTTAGCACAAACAGTCGCGACGCTTTCCACGGCCAACTTTGTGCGGCTTTTCTCACTTCTATTTTTTTTCGTAGTGTTTGTTTTTTGTGGTGTTGGTCAAATGTTTGCATTGGTGACTTAAGCGGAATGTCCTTGCTTCCTGTTCTAGGTTTCCTGTCCTACAGTCGCTTAAACTCGTATGGCTCTTAACTTGTGGCACGTTTAATTGGCTTGTGGCACTTTTAAGTATGCGACGGTTTAACGACAGACCGACTGTCTCCGATTCCGTAAGATAATCATTAACTTCATTGTTGCAAATGACACATGCCAAATCGACGTCATATGCTGCTGTTGCTGCAACTATAATAAAAAAAATTCAGGGATTTTTAAACAGCAACATAATAAGAAAAACTCTGTTGAATATTTATGAGTTTTGGACGAAGCGAAAGGCAAACTTGGAGCCCTGTCTCTTTAACATATTGCGTAGTTTTTTCTTGCTTTTTAACACACATTCCTTTTTTTTTGACTTTTCCCCATCTTTTTCGTTAGCTTTGTTTTATGGCGACCATCAAATGCAGTGAATGGATAACTTTGGGGTAAATGTGTGAGAAATGTTCGGGTTTTAGTTCATTCTTCGCCTTTTGGGTGTTTTGCAGCTGGTCATAAAAAATGGGATGTTGTCTGCCCTGCATTTGATACACAATTCCAAATACAGATGCGCATAAGTATCTCTCTCTCGCCTCCTCTCTTGAGTTACCATATGAATGCGCACTAAAGAAACATAGTTTACTCGTCTTTGACACCAGATGTTTTGTTCTACTCTGTGCTGCTGCTGCTGCTGCTGTGTGTTGTGCTGTTGGGTATTAAACCGAGATAGATACGCTGCTTCACACATTTGCTTTTGATATATATATAAATATTGTCAGCAGCAGCATGCCACAATCATCTGGATACGTGGCTCTGTGGAAGCTGATGATGATAGTGTGGCAATGTTCTCCCCATAGCAACAGCTGTGAATGCAGTAAAACAAATGCAATTTGTTCCATTCAAATTCCTAAGTCATAGGTTATGGTCACGACAGTGTTGCTCAAAAACAAAGGCATTAGGTAAACATAAAACTTGAAAATGTTAAAGCTACAAAGATGAAGATAATAAAAACATAAGCGTTAAAGAAACTTAAAGCATTATTTCTTCATTTGAACAACAAACTAATTAGCATAGGGCAGTTAATGTATTTGATACAACAGTTAACATTAGAAACAATCAAAATTCTCTTCTTTACTCTTACTGAAAATCCTGCTGCTTTTGTTGTAACTGCAGTGAAACACTGACTAAAAGCCTGGGCACGTTCTTGTGGCAGTTACAAATCCGCACGAAACACACTTAAACATAACGCTAGTATGCGTATACAGTATATAAAGATACAAGTGTATGTGTGTGTGTGTGTGTGTTTGTGTAAAATTGGGTATGGGCTGTATTTAAATGATTTCATTAGAGTCGCGCGTGCCTGAGCATCCCTGGAGAGGCCTGGGCATGGAATGGGTTGAAAATTGTGTTAGGGATTGGGATTGATGGCTGTAAATGTGGCTGTGACCCATGTAACGCATTACCTTAACTCATTTATCACCAAATTTAAGAGGCAGGCAAGCGGCAGCAGTCAGAGCTGACATCGCAACAGCATCTGGACTCAGTGTGGGCTTAATAATCCCTCCTCGTCCCCTTCAAACGTTTTGTGTGTGTGTAACTTAATCGAGCGCTGCGAAAATCGTTTTGTGTGACTTTCATACGTAAATAAGAAAAGGCTGCGGCTGCGGCTGCTCAGGTTTTAGTTCAGCTCGTGCTTCTATTGCTGCGTTTCTGCATACGCAAGCAAATTTTGTTAATTTCATTTGCACAGTTTGCACAAGTTGTTTTCGGCCCATGGGCGCCACGGCTATTGTTTGCCCTTTTGCCACTTTTGGCTCGTTTTAGTTGCATAGTTTCTTGGCTTGCTTTTGTTCTATCTCTATCTCTATCACTCTCTCTCTCTCTCTCTCTCTCTCTCTCTGTGGTCGAAAAGCTCTTTTGTAATTATGTTTGTCCTTTAATTGTGGCTCATTATGCGTGCGCCCTGATTATGCCATGCCCCAAGTGGCTCAATTAATGTGCACCACACATCATTCCCCCCCCCCCCCCCCTGCCATCCCGTTCTCACATAGAGTCATTCTAATTTTGGTCTTAGCATTAACTACTAACCAAAGTATCGTATCTCTCGTATCCTTTGCCTCCTTTTTATGGCTGGGCGTTTGCGTGCTTAGTGCCTACAACCTAATCGTTGAACTGCCGCCATTATTGTATATGCTGCCATATTACGATGGGGCAAGGTTATTCACTTTAAACGCTTGTTTGTTTTAAACATTACGACCAAAATTCAACTTCAGCTCTTTAGCCACTTTGCCAAAAATGCTTAAGGAGAGTGGGAAATTTGTTGTCTTTTTGACCCTGAACCTTGCCTTTTTGACCCTTTTATTGAGGGACAGCAAAAATTGGTTAGCATATAATTGAGAATATGTTCGACGGAAATTGTTTGCCAATATGTAACAAGAAGCTTTCCCCAACCGTGAATGGTCAAACAGAAACTCAATTATTAACTGCACCCAGGAGAAAAGTGGAACTAGCTGCGGCCACATGCAAAGCAAACAAAATGAGAATAGGCTAGTTATAATAGTACGTGCTATGAAGACGAGTTTATAGGCAATTGCTAAGGAGAAAGAAGAAGATGTGTAAGAAAATAGGAATATTAAGTTTTGTAGTTCCCTTCCACACTTTTATATTGATAGTCTGGCAACGAGAAACAAACAAACACACACCCCCAACAATCTGACAACTTCAAAGAGTATCATTTGGCATATTGCGAGTTCATCTCAAGTCAGACTCAATTTCAAGACGGCGAACCTCTATTAAATATTCAAAATATGCCAACGTACCATTGACGAGTCGAATATTTCAAAGGATAAAAAGCAACAAAGTGGATGTCCAGCGGGGGGTTAACGAGTTTATTGGTTGGCAAAATACAACAAGCATTGGTTAAACAAAGGCAAGACGTCAATAAACTTATTTGTTAGCCTCACAAATTGTTGGCAAATATGCCGGCCACATAAATAAGCGGCCACAGAATAGCGCAATAAACGAAAAAAAACCGAGGAGCGGACATTTAAGAAGGCGACAATAATGTGAGCAAATGTTGAAGTGGATTCAATTCAGGCCCAATTGCCAGCTGGCAAACATTGCGTATGAATAGAATTATATATATCTACATACATATAGAGTACATCTGTTTATTTGCAATGCCAATGACCCGGTCAAGTATTCGATTTGTGTAATGAACTTGAAGAGCATAATTTATGCGACTGTTGTCGTCAGACAGCCTCGAGTCGCCTCATCAAATAAATCTAAAGTTGCAGATAAAAGAGACCTAAGTTTCTGTCGTTTTTTCGTTTGTTATAGCACGCACCTTGGTTGAAGTAAACTTGTGCTCATTTATCGCTCCAGCTGTGCTTAGTTGAAAGCTCTTTAAAGTCATTTTGATGGACTTGATGAAAACTTTTATGACGACCCCTCAAAGAGGATTAGCACAAGGCACAAGGCAAGGAGGAAGGCGAGTTAGTGGCAATAACAAAAGGCCAAGCGGCTTAATTTGTCAACAGACAAAAATGATGGGAGCATCAAATTTGTCAAATATTGAGCCATTGAGGCGAGTATGGTCTTTTTCTGTGCCCACCCAGGCGTTATGTCAATAATGATTAAATTTTTTTAATCACCGTTGGGGCAGGAATAAGGGCTGGGAACACAAACATCCTGCTCTTGGCTCATTAGCGTCACTTTTCATTGCGTATGTTTTGACATTTAGTGGCATTGCCATGATTAGCTATTCCCCGAGCTCAGCTCCGTGCTTTTTTTGCTTTTTTTTGGTAGCCAAATTAGCATGTGATTTGGCTGCCATTCAACTTACTGCCAACAGTTAGCCATGTTCACAAACACTCGCAAAAAGTGTCATGTTTCACTTTTTTTTTTTTTTGCATTCTGCTTTGACCTTGTGGTATTTCACCTTTCTCGCGTTGGTGTCATAACTGCGCTTTTCCCGCCACGATGCCAGGCATGCCTTTTAATCCCGCCAGACACACAACGTATTTTACTCGACCTTTCATGCATTTTACATGGCGTGCTTTTTCATTGAATACCATTTTTAGTGTCATAATTAACTTGTTAGAGTTTGTACTCAGTTATGGTAGAAGATATGGAATGAAATCATGGTTAACATGTTGACGATAAAAAGAGTTTTAAGATTGTCATAACTTCTTTTACTATTATATATCAGATTAGATTACTTTAACAACGTGTTCTATTAACTTTACATAATGCGCAAAAATATTGACAACTTATTTTAGTTTTATATTTCAGGTGCTTCATAAGAGTATTTACTCTTCTGATATTCCCTCTTTACACGTTTACAACGTGTTTTATTTACTTTACATATCCAACCCGAATACCTTTTATTTCATTCTCTCAAAGGCAGCCTAATTGAATTTGCTTTTGCTGCTGTTTTTGTTGCTTGCGTGTAATTTATTTCACCGCTAATTTGTATAAATTCTTTTCTTCGCGACGCAAAGACATCAACACAAAATGGCCGACATTTAACTGTTCATGTTGGCAGCCCACTTCTTCATGTCTCCCTCCATGCTACCCTTTCGCCTTTCCCCATTCCCATTGTCATTTATTGCCTTTGCTGTTTATGTCCTTTCGGCTGCTTGTTTGTCGTAGTAGTTGTTGTTGTTATTATTATTCGTACACCTTTATGTTTATAATTAAGTATCTGGACTGGGCTTAGTTTATGCGCATCGTCTCGACTGCCTCGGCGATTAGCGTGCGAATTTATGACTGTTTTATTATAGCATAGGTTTCATTAGTGCATAATAAATCAAAGATATCATGTACAGTGGGAGGACTTAAGGATAATTTAGTGTGCCAATTCTGTTCATCAATGAAACATTGAATATTGTTAGTGTGTGTGTGTGTATGTGTATGTCAGACTGCTTAGATTGATTAATTACACAAGTAACAGATTAGTTGTATATACTCATATGCGAACTTAAAGACATTAGGTTCTACTTAATTTAATGATACAACTTAATTGTTTTAGTTGTGTTCACTTGAATATATTATTTTTAATTCAAACGTAAGTAAATCGATCTTTTTAGTTCGATAAGCCGCCAACAGTTTCTTTTTAGCGAAGACAAGAACCACAACCAACTTTCAGTGGCTCAAAGTTGCGCAATGTTACGTAACGCAGATTTCGGCTCACATGAAGCTGGCTGCGCCAAAAAGTGCGTAAAAAGACGTGAAGTTGGCTGCCCGGAATTTTGCATATGTTCAGTTTGCGCCAATTTTAAGCTAATTAAATGTGTAACTTAAGAATATTTCAAGTGCTGGCTTTTCTTACTAGCTAAAAAAGTTGCTTATAAAAGTGCGTAACACCTAAATACCATTTAGAATCAATTTGTTGTCGGATTTGTGTGTGTTAAGAAAAACTAAACTCTTGGTGCAGCGTTCCTTTTCCGCCATCTTTTGCTTTCCACAAGATATGTAAAACCCATTAAGATGCCAATCTGTAAATTAGCCAGTCAGCACAGCAATTTAAAAGCGATGATGTATTGGGAAACAGCGGGATCAAGTGCAGACAGTCGTGATTAATTCTGGAAAATAGAATTTACCTTTTGGTTGCAGTTTGTTCATTGAGCAAATATTGATTACAGCTTTCTGAAAATTACCACAATATGTTTACACATATGGCCAAGTACAGGAATTCGTTAGCCAACTAGCAAGCTAGCCAACTAAACAACTGGACATTTGGACAAGACAAATGCGGCAGTGACACGTGTTAAGAATTCCGCACATGGCAACTTGCCGGCTTGCCACTTGAAATGCCACACAGCAGCAGCAGCAGCAGTACAAACAAGGAGGAGCAGTAGAAGAAGGAGATGGCTCATGCATATGCACTGGTGCCACAGTCTGTGGCACAGACGACGATTAACATGGCCCGCCCGCCCAGAGTCTCAACAGCGCAGACTGCCAAGGAGACATTGCAGAACCCTTTTTAGTTGTTTGCATTCAGCGTTCAGCGCAAATTTCATAACAAATGACTAACAACATGGGCAAGCAAGCCAAGAGGCAGCATAGTACAAAAAGGCAGTGCTGCAACGACAATCGCAGCTAGATAAACAGCAGCAGATGCAGAATCAGATACATGTCCATGTTGTGGATTTGAATCTTGAATCTGCATGCATGTGTGTGTTGATCGCGCAGCGGGGCCGATTAACTGAATGGATGATCAAAGTGCTGCAGCTCCAGTTGGGGCAGCTATTGATTGCGTGTGGCAAACACAAATGCCACAGACAAATGCTGCCAACTGGGCGCACACAGGAAGCGCCCCGATGCGCTTATCTCGATAACTTTTCTTCTTCGACTTCTTCGTTATCTATGGATGCATCGCCAAACAGACGGAAGGACGGACGAACGGACGATTGGAAAGCGCCAGCTTAATATTCAATTTGTGCAAGCGTTTGTTAAATATGTTACTTCGCCTCTTACGCTCCTCAGCCCCTCGGTCATGTATAAAACTTGCTAAAGGATGTTAACGAATTAGTAATTCTCTGTTCAGATTTCGGATTGTCAGGTAAGTGAGAATATAGAATATTTTCGTTAATTTGTTAAAATTATGAATGATTATATTGCCGAAAAAAGGCTTATGCAACCTTCTATATCTACGAACATAATATAAAATCCTATATACCCTTTTGCGCATTTGGATCAGCGAACAAAAACGGTGCTCTTCGCCTTCTGTGCGGTTTTACAAGACAGGCGTCAGATCCCAATTTCCAATTCGCGCTCTATACCCAACTTATGAGGCAAGGGCTAGTGCAAGCGCAATCAACGTCTTGTGGCTGTGGCACGTAGCTTAGCTTCCGCGACGCGCAGCTTGTTGCTGGCAACACTTCATTTATTTTGATAACCATAAGATTGCGTATCATACAGATACAGGCAGGATAGCCCAACTTCCCCCCCGCCCCACTCTAGTGCAATAAGTTTAGGTCAACCCTTAGCCTGTAGTTGCTTGATTGAAATTGCAGCCGCTGGATGCATTGAGGGGATTTCGGAGTACGGGCGCACATATTCGATACGCATTTTTAATTCGGTGCTCAGGTGTCAGATGACCGCCTCGAAGTTGACAACTGACACGACAACCAACCAGCCAGCCAGTTTCAGGGCCATGGCCACGTTCGAATCGCGAATCTGATTGTGACTCTCGTTGCAGTTTTGGCTCTGGTTTATCTTTGGGTTAATCACTGTCAATGCCATTGACACTGGGTTAGGCAATGGGTGTGTGAGTGCCAAAAACGTTTCTCTCTTAAAACCCGAAAAGGTAAAGAAATTCCAAAATTCTTTACATAAATATGCATTTCTGTACATGTTTAAGCACATCTCTTTCTCTACAGACAGTCAACTTTAGGATTCTTATAAACTCGCATAAAACATATGCAAATGTATGCGCGATCTGGTCACACTGATTGCCATTTGCTGTCAATGTGTTGTGTTGTTTTGCTGTTGTGCAAATAGTACAAGTCACGGCACATGTCATAAATCGCTGGTGCTAACTGTACTGCACAGTTTGGCCATGTCAAATGGAAAGCCTGGATGGACATGGAATGGAGTTAGTCGGAGTCAAATACCCGTATGGCAAAAGTTATTGTGTGGTATATCGTGCTTTCCCTGCATTCGCCTTATAAGGTTCGACTCTCAGGGCTCTAGCCAAAAAGAGAAGAATCTTGCTGCCCAGCTGTGTCAATGGCCATGGCTCCATGGTTCGTTGTTGTTGGCTTGTGTGAATGTGCAACGCCTGCTTCACCCACTGACTGACTGCATAGTCAAATGTTTGCTTTTCCAAGATATTGTAGGTAATTTTTCAATGTGCTGATTGTTCAGTTTGTTCAACTAGTTTGTTGCTCTTTCGCCCTGCTTTGACTTAGTTTTTCTTTGCTGCTGCTGCACGAGGTCATCGCTTGCGGTTAGACCGCCCGCTACAAGCTGACTTTTTGACTATTTGTCTGTCTGCCAGATAGATGGCTAGCTATATAGCTGGGTTAGAGTGTCTCCTGAATGCCATTTTTGTGTATCTTTTTGCAGCGCGCACGTCGGATTCACATTAACGGTGCTTTCTCAACGCTCGAGTTCTGCAATTTGATTACATTGGCTTACCTTTGAGGCTTTCGCATGCTGACTCCATCTGAGTTCATTTTCCCTCGCCAACCACCTCAAGCTGACTTAGTTGCTTATTCTGGCTTTGACTTTGGCTTTTCAGCGCCAAACAAACAAACAATTAAAGTCATCAGAATTGTGGCAAACTGTTGCTATTGTAATATAGGGCTTGCCACATGCACTTGTTGACTGTAACCACATAGTAAACATATACAACGATGCCCGGGCGATAACTGCACACAATTGTCGTAATAAATAAATTCTAGAAAATTATGAGAGCATTTTAAAGCTTAAGATACATATCTCTTTTATTACGACTGACTGTGCGGGAGCGGCACTAATTATTCTTAAATGTGAACTTATATTAATTATTAGTGGTAAGTTATTATTAAAGAGATATGAAGAATCAGCATTTATTCCATGCCTTTGTCTTTTTGACTGCTTAGAAGTACTAACAGATAAAAGAGAAACTTCTATACAGACTTTGTACGAATGTATACTATGTGGTAAAAAGAATGAATAAGAATATATAAAGATCCCATGTATATATACTCTTGATCCAAGTCAGTGTAGCCATGTCCGCCAGTTCTTGTTACTTTAGAGCTTGAGCTATCGAGCTAAAACTCGGCCCAATCGGATCGCTATATTATATATTAGTCACACAAATGCAAGATATTCTATACGTTTTACTTGAAAAATAAGTAGGCTTTGCCAGTGTATATAATTTATACCTTGCTGAACATTGTCTTCCTCACTTTTGCCCCTTGATGAGGTTGCGACTAACCCAGTTTTTTTTTTTTATTAATGTTTTTCCATAACACCTTGATCCACATTTGAGTAATGCTTGGCACCTCCTCCAAAAACTAAGAGCTAAGTGCAACTCAGTTGCATAATAAGCAGATTTAAATGTAAATCTGCTAAAAATACAAAACTTCGTCTTAAAAACGCATTTGGAATCGCTTAAAATTCTTGGTAAATTTTGCTTTCGAAACTGCTTAGCTGTGTTAACTAACATGTAGCAAGTTGTGGAGGGAGAAGGGGTGGGATGGCAAGAAAGGCGGTCAGAGTTGGTCTTCGGAGTGTAACTTGTTATTTAGTGTAATTAATTTTGAAGCCAAAGTGCTAATTAATTCAGAGAGCAGAGCGAATAGCTTCAGGTGAAGGCGTTGGAAGCAGCATATAGCAACAAATTGTGGCAAACATCCGCCGGACAGCGTCAAATTGGACGCGCTGGGCAGCTGGGCCAACTAAGCAGCTAGACAACACAGAATTTGCCGCCGCCGCCGCCGCCACCACCGTCGCACAATTAATGACCAGACCAAACAGAAATCACAAAAGTAAGGCGCAATTTTAGAAGAATTTACCGAAGACAGGAAACTTGCATAACTGTACGCGCTCAGCTCAGTTCATCAAGTCTCGAAGGTTCTTTTTCTTGTGTTTTGTGTGCTTACGCAATGCAACTTCACAAAATGTCAGCCCAAAACACCAGAGTTGTGATGTGTCCCGCCATTCCAGCCCAGCTGCAACCCAACCCAACCTAATGCGACCCAAACCAGCCCAGTCAGCAGCGTTGAGCAGCAGCAACAAACTGAGCCAATAGTAACGCCTACCAATACCTTTAATTATAGTGCCAGCCGCCAAGGATGGCAACCCGGGGCTTTCGTTGTTTGCCAGCTCTGGCCATAGCAATTCCTTTGGTTGCTGTGGCCAAACATGACGCACGTATAGAAAACATATTTCAAACTAAACAAACTCATCAAGCAAAAAACGTTCGAACGCGTGCAAAATTAAAAGTAAAGCGAGAAAATATGTCGACAACGCATTCAAGCAGACAGCGTTTAAAATACACAGTAAACAATAAAAAACAACTTGATATTAATATGTCACAGTTTTAAAAATCATATTACAGATAATTACAAATGATAATTGAGAACGAAATTTACTTTATGCCTCATAAAAGGTTTACAAATAAAGAAATCCAAAGTTGTTTACTGTGTAGGGATCAGGTTGAACTGAATGATACTGTAGAGAATATAGAATGCCGCTTGTTATGCGCTGCACAGCTCCAAGGTCGTGCGATTTGATCGCTGAGGCGTTCACTTGGGGCTGCTCCCCAGCTTTCGGTGACGTCATGGCGCTAAGACTTTGATGTGGAGATAGCGTTTGGCCATTAGAGATGGAATAACAGAGCGAAAAGATAAACAGCCAGTGTATTATTAGCAAATTCTATACTCACAAGGTCAGGTTTGGTTTTAAAAGACGCCCACGTTTCCACTTAGCGCCTCATCAAACGATATTTATTTTTGGACATTTGGAAAATTGCTCAACTTATGTGTTTTGTGTTTTGCGAACGCGCCATTCGAACAAAAAAGGCCTGTGGCAATTTAGCAATTATGAAATGATTAATTTTTGTGCATTTTCTCAACACCTTCCACTTAGCAGGGCACCCTCGAATCGGGGCACGGGAAGCCGAAGGGGACGTGGAGGGTCGAGGGTGTCTGGATACCCATAAAGAAACCTGGGCATGGGCAGGCGTTAAAGCGCAACTACTGTCGATTTAAGTGCCGTTGGGTCCATTGGCCGTGCAGGGTATCATTAGGCCAGGCAAAACAATTTAAAATAACTGCCGCAACAACCAGCATAATATTATTAAGAAGCGACTACTCTCTGCCTGCCATAGACAATTTTCATAATGGCCAGAAATAAATCTGCAAGCAGCAGCAGCAGCTGAGGCAGCTAGAAAGAAACAAGCTGCCTCAGAAATGCTGGGAACGGAACGTTGAATGCGCCACAGCACAACTTAATTAATAAACTAATGAGCAGTTTGCAGGCAGCCAAACGAGGTCCATTCGCAGACTCAGTCGCCGTGTTCAGTTTTAGCTTGGACCCATCTGTACGAGAGAGATTATCTACATGAGCGCACTCAATGGTTGCCCCGTGTTGTTGTTGCCCAGCCTATTTGCAAAAGATCAGCGAGAAATTAAAATAAATGTGCAACGTGCAAATATGCCAAAAGATCCCTGAAACTGCTAAGCTAAAGCCACAAACGTGCTGTGCAATCCAAAAGCACTAAAAACAAAACCACACACTCAACGAAATGTGTATAAATATGTTTGATTTATGCAAAAATGAGTTCGGAAATGCCCAGACGTTAAAAACGTGACAGTAAAGCAATGCGAGAAATACCTTTATCAAGCTAACTGATATCACCTCGAGATGACAGCTGACAGCATCATTCAAATATGCAACACTTAAGATTAGAGTCTTAAATACCTTACAAGAATAATAATAAATGTTTGTCCTGAACGAGAATTGTCCAGAACGAGGTTGTGCGGAAGCCTAAACGTTTAAAGAGCTTATCATTAGTAAGTAATTAGTTTTTTGTTTAAATCAGTTTTCAGAAATTATATTTACCTGACGTCACCCATAAGTTTTTGCATACACGATTGAATGTTACGTCAGTTAGTTTGAAAACATATTCCTTATGCATATGCCAAACATTTATGTGACGAGAACCAGTCATAAAGCTATGTTAGACTCGCTAATAAACTAAGATTTACAAGCTATAAATTTGCTGGAACGCTTTAAAGATTTTTTACAACTGTCTCGCATTTGAACCCAAAAGTCTTGTCTTTATTTTAATATTTTGCAAGTGGTTGATTTATGGCTATAAGTATGACTACTATTTCTGATGAGATTCTAAAACTTTAGTGGTACTTACTTAGGCTGGTTTCAGTTAAAGGTTTCTCTGTTTAGAATATATGTATATATAAAGAATAAAAATAAAAGTGAGGAATGCTTGAGAGTGCCTCTGGCGCTCTAGCGGCTGAACTAAATCATTTTGTTTTCACTCTCTGGTGTCTGTTGGTGGTGATGTTGGTGTTGTTGCCGCCGCAGTTTAATTATCACAATTCGAGATTTGGTGCATGTAAGTTGAACCTTTGAACAGCTCATAAATTTTGCGGCGAACAAGTTAAGGCTGACGGCGACAGCTGCGGCTGCTGCTGCTGCTGAGTTGCAACACCACGAAAAAAAGGGAAATATTTATTGCGACTTGTAAATTGAAAATCGTCTTAGTTTTAGTTTCGACTGCTGCCAACAGCTACGACAAGCAAATGGACTAGAACATGGTACAACTACAAAAACAAAAACAAATGAAGAGAAACACTATTGAAATCAATGAAAGCTGATAGCCTCGAAGGCAAAAGAGAGCCAAGTCATGATTAACATAGGCTCGGCCCTAAGTAGTACTCGCTTGGCCAAAGATGGCACCGGCTAGAACGTCCGGGTCCGGCAACGTGTAGCATTTAAGCGACATGCCAACACTTAAGCACTTGACCATAATGCCAGTTGTTGCTCCTTCTCTTCCTCCTCATCCAGTTGCTGATACTGCCAACGTATCATTAACAAGTCACGACAAATTCGCGTTCAGACATTTGAAAAGCCAATGCCAAATTTGGCGAGGACATTGCCGACAGTTGGCTGGGCCCAGCGGCAGCAGCAGCAGCAGTTGGCATTAGATAAAGTCCCAACTTCCAACAACTACAACTTTCAGCTATCTCTCTCGGTGTCGCCCGCCCTTTTGGTTCCTTTTGTAAAGTGCCAAGTGCCAAGTACATGGACAGGTTGGCTGGCTAGCAAACTGGCAACTTGGTGAGTGCTGGCGGCTGCTTTGAACAGACCACCGCCAGTTTTAGAGGTGTGAAAAATCTAAAATGCAAACACGCTACGAGTGCCACAAAACTCTTAGCTCTGTATCTGTATCTATAGTTGGACTCTGCTGCACTCCATTTGTAGTTGCTCCCATGGGTGCTGCCCAAAAAAGATACAAAAAAAAAAACTAAAACAAAATACCACGAAGCAAAAATATCAAAGCCAAGTATTGCATCCAGTATCCAATACGAGATTCTCTCATACGCATGAATTATTTATTTCGATTGTCTGCAGTGCTGCGCGCTGGTCTTGCAATATTTTTAGTAGCCATAAAGAGACGCTGAATTTATGTGGTGGCGGGCAGCGGGGCCCGAGGTGGCGGATCGATCGATCGATCGTTCAAATTATCGCAGGAGCATGCAAAATTTATTAACAAACATAAAAATTGCTCGAGAATTTATTTCATCTTAATTCAATTTAACAACTTAAACAGCCATAAAGTGTTCACATTGTAAATCAATGCAACGTCCTATGCACAATGTCCTCTCCCCTTTCCTTCTGTTATGTCCAAATGGATTGGCATCATCGCCGTGTCTGGGAATAGGGCTGCAGCTGGTGCTAGGAGCTCCTTGTGCTCTCCATAAATTTATGAGCTGTGCATGAAAATGAGTCAAAACAAATTATGCCGCAACTGATTGACAGGCGCGTTCCATGCGAGTTTCAGACGCCGCTTTCAAGTTGAAAAGAGAGAGGTAGACTAAAAGAGAGCGAGAGAGAGGTAGAAATCATCTTGCTAGCGATTATTATTATGATGTGAACGTCTGTTGCATATGCCAAAAGATTTCCATCAGCAGCATCCCCAACAATTTAGAGGCATTAATCATTCCACTAAATATATGAGGGTGGTTCCAATAACTCAACTTCAAAAGCTACTCTCACTCTCTGATTAGCATCTGTGGCTCAATTTTCCATAATATCCATTTGGCAGCCATAAAAACTAATCCCAAAATGGCTGCGGGAGCTTTTTAGCCATAATTGGCCTGATCTTGAAGATTATATCTTTGTGTTCTAAGAAAAGTAACTATTTTTAATTGAAAACTTACTTTGTTTTAAAGTCAAACTAGCCAAAAATGTTTTGAAAACTTGATGTTTTAATGTTTTTATTTTGTGGAAATAATTTATTGTGGATGGGAAGATTGCGAAATAATTTGAAATAATTTAAAAATGGGCGTTCGCAAGTGAGGATGGCAGTGATGAGGTGATGAGCATTTAAGCCTGACAGTAGCAGCCGTCGGCGGAGTTCTTCTTGATCCAATCGAGGAATTTGCTAACTCTGGCATAGACGCCAGGCGCATTTGCCTGGGCGCAGCCATATCCAAAGGACACAACACCAGCGAGCTTGTAGCGTCCCTCGTTGACAATCAGTGGACCCCCGCTGTCACCCTGGCAGGCATCCTTGCCACCGGACTTGACCAGACCGGCACATAGCATAACATCCATAATCTTGTCCTTGTAACGGGTGGCGCGACATTGTTGATTGGTGATGATGGGCACACTAACCTCCTGCAGATAGTTGCTGGTGGTGCCGCCCTCCTTGATCAAGCCCCAACCAGCCACAGTGGCCTAAAGAAGCAACAAAGGTTTTCTTTAGTGACAGAACAAAAGACTTAGGCAATAAACTTACCGTTTTGCCATCAAAGTTATGATTAACATCGGGCAAACAAACGGGACGCATGTTGCCAGTAAGTGGCACAGGTGACTCCAACTTAAGCAGCGCCACATCGTTGATAATGCGCGTGGAATCGTAGCTGGGATGAATTGTGGTTTGCACCACCTTACGCACAATGCCTGGATCGTTTGAAGATCTATCCGTTTGCAGCAGACGCACAGTTATCTGATCCTTATTGCCATGCACACAATGAGCAGCGGTGAGTACATAGCGATCATTTATCAATGAACCGCCGCAGAAGAGACGAGGATAATAGCGACCCTTGACCAACTGAGCGGTCCATGGATACTTGTTGGAGCGCACCTGTTGTCCACCAACAATGCGATTGACATTTGGAGTGCCGCAGACTGCAAGAGAGAGCAATGAAGGATTAAGAATCATGTTTTTACAGGATGCAATTGTTAACTTACAGCAGTTTGCCTTGGTGGTGCATTGACTACGCCTGGCCTTTGTGGGACGTGCTCGCACATGATTGAACTGCGGTTCTGGTTTCTCCACTAGATTCACAACATCACCGAATTGCTGATTGAGCGTCTGTTGGGGCGCCAAGTATTCATATTGTGCCAGCGCCAGGCTGCAGCCGAGCAACAGCAGCGGCAGGGCGAGATAACTATGCATCTTGACTGGAGTTGATTCCGGTGGCAAGTGACGATGCTGTTTACACAGCACGTGCTACTTATATAAAAATCTCGGCCAACCATCCTCCAGGTCTTCTGCTTGTGAATAAAACTAAAAATATGAATGTTTTATTGATTATTTAAAGAGCTCGCGATTTGTTTCTTTCTTTCTTTCTGTCTTTCTCTCTTGTCTTTCTCCGCTTTCTTTGTTTGCTTTCAGGTTTATTTGCATAACACTTTAAAACTTGCTCAGAGGCAGAACCCAAAAGACAAATAAACTTTTTATTGTTATTGTTTTTGTTGCTGTTATTGTTGTTTATATTTTTTTTGCATATTCACAAAAAGTGGAGCAAACTTTAAGCCGCCTCCACATATGCCGCTGCTTAATGGACTTTTAATGCGCTGTTCAAGAGGCTTAGGCATAGTCATATTCAACGGCATCATCATCATTATCATCATAATCATGATCTTATTAATCTTCTCTTCTGCCTGTGACCCAGCTTTGGCCAAAATAAACATCAACTGAAACTGGAACTCGCTGAGTTGGCAGTTTCGAGTGCTTTTCGTGCGATTTGTGTTCGAATTGAACTCGCAAATTCTGACTGCGATTCATACTGCTTGGCAGCATAAATTCTCATACTACACTTGCAGCATAAATATCCTTTAAGTGCCAGTTATCCGGTATCATCATTAACCAGCAGCCAAACGCCTGCTTTCACGCTGCTACATAATTTACAAGGCATTTACTTGCAATCGACTCTGATACAGCAAAACATATTCGTATTCTTTCTTTTCTTTTGGGCATATTTTATGTTGCAGAACCCGAGCTGCAATCGTTCGTTTCTCTTCTTACTGCCTGCTGGCTGCTCATATTTTGTAGCCTGGAATGTCGTCGCTTTTGGTGTCTGCCCCCAAAAATGGAGCGCCTCAGGCTTGTTGTCCATTGAACGAGCGGCAAAACAAATTAACGTTTACAAAAAAAAAAGAACAGCGAAAAAGAATATTATTAAAGCGTGTCGTTCGAAAATGGTGCAACATGTGGCACTTTGGTTGCGACGTGTGCATTAAATTGCAAATTTAATAATTTTTTAATTAATAAATTATGTGGAACGTACGCTGTAATCAAAGTGGCCATAATTTTGCACCTGAAATGAGTATTACGGTTACCTTTTTATGGCTAACTAAACATTTTTTATATATCATATTATTTTTATGACGCACTTAAAAACAAAGGCAAAAAAAACAATTTGGCGACAGGTGAAACGGTTATCAGTTGCATTGTATTAAGTGAGTAATAAAACCGTTTGTTTTAAATGGAAAAAAACCTAAACAATCCGTTCTCGACCTATTTCTTGTAATGGATTTAATATAAATCACATAAATCTCACTAAATCAATTAGCAAATATAGATTTATAGCTTAATAGCAAACTCAGGTGATTTATGCGTATAACCTCTTAGTCGATGTTCATATTTCTCCAACAACGTCACACATAATTAGTTTACGCGTGTCTTTGATTCGATTAATAGCAATATTCCATTTCTCAAACATAAATAACTTTTACTCTTATGTCAACCATAATGGGATGCAAATTTAAACAATGCCAACTTTTGTGTTTTCGAAATTTCTTTGTTATGGCTCATTTGCATAGCTTTAAAATAGCGAAAACTAAAAATCATAACAATCAGCCGAATCGAATCTAAAGCAAGTATCATTCGCTATTAGAGATGGCAGCGAGTCGTGACTTAATTATAAAAAATCTTTGAAATATGTAATATCTATTCAATATCTGCATATCTAGCATAACTTACTCTGCGTGACGTCACGCGCTTATCTGCCAATCGAAAATCTTACTAAGTGTAGGTTGAGCAGCAGAAGCAGCACACGCTGATAAGGCAATTGTTTAAATCAATTATAAAATGCACTTATTACGTTTGTTTTAAGCTGCAACTTGAACTCTTTGCAAACATGCAGCTGTTGCATGACAATGGCACTCACATACTTTGTTCTCTGTGGGCGTGGTAGAACGAAAAGAACAACAACAATAGCAAAAATAACAACACCTAAGTACATTTGTATAGTGCATTGAACCGGGTGCGCACAAAACAAAAAACTTGGACAACAAACTTGGCTGGGATGCCAAACTGTAACAGAGAGTTTTAGAAAGGTTGAATGGCATTTGCCATTCACTTGAGCATGGGGCAACTCTCAGCTAGTGGCAGTTACCAGTCAGTCAGTCATTCAGTCACTCATAAATTTGCATAAGGAGAGAGAATTGCATTATCAAAGGCAGCAAGTTTTCACGTTGCTAGTTGCACTTATCTAACCGGCATAAACAATCAAGGCAAATCCCAAGCATTTTAATTATTGTGTGTGCAGGCATAGCAAACAAATCATGACTGCATCTCTTTCTATTTATTTCATTTTTTCATTTTTTCTTTCTCTCCGTCTGCTGTTTGTGGCTGTGACTGATGTGCTGCATTTGATAACTGAAGACTTGGTTGGACCCTTAGATAATGAAAAGGAAGTAGTGTCTTTGGCTGTAATTCAAATTTGTAGCACTCGCAGCCCGCTGGGCAAACAAAAGTCAGCAACCGTCTGCAGTCTGGCTACAATGTCTAAAATGTCTTAGATCTGTAGCAGTAGCTGCTGCTGATGTTGCAACTGCCTCCACTGCCTCAACTGGCAACATCTTCTTCCTCAATGACATTAATTCATTTTGTATGCAAAGCAATCAGTGACAGTAGCCGTGGCCTCTCTGGCTTTAAACCCAGCAACTCTGACTCTGACTGTGACTGTGACTGTGATTCTGACTTCATCTTGGACTCTTGGCAATTAGAAAAGAGTTGGAAAATTGTATGCGAGTTGTCTTTCTTTGGTTCGTTCGCTCGCTCGCTCGTTGTCAGTGTGTTGGTTTCTGGTTCTGCAGCATTTCCAAACTGGCACTGCGCTGCACTGATTTGCATTGCACGATTCTCAACTTAATTTAACATAAAGTAAACAAGCGCAGTTAACAAGCCAAATACAAGCCATGAGCGTGCGGGTGCCAGTTTTATGTGACTCTCTAGTTTCAGCTGCATCTCCATCTCCATTCCCAGCTCAAGCTTCAAACATCAGTTTGAGAGTCCAGCTTCTAACCCAAAAGGGTCTGTGTAGAAACATACATAAGCCCTGTTTGCCTGTTCGCCTGTCGTGTGACGTGTTTGTTTGAAAATTCTAAAATATTTGAACTTGGCTCTCGTTTGCCATCTGAAGAGCTTTCTCACAAGTCAACGCCAGGCGCGAGACACTTTAACATCGAGCATCGTGAGGAGTTTATTAAAAGACTCAACGATCCAGTCGCTTGGCCAGTCTTCCTGTTAGCCTCCCCTTCTCCTCACTTCACAGCAAGCAAATCCTTTGTAAGGTAATTGCTCATTTGAGTTATAAACACGCACACACATAGTCTGCCCCCTCTCTGTCACTTTTGCCTTTCCTCTGCCCTGTTCTGTCCCATGTCGCCCATGTTTTTAGCCACAGATGGCAATCGTTGTTGCCGTTGTTGTTGCTGTTATGGCCACGCCTTTGCTTTGCTCCATGACTGCTTGGCTGGCTTAAAGTCCGATAAGTCCGAAAGGGCCCAACGACGTTTTGCATGTCTAACAATTGTTCTTCTAATTGCGTTTATGGCCAAAAGGAAGCTATGGGTACAACCAATAACATTGGCTTGTAAACGCAATCGGACAAGATAATCTCAGCAAGCGCCCAAAAAAGGGACGGTTGCGTGGACGTGTGGCATGTGGCATGCGGCAACATGCATTTGGGCCGGCAACAAATTGCCGCTGAATTCTGATTGAGTTTTTCAAATTGGCATTGACGTTGGCATTGATAGAAATGCGTTACAAACGCACACTTCGCATTTATGGGCCGCCTATTAACTGCTCCAGCAAATTGACAGCAGACTCTACAAAACGAATGAGCAGCAGACACAACAACAACAACAACAACAAATAACAAAACAATTTGGTCGCAGCACTTCATTAAAACTAAATATGGAGTTCAGCAGATGTTGTGATTTCTTGAAGTGTGTTCTCAGCTAGGACTCTTTTAGTAATTAAAGTTTAAATTATTAACCGGAGATGACTGCCGTGATGCAGCGGATAAATAGAAAGAAGACAGAATACTTGGTTAGAAAGATTAATGTTGTTATTAATACTTGCTAATGTTGCTGTTACCGCATCTCACATAGTACCAACTTAATCTTGAAGTTTGTTCCTAAAAGTATGCTATACTAAATTGAAAATAAGAACCATCTCACACGGTTACTCACAAAAGTTCCATTTTTACCCCCAAAACTTTTAGTTTTACCCTTTTTGGGATAATTTAAGTAAGTACTTGAGTAAGTGTATGTAGTTTACCGATCATCCACAGTTGTACAAAAAAAACTTTTAAAAACGCAGAAAAAAGATTGCTCAAAAGTGTTGTGAGTTATAATTCCAAGCACTTTCAATTTATGTGTGTTACTATGTACTATGCATTAAAAAAGATACATAAAATACATAAATATTATTATCTAGAACAAGGTTGTCGGTTGAGTCAATTGTTGTTGTCGTCTCGATATGCCGCCATAGACTTAGCGCAATGACATGGCTCCAAACACATCGTGGGCTGAGGGGACAATAAATGCAGAAAAAGATGCACTAAGAAAACTAAGTTTGCGTCAAATATAGAAGAAGAAAAAACGCCAGAGGTAGGCACAAAATGTTGCCAAGTGGTGGTGTTGGTGGTGGTGTGGTGTGTGGCTAACTTAAATCAGTGGAAAATTGAGGACCAGCGCAATGTCTAATGATAACTGCAGGAACTTTAAAGGCGCGAGATTGCGGAAATTTCAAGACAGCGAAGACGTCGACGATGGCAACGACTTCAACAAGCAACAACAACAATAACAACGAGCCCGACAACACAACCGACAGCAACAGCAACAACAACAACAAAGACGACGACAAGTGTCAAATGAAGCTTAGATAAATTTCAAAAAGGGCAAAAACATTGGCAAACACATGCCTTAGAAGAACGGTCGGCCAAGATCGAGGCGCAAGATCAGGAAGAGCAATGGGAAGGGGCAGGGAGCATTGGAAGATGGGATAGTGAAGCCTAACCTTGCCATGCCGCACAAGTAGCCGCAGGGCGGCCTCCGACTCAGACTCAGTTTCAGCAACAGCAGCAGCATCCTTCTTTCTGGCGGTAGAAAGAATGCGATGGCCATGAAGTCTGCAAGTTTCTTGCTCAGCTTGCTCGAATTTGAACTTGCAGACACGCTTTTGGCCCTTAACATTGTTGACCGTCATTTCGGCGATATCAAAATTCCAAGCCAAAGAGATGGCTGAGAGCGAAAACGCTGTGTTGTTGTTTTTGTTGTTGTTAGTTGCTGTTGCACTTTCTTTCAACAGCAGCCGGAGCGGGGCAGCAAAAGTGTAGATCAGCGCGAAATCTAATTTATGCAGCAGACAGCCATGCAAACATGTTGCACGATGATGATGAAAATGCAGCACAGGCACCAGGCAATATTTTTATTTAAAAATTAAAAAACAGCATAAAAGCAGCAAGAAAGCTGCAACATCTACAACAACAACAGCAACGCGGCAAACGACAATCGCGAGGCGAACAACAACGACGCATGTTTTATGACTCTCATTGTCATTTATGCAAATTAGACAACAACGCGGCGCTGCAACAGGAACAGTGCAACAACAGCGGCAGCAGCAGCATAGGATACTTGAGTGAGGTTCAAGCTGATGCTGATCTCCACAGCTTCATTCTCAGCTATTCCTGCACTTCTAAGCAGCGGCACAAATTTCCCACCATACCAAACGAACGAATATCTTCGGCTGAGCTTTTGTCATGGACCCGGTCGAAGTTGTCCCTTTGGCTAGATGGTTTGTCGGTTCGTTGGTTATGAGCAACATGTTTTATGATATCTGCCAGTGATTTATTATCATTTGATTTAAAAAGCAGTAGACAGGACACACATCAATACAGGATTGCAGCGGACAGTGGACAACAACGCGCTTCTCAACAGCAATAGCAACAACATAGACCCTTGGCGTTATTTATAGTTTGGACGTGAAACACTGAGCTCTTTAGAGCTGTGAGCTGGATAGAGTCTGTATTACATGCTTATTATAGAAATGTGCGCTTTTATGATCACAGCACAGCATGTTATGTGAGGAGAGAGACGAAGAGAGCCAAAGAGACGACTGCCTTTTGGCCATTTTAATTAGCGTCATGTGCTGCGCTTCAACAACAACGAAAGGCTCAGGCAATAAACTTGATTTGTGTTGACTTTGCTACGGATCATAAAACTCTGCATTTAGTATTATGTCCAGCTCAGTTCCCGTTAATTTGCGTTGAGCCATCTAATAGAGAGCTCCAGGTGTTCCCAAACAAAGCAGCTCAGCCAGTTTTATGGCAGACAAAATAAAGGTAATAATGTATTGTGATTTAATGTTTAATTCTGTTGATGTTAATGAGAAGTTGACTAAACTCTCTTACGAACAACCTAGGTTCAATTAGCTCGACCTTGTAAGGATCCTGTCTAAACAATAATAATAATAATTTCGTGTGAAGCGCATTGAACTGAGTAGCAGTTTCTATAACAATTGGCAACAAGATCCGTTTGCATAAATTTCCGCTATTCACACACGTATTTCACAATCAGCGACGTCATCATTGAAATTGTTTACGTGCCAGGTCTCGTTCCCAATCGATAAGCCAGTCTCAAATGCATGCCCAAGCCCAATGATGCGCCTCCCTATGTGCTCATCTTTGATGATGTGCATGTCTCAAAATAGATATTAAGCATGTCTTATTGTTACTATTGAATTAGACTTAATAATAAATGATTACCTTCACATACATATTTAATGCAACGTTGTGCAAGCTTTGTATGTGGGTTGCCATAGAAGTATATAAGTAAAGAAAAGAAGCATCTAAATCTAAAATTAATTAACGATACTTTCTGATAGAAACTTCTAAATCATTCCTCGCTGCGTGATCACAACTATTAGATGTGTTAATACAACTTATATCATTTGTTGTACTTGTGGCAATTAACTGTCCATTCACGTGCCAGCACAACATGCGCAACATGACATCATCTATTCCCTTGCGCTCCCCTCTTTAGCTTTGCATCATTAAGAATTATCACATTAGTTGTGGCTGTTGTGCTGGCGTCAGAGACAACAGTTTGGCTTTAAATTATGGCCACGACGATGACGACAATGCTCCGTTAGCTTAGGTCGCCTCTGCAACAATCTTATCCTGTCTGTTGTTGTCTTAACTGCCGCCCACACAATTGGCGTTGGGTTCAGCTTCAGGTTCAGGCTCAGGGCTTTGTTGGAGCACTGTTTTCAATTGCAAATTGAATTCAATCATTGACTATAATTTGGCACACTCGGTACAAAGAAGGCAGTTCGAAACTGCGACTCAACTCGACGATTTAACAGTTAAATGTTGCAGCAGAGTTTGCATTTAACACGCGCAAATTGCTGCTGCTGCAACAACAACTGCCACAGGCCACATAGCCAGCTATGGGCATGAAGCAAAGTCAAAGTCAAGACAACGACGACCATTAGAAATTCTAATTCTTTGTTGCAGCAACAACAATTGGCCATCGCTATTGGTGTTGTTGCTATTGCTGTTGCTTTGGTATCTGCAATCAGCTATACAAAAGTCACCCACAAGCAGCAGCAGCAGCAGCAACAGCCGCAAAACAAGAGGTGGCAAATATGTAAGTCACGTTGTACTATGTACGGTTTTGGGTGGGTTATACTTGGTGGCAGGGGAGGGATGTTCCACGGGGCTTGGCAGTTAGCCCTGGCCAAGCTTTCTTTGGTGTTGCTGCTTGCCATTGACAACATACGACAAACGGCGACGAAGTTGCTGTTGCTGCTGTTGTTATTGCTGTTGCTGCTCATTCTTGATGATGAGGCAGGCAGGCAGCTGTTGCTGTTGTTATTGTTGCTGTAGCAGATGCCGCCATAAACAATTTGCGATAAAAAAGCGTGCGAATTTCTCACGAACTGTTCGAGTTAGGGATACAACATACACTTCTAAAAAAAAGCTTAAGTTTCAAGACTTTTCATTGATGAAACTACAAAATTTTAGCATCTATATATTTTTATTCGTTTTCGAAGTTTTGTTAAGTGTAATACCCACATACATATACATACTAGTATGTTGTACCTACTATATAGAGAATAGATTTTAGGCCGACCGTATGCACCTACCCACCATATAGCCGTCTACAACTACCCACTATGGTCGCTCTGACGTCTTTAATTCTTGGCGCATGTTTTGCCTGGCGGTATTTGCGCTTTGATTGCCCAAAATCCAAAAGCAGACGAAAAACAGTTGGCAACAACAACAACAACAATTGGCAAACCACAATAGCAACAACATTTGTGGGCAAAAGCAACATATTCTTGGGATTAAGTGGACTCTGGGTCAAGCCATGGCCGGCATTGTGTTGTGGCACTAATGATTTTGGCATGGTATACAATTGATTGATTGCTTGATTGAGTGCATTGAACCGCGATGGTCAGGGCTATATGTGTGAAGAGATGCGCTGCGCCAAAGGTCAATTGGTTTGTCTGCTCTGCCTTGTTGCTTGTGACAAGTTTTACATGCATTGCTTTCATAACAACAACAGCAACTAAAAGAGCAGCAACAGTTGCTCTTGCAGCAGCAACTAAAAAAACTCACGTCGAGAAAATTGACCAACTGTTGGGTTTATTATTTCGATTGCATAGTCAACACACACAGAGGGAGTGACAGAAAGAGTAAGAGCGAGAGAGAGAGAGAGAAAGAGATGTGTGCAGTGAAAAGATTGGATAGAACCCAAGGCACGTAGCAGCACTTTGGCTTTGTCTGCGGCAGCAACTTGCAACTTGGAGCCATGCAACAGAATCCCTTCTCCTCTCTTACCATACAATACCATACCCTTTCCTCTTTCCTTCTGTCCCCTGGCTATGTATGTCTACTGCTGCTGCTTCTGCTGTGAGCACCACTTCTAATGATGCAAGCGAGGTCGTTCCAGCCCAGTCACTAACAAAGTTCTGCAACTTTTTTGTTGTTGCTGTTGTTGCTGCAGAGGCTGCCTGGCAGGCCTGTGAGGCTGCCTGCTGCTTGCAATTCTTTTTTTTTTATTTTTCTTTTTGCTGCAGCTCCAGAGTCCATGCTTATTTTCTATTACTGCTTTTTCCACTTAAGGCCATTGCACTTTTTACGTGCAATGCCATGGAGGGCTTCTTGGCCATTGCCGTCGTCGCTGTTGTTGCTGCTGCTGCTGCTGATGTTGTTGTTGTTGTTGTTGTTGTTTGGCTGGCAAGCTGGCTAGCTGAACGTGCAAAGGTTGTGAAAATGCTGACGCTGTGTGGAAAAGTTGGCAACAAATTTTGCGTCATGCTTGGAAAAAATGAAATGGAGCGAAAAAATGTTGTTGCTGGACAAAGCATTGACTTGTATATTCATGTTATTGTTGTTGCTGTTGCTGTTCTTGTTGCTGCTGCTGCTGTTGGTGCAGTTGTTGCAGTTGTTGCTGTTGTTGCTGCTGCTGCGGCTGTTTGTCTGCTGTAAGCAAAATATGGGACTTTTTAGGTTCGTTGACTTTGAACATTGCATTGGCATTGTTCTTCTCACTTTATTATTTGCTTTGTGGAGGCTGCGGCTGCCGTTTTGTTGTGCAACAATTCGCGTGCAGTAGCCACAACAACAACACTGCCTGTTTGCTGCCAGCCTGCTGCCGCCTGTTTGCTGCCTGCTAAACAAAGCGCAAATAATTCATAGCAGAGAATCCAGCAGAACCTGAAGTTGCTGCAGTCTTCAGTCTGACCCTTTCATTAGACGCAACAGCAGCAGCAAACAGGCAAAGTTTATGCATCCTGCGCGTTGATTTCCATTTAAACGACAGCGTTAGAGAAACAGCAACAACAACAACAACAGTAGCAAAAGAATCAGAAGCACACACAACAAATAGAAAAACTGGCTTCCTTGATGCTATCCAATGCGATCCAAACGAAAAGCGAAAGAACCCATTAAAATAGCTGCAACTGCAACTGCCACAACAGTTGCAACTGTTGCAAGTACGTGAGTACAGCGCGGTAGGTTCTTGTTGTGTCACCCATGTGTTCTTGCTGCCTTTTGATTTGCTCACCCCAACACGACAAGCGACAACTTTGGCCACCAATTGAGCTAAGTAACTGAAGGGCAACTTAAAATACAACAACATCTGTGACTGCACTGTCTTTTGTCAGCGAACCATGCGACTTCTGTTGCTTGTAAATTATTGTAGGAAATGCTATTAGACTTTGGTCCAAAATATTAAATTTTTAACCTTTTAGGATATATTTCTATATAATGTATTTTAAAAATGACTTTTAAGTACAAAGCACGAAAACTCCATCTATTAAGAAGATTCACACAACATTTTACCAACACTTTCTCTCAATTAGGGGTCAAATTTTAATAGACCTTCGGTTTGGTGATCAAAAGATAATGTTATATTTATACTGACTATAGTTTTTTTTAGTTTTGAAGCTCAACACAAACTATTAAATTCATTTTGATAATAGTATTTCCAAACGTGTATGTATGCTATAATATTTAAAGCTCTAACCAAAAAAATACCATTAAAATAGTTGAGCTGTCAGATCAGAATGCAAATTCAAGCTTGTAGGTTGGAGGGGCCAGGGCAATTGTTGAAGCACGTAGTAACTGCAATTTGTTCGTGCTTAGGTGCAAGAAAAAGCAGCTGATGTTGCTGCGTGCAGTGCAATTAGCGGAAAATTGCATGGGAAAATTCTATAAAATTCTATATGCACACAAAATGCTGCGCGGGCGAGTTAGAGTCAAACTGGAGCCCGAGCCTAAGCTATAGCAGATAGCTGCCGTAGCCTCCAAGCGCCGCTGGGCATATGCAAAATGAAAGACTTCAGACACGAACTTGACGTATTTGGCTGCGTTCTTAACAGTAAAAAAACAAAAAGAAGAAAAAATTATTGTTGCTAGCTCCTCCACTTGCTTGACTGTTTGCCACTTTTGGCAAATTGGGGAAATTGGGAGATTCAATAAGGAATCACTATGATTAGCATTTATGTGCGCTGCATTCGGCATTAAATTTGTAACTGGAGCCAGTAAAAATGCTTCCTTGTTGGCTTTCGTTGTTGTTATTCCTCTAACTCCCTCTTTTTGCTTGAACAAAAACGAAAACTTAACCTTAAACTTGGCGTGTTGCATTTGTTTTGAGATTGTTGCGGAAATCACAACAGAGAGACAAAGACCAAAGTCGCAAGTTGTTGGCCCAGTCGCATGCAATGTGCGCTTGCGCATTTGACGTAATGGGCTTCAACAACAACAACAGCAATAGTCTCTCATCAGAGCGCCAAGCAGCTGGGCAAAAGTTCATTACTCCACTTAGGGAAACATTTGCCACAGCTACACAAAGTTGAACAGTTTTTTTTTCTTCTTACTGTTGTTGCTGTTGCCTGGAACCTCTTTGCGGGTTCTCAGATGCACCGCAGAGGTCGCTGCGCCTTTAACGCAATCATCATCTCCATCATCATCATCATGATGATCGTGCTCTTGAGGGCTTTGCCTTTTGGATTTGTTTTTATTTTTGTTTATTTTTTAAGTTTTTTCTTTGGAAGTTTGATTTGGTTTCAAGTGGGCGGTCAAGAAAGTTAAACTTTAAACGTTGAGGATTTTATTTTTCTTTAGTAAATTCAGCCAAACATTTTGCCAATATGCTAAACAAGTTTTCGGTTGCCCAAAGGCCACTTCTATTTCTATAGTTGGCTTCCGGCTCAAGGCTCAAATCATTTCAAACAAAGATGTGCATCAAGTTGATAAGTCCCAAGGAACTGCCAACTTCACATAAATTGCACACCATTGGCCAAATAATTGGCTAGGTAGACGAGGCCTTAGCTTTTGGTGTTTGGGCTCTTCTAGCTCTTAGGCCTGTGGTCAATTGTTATGAACATGTCAAAGTTAACGAGTGTCCGCCGTCAGCTATTTTGGGTGTCAGCTGGTCAAAGTCTTAAGTGGCTGCAAGCTTGAGGTAGGTGCGAGGGCGGCAAACATATCAGTAGAAAGTATATAACTGCAACAGCTGCAATTGCAATTTATCTTCTATCCATATAAATTTGTTATGAATTGCAATTTTGTGAATTTTTAATTTAATTTTTAAAAGTCGTGAGACAAAAGTTGATATGCTAAGTTTGTTTTGTAAGTAATCTTCACATAAAAATACATAAAAGGAAAACCCACTTAAAAACAAACGAAGGTCGCACAAGGTTGCTTATAAATTAGAATATGAATTAGATAAAATCTAAGCAAACACAACTAATAAGTTAAATATGTAAGTAAATACTATGAAACATAGGTTTAAGACAAGTGAATAGTAATTAATGCAAATGCACATGTCAAACATTGACAAAAAACAGCATTGCAATACATAATTCATTTGTTTGATTTCTGTAGATTTTAATTTTGTTTTCATTTGTGATAAGTGCTCATAAAAATAACAATGACGCCATTGAGCATCTCTAGCGCTGATTTATGAGTGCTTAGAGTAAAGTACGTGACGTGTTTGGTTTTGGTTAAATAGTCAATTAAAATTAAATAAAATAATTAAAAAGCTTTAACACTCCAACTTAGTTTGGCTTGTGCCTCATGCATGCGTTCGATGGGATGGGGAGTGGCAATGATGCTGCTACTGCAACTCTCTGTTGCTGCATCATGTCGCATGATGTGTGCAAAAGGCATTAAACACCTACCGGCTATTAATAGCGACCAAAGATGCTTAATTACGAGTCACTTTAGCGTCTGCCGTTGGACAATTGAAATGTAAACACAACTACTACAATGATGGTTGTCAGGTGGCAACAGGTGCAGCAACCGCAGCTCATGTGTGCACCATGAGCTCATCTGCCATGTGCTGGGTGGAGGCACGCACCCGGCATACGACCTTGACAGCCAACCGCCGATCAATGATATCCAAACGACAGCTAATGCTATTGTCCATTCTGTTGCATATTTAAAAGTAATTAACATTTAATTACATTCTAGATAAAAAGTTGGCTGCTCATTTCTGCATTCTCATGCACTCTCAGTTTAACTATTTTATTCATTTTCCGTTTGCAATTGTTCGATTGGTTGTAAGTGTGGCCAAAGCTTGTTGCTCATTGCATAGTTATGCGAACTCTCGAAGATTGGAGCATAACATAAATAAGTCTTACATATGTCAAATTGATTTGCTGTGGCTTTACTTTGTATGAAATCAATGAGCTGTAACATGGAAAAGCCTTTGAACTAAACCGATTGCGTTCGTATCATGGCAAATCAGCGGAAATTTGCAATTTTCCACAAGTGACTTTTGAGTATCGTGCGAGCTGGAAAAATCCATGTGTGAATTACTGAAAAAGGTGTGTTTGTGCGTGCATATCAGGCAAGAACTTGACAGCTGTTTATCACAGTGATAAACTACAGCCGATCTTTTGGGGTCATGAATGTATTTTAAATAAATAAAATAATCTAAACTGGGAGAATCGTTTGAGCAGCTTATGGTCATTTCAACTCCGAACAATAGCCTTTTAGGTAGAACTTAAAAACAGATTTGGCTTATATGTTATTATCTTATCTGTGACTAATCTTGGCGCATCATAAATTATTCAATGTATGTCTTAATGATATTTTTGCAATCAATCATTAAGACTTGTTTATTCGTGATACGTGTAATAAAAGATAATGAACTTGTTAATTAAAACTCTAAACAAAATATTCAATTTGTTATTCAAACATGCAATAAAGTTTGTTGTAGTCGCCATAGAAATAGATATATATTCGTTGGGTAAAGGCTGATACTTAGTTCTAAGACATAAAGAATCTTAATGCCTTTTAAGCAAATTTTAGTAAGCATAAACCGTATGGGAAAAAGAAACATAGCCTCTACAGTTCTCACAACTTTAGTTATGCTTATCCCTTTCTTCTTAAAGTGCTTGCGATGAGTTTGCTATTTAAAAGATTAAGCACTCAGTGCATACTGATCTGTAACGGTCACAGTTGGCAAAGCTGCTCCACTTTGTCCGCTTATAGCAAAAGCGGAAAAATGTATATACTAGTTTAAATAGTTTTCGCTTTTGAAAAATGCTTTTAAAATTTCACTCGACCAACAGTAAACATGCAATGCAATTTTAATGTTTCAATTCTACTTCGTGTTGATGTTAGGGCAACTAAATTAAAAATTATCTACGCTAAATTATCTCATTTGTTTTTGTTGTTGTTGCTGTTTGTAGTTCTTGCTTTCAGCAAGTTGACGTTGATTTGATTTTCTGACATCCATTGTTTCAGGCAACACCTGAGATTTGAGAGCTGTTAAAGCAACTTTTACGGTACTTTCTGTTGCAGCCGAGTGAGCTTAGATAAATATTTAAGTACTCTGATTTTATTATGACAAGAAAACGCAGCGAGCGTGGCCAAAAACTCATTGAGAGAAATGAACAGCACAGGCTGTGCAAAATAAATTTCCGTTGTTTCACTTATGACAAAGGCACATACAACAAATTTAAATTTGGTAATAAAATTTTTATATATTTTAATGGATGCTGCGCAGCATGTTTCCATGCAAAACAAAAGCGGTCGTAAAATATTTAAGGAGATCAATTTTCATTATTACAGCATGAGGTGGGCTAATAAACCACAATTTTCCAGTTAGTGTTGTGAAAATATAATTAATAACGGGTTTCGCAAACCAAGAAAAAACTATCTCTTCATTCTTACTATATTCTTGGATCTCTTTATGTCCCAATATTATTTAATTATTTAATATTAAGGAAATCACTTTATAATATATGTTATAAGAACTGTAAACTCTTAATCCCGTTTCAAAAATGTTGAATCTTATAAAGACTCAACTTAAGCAGCAACATTCTGACTTCCCGAAACCACAAACACCCCTCAAAACAATCCGTACGTGGTATCGTCGTTATAAAATATGACGCGCGACATGGTCAAGCGCAAATTTCATGCACTGTTGATCGATGTCGCTGGGCTGCGGCTAAAGCTAAAGCTGCTGGTGCTGCTGCTGTCACTGAGGACCTTGAGAGACATTTATACTTGAAGCCATTGAATCATTGTTGTTTTTGGCAAATTAGCTAGTTGACGGCCCATGCAAAATGGCAATGTACATACATATGTTTGACAACAAGTATTTATGCCTGTTTAATATTTGTGTACACAATTGGCAGTATTAGTTTTTATCACGTCTGTGTTATATGCATAGGTATTCCCCTTACTGCCTGACACTCTATTAATGTTGTTTTAACCATATTGAAGCTTTATGCAAACTAAAAGTTTATGCAAACCATTTGTTTGTTAAAAAAGGCATCTCATTTACTTTTTTATTTAAAACTTTTACATTCAGTATTTATTGTTTGCATTGTCAATGTGTGCCTGACTCGACTTTATGGCATTTTTAATTAGGCACTTGTAATATTTGTGCCTTTTGCGATGGCAGCCAGGCGCCATTTGTGATCAGCATCAACTTGGCTTATACTTAGCTAATAACACTGGATAACAAACCCCCTCCCCCCACGGTTGCTGTTGTTGCTGCCACTGATTGTGATGTTGCTGCTGTGGCAGCTGCAACAGTCCGTGCTTCATTAGCATCACATTTTGTATTGTAGAATTGCGTTTACATAAAAATTTATTGCACACCATTCAACCTAAATAAGCGCCGACATCGGCTATAAGCATATATACATTTATATGGCAAGACGTTTAATTATCAATAACAATGTATGCATGATTTCATCTTCTCATCTCAATCTGAGACTGTTGCCGATGTTATTAGAGAATCACTAAAAGCCCGCAGGGCAACCATAAAGAAACTACCAATGACAAATGAACAAAGCCTTTGAACTGAGTAAAGATTAATATTTTTACTGTATAATTTGTATAATTATTCTATTGTGGCTGCAAAGTAATAATTTTAGGTTAAGAAGTCAGAGCAACTAAAGACTTAAGACTGCAATTTTTAATTGTTGTCATATACATTTCTCACTAACGATTTCAAAACAAGATTTGATATGAAATTAAAGTCTTAACGTGTGTTCTGTGTGTATTTTAAGGTATATCATAAGTTCCAAGAAGCTTTGGAATATTCCCCAACAGCTTAAAAATATTTATTTAGTCATAACATCAATTCTTTTTTATTGTTTCTCTCATCCGTTTGTTCATCGGAGAACTTTAATTTAAAAGATCATTTAATTCCAATTGCGTGTAAATTACTTGGCAAATGTTTTCTTTCTTTTTATACCCTAAACCCATTGAAAATAGTTAAAAGGGTATAATGGTTTTGTGCAAAAGTATGTAACAGGCAGAAAGAAGCATCTTCGATAAAGTTTATATATTCTTGATCAGCATCAACAGCCGAGGCGATATAGCCATGTCCGTCTGTCTGTACGTTCGTCCGTCTGTCCGTTTGTATAAACGCGTGGATCTCAGAGAGTATAAGAGCTAGAGACTCCAGTTTTCGAACATAAGACCTCGCCTTATCTCTAGGCAGTACAATTTTGTTTTTTTTCGATAACTCCTTCCGTGTCGATATAAACTGGTGATCGATAACAATAAAATCTTGAACTTGGAAAACTTTTAGATGGCGTTTGAAACATTAAATGACATAAAGATAATCTATGAAATTTTTATTTGTAAACAGTAGCCAATATTTTTGACCGGCCCTGCCTTAGAATTCCCAACTGGTTCTAGCTTGGTCAGAGTGGTATGATAAGTGGTAGGGTGTATAATTTTTTTTGATACATATTTTGGTGCGTGGGTTCGATCAATGATAAAGTATGCAGTATATGCGTACACACACACAGACATACACACACAGACACATACTTTCTAGCACTGAGCATACGCTTAAAGTATATTCAGGGTATCGTCTAGTCGCGATATTTCGACGAGAGTCTTCTTACTGGTTTTAAACCGCAAATTTGCTAAGATGTGCAAATACTGCGCTCGTTAGCTAAGAAGCTAAAATGATATCATAATATAGTCATAAAAATCACAAAGCAGAAACATTAACGACGAAAATGCAAATCAGCAAAGAATTTTGTTGAGGGCGGCGTTAGACACTTGCCAAGACATTTCCGCTTCAAGGCAAATGGAATAATAATGAAGTATTCATGATGTGAAGCAGTTACTATCCAACTGTGGCACACGGTCGATCAATGGATGAAAGTTAATTAAGTTGCCCCAATGTGAGTTCAAGGAACTTAACCAGAGAAATAGAATAAACCCACTGGCCAAAAAGGCGCCGCCACAACAAGACACCAAGTAAAAGTCGCCTTCAACACCAACAGCGAACCAATTGTGAATGGGCCTGAAGGGAGAGTACGGGGTATGAGTGAGAAGGGGTAAGCAAAATAAATGAATTCATATTGAAAAAGTCATAATTCTTAAGGCCAGAAATGGCCAGAAACCGCAGGGAATCATTAAAATTGTCTGTTGTGCGCTTGTCAAACACGAGCAGACTCCAAAAGAAGGTTAGGTGGAGGAGTACGAGTAGTAGAAGGAGGTAAAGGTAGGGCAACATGCATACATACATAAAACCCAAGTCCGATCAGCACGCGATTTGTAGGAACAAGATATGAACGACATGTACATTGAATCCAACAACAAATGAACAAATGAGCGAGGGAGTCGAACGGCGGGTGGAGCCGATAGCAGTTATGAATCATTATTCTTCGAGTCAAGTACAAAAACAGGCCACCAAAGAAACGCACTTGAAAAGAATGGAGCATGGATTGGAGAATTGAGCAGCGAGTACCGTACCTTCTCTCTTGGGGCAGGCAGATTATTGACTCTTGATTATCATAAGGTGATTTGTTTACCCAAATCAAAGCTGGATGTTGAAGCTTGGCCCAGAAGTGTTTGTTTGCTTGTTTACGGCCACTTTAAGATGATAGAGCTCGGGGCCAATAACTGTGCCATTTCTAGGCAAAGTCAATTCTGCCTGCCTGTATTACGCGAGCTACCTGCCGCAGCCCCATTAAAGATCCATAAAAGTGGCTGAAAATTTACAATTTGAATTTAAATCAGCAGCACGTATTCTGAACACTTGATGTCGACATGAATTCTTGCGCGTAATGTATTCGTTTCAATTGCGCTGTACCTGTGCCTGTGGGCGTGGGATGTGTTGACATTGTGTAGCACAGTTCCGTCAATCAAGCGTTCAATCAGTCAATCAGAAAGTCAGTTATTCGCTTGCGTAACTCTTAAATGTGGCACGTGATTGTTTACAAAACTAGATCCCCAAAATAAAATACAAACAAAAAGGCAATAGCAACATTTTTAAATTATCGTGCATTGAGCTCATTGAACTCTCTTTTCCTCCCTGCCTATCTCCACGTATAACAAAATTGTTTTAATTGCTCAATTTGAAGTCGATTGCCATTACGTCTTCTTCTTGCTTTCGAATAAAATATAGCTGCAAGCGATTTTATAACTCTTTTTAGCTGCCCCTTCTTTTGTTATTATTAAAAAGCAATTTATGCGTGGTTAGCAGCTTGTTCATAAAAAAGCAGCCAATTTTCTGTTTCGACTGTTTCTTGAATCTATTAACAGAGTGAGGTGTTCCGGATATGATTTGTGCCGCAATTTCAAATATTTACTTTAGTTTCGATATGAATGCTTAAAACATATTTCAGTTTTTCAGTCGCGAACTCATGTCTTATGTCTTAAGACATTCACATTTATTTAACTGCTCAAAGCTATTTAAGAAGTGTTTTATAATGTGTCAAGATCTTTATCAAGTTAACAAAAGAACAAAAATATTTGCTAGTTAGGTAAAACTTCATTCCCAGTGACTCCCCAACTGTACTAGTTTAAGATGATCTCATCAAAGTCTTGATATTGGCAAAAATTAGAAAAGAACAAAACGCAGACGTGCAGAATTCCGCCTAAGACGTTGCTCAAAGCTGTCCGCCTTTAAAGGAAATGTGTAGATTTTGAATATAGTATTTTTGGAGATTCTTTTGTACGTTGTGCTTTGTTCTAATTGCGCTCGACTGACTTTAATAGTAGACTCGTGTTGCTCTACGTGTTGTCCGCTATAGGTTATTAATCAAATGGCTAACTCTGCTTTAAGTTCACTGCCTGCCTTATTGTATTTTAATTATGTGTATGTATTTATGTGGAATCGGCGGATCTAGAGATTGATATGATGTCACTTTGTCTTTAGCCGGGTAATTTGTCACTCTCCAAAGCCGCAAAACAAATCACATGCAATATCTAAACACCTACTCCATACAAAGTATGCAGTGACTAGACATCACTGCTCTTTACTCTTGTAAGTGAGCATTTAAGGGTGTGAGCGGGGAATCTCGAATTGGGTCCATGTTGATGCCACATCCATAAACTGCGCGCTTGTTTGTTGGTTTTTAATTGGCAGCGCCATAATCTATCATTAATTTTGCCATAAATTGTTTCCATCAATACGATCCGGTTGCCTACACACTCCAACTCTCTCTCTCTCTCTCTCTATCTAGCTCTATTTCTTTTTTCCTCCCTTTTGCTAGGCATTTTATTTATTTTTATTTTTTTTATAAAGCGTTTCTTTTTATCTGCGTTTGTAAGATTTATGCGCGCGGCTATAAAATAATATGCTGCCAAGACAAGGCCGTGTACTTGGGCCATCTCAGCTCCTTTAAGACCACTCTGCTCTGGGGCAGCAGTAGTGGCTGCCGTTCCTACAGCAGCAGCAGCAGCAGCCGTCGCATCCTTTGGGCCAATGCCAACTATTTACCTCAGCTAAAAATAGCAGTCAACCCAAACACACACACACACACACACACACACACTGAGATACACATTGCAAAGCAATTGCAATCACTCAGTTTGTTGCTTAAGTCTTTTGTTTTATTTCTGTTTGCATTTTTCAGTGTCAGTCGGTTGCGCAGACTGGCGTGAGCATCGAAGCCCAGCAGGTCCATGCAATCGGCAAGGGATTCATCCTCTTTCTCATACTGAAAGTGAGTTATGCAGTCAACAGTTCATAGAAAATATTTTTTATAAAAGAAAAGAGTCAAAGAAGAAGCAGAAGATGAGGCCAAACTATGCAGCATATTTATTTCAGCGTGCAATTCAAGTTATTTTTGGCATCTATGCATAGCTATAGAGCTATAGATATATCATCACATCTGCCCCCCCACTTAGCTTTCTCTGTATGAGTCTCGGTTGCTCTGTCCAATGTTGGTCTTCGGCCATAATCATCATATGCGGAAGACCAGCAGTCTACAAGATTTCAATAAAGTAACGCCAAAAGGCTCTGCTGCATTTTCGTATCAGGCACATACACATTTTGTAATAAAATTAATGACACGTCATTACCGTAATATTGTTGTTATAATGTGAGCTGCATGCGCTTACAGTTCTGAACCGTTTACTACGACTACACAAGTACAAGCAAGTACTTACTTGGGTACCGGTCCGGTCTTCTTGGTGCTCGTTGAACCACCGTTAAGAATGAACAACAACAACAATAACAACAACAACAAAAAATATATCAGCCACAGCATGGCTGCAGGGTGAAAAAACTTCTTCATTGCCTTTTTGGCCCAGCTCTGTCATTAGTTTTAAAGCATTTAGCCGTTTAAATTGATAAACAACATTTACATGCAAATTGCGGTCATTTAGCGATAATATCTCTCTTTCTCTCTCCAGCTGCAACAGCAATGGTTCTCAGGCCTGTTAATGTGCGTCAAACCAATGGCTGCCGGCCAAGAGCCTAACGATAATTGAATTACTCCCAATGACACTAGTCTAGCCCATTCTTAACTGAAGACTTTAGCAATGGGTGTCAAATAGTGGCCAATAAGTAGAGCTCTTAGCGCTAAGTGAACTTAATAACTTCCTTGAAGCTTAGCCGAAGAGTAATGAATCAAGTCTTAGGAAGATTTTTTAGCTTTCTACTAAGTGTGAGTTATATTACTTCTTTCTAGCTTTCAGGCTTAGAAACATTTCAGAAATAATCATTACAGAAAGTGCTATAGTTTTAAGAACACTTTAAGTAATTATTTTGATATTTGAAGCTTTGACAAATGCAGCAGGTTAGCAACTGCATCCATTTATGGGATACTTACTAAAATGCGTTTAGTGAAGAGAAGAATTGGTTGTTGCATCGCCAGGATCGTTGGATTTATGTGCACGAGGCACGCCAAGTTGCCACAATTAAAGGGATGCTCAGTCAGTGACAGACTCAACGAGATAAACTTTAATTGATTGTGCGTGCGTTGCAGACGAAAGCATTTTGCACATGTTGCAGCATTTATTTATGGACCTAGTTCAATATAATGACAGCAAAAGTAAGAAGTAGCAAACTCTTTAGATGCTATATAGAGCAACTTCACCCACTGGGGGCAAGAACCGCACTCGTGCACTTCCTGGTTATTGATTTTCTGTCTCTTTTGTCGCCAAATTGCACAATTTCAATGCGCATTCACTTATGCAAATCATATCCATTGCATGAAAAAAATATTTAAATATTTTTATGACTTAATAAAACATTTTTATTAAATTCGAGCAGTCGCATTTGAAATGCAAATGAAATGAATGGATTTCAACAGCCTCCAGGCATCTTCTTCTTCATCTTCTGTCTGTCTTCACAATTTGAAATACCTTTGAATTGCAACTGCCAATCGTGCATGAAGTCCAAGTCCAAGTCCAATTCCAACTGCAAGTCAGCGCATTCAACAAGAAGACAGTCCCACAGTCCCACTGTCCATTTGTCCCACCGTCCATCGAGTCTGGGCGAACGTAAATGTTTAAAACATTTAGCGCCGTGCACTTTCCTTGCCAGTTCTGGCGTATATAATTTAAATTTAAAATAAATAATAAAAGTAAGCTTACAAAATAGTTGGGCCATAACGTTTAAAGATATCACCTACAGCTATAGGTGATACTTTAAACATTTGTAAATGAGATGTGAAAATCTATAATCGATAAACAATCATGCTGTTAAACTTAACGCTGTTTATTTGCACAAATTATAAATCTATTGTCAAGTGATTAACGAACTGAATATGTTGAACATTTTGTAGGGTATTCTCGTACTTTATTATAAGCTGTATACCCATACATAATATCCATACTCATACATACATCAAATATTAATTCAAAACGATTGCTGGGCCTGCTGCTGCTTTCATTTTAACAGGAGCAAAAGCAAAAATTGTGAAGAGCGTTGAAACTGCAAAGTCGTTGATGCCTGCTGTGCTTTTGGTCATGTTGCCGGAATACACATAAATTCTGTAGCTAAAACCGAAAAGCCAGCCCACCACTTCCTAACCCAGGAGGGTGCCACATGTTGCGTGTAATGTAAAAATGCGCCGTTGCGTGTGGAAGCTGTGTGTCTGTTGCATAAAGTGGATGTGTTTATAAGGCAATGGAAAAGACATTTTGGCTGGTAAGCGAGCTTGTCATCTAATTTCAACAAGAATTTTCTATGGCTTTGCGGCATTTGACGCTAATTAAACCAAATGCCAAAGATGCTCAATTCACGCCTAAGTGTTTGTGGCCATAAACAGAAAGTTGCTCCGATTACCGGCTCAGTTCTAATGAGATTTGTCTGTTTGCCTTGGGGCATGGCATTGCCAGTTAAACCAGCTGCCACACAATTTGTATTGACTGTTCGGTCCGTAAATGGACACTCTTCTTCTTTCAACTGCCATATCGATTTGGAGCTGCTGTTGTTGCTCTTGCACTTGGACTTGAACGGCAGTTAACGGTAACTGTTAGTTGGCCACGTCTGTGATTTTCATTTCAATTGAGTTATCTGCTACTCGTATGGCCGAAACGGGCACACGCTTGGCTTAAGCCAAAGCCAAAGTTAAAGCCATGTCTAAAGCTAAAGCTAATTTGCGGTTAGTGCTAATGAAATACAGACAAGACCCCGGCACAAGAAACCCGACACTGATACCCAGTTCGCGACTCCGTTCTTCTTTTGATTCCAGACAATGCTCATTTCACCATCTGGCCACCCACTCACCATGTCAGCAAACGAGTTCCGGCAAACGAACAAAAAAAAAGCACACAAATGGTTTTTTTTTGGCCAGGCCAAGTGGTTGTTGGCTAATATATATGTAACGGCTAACTGTACACGAAGCGACAATATCTATGGCATCATCGCAGCTCAACGGCCAAACAAAAAACTAACCGCCGGCACTTTAAGATTTGCCTTGTGCTTAACTTGAAAGCAACAACTGTTTTTGATACCCTGTGGAAACAATTTATGAATGGTATGTGAATTGGTTGAGGTTCTTGTTACAGTTTATGTTTCTAGGTTAACAGAAGAAAGCTACACTTTTCGTATTTATAAAAGCATTTAATAGCTTGATGGGTTCAACAAGAAAGCTTTAAAGTACGGAGAGACTAATGCTTAAATATTTATAGTTCATTTCTAAGTACGGGGTATAGTTAAGATCTTCACTAACTGCATTAATATGCCATCTTGTTGACTGTGCAGTTGGAGCCGCGTGTGCACACAGATAAAATCACACGTAAAGATTTAACTTAGCTTTTCGTTGTATCTGCGGCACGACACGGATCGGGATTGGGATCGCCCAGAAATGTTTTCCCAATATGCCTAGGCACTCGCACTCGCACTTGACTCTTGAACTGGTACTGGTACTGGGATGTTGCCTGTCCACACATTGCACTAATTATGTGGTGCAACAGCTGAAACTAGCGGTGTGTGCTGCAATTTAGCAAACATTTCCGTGGGCGAATGCTGCAGGTACATCTTTTTTTCGACTATTGCTGAAAGATTGCTGCGAGCTGCGAGAGTTGAGTTGGATTCGAAGTCGAATTCGAGTCAAGTTTGCTGGCGAGTTGCATCCATAAATTAGAAGTATGTCATTTGGCAGCTACTGCAGGAGTGAGAAAGAGAAGCCCAATATTGCATTCAGCCATAATTTTATGAGCCAACTCGCAAAGCCAAAGACGGCGAAACCAAATCCCAACTCAAAGTCGCAGTCGTAGTCGATGATATCCAATTTCGTAATAAAGCATAACGAATTATGCACTCGACTTGGTTTATTTCACCCAAGTCTTCGTTCTTGCTGTTGTTGTTGTTGTTGCATGGCTGGTTAACGGTTCTGGTTTTGGCTGGCTGCCTGTTTGGGTAGCGGCTCACTGAAAGATGAAATTGCATGCTGCAAATTCTGTGGCGTCTTAAGAAACTCTTCTCTCTTTGCATTTTATGCATTTCTTTGGCAAAGCAACCTAACTCTCATCGAATATGCGATTTATGCGGCAATTTGTAAACGAAAATGGCTTTTGCCAAGAATTATTATTGTCCATCATGGCCAGCCATCCAACCAACCAGCCAGCCAGCCAGCAATTCTGGCCAGTCGTCAGTCCGCCCCCCGACACAAAAGAATGCGATACCAGCAGCTTTGCCAGCAAAAAGCCACAAAGTTGAAAGCCTTTTAGAGCCCCATCAGCTGCACTTAGCAAATATTAAGAATACAAATACAAACTGCAATTGCCAACTACGTGTACCCAAATGGCCATAAAAAATCAAACTATTTTTTACCTATGTTTTATTTTGCGGTTGGTTTCAGCTATTTATATTATTAACATGCAAATCGGTTTGTACTTGGCCTCTCATTCAGTTTATAGCGACCTTTTTCTTTTTTGAGTGATTTCACGTTTGTGGTCACTCAAATGATGAACAAACACATGTCATATACTCATCCGATCCGAGCCGAGCCTGCCAACAGTCATATATCTTAAGAATTCTTTAGTACGCTGTAAATTCTATTCAATCATTCAATGTTCACGATTTCCGTATGAATAAAAATACGTTTGTATGCAATTCTGATTTGCAAACAAAAGATAATAGAAATTTAAATACATTGCATTTTTATGCGTACTAATATTTTCACATACAATAACTAACTGTTGGTTTGAAAATCAATGAAAATAAAATGTATAATCTTGTATTTGTATCTGATTCTGATAAAAGTTGATTTTCAAGTCAACTAAAAGCTATAAAGTTTCAATGCATATTGAAGATGTTTTAATACGAATTGTTTGTGAGAAAACTTAAATAAAATTAATAGAAAATCTTATTATCGTTAACTGATTACAAAAAGTACTAATAATAGAAATTTTACTACGCACATTAAAAAATATTGCTATTTTAAGCATAAAGTAATTTACATATATTAAAATTTATAGATTTGGAATAGACACTAAAAGATTAAGCCGTCTCAACTTTTGTTTGTCTAACAATAAAACAGTTGCATTACTGCAGATGGCAAAAAGTCAGAACTGGACTGCAGGCAACATTAACTTGTGCCAATTTGTGCTGCAGTGCGTTCGGGGCACATTAAATTTCAGCGTGCCAGCGCGAAGAACGCATAAAAGTCGCAAAATGGGAAGCCTTGAACTTGACCCAGCCAACGAGAGCAGCAGAAGCAGCAGCAACAGCGGCAACAACTTGGCCAATAACAATAACTACAAGAGGCAGTGGCCAATAAGCGAGATGCTCTTCTTGTTTTTGTTGTTGTTTTTGTTATTGCTAGCGACGTGTGTCAGGGGACTCGACTTGGACTTGGACTCGATGCGCTGACATTGACGCAGATGGAGACTCAGCAGAGTTAATATACCCTACACCGATTGGCAATGCATAAATGAGGAGTTATGATATTGTGAGGATGTATGCAACGGTCATAGAGTCACATCTCTGACAGTATAAGAATCTGTGTTTGTTATCGATATTTGACCAACGTTCAGATTTGTGTACACAGTATCTTCCAGTCAGTCTCACAGAGAGTTCTTTTGCTTGTTGTTGTTATTGTTGTGGTGCAGTCAGTGAGCCATGTAAGAGTTTTCAGGTTGAAGAGCAAAGAGCGCAGACTGAAATGTGATTGCAAGCGGTGGCGTGGGGTTTTAGGGGTAAAAGGGGAGTGAAGTCAAGCCACTTGCGCACACAAGGCAAAGGCTATGAGGGTTAGAGTGAGAGAGTGAGGGTTAGGGCGAAACACAAAAAAAAAAATAAAATAAAACAAAATTAAACCTTTTGACACAAGCGACGCTTGGACGAGCAACGCCAACAACAGTTGATGAAGATGATGAGGCTGCTCTTCATTGCTGTTGTTGTTGTGGTTAGTGAAGTTGCTGTTGTTGTTGGCGTTTGGTGTTGGGCCGTCGCCAACATGTGGATGCTGCCAATTACTTGTTGTAAGCCATCAACATCAAGCGATTTGGCTGCGTATCCACCAAGCTGAAAATCGCTGGGATACAGTTCTCTCCGTTGATGCTTGATGGCGGTGTTGGTGGTGCTGGATGTTGATGTTGATGGTGGTGGTGGTGTTGATAGCCATCTTCTTCAGCTTAATTTAGCATGTCTGCGCGGTTCAACACTTTTGCACAGCATTCCCAGACCCATACCCAGACCGCAACAGTACCAAGTTTGTCCCTCTTTCTCTCTCTTTATCTGTGAGGCAGTCCCTCTATATCCAAGCGAATGGACGTGCCCATTTGGCAACTTGATAATCTCTTTCTTAAGCGGCAGCGCCAATCACTCAGGCGGCACTCAAACGTGAGCGCTGTGTTCCTCTTTTCTGTAATTGTCTTAAATCAATCACAGAAAAGTGTTATTATGACAGCGTTATTAATCGTGACAGCGCACAGCTCACAAATTGCCGCCAAACAAAAGACTCTGGCAACGAACTCGGCCATCACTCCAACAACAACAACAAACACTCTTGGCCATATAGTTACAACTACGCCTAATGATTTTGAACTTGCACCGCCATTTGCAGTTAATGCCATAGCCAAAACCACATGCCCATGCCCGCAGCCCCCTTAGAATCTCTATATCTGTAGCCACCAACTACAACTCCAAGCTCCCGACTCCAATTGTGTGTCCGGCCACATGCGGCCCACGCGGCGAGCGCCATTAAATGCAAATTATTTCATTTCTGTGCCAATTGTTGTGCTACTTTTTTTTCGGTCTCTGTTCGTGCGCATCATCAAAACCAAATCATCAGCAAGAAATACTATATATAAAGAACAAAAGAGTGAGGCAGAAAGAGATATACAAACAGGCAGAAGCGGGAGAAAATCTTGTTTGTGCTTTTATTGATTTTTCATGTACCACTGAGTTTGGCTCGTCATAATTACGTAGCGGCTACGATTAGAATTATACAACAACAGACAGCACAACCAGCAAAAGAGCTGAGAACTGAGAAACTGAAAAAACCTGGAAAGGTAGATGGAAATGTGATTGCAATTGGCAGGAAATTGAGGTCAGTGTTATGATTGTTTTGTGAATGAGTTTTTTCTGCTTATTTGCCTGTCTTTTGCTGTTTTTAAGTCGCATTACTTTGCAGTTTGCCCTATAAAAAATATTTGCAAACATGCCACAAACAAAAGTCCATTTAAAGTTGAATCCAAAACAAAACCAAACAAATTAAAGATAGTCTGGCATTCAAAGGCTTGCCTGCACAGTATTTCACTGCTAAGAAAATCCAGTAGTTAAGGTTTTGGCCTAAACTAATGTGTGGGCGCGGCAAATGAGTTAAGAGCAACGCATTCGCGCATTCGCAGCCAACCAAATTGACAGCTAAAAATATTATCTAACACGACTTTTGCCTTTCGATGCTACAGGCGTTGTTTGCTCCTCTTGTTGCTGCCACTGATTTATGATTTTTTTTTATGTGTTCGTATGTTTTGCGTGTTATTTGGCGCGCGTGTTTGCCACACACACACACACCTCTAACACACGCCCTGTCCATAGATCATCTAAGTCAGCAGGCGCATTTTTTAGTTGACAGTTCATTTGCTTGCGCTGATTGGCTGCTGGCAAGGCGCAGCGTTAGTTAGACACAGGTTTAGCCTGAGGCTCACACGCGGTTGTGCTTGCCACAACATTGCAAGCACTTGTTGTTGTTGCATTTCTTATTAGCATTTACAAATGGTTGTTGCTTTTCTCGGGCCCTTTGGGACTTGTCTGTGTATTGTTGACTCATTTGATGCTCAAGTGCTGACAGCCAGCCGAAGTTAGTTGATAATTTGGACTAAATGGTATTTGCAGAGTGCTTCAGCTCGTTGCAAGCCCTTAAAGCTTCTGTAAACATTTCACCAAGGTATTTATCACAAAGAATTCAATTGAAACTTCTTTCAATCCGTGTGTCAAATATGCGTTTAAATAGCATTTTATTGTGCACTTTTAATGGCATTTAGAGGAATTTCATTGGACAAAAAGTAAATAGAAGATTAAGGCAACGAACTTGCTAGCTGATGCTGTTGATTGTTTGACCATCAACGGCAATTAACCCATCACTTAACATTCTAATGCAAAGCGAAAAACAACAGCAACAACAAGCTAGTGGCCCATTGCCAGTTGACCAGGTTTCTACAGTCCGCCTGCAAGGCATCAGCAAATTCTTATCACATGGCAGCTATTTGAGTTGGACACGACGATGTTTAAAGCCGAAGCCACTGTTGTTTGAGCTGCCTGCCATAAGATCGTCTTCGTCGTCGTCGTCTTCTGCATGCCAAAGCGGCACTAATCAGTAGTTGCCTGTACCTGGAACGCCCTGTGGCTTTGTGACACCTCCGGCCAACGACCGAGTCTTTACTCGGTTAGCATATTTTCTATTTTTATGGGCCAACAGACATTCAAGCCTGCCTAATGCCATTCCATGCTCCACCCCACCTCTCGTTCGTACACTGGCAATCATCGCAACTGAGTCGATATTTAAGCAGCTAGAGCAACCGATGATCAGTGACTGGTTCTTGTAGCGCCAACAGGTTTGAATCTCATTGGCCATTTTGGCCGGTAATATTTGGTCATGAATTTGCAGTTATGTGAGAAGCGACGATGATGACTCTGTGTGGCTGTCAATTAACTAGCCGCAATTTGATAGATTCCAATTTCCGAGTCCACCCAAACGAAAAGTGTGTCATTGCATTTGTGTGTCGTTTGGATGGGCTTTAATTGGTTGTTCGGTGGGTGCTTTTTTTTCTCGATTGCTCGATGCTATTTATTTCCGAAGCAATCAATCATTGTATCGCCGCTTCTGTTCGTACGTCTTCTTCTCCACTTTCTTTATCTGCTGGCTTCTTCTTCTAGACAGCACCTGACTGCTCAACTGTACCTGCAGTCAAATGTTGTTGTTGTTGTTGTTTTAAGCATTTCCCATGCATGCCAGGCAGGCCAATCATTTGGCTAGCTAGCCGCCTGTCTTGCCACAAAACGGAGACAGCTTCGACCCTAGCGGCGATTTGGCAAAAACACAGAGAGAGAGAGAGACAGGAGGAGAGACCCCTCATTAAAACTACTTGCTACCTCAGCAAGATCTGGTAGAGACCTCAAAATGATCTGGGCTTTAATTTGCAACGAGCATGCAAGAAATTCATTTTTTTCAATTTTAACTGTAAAAACAAACATGTTATCCACGACGTTGTAAACAAATCAATTTGCCAAGCAGGGACCACACTAGATTTATGCATGACTTCGACTTGGATTTCAATTAAGCCAATGGGGTACCTTAAATTAAAGTGCCCAACCCACAAGTGAAACCCTTGGTTAACTAGAGATGACACAAGAAAGGATTTTTTAAAATGACCATAAGAAATGTTTTTCAACACAAATTAAACTTTTAAAAATGATTGATAATAAAAAAGCTAACTAATAACCCTAACAACATTTGGCAAATTCGAAATGTGCTGAAAAATAAATTAAAATTTATACGCATCTTTTATACTTTAATTACTATTAAGTAGCTTACACCAAAGTCTGGCAGCAGATAAAAAAAAAATGATTGATGGATTTTGCAAGTTTATTTTGATTGCTTTACCTTTGAGCTTCTTCACTTTTGCTCTCTTGTATTGTCGTGCCGCGGAAAGTTTAAATCAAGCACGCATTTATTATTCAGAGCACGGTGCGTGTCTCATCTCTAAGCCCGAAACACCGAACGCATGTCAGGCGAATATATGTGTGTGGTGAGTAACTTGAACCCATAATTAAAAATATTTCAACTTTGTATGAAATTAATTTTGAATATACTTTCAGACAGACAAACACTTGACTTGGATGTTGGGCTGCTTTTTGCTTTTGATGACGCGCCGACGCCGCGCAAATTGCCTAGACTCTGGTCCATGTCCAAAGGAGGCCTCACACATAAACAAAAAGAAGCCTGATGCTGCTGAGCTGAGCTGTGGCAGCTCTGAGAGTGACGCACGGATTAAGTTGAGCATTCAAATTGAAACTGACAGCCCGGCGGCTCTTGGCTCTTGGCACTTTACAGCTGAATGGGATGTGTTTCCTTGCCCATAAAATGTGCCAGGCCCCATTTGGAAATCAGTTACTTTGTTCGCACGCATTGTAAACTAGTAATATTAGTGCCAAAGTCATAAAAGTGGTCGGCTGTTAAGAGCATATCGTTTTATATGATGGCATAAATTTAACAGGCGCACAACTTCTTATCTTATCTTATCGAGTTCTCTAACTGACTGACTGCCTTCTTTTTTTTGTGGATTTTAATGTGTTCGACTTTAGCTTCAATGCCAAAATGCTAATAATCAAATGCACATAAAAATCTTGGACAAACAGCATTTGCTCGCTTGGCCACTGACTTGCTTTGTTATTTGTGTAGTGCATAAAAAATCGGCGCTAATTCAATTAGTTAAAAGTGCTAACAAGTCAAGTACCTCGTATTTATGTATGTTTAGCCAAGTGTTTGTATTTCAGTTTTTTGTTGCTGCTGCTTTTGCTGTTGCTGCTTCTGTTTGCATTCACTAATTGCCACAAACAACTTGAGGAGGTGTAGGTAGGAAGTGGGCTGCCATTTACTGCCGGTTACGCAAGCGGGTCAGCAGCGTCACGATCTTCATTTACATTAAGTTTTACCCACTTTTGATGGGCACATTAAGTTTTGCAACACGAACTAGACCAAAGCCCAGTTAGCCATCAAGTGTAATCAATTTTTTTTTTGCAAGGATTTTACATACGATCGTTTTGTGTTGAAAGCTACTCTTGACCCAAGTCAGATCTCAAAGAAATGCTTATGTCTTGTTTGCGACGGGAAGCGTGCCTTAGTTATCAAGCTTTCCAGTGGGCAATGTGAAGTTTTAAATTGGCTTTATAATGAAGTTGAGTACAGGAAGTATATTAATTGTTCCTGCAAGAGCAGTTAAGAAGGGAGATCAAATAATTATAAAAGTTATTAGATCTTAAAAAAAAATTTAAGAAAAATAGCTAAAAATCAAAAAACCACTTCCATACAAGCAATATGTTATTAGTTTTACTATATGGCATTACCATTTATAATTCTATACCAAGCTATAATTATAAACAACAAAACATTAGACAACCTTACATGATGTCATTGAACCATTGTCGATAATATCGAATAATGCCAAAATTTGACACACACCATTAATAAGCGTATGGATCTTATGTACACTGTCGCCAACAACTCATGCAGTGGCATCGTGTGGCGAATGGCGACACGCAGACAACGCTTGGAGGACACCCACGCAGGCGTTGATTTTAAGCCGATTTCAAAGCCAGACAAATGTGAGGCTTAGCGAAAGAACAACATTTTCGCACGGCGCAAGCGACACAAACTTTAATATGAAATTCAATATCATTTTTTAGTCATTTGTGCCCACCCAACGGTGTTCACAAGTTTTTGGTTTGGGTCAGTGTGTGTCTGTCGAGTTTGTTGCCTAAGTCTTTCGTTATTCGGCCAATTCGAAACTCACCACGCCGACAGCAGCGTTGCGCTGCTCAATTGGAAGTGTCAAAACGGTGACGTCACAGCTGTAAACAAAGCTCGCCCGGCAAAGCTGAGCAGCAGCAGCGCAGCTTCAAAAAACCAAAACAAACCGAAGCCGGCCACGTGAGAAAAACTTGTTTCAGCTGACAGTAGGCTGCGTTTGTTTACATGCGAGAGGCAAAGAGAGAATACGAAGAGAAACAGAGAGCGTTCGATCGAGAGAGAGAGGCGCAACACTCTCGCGCTCACGTGCAGCCGCCTCTGCAATTTGTGCATTTGGTCAAGTTCAAGTGTGGTGTGGTGAGTTTCGCTTTAAGCCGTGTTTCGTCTAATACCGTCTCCCCATCTTCAACTTTATCTTTTATAATCGTAGCCAGGTGAGGCGCTCGCGCTCAGTCTTGCTGCGCACCTCGTCGTGTTAAGTAGTCGTCGTCGTCGTCGTTGCCGTCGTTTGCTCGACTTCTCTTTTAGTAAGTAACAGCAAGTGGCAGCTCTGTCACCAACTAAGTGTTTAGCTGTCTCTCGCTCTGGCTCTGCGCCTTACGTAGTCCGTTCGTTGACCGATCGCGTCGCTTACGTCATTTGTCGCTTACGTCGTCGTCGTCGTCGTTGTATCTCTCTCGCTGGGGGTTCGCAACGGCAGCGCTTGCGCATCTTGCCACATTCCGAGTCGCGCTCAATACCGAACCACAACTTGCTGCCCACTGTGCGCATCGCTGCAAAAAGAAAACTAATTGCGAGAACACAGAACATAATCAAGAAAGAAAAAAAGTATTCGCGAAATCTTTTTAGCCGTGTTGTGTGCGATTATAAAATAGATTGATTTGTTAGTGCGTTCGGTTAATAATTTAATTTAATTATAACAATTAAATAATATTAAAAGATTTGATTGGCGTTAGAAAAAAAATATTTGTGAAAAAATACTAAAATTAATTAAGGTTGAGACAGCGAATCAATTAAGGACTTATTTTAAACAAACTTTCGCTAATAATTTTTGTGGACTGAAATTAAAATTAAAATTAATTAACTAATAAAAATATTTATGCATCGATTTCTTGACTAAATATGTGGATTAATCAAGAAACTCAAAATAATTTTATTAAATGTTTTGAAAATTTAACAACAAAAAATCATTTTAACCAACATAATAGGATCCAAAAGCTTTTATTTCAGTTAGTCAACAAACTAAAAGTTAAACTTAATTGCAATAAAATTTCATATTCAAATCTTTCCTTTTTTTTATATTTACTTTTTCTTGTAAATCAAGAATAAGGATCAGACAAACTTTAAAAGTTATAACGATTTAGCAAATTAAAGCTAAGTTAAGTGAACAACGTCTCTGTGTGTACGTGTGTTTTCGCGTGTTCGTGTGTGATTTTTTATTAAAAAACGTAAATGGCGTCAGCAGTTAGCATCTTTTGCATTTAACATTGTCGACATAAATACAATTAGCTAAATTGGCAGCAATAAAATTAAAGTGCAACTGCAACGAACAACGAACAAAAAAATCAAAATAAAAATCACAATCAAAAGGCAACGCCAACGCAAAGGCAAAGCAATGCAAAAGCCGAACAACTTTATAAACTAAGCACGAGCCGCCCCGACAATTGGCATGAGTTGGCGGCATCGGCAGCTGGATCTTCGATGTTGGAGTTGTTGTTGTTTTAGTTGTTGGCTTGCTGCCACCTTGGAATAAGCAAAATTAACTAAATTACAACATCAACGCAACGAAGGGGCAACTAAAAAAAAAAAAGCAAAGCAGCAACAGCAAATTTGTTGCACATGCAAATTTATGTGTAAGTGAAGCAGTAGCAGCAGCAGCAGCAAACAACAACAAAAGCAAGAGCAAAATGCAAGCAGATGCAACAGAGCTTGGACCAAGGCAAATAATTGTGTTTAAATAAAGCTGTGTAGTCAAGAATTTCGTCTAGGCCTGGCCAATGGCCACTAGCCATGTTTGTAGTTTGTAGTTGCTGCTGTTGCTGATTTTTGCTACTGCTGCATTAAGCCATATCCGGTTCAGCTTCGGGTTCGGAGCACTATGGACACTGGACCTGTCTAAATTTAGCGCTTAATGAAGCTGCTGCTGCTGCTCCGGCTGCAGATGTTGCTGCTGATGCAAATAGTTGCAGTGCAAACAGATCGCACTCTGGCTCTGTGCCACAAGCCCTTTTTGCGCACTAGTTTCGCTTGCCTCGCAATAATTCATAAAAATTGGCAAATTAAACGCCAACACAACAGTTGATCCGCGTGGCGACTGCAATTTGTATGCCACAGCAAAGAATGTAACAAAAAAACCAATAATGGCCAGCAATTGCTGGGGCATGCAACTTTGTTGGCAACCTGGCTGGCTGAAAAACAGTTGGGTTCCACAACAACCCAGCAATGATAAATGTGCGCCCACTTTGTTTATTTATGGCCACTCAAATTGAATGCAATTGATTTTTACCCTCATTTCTTTCTTTCTGGTTGGTTGTTTGCTCGTCTTTTCCCTGCGTTGGCGTTGCATAATCCCAAAGTTAAGCTCCTAACTCAAACTGTTCTTGCAGGCCCTAAAGGAACAACTGCCCAAAACAATTAATTAAGTACTAAACATACAAAATACACGGTATAGTCGTGATTTGTGTATGCGAGTGTGAGTGTGTATATATATAAAATGATTTAACCCTGAGCACCCAAAATATTTAAACGAAATAAATATCAAATACAAAGTGCAACAAAGTGTTAAAACAAAAGAAAAGTGGAGAAGTGAAAAACACATTTAAAGAGGAGGCCAAGATTTTTTTTTGCGGAGAAATGAGTAACAACATATTATTGGTAAGTCTTAAATCATTTATTATTAATATTACAAATTCCTTATTAAGCGAGTTTTTAATTTACATAGATTATATGTAAAGCCACAAATTTAAAATTCCCAATTAACAACCGCACAACAAGTTAACCATTTTTTTTGGTTTCTCGGTTGTCAATTTTTTCATGACTCTTTATTTGTTTTGGATTTCAATTGTTTAAATATTGCGGTTGGATTGTTTTCAGGGTGCTTTGATTACTCATTGCGTGTTCTTTCAAAAAATCTTATTATTAATAGGATATTTGACAGATGCAATAAAAATATTTACAAATAATAAGCGAATTGTTTAATTTATGTGTTATCTTGATACACATCATCTTTCAGTCATACAAAGTTCAAACGAGTTTGATAGATCTTATAAATTTCTACGTTAAGGTTCACTTAAATGTTTTTTATTATTTTGCTATTAGCAAATGGATAATAAAATGATTTTGGATTCATTATTTTTTATTCTCGACAAAAAAAAAAGTATAAAACTGTTTTATAGCCTTACTTAACTTACTTCATTCTTAAGTAACTATTATCTAAAATGTCAGCTAAATATTTTTCAGCGGCATATAAAATTACACATGAATCTAAATATAATCTAAATAATTGCTTAACATGCATGTAATCAAATCATATCTTTGCTCATGATAATATACTTCTCATCAGCTGTCAATCGTTCAATCACTCAAATCAATCTGTCTGCCATTTTATTTTTTGCTTGTATTACGACTTGTACGTTTTGCTGTCCATTGAAGCAGCACTGTAATGTTTACCGCCTTATGAAGGTCGTAAAATAAAAAACTATATAAATACATATACAACAATATAAATACATAGACAAAACACTTGAGGGCGGCACTTGTTAAAAAGCAAATTTTAGTTGTTAATTTTAATTATCTGGATAATTATTTTTATATTATTCGACTTAAAGTTTGAGATGGCGTCTTGCGATATGAACAGCAATAAATATAAATAATATTTCAATTAAATAGTTAAACTTGCAGTAGCTTAAAACGTTTTAAACATAAAATACCCTGTTTTCAAAAAACTGTTCGTTTTATCATATTAAATTAAATGTTTTATTGCTCAGATACAGCGCTAGCTGCTAGTTTTGCTGATTTTTGTTTTGTTTTCAAACTATTTTATGTACGCCAGCAATTCGATTTATTTTGGCTTGCCAACTATGCGGAATTGCGTTGTTGTTTATTTGTTTTCTATTTTTGTTATGTGCTTTATTGTTTTTGTAGCTTCGAGGAGAAAAACAAAATTAATTGAGCGTTTGTCTTGTCTCAATGCAAAAAACGCAAGAGAATTGCAAACATATTTCGCATTGCCGCCTGAATAGCCACAGCCTTGAGACACACAACAAACTTTTGTTTAAACAATAATACACACAGACATATTAATTCCGTATATTTATAAAAAAAGTATTGAATAATAATATAAATAAGTTTAACGTGGCACTGACAAAAACGAATAGTTGACCTAATATTGAGTAATTTTCCGATGAGGTTGTAAGAATAAATCTATTACGCAGATGCTGCGAGCTTCTCATAAATTACAGCAGCGTCCTAATTGAATTAAAGTTGTTTCGCATCCTGCCTCCGTTGGTGTCTCGAGCGAGAGAGACATAAATTCCGCCACCTTCGTAGTTGAGATGCTATTTTTGGTGTCCATGTGCCAGGGGACGATCCACGCAACACGAGCTGAAGCCAGCAATATATACATATATATATAAATATATATATATTTACTATATTGTAAAGCTCGCTGAACATTATCATTAAGCGCAATTTACCTACTAAGTTGCATGCCGCCAACAACGAGAGCGACAGACAGACAGACAAGAGGACAGACGGACGGACAACTTGGACAGGCGGACCGTGCAAAATGATTATTACCATACGCCCCAGTCAATGGAGAATTGGGTTCGAGTCGAGTTCGGGGGCCAACAGTTGAGCACGAGCGCAACGAAAGACCCAAAGACACGAACTTGACTTGGCCACAAATTCAAAGTGTGGCAAATTTAACTCCCATACTCCACATACATAAATAAATAAGTTAAATCAATAAACAACTGCATTTGTTCGCTCGCCACAAAAGAAGTGAAAGCTGACGTTGTTTTTGGGGCTGGGTTCGAGACATTTGGCATTTACGAAACTCTTTTATTTTTTTTTTGTTACTTGTCAGCTGAGCACATAACGGGCAACTGTCAATAAATAATCAAAATAAACCAAAGCCCCAAAACCCGATGCGGACAATTGACTATTTTTGGTAACTTGGCGCTTGTAAAAAAAATATTTGTGTGTACCATAAAAGGAAACTCGAGCAGTAAGCATTTCATGAATTTGTGAAATTATCCAATGATGCAATCGCTTCAAGCAGTCTTTTTATTTAATCAACAATTTTACAGTTAAAAATTGTATTGAGTGGGTGACAATTGAATTAAATATTCCCTACTTTCCGTTGCCCGCAATTAATTTTGCAAAAAAACAAATAAAATAAAATCCAAAGCAAATGCCAAACGAGTTCCGTGCCAAAATACGAAAATTTGCATAAAAGTAAATGCAGTCACCGAAAATTAAATCGTATTAAATCACTATGCAATGGCCAATTCAGCTCTCCAACTTGCTTGCCTTGAGTCCACATATCGCGCTACAGTTCACAGACTGGGCAACACATATATATATACTACTTGCGTCACGGAACAATAAGAAACCGCTCAACTTGGCATTAGAAACAGCAACAGACACACAGCTGACTGCATCTGTTCTAGGAGCTGCTAGAAGTTACTCAGCAAGCAGTTCTAAAGAGATAAAATATATATATAAAAAATCGAATTAATTTCTGGTTTTTACAGTCTAAGATTGTATAATATTGTTAGAAGATCGATTTTATCAGGCATTTCTGAATTTAAAGCTCCTTTAAGATATCATAAATTTGCAACAAGTTTATGCTACCCATTTTTGCGAACAGGGTATACACAAACGCATCCATTAAATAACGAGCACAGTCTGTAATAAATGCCATCTATTAGCAACGACCTTAATTATAAACAACATTTTTCTTGAAATTATACAAAAGTCAAACAAAAGACTTAGGACACAAACTTGCCACTGTTTAGACAAGATTCAAAGTTTACGACAATTTAATTAGTTTAATCGATGAATAAAAATGCTGCTGGGTAGAGCCTCACTGCGATTCTGCCAACACAACCTTAAGAATATTTATGGTTAACATAAAATTTAAGTGTTACATAAGTTAGAAGAGGCTGAGGTAGAGTTCTGTGGATTTTTCTTGAGGCTCTTGCTGCTTCTCTCACAATATTTAAGCCATTTTGATAGTTGACTTTAATGATTAATGCTTATTCGTTGTGCGCCCTTCGCACAGCATTTTTTGCTCCACAATAACGTAACGGTAAACCGTTTGTATTATTAAACGCAATTACTGTCAATAGGTTTTTAGCCTTCTTCAACTTATAATGAATTGCACGAAATTTTTTGGTAGTTTGTCGGCGCCGAGAAAAACCGCCAAATGCGAAAGTTCAAAGACACGCACCACACAATCAATGGGGGTAATAATTGCGTGTGTATGTGTGTTTTTGAGAGGGGTTCCATTCGTTTTGCCATTAACGAAATATATTTTTGCGCCTGTGCTTCGTTTTATTGTTGTTGTGTTTTTTTTCGAAAGCTTTTAATAGGATTTTATTTAACATGTGTTTCCATCATTTCTTTTCTGTTGCCCCGAGACGTGTCTCGAAATCTTGATGCGTGCTGATATTTTTGATGATGTCATATAGCTTTCAAGGTGGCCTGCGATCAGTTGCGCCTCGAGCTGACTACAAATATTTTGTATTTAAGGTGACATTAAAATTGGGATGTGGGAAAAAAGCCAGCAGGGAAATTTCTTGAGTTTGCCAATCGAGGTCATTATTGAAGAGTTTACTGCAGTATTTCAATAACATTTTTACAGCCTTTAACAAAGTCTAGGCACTTGGATAAGCCCATATAAAAAGTCTGTTCTTCGACTAATAAAATTAGTTAAATTTCTGAAGAACCGCAACTAAAAATACAAAATGTAAATATTTTTTTTATAGGTTCTTATTATCAGTTGGTCTGGTGTTTGCATTTGCGAAACTTCTTACTAATTAGTGATAAAACTGAATAAATTTGACTTAATCAAAGGAAAGAAAAAATGAAAAAGACAAAAAGTAAGCCTTGCCTGCGCTATTAAAAAAGCCATAACTTTGTTTAACTTTAATTGGTTCTTTAAAAGCAACTCATCAATCAAAGTTTTTAATCAATATTGTCAAAATTGATTGTTAGCAAAAACTTTACAAATTAAATTGTGAAATAAAATCTATACCAATTTCAAATGAGTCAGCTTCTAGAAGAACAGCATCTCTTGCTGTTAATGTCAGACTTAGCATAGCAACTAAATATATTAAAATATCAACTTGGACCACACTGGAAGCAAGCAGAACTCCAAATATGACGCCCACGAGAAGAGGCAACAGACAGACAGCGTTGACAGTGAACAACTTTGGTTAAAAGCAAAAACCTTATAAAATACGCCAACTTATGCCACACACACACATATACAGAGGAACATTTTTATGGAGACATCAAAATCACAGCTCAGCCGAGACTTGGGTGTGAGAGGGAAAAAAGAGCTTGAGAACTTGGAAACATTTTTTTGTTGATGCGTTATACTGCAGCCAATAAGCTGTGAACTATTCAGATTGTGTGTGTGTGTGTGTGTGCAGTATGCATTTAAGAACAGTCCATTATCATGATGATTAAAACTTATTATTGGACCTGTATTACTATTATTAGTTGTTCTGAGCTGTGGCAATGTCCAGGGCGGTTACACGCACGCCGTTGCCCGTTGTCCGTTGCATCCTTTCATAACTCTCAGCGCCCGCACACCCCGCCCTTCCTTCAGCGCGACGTATGCATATTTTTAACCAGGCTGCGATTGCATCAAACATGTTATTAATACGTAGAAACAAATAAGCAAAAACAATAAGAAAGAGCCGTTTGCGGGTCGCTGGCTCAGGCTCACTGCAAGTTGCAACACAACAACAACAGCAACAGAAACAACAACACTGCTAAAACGCGTTACAATTCTGCGGGCTACACCCCAGAGTCAGCAAGCTGAGACGAAGCTGAGAGACCAGCTAAGAGCAGCAGCAGCAGCACATTCACCTGGAGCTGGAGCTCAAGTTGGAGTTGGAGCTGGAGCACGACGATGACGACGACGGCGACGGCTTTAGCTTTGGCCATTGTTTAGTTCGGTTCGGATTTACCTTGATGGTCGTTCACTCTATATACAAGCAGCAACAACTTTTACTACCTTGTGTGCCTTGGGTTTGACTTTCAGCGCGCCATCAAAACAAAATATGAGCGAACCGCGCACAGCCGGCACTAAAAATCGCTCAATAATATGTACACTGGCCAACTAGCAATTGAGCCAACTAGTTGGGCCACGGCCCCGTATCTGATAAATAGAGTGGTTCACAAAATGCTGACCGGGGCCACAGATCTGCGCCAAGCCATACCAAGCCAAGCCAGGCCTAGGCCCAGTCTTTTAGTCGCCCAGTCTCCCAGTCGCCCAGTCGCAGCGGCATTTCGCAGTTGTTTGCAGTCTCTCTCTCTCACTCAGTCCTGAGCCATTTGTTTGTTGGCCGTGCCAAGCCTGTTTCTTTTATTTTTCCTGTACCCTTGCACTTGGGCATTATGATTTTATGAAGGCGTTTATAACGTATGCATTATCAAGTCAATAAACCATAATCAGTTAAGTGTTAAGTTCTATGCAAAGAATCTTCGAAATAACGCCTGAGAAAAGATATTTGAATTTGTCCACCAGTAGAAGGAAAGAAATAAGAGAAATTTTCTCTAAGGCCAAATGTTTCGAGTACCTGTTAGGTCATTTAATTTAATTAAAAGGTTATTCATTAAAGAACTTTTAGCAACTTTATAAGAATTCAACAGTTAAATATTCACAGGAAAATTAATATAGTGAATAAGTTAGCAAGGAGAAAAAACGACAGCACTTCAGTTTGTTTAAGAGTGTTTGCAAGTCGGCGTGCCAAGCAAAGTTATGTTGTTTGTTTGTTGTTGTTGTTGTTGTTGCTGGCAATGTTTGCCAATATCTTTTTGCCCGGCGTTGCTTATCACGATTTGTGGGCATATTATTTCAGTTTTTGCTTGTTGTTGCTGCTGTGGCGGCTGCTGTTGTTGTGGCTGCTGCTGCTGCTGCTGTTGTTGGGTGTTGTTGCTACGGCTGCTGCTGTTGCTGGTCGTGTCGAGTCATACGGCATGCATTTTAACGCATATTTTGTAATTGTTGCTGCTGCCGCTGGGTGACCTTTCGCCAGAGCGCTGCCCCAGACACATTTGCATGTGCGCACACACACACACGCAACAACACATAGATTCACACACACACACACAGTGTGTACAGAGTTAGTCGGCAGTCGAAGTCGTAGACCAAATCAAGTTCGTTGGACGGAGGGGCAGTTCATTGGCCCATCCCGAAGCGGCAACCGCAATTCTTAAGCTGCTTTTGCCTCGCTGCCACAATGTCTAATTACCAAGTGCGCTTTGCTGCCACTTTCCTGTTGCTGCCTTTTGCTCATAATTACCAACAAATGAATGTTATAACCATAAAAATTAAACTTGACGCCGCAAAAGTTATGCTTCAGTAAAAGACCTTTTTTCGGACTTGGCCACACAGTCAAGCACACTGCGGCGGCAACATGAACAATAAGAACAGCTTCAAAAAACAAAGAACTTCTTAATCATTGCTCGCTTTTGACTTTGGCTTTGTCAGTTTTTACCAGTTTCTCTTTGCGTCTAATTATTTACACGCTCCGCGCATGCATATCGCTTACCATTATTATCATAGCCATAGCTATATTGCTTACAGCCCCGGCCCAAAGTGTCCAGAACGCCCCGAACGACAAAGGCAGAAAGGGGGTGTGGCGGTAGACACAAGAGGCACCGAGAACAAAGTGTTTAAAATCTTGTACAGTTTAGCAGATTCAAACGCTTCGCTGAGCTTTGTTCCGAACATTCGAAGGGGGAGCTTAGTGAGGGGGTGGCCAACAGCAGCAGCAGCAACAACAACAGCAGCAGAAACAACAACAACAGCTTGTGCATTACATAATTTCGTTTACCGTTGTGTGGCCGTTTGATTAATTTGCAGCAGCAAACAACTTTGAATGTTGTCTCTATTTGAATGCGCAGCCAGCTGAAAATTTATGCAAGTTTGTTGCCCAAGTCTTTTGTCTGCCTAACTGTTCTAATTGCAATTGCGCAAAATGTCCCGCTAATTTTAACTCGTGTTTACAATTGGCAGCTGTGGCACAGTGGCGATGCAAAAGCCAATGAGAATTGAAATCGCAATAGGAACAACTAATTTAAGAGATTAAGAACTTGAATAAATTAAAAGCTCAATGACTTGCATATTGAACTAAACTGTAAAACTAAGATTGAAAGATTTAAGGCTGGAAAGAGGTACAAACAGAATATTGCACGAGAATTTCTTTTAAGAGTAGCACTTGAACCAAACCAAAAAAATTATCTATCTTAAGGAAAAGTCGTTAACAGCGAAAACCCATTTTTAACCATAACTATAAAAAAGTAAATATGTGAAGAAAATGTTCAATTTTCGTACAGCCAAGTACCCCAGCTTTCAGCAAACTTCACGACCACTGTGCAGTTGGGCGTAACCCGGTTGTTGGTTGCGTCAGTCATTTGTTCAGGCATTTAGCTATTATGATGTAATAAGGAACTGCCTCACCAATATTCTTGTTATTGCTGTAGCAAAGAACGATTATGTATTTTATGTATGTGCGGACTCATAAACATGCGCATCATTACATGCTCGATGATGGCCAAGAACAGAACAGAACTCCTGTTATTTATATTCTAATTAGGAGAACATTTCAAAAATGTCTATCAAAAGTCACGCCACTTATGGGGCGGCTACTTTTCTCACTCTCAGCTTGTTACCAGCTCACGTAAAATGCTGATTAGGCACATTTCACACGACTTTAAAAAACTCCGAGAAACACTGCTGGTAATATATCTACGCTTTGTTTTTGTAGGCGTCCCTCGGTGAACATAAACAAAACTGGCAATGTCATGTTCAAAATGTTGGTAACGGCTGCCCAAACTATCGGAGAATGGTGAATGGTGGCGATGATGATGCCTTTATAAGCAAGTGTCGATGTTTTCGAACTATGCCAGACACACGGCCAATTTTCATTGCCAAAAACAACAACAGCGGCAGCAATAACACTTTAAAGACCTTCGTTTGCTTTTGTTTTGTGGCATCCTTTAAGGCAACAAGTTTTCCAGCAGCTACAAAGGCCTTGTAATTGTTAATGTGTGTGTGTGTTGGTGATTTCAAAGGAATTTCCATAACCGCTAGCATTCCGCGTGTGTGTGTGTGTGTGTTGTTTTTGTTGTTGCTGCTTTGACTGTGGCCTGTTGCGCCTAATGGCCAAATGCATCGACAACAACTAAGGAAACTCGTCGATTTTTCTCTGTGTCTCTCTCTATCTCTCTCTTTCACTGTTTTTCTTGTCTTTCAATGCCTTTTGCTTTCTGCGGCTGTACGTAACGAAAATGAGCGCAAACAGTAATAAAAAATAGTGGCAGGAAAACAACAAACAACAAATACCAAATGCACAACAAGACGAACAGGTTTTCAGGGCAAACCAAAGATGCGTGCGTGGAAAATTGAGGAAAATGCAATAAGTTAAAGAGAAATAGAGAGAGAGAGCGAGAGAGAGAAACGCAGCATAATCTCTCTGGACAATACATTGGACTCCATAGACGTGCATTGGCCGCGCTTGACCCTCGGCGGGCATTTGACACATTTCAGCCGAAGAAAACGCAGAAACAGAAAATAAAAGACAACAGCAGATTAATTTTTGCGCTTTGCATTTGTTTGTGTGCGCTGTAATCGAAAGAAAGTTGCAAGGTATTTGGGTTTATCAATCCAATATAATTTAATTGCCTTTTATTTACTTTGAATAATTTATTATTTAAGTTTAAATATTCAAGATTCATTCTTCCAAAGTTGACCGAACAAAGCTGGATAAACCTTGTTAAGCTGGAGATTTGGAAGTATAAGAAGTTTACAGGGTATCTTTAAAGCAATGGCATAGTTTGCAACTGGTTTTCAATTATCACATCTTGCAGCCGCATTCCTTGCACGCATGCGTCGCACTGCATTTGGGTGCTTAGCATTTGCGAGTGCGAGAGTGAGTGCAGGAATGAGTTGAGTGTGAATGTGAGTGCAAGTTTGAGTACTCGCTTGCTATGTAGGTTGGTGTGGCAAGCAACGGTACTTCAACGGCAATATGCAACGCGCTTTTCGGTTAAGTCGCAGTTGCAATTTGCAAAGCTGTCAAGCTAGAGAGCGGGAGAGAGGCTCGGTGCAGGGGGGGTGTGTGTGTGGTTCAGGCTCAGAGGCTCATCACTCTGGCCATCTAATGTCTAACTGCATTTAACTGTCAACTTCCAACATGTTTACGCTACATGCAGTTTGAGGCATCTGCCTGCTGCCGTTGCTACTTTTGCTGCGTTGGCGTCAACTACCGTAGCTGAAAAAAAAAAGTTGTGTAGTTTATTTTTAGGTCAACACGCGCCATGCATAGGCGCTTATATAATTGCAACGAGACAAGCAAATAAAACGACAACAAACAAAGCATAAATCATATAACGTATGTGCCTTGGCCTGGCCAATTATGCAAGCGAAGCGCGTAAATATTTAACCAACTAAGTGTAAAACATCTTAAAGCGTCGCCAAAAAAGAAAACCCAAAACACACAACAAAGCCACAACAAACTGCAACAAAGTATTTTGGCCTAACCGAAGCATAAACAAACAGCCGGCATTACACATTTTACGATGGCTACGTGGCATCAGCCAACGAACGGAACGAAACGACGTGACTTTAAAATCAAAAAATCAACAGCATAAATTAAATTAAACCGACTGCACCAAAATTACAGACCCAACACATATCTTAAAGATATATCAAAGATCTTTTTCTGTCTCCTCCCCATGCGACCCAGAGGAAACGTGATCGGCCACTTGCAATGCGAATCTTAAGCTGTTGTCCATTGCACAGCTTGCCACAGTTTCATTTTGTAATGTATTTTGTTTAATTTTAGACTTGCCAGGCAAAATTAAAAGATACACATTTAGGACTTAATATACTTAACTAAAAAAAAAAAATATTTTAGGAAGTTATTAAAATGGTTAATAGGTTTACTTTTCGATTAAATTGGTATATAAGTAGCTATAGCTTCCTTTAACAACAGTCTTTAATATCAAATTAAAGAAGATATGATTTTTAACTGCATTTAAAGTAGATTCCAACCGGTTTATATGATTGCAATCTGCATCGATAAGAAAAAAAACTTTATAATACCCTCCCTACCCGTTCTACAAACACGCGGCATAAAAAAGACTTTAGCTTAAATGAAAGACATAAGTAGACCAAAAGATCAGCCAGTCGGATTTATGATATAAATATGTATCATTAATTCAACACCCAGCTTTTCTAACTGTCAATGTTAAAGTTGACCTACATTTGTATATGCTAACTGTAACATACAGATTACACTTCGAATAAATGAATGCTCCGACCGAATTCTCAAAACAATTTGTCGGTTAGTGTCAAAGATCGTTAAAAAGTTTATCTTGATTGCAGTCGATGCAGTGATTTGGATAAAAAACTAGTTGTGCAATTGTATGATCATATATTTCTTATGACATTTGATCAATTTATGATCATTTGCATTGTGTTATAAACACGTTTTAGATTAAATCGAGTTTTTTATTGATTATTCGCAATATCTATAAATTAACAATTAGTTTCTTCCAAAAAATATCGCAGCTTGTCACTGTTCCAATTTAAAAGCTATAATTAATTTATTTTCAATATCAACTCAATTTATCAGTTGACTTGACAAACACAATAAAAAATACAAATTAACCCGGCGACAAACCTGCGATTGCCTCTCACTTCTCTCAGTGCGCGTGCTCGCTCTCTTTCTCTCTTTCAGTAGCACAGTTTCGTGTGCAACTGTTATACACTGATTTTCAAATGCCCAGAGACTTTGAAACGAAACTAGTTTTCCTTTGTTCATTATGTTTGTTAGAGAGATCTCTCCCAGTTGTTGCCGTCAGCTGTTGCGACTATCGACTTGGCTTAAGCACTTAGTTGCAACAGCTCGCTCAGTTTAGTCTTAGCCGGCACGTCGCGTTGTGTGCACCTCGTCAAAAGTTGTTTTGTTTGTGTGTGAATCGGTTCGTCTTTAAACCTAGTCGCTTATTGATCTGCCCCTCTCCCCTCAGAGCTGCCTCTCATATCTAGCTTTAATTTGTTGTACAATTTACAATTTGCACAGCTGTTGTCGAGTTTCTTAGCTATGTGTGTGTGTGTGTGTTTGAGTGTTGTGTTGGAATAATTCGTATTCGTATGCAAAAGCTATCAAAATTAGCAGCAATTTCTATTGCTATTTGTTTAATTTGTTGACGCCATGCAATATGTCATAGATAGAAAAAAATTTATAAACTGAATACGCTCTGCGCTTACGTAATGCGTTAACTATTTGCTTTTTGCTGTTGTTATGCGAATTTTTTTGTTTATTTTCATTTGCGAATTTTTGCAAATGACTGCGTCGATTTTCTAGCAATTTTCATTTGCGAATTGGGGCAAACAGTTTATTATCTTCTTTTTTTTTGGCGATCAGTAAATTCGCAAATTGTCAGCGACATCAGCTACGTTTGAGTTGCTTTCTAGTGCAACAAAACAGTGGCAGGTGCAAAGTGCATACGAAAGACTTAAGCAACAAACTTTCATGCCTCAAATAAGGCGATGAATGCGTTTTGCCATAGTGCAATGCTAATAAAGCAATAAAAAGCAGAAATCGTAAATAATCATAAAAACTAAAAAGCAAAAACAACTACAACAACTTACATCACAAGCAGCTCGCCAACATGCTGGCACACTTTTCGCAGCTGCAACAACAACAACAAGAGAGAAGAAAAAAAAAGCGCACAGTCGCTGCATTTAATTAATCAAAAAGAGCTGTTGCTTTTGCTTTTATGAATGAGCTCAGTGAATCAGTGAATATATATATATATATATAAATATATGAGTGAATGAGATGGAGTGGAGTGAAGTGAAGTGACTGAATGTGGGCACAACCTTGTCCACATGATCATCTGCTGTTCCCAACGCCAACATCAACTTTTGTCATCGAACCTTAGCTGCTGTGGCTGCTTCTGCTTTAGTTGCTAGGGCAAACAACATAAATTATGAACGACTGGAAGGCGTCTTCATAGCTTACCTATATATATAAAAATATGACTTATTAATAAAAACAGACAACAGCAACAACTTAGGGACGAACAACAGCAGCCAAAACAACAAAAACAACAACTTAATAAAGCCAACAAGCTGCTGGCGCCAGCGGCTGACATTAACTATCAGAAAAAGAGATATAGAGATTCAAGTCTAGAGCAGTTTTGGAATTCGGAGGCGCTGCCCAGTCATAAATTTTGATGTTTTGTTGATTTTTCATTAGATGTGTTAAATATATCAAGTGTAGGACGACGCGTGTGCGTTTTTCTCAATCCTACTCAGTTGATGCTTGTTACTGCTGCTGTATGAAATTAGCCGTTGCACTTGTTGTTAACAGATGTTGCAGGTGTACACATTTTATACTATGAACAAGCTGTTGAACGTTGAAACATGTTTCATTAACTTTTCTAGTTACTTAACGTGCATTCACATTACGTTGCAAATATCTAAAGCAGACGATTAATTCAATTATAGTTTTAATGTTTTAATGTATAGCTTGAATAAGTTGTTAATAACGCTTTACAATATAAAGACAGGCACAGGATTTTATAATAATAATAATCCGGATAATTTCATTCAGTCAATAATATTGCTGTATGCCCGCCAGCTCTTGAAACTCGACTTGCTTACTTTAAAAATACTTTGCTAGCTAATTTAACGCCCTCAACTTGCGAATATAGTAGCTTATAGCATTTTGAGTAGCTCTCAGTGCATTTTGAAGAATACTTGTTAATTTACTGCTGAATACACTCACCTCACAAGTACTTTGTATGTGACACACGTTTTACGCTTATGTTCTCATTTTTTTTACCTCATATGCGGTATGGAGAAAATATTAAGGGGCGTACAAATTAATGTGCAGACCAGACGTGTTCCAAAAAAAGAGTTAGCGAAAAGGAAAAGGGTGAGGCTCAAATTACCGTAAGATGGCACAGCAGACAGAGAGCCTTTTTTGGGGTGTATGCGGAAATTACTTCATTACAAAAAAAAAGAAGCAAAAATAAAAGGAGAAAAGAAAATTGGCAAAAAACTTAAAAGTCCGGACATGCAGTGCATAAATGAACTGAGAGCTAGTTGCAACAAAGTGCTGTAACCGGATGAAGTGACCTTTACAACAACCAAGTAGTCCAAATACTTGCGCACCCACGCGCAAGGTCACAAACTAGTTGCATAGACAAGTTCGTTGCCTAAGTTATTTGTTATTTTCTTCGTTTTCGAAACTTGCTCAAAGAGCACTCGCTTAAAGAGCAAAGTTTAAGGGGGTCTTATAAGCATACGAGCCAAGCAAATGGAATGAGTCAAAGCTAACGCCTATATATATATATATATATATATTGATTCGACCATAATCCGCCTACTCACAATGCTCGGTACCAAGCAGCGAAAGTTCAGAAACTTGAGAAACTTTATGAAACACACATATGTGTATAAATAAAATGTTCGAAACGCCCACAAAACACTATCGATATTTGTACGAGTGTGTGTGTGTGTGTGTGGGTGTTGTGGGCGTGTAATGTGCGCCTGACACCAAAACAGTTAAATGTAGAAATACAAGAAATTCAACTGAATATCAAGCGCAAAAATTACGTCAATCAAAAAGTCAAAGCAAACTAGCAAAGGCAAACCAGCAGCAAGCAGCCAGAAACTAGCAGCCAGCAAATATCAAAGCTAAAAGCTAAGAAAAAATGTATTTTCTGCAAAGGCGTCCAAACAAATAAAAAAAAAAACCGAAAGAAAAAATATTGCCAGGTTTTTTTTCCTCTTATTTGCTGTGTTTTGCCGCTGAGCGGTCCAAGCCAAAAATGGACCATGCAGAGCCACAGCAGCAGCGCCGTTGACAGCGCAGTCAACGTTAACGCAGCAGCGCAGCGTGTGGGCAGCAAAGTTGCCTAACAACCTAACAACAACTGCGAACAACAAACACTGCACAACACGAATGAACACAACCAACACGAACAACTAGTCTCAAGTCTCCACTGGTCGTCAAAGACGACATCGTCAACGCTTCGGGATCCAGCTTCAGTCTAAGCCACAGCCAGAGCCACAGCGCCAGGCGAATTCGAGAATTGAGTTTCAGTTCGTTTTTAGCGCGCGTGCGGTGCGGTTCTCTCTCTCACATTCATACATTCACAACTGGCTTTCAACTTCTCGATCCATTTTAATAGCTGAACAGTGTGCGGGGCTCTGAGGTCTGCAGTTGGCCAGCATCTGGCAGTTATCTCGATATAACCAAAGCAAATTTATTGTGTTTACTCAAAAATCTGCATCGTTTTCATTACAGTGAAAGTTTTGTGAAGCGTACGCAAGAAAAGTACACATTTTTCAAATTTTACCAGTGAAAATTATAAAGAAAAATCCAAAACGCAACGCGACGCGCGCAATTCATCAGCATCAGTCAAGTGTTTAAAGAAAAGCGTTAATATTTCTTAAATATTATAACCAAAATACAAATTCAAAAAGTGTCTGTGCACAACTCAGTGTGTGTGTGTGTGTGCGCCAGTGCCTGAGTGTGCGTGTGTGTGAGTTTTAAAGCTCTTTTGGCGACTGTGCAGCAGTCAAAAAAACCAAAAGGCTGAAAACGAATATCTTGCTGGCGTTGTTTTTCGTTGGCAGCTGTTGGCAGTATGAACTGATTTTAACCGAATTTTGATCAAGAAAATGGTGAGCAAATGTTTTTCATTTAATTAATGTTGTAAAATTTAAGTGAAGCAAAGAAAATTGATAATTCGAAACAATTATCATTTAAAATTCAAGGTCTTAAGAAATATTGTGATATTTGGGATGGCCACAAAAAATTAATTGTTTATTTTTATATACATAGGTAATATTTTTTGTACAACTCATAAAATGAATCACTAAATATTAAATACGAAAAAAAACTTTATATTTCCAGGGAAAATTAGTAAGCTCATTTAGTGTTAGTAGAAAAAAGGCCATTATATTTGAATGACAAATTGTTATCGTCAAGTTCGAAAATCCCCAAGCCAAAGACAAACAACAAGACAAACTTTTCACTTTCATTTGTGCAAATCTCCCTTCCCTTGGACAATTGTTATTTATGAGATGTTGTAGATGAAGATGAGGATTGAAGATGATTGTATAGTTGCCTTGTCACTAATGTTGTTTGTTTTCTCTGCATCCCAAATAGGGAAAATAAGACAAATAATTGCTCAAAATGCTCGCTTGACACACTTTGCTAAGCTGTCACCACAAAAAGAAATTCAAAATATTTGCCTAGCCAAATAAACCAAAAAATACAATAAATAAATTTGACAAGTGACCAAAAACTAAAGCTTAGCGTTAAGGTCGCACAGCTTAAAGTGATGCGGCATTGTTTAATGTGATTTTTGTGTTAACAAGTAGTTGATTGAAAAACCTGAGTTTTGCGGCTTAAAGACGTTTTTTTTTTTGGCAAAGACTTATTGACGAAGTTTCGAGCTCGTCTCAGCTTCGTTTAATTTGGCTTGTCTTTTTTTTCGGTCAAATGCAAAATAGCAAAAAGCAAAAGCCAAAAAAAAGCTACTGCTTGCTGTGGGCTGCAACTTGAGCTCATTTGTCAGTCGGCGCCAGTTTGGACTTGCTGCTAGTCATTTGTAAAATTTCATTGTTCAGCAATCTTTGTAGCAGTCGTGTTGTGATTTTTGTTTTCGTTTGCCTGGCTTTTTTTTCACAAGTTCGTGGCCCATCTGTTGGCCACGGCGGGAAGATTCAGCCAACCAAATGACTGACAAACTAACTGACTCGCTTTGGCTGCTTTGTTTTGTTTTGTTGAGCTGTTTAAATTGTTGCGTTGCTTTTCTGCTCAAACGAAGGTGCAAAACTTTCACTTTATGTATTATTGTTTTGCGTGCGAGCTTCGGCTCATCGCCGTCTCTTAAAACAAAAAAGAAAGAAATTACAATATTAATGACCATAAATTATGAGCCTGAATCAGTTGCGTGGGCGAAAAAATTGCAGCTTTTAACTGAGCCAAAAAGTCAGAGAGCTTCGCATGCAATTCTACTTAAGTACAAGAAAGGCATCTTTTAACAAAATGCTGACAAACTTACCAACTTGTGAAATTAGTCGATGGAAAGATTTTTAGTGACTCTGATGAAATTGGAAGGAAATCTTATTTTTTGGTCATTGGCATGAGTCAAGTGCTTGGCAAGCAACTTCTGTATAAGTCGCGATTAAGCTTAAATGTCCGATTGCTTTACCAAAAACGAATCAATTTGTTATTTGCTTAAGTTTGAGCTGAAGACATAACAAACTTGAATTTATGTGGGAAACGTTCAATTTTTGAAATTCATTTTAAGATTAACTAAATAAAAAGATAAAAAAATATATAAGGCTTAGAAAACAGCTATCAATATAACTACTAACGAAATACTTAGGCAGCAAAATTTAATATTTCCAACGGCTGGCAACTATTATTTTATTTATCTTAACAAACATGATGAACCCATATCAAAAGATCTAATTAAAACCAAACCAATCAAATTGTTAAATCTAAATGTTATTCTTTTTAAGAAAAAAAGCTTTTAAACTGACTCATACGCCAACTTTGGGCACATCAACTTGTTTTATGCACCCCACACAGTATGTTGAACCTCAAGTGGCAGCGGCTCAAGGCCATTCCCATCGCCAGCTTAAACTCGAACAAAAAGCCGCAGCAGCCGCAAATTCTAATGAATTTTTGCAGAAAAACCAAATCAATTTTTATTGTTTCTTCTTTTTTTTTGCTCGCTCTTCTTTTACGGCATAAGAATTCTCATAAATTGTGTACGGCCAAAAAAGTCAAAGCGTACGAGTGCTGCGCGCCCACAAACAGATCAGCGAGCAAGCGCTTCAGTTTATTGTTGCCACAGATTCATCTAACAGCAGTAGAAGCAGCCGTCGCATCATCATTAGTCAGAGTGTCAGAGTACCTGAGAGTCAGAGTGTCAGGCAAGGCTGAAGTCGGCTTTTACGAGTAGTTTTGGTCTAAATTGGCATGCAGTGGGCGTTTGTGCTGATTGGCAAAGATTTTTCTGTGCTGCGTGGGTTTTTTTTTGTGTGCCTCATGACACAATCGTTCAAAAATACTAAAGGCACTTCAAGTGTGGTTGATTCGTGGTTGACTTGCACTTGTTATGCGTTTTCGATTTCGATTTCTGGACAAGAGGGCAACCTACTTTCACCAGAACATGGTTTCGTTTTCAATACCTTATATGTGGTGTGGTACGAAAAAAAAATGTATAAAGATTTTGGAGCTTTCAGCAAAGCTGTCAGTTGCTGCCAACCGCAGACATAAGAAAAACAAAAACTGAAATAAGCGAGCATCAGCAGATCTGCAGAAAAAGAAATATGCGCCGAAAAGCAACAAAAGCGAAAGTAAAACAGCGACCAGTTTTTTTTCCTGATTTCGTTTGGGTTTTTTGTAGGGCTGCAGACGCGAAATGATGTCATGACTAAAAAGGAATTGCCAAAAATTAAGTTTTTTTTTTTCTTTGTGGCCTGTTTGTCTGCATCTGCCAGTTGCAAGCCCCAAAATTGTAGCAATAAAGCGAAACAGAATGGACTTAAGGACAGACTGTAGTTTTGTTTTATGCAAAATCATGCAATCTAAAAATTGAATGGAACAGTGAAACAAATGCAAAAGTAACCAGACGACTTTGGCCCAGCCCAGTTTCAGAGTAACAGTATCAGATCCGTAGAAACGCCAACATGATATTACAGTTGTTGTTGTTGTTGTTTAACTCTTATATATCTTTAGTTTATGCCGGTGTGAGACCCTGAGCAGAAACGACGCCTGCATATAACTAGCTGTAATGCCGTTTATTTATTTCATTTTAAGCAATACACAACAAGCCTTTAAATTTATGACTCATATTAGTCGCCAGAAGCAGCAGCAGCAGCATCAGCAGCAACAACAGGCTGCACAGACTCGAGCAACAAAAAAACAACAACCAACACGGAACCTTTTATATGGCAATTTGCAACAATTTTCGCTGCAACTTTGCGGCCAAAGCACCAAAAAACAAAAACCCGTCCAGACAGTTAAGATTGGTGCCCAATTAACGGCGCCATTTAACTTTCAAATAGTACAATAAAACAGCAAAAAAAAAACCCCCTCTGCAACTGCTACTTGCAACGTCGCATGTGTGCTGCGGGAGGGCTGGCGAAGTGAGTTCGTTGCCTAAGTCTTTTGTTAGCGCCTGTCCAAACGACAATCGGAGCTGCCTAATAACTTCATTTAAATTAATCTAGTTAATCGCCTGGGTGCGTATGTCAGCAATTTAAAATTCAATTACAACAGCCGCCACGTTTGATGTTGTGCCACCGCACAAAACAATTTGCATGCCCCCACGTAAGTGTGTGTGCATGTGATTTTCTAGAGACTCACACACGACAACTTCCTGTTGCCAGCCATTCAGCAGTCATATCCTGTGAGTTGGCCTGGTCGTAAAGTACTTCAACCGCACATGCTAATCAACTTTGCATAGACAGAGAGACTGGGAAGAAACCGCAATTATTAAATTACATTTACCTACCTACCGATGCATGTAGTCGGCCTAATCGAATTGTCCAGCTGCCGACTGGAGGCTGAGGGTCGCCTTCTTGGCCAATGGCCAATGGCCAATAGTAGCAACTTCCAGTAAATGATACTAGACAACAGCAGCGACTAATTAAATCGACTGCACTTTAATGAGGGTTGACAGGCGCTTGCGGTAGTTTGTAATATATATCTTCGTATATGTCTCTATAATAATTAACAGCTAGAACTGTGAGTGGACAAGTTTGAACCTAAGTGTGAACCGCTTCTATACAGTGTGAGAACTTTGTATACAAATTTTCTTATATCAGTGTTGTCTGTAAACTTTTTTCTCTCTAAAATTGCTTGTGAATTAAGTATCAATGATCAAAAGTTATGAGACATTAGGCTAGAATGTTTCATTTCCGTTATTTGCTACTTTTACAAGAAGGAAATGCGTTATCTTTAGTTTTTGAGGTTTACTGTCGATCTACTACAACAGTAAACTCTCATCTTGCCCTAGTCACAAAAGTCATTATTCCAGTTTTCGATAGCTGTGATGTCTTGGTGAAATCTCTGCCATGAGAATTTTAGTGAATGACTGCACTTAACGACTGCACTCTGCAACTTTGACTATAGAAAACTAATAGAAAGAGTATACATTGAAAAATATTTACCAACTACCAAACTAGACAAACAGCTTTTTGCAAAAAGATTTAGTGAGAAACTCAAGCTTATTTACTCTTGAAGATTATAAATTGTTTACTGTACTCACGGTTGCTTAAAAAATTAGAATTGACCATCGTTCAGTTCGCTGAACCAATGTCAAAAAGATGAAATAATGATATAGACATAAATAGAAGTTGATTAATTGTTTCTAGAAATTCTTTATTGAAAAATATGGGTTACGCCAAAACTTTAATTTGTTATGTCCTAAAAAATCAAATCTGATTGAATATTATTTTTGCGCAAAATCTGAAAATTATGCTGAAACTAAGCTCCGGCTTAATTTGTGGTCCGGCTTAAGTTACGCACGCAAAATAATGCATGACTCAACGTTCGCGAAGGTCAACAACAGCCACAATCGCAACATTGGCGACAATTTGTGTGCTTCAAACACAGACACTAGCAACCACTACAGTACTCACACTTGGAGCGTACCACACAATGTTTGGCCTTAGGCCGCGCGTAGGTTTTACGACTCAGTTGGCTTGATTAAAATGTATTGTGGCGAACGCCAATTGGCTTATTACCAATAAGCTTAGCTAAGAAAAGAAAAAAACCCGATTTACATATGAATCAAAGCGTGATTCTAACAAGCGAACATACACCATTATCGACTCATATGCAGAGGCGTTTGTGGAGGGGCGTAGGCTGTGCGAGCAGCCTTCAGAAACCACAGTGAAGCTCGCAGCTCGACCCACACACACATATCGAAGGGGGTTAGAAAAAAGACTTTTGTAATTAAAAGCTGTTACACGCAAATATATATATAAAGCGTTGATTGATTTTGAAAGCTAATTGAAGAGGCTTTTTTGGGATCGGCCTTAAAGTGGCCAACAGAAAGGGACAAGTCATTTCCTTACACACAGTTGCGGTGTATGGGTGTGTGTGTGATAAACAATGAGCAATGCGATTTCATTTGATTGATGTGCCCATGGCCTCCAAGTAGGCTCATCATCAAACTGTTCTTAAACTTAATGTGGCTTTTGTTTAGCTTAACAATTGTTTTTTTTTACAGCACTTGAAAAATTTGAAATATCTTTTTAATTAAAAAAAATCTTAATGGACTTGAAGTTGACTGAACTAAGCAAGTAACGTGGAAAAGGGTATACAATAGTCAAGTATGTTTTTTTTGTTCCTAGATAGTTAGAAACTAAGCAGCGAAACATCGTGCAGTAAAGTTCGTTGCCTGAGTCTGTCGTTTCGGGGCATGCCGACAGGCAAGCAGTCGGTCAGGCTGGCTAGCTAATTGGTGAGCAAAAGAGCGAACAAGAGCAATAATGTACCGCCAGACAACAAATAACAACATGTAATGAACGCAGCTTACAGTTCATTGCAGCTACGAGTTGAGTTTTTCTTTTTTTATATATTTTGTTGTTTAGCTCAATGAAAAGTAAATTGGCCTGGCCTCCTTGCTTGATACTACATGGACATGAACATGCATAGCATCCAAGGAGGTCCAGTGTGTGCAACAAAAAAAAAGGAATACAGAAAACATTCATTTTTATATACGTATGTATTGTTGTTGAATACAACGTATAAATTGATGGCATGTTCAGGCAAGGCAGGACTCATGAAATTTATGCCATTTTAAAGCGAGAAATGAAACACGCCCCAAGTGCATTACAATAAATTATATAGAAATATGAGTGCCAGCTTCAGTCAGCGACCTCTCGCTCACTCCCACTCTCTCAATCCATTTTTCGCTGTCTCTCTCTTATTACTCAAGTGCTCTATTATAAAGCAATTAATGCATACGACTCGCTCCACTTTGCTTATACAATTTTAATAATTCATAAAAATAAGCGCATAATTAGGACGCCTGGGTGGGCCCGAGGCATCGACATCAACAGCTTCCTTTGGGCAGCTCATTAAAAATGGCATTCGCTAAAAATAGGCTAGAAGAAGTAGCATCACACAACACACATCTGTGCTGTTTGCTGTTTGCTGCTTGCTGTCCCATGTTTGCAGTCGCCACATATTTTCATATTAATTATCCCGGCCTAGCCACTTGTACAGCTGTCCAACTGCAACTGCAACTGCAACATTCGAGTCTGTTGCAGCACTCGGTTGCCGTCTATTCTCTGGGGGCCAAGATGCAAAGTGCTTGGTACAACGCAGTAGATGGCGATATGGCGACAGTAGCCAAACCGGGCCAATTCGATGTTGGCCGTGCGCAGATTTTACCGATTGTCTGCCATTGACTTTTAGCGATAATTAACACCTCGCAACGAGAAGTAAACCAAATTGAATGCCAAGCCGCGAGACATCTGCCGATGAAAACCAAAAAAAACAAAAAAAGCATGAAAAAAATGTAAAAAACTTGTCGCGTTTGTTGTTGTTTTTGTTTTTTAATGGTCGATTTTACATTTATTTTATTGCAAGAGCAAACTGGAACTTTACTTATTGATTTGCATTTTAACAAGCGACTGCTTGTTCCTCTCCACAGTTTTGCCTGCTGCTATTTTTGTATATTTAAATTGCTTGTTGTAGTTTTATTGTAGTTAGCAGCCAATTTCAAGGTCTTGCAACTATGACATGCTAACAATTCCCCCTCAACTTAAGGTAGCTGCGCTTTAGTGTCCTAAAATGTTTTTAAGCAGTTAAAGAACGAGAGCAAATTGTGAAGTTTTATGTTCTATAATAAGTCTTTGATGGTTATAGTTTTTTCTTGTGGGCTATGATTGAATTAACTTTCAAGTAACGAAGTACAGAAACCGCTTCTCTCACTTCTTTTAAGTGTGTGTTGACCATTCCAATCACATCCAACAATGTTGCCTATGCCACTGTGCATGGCAACTGGGCAACTAACTGACTCACGTTTGGCCCTTGGCCAAGAGCAACCAAATGGTAATGCGTTCAATTCAATCAATGAATCACAAAAAGACTCGCCCACGCTCACCACCACTGAAGGGACTGACTTAAGAAGGAACAGACGGAAAGGTGATTGTTGGTTTGTGGTATTGGGAATCGAAAATGGTCAAACGGCAGCACTTGGACAGCACTTTTCATAACATGGCCGTAAGCGCGAAGGCGACTTATAAAATTATGCAGAGCACATACATACCACGCACACACACACACACACTTGGCACTATTATACAATAGTCAAGCAACAACAACAAAAGCGACAACTGCAATTGCATAAAACTCTTTTTACAATGCGTTGTTGTCGAAGAGCCGAAAGAGGTTCGCGTTGGCGACGCCGGGTCCGGGCACGTACGCATTGCCAGCAGCAAACTAATGCCCAAGTACATAAGTTGTTGTTGTTGTTTATTAAAGTATATGCCAGTGCGCGTTATGTTTTCGCGCATTCTCCCTTCCTCTCACTCTTTCTGCACGCTGCTTGCTTGCTCGCGCGCATTTGCAATTTACAACACAAATAAACTTGGCCAAGAAGCAGCAGAGCAAAGAAGGGACACGAAGTGAGTGTACAACAACAATGGTTTACTTCCGGCGGATAAATACGATAGAGTCATATAAATTAGATTCGTGTGTGTGTTGCCTGTTTTGTTTCTTAACGTTTATTTAAATAACTTTCCGTTATGTGTGATTGATTCGGACGCGCCGGCTGCTTAGTCATCCTTAAGTTTTAACTTAAGCCCAAGCGACACTTGCAACGAACTCTTGCTTCGACTGCCTACCTTTCTATTGCCCCAATGCCATTTATGGTACAGCAGCAGACAGTAACCATATACGGCTGACTGGCATGCCGCCAACAACAACCGAGTTGAAGCTGTGGCAGCTGCTGCAGTTGTTTGAGTTGGTTTTGTTTACCTCTTCGGGCGTAGGCGAAAATTGGAAAGTCAAAAGGCGCCAACTTGTCGATTGGGAGTATACTTAATGGTCTTGGGGCAAAGTTCAGAGACTTAACTGCCACACAACGCATTTGTTGAAGTTGTAACAACTGCTGCCAACAGATAATTTATGGCTTATTGGACATTTACGATCCGCCGCTTAAACACATTGTGTCATAAATTAAAACTACGAACTTTGGCTGTTCAATTTAAAATCCTTCAATATACATCATCGCATATTGACATTTATGTTTAGCACTGCAGATTATCTTTTGTTAACTTTTTAACATCCCGAAATACCATCAAACAAAACAAAAGGTGAAGAAAAAAAATACTAATTAACACCTTGGTGCATTCAGAGACGGAGGCCGCCAGAGTTGCCAGCTAATTTCTGGGTTAAATATTGAACAGATAGAAAAAATACAAAAAAAAAAACAAGAAAGTCATGCAAGTCAGGCAATGAAAGCGAAATCTCAGTACCCCTGACTCCCGATGTTTCCCGATGGACCGATTGCCAGTTTTGCCGACACTCGAGACACTCGATTTGCGATTCTTAACTGCCGACTACTGACCATTCCTAAAAAGAAAAAAAAGAAAACAAAAAAAAAGGCTACAACAACCGCTTGCAGTCGACATTCTTTTTAACAAGTTGCCTGCTGGTCAAGACCTGAAAAGGGTTTTGCGACTGAGAGCGCAAGTCAAGTTAAATACGCCCGCCGTGTCCACTTTGGGCTTGGACTTGGGTCTGGACCAGAGGCAGCAGGCAAGAAAATATCAGAAGATCAAAGGCATTTTAACAGCATGCGCTGAACGTCCCAATGCAAACAATCAACACGACTGGCCACACGGGGCAGAGCGCAGGGGCACACAACTCAAAGAAAGAGAGAGAGGGATAGAGAGAGAAAGATTGCCTGGCTTCGGGCCATGGTCAATGTGGCATGGCTTAAGGCCTAAACCTGTGCACTTAGTTGGAGGACACGTACAGGATAAATTAGCAAATATTTGTTTTTCAGTTTCGCTGTTGTTGTTGTTGTTGTTTGTTTTAGCAACGCGTCGCAGATTTTATTTCTTATTTAAGCAAAAATTGCATTTAAATTGTTTTCTACCTTCCCAGACAGACGTCGTGCAGAGCTACTTTGTAAAGGTTAAGCATTTAACCTTGACATTTTCACTGGCCATTGGCCATTGGCCAGATCAGCTAAGCTTAGCTTAGTATAGCCTAGCACCCACTCGACTTTGTTGATGCTCTGCAATTAAATACGTTTTTGCCAATGTCTCAATTATGTCAAGCGATTGTCACAATCTTGGCACCCCACATTTAAGCCATCTTAAGTTGTAATGGAGTTCAATTGATTTGCTTACAAGAAATGCAGCTACATAAACAAAACAGTCAACACACCATAAACAAAGCGATCTTCCCTTTGCCCAAGGCAGACAATAATATATCAAGACATTGCTACTACAAATAAGTTGACTGCACGGCCAACTCCATTGTAATGGGAATAAAGAGATTTAGTAGCTTTTTGCCAGCTAGGCGAACACACACACAGATTGAGGTTTAAGATTTCAGCAACATCCAGCACCTCTTTGTGTGTCCTGCTGCGCCCTCAAAAATGCCCCACCCTGCCCTACCTTGCCCTACCACCTGACCCCACCCTACTGTCCTTTGCTATCCGCTGTCCTTCTGTGCGTGCAATGCACCCATCGACAACAACTGTTTTGCATGCCACAAGGTCTTAAGCCTGTACGGCATATTAATCTTATCAAAAACTTGTCAACAATCCAATCCCAACGCATCAGCAATGTAACCAATCGGCTGCTGACAACAAATTCGCATTGTTTCTGCATCTGCTATGTCTTTATTGTATGCCTTGAATACACACAGTAGCTGATGAAAAAGTGCGGACATGTTAACGTTGCAAAGTAAAATTTGATTTAAACATCAACAACTATTTTTGTGCTATAAATGGTTAACATACTAGATACTACCAAGAAATGTGTTCGAGACCAAACCATAAACCTTGACATATTTTCAAGAACTGGTTAATTGTTGTGGTTTCCTTCAGTTCTTTATGGCTAAAACGATTTATCGCCCGGGCACACATTCCAGTCTTTGCCCCACTAATAACTTCCTGTTTCGGTGAGCTCAGGTTCACCTAAAAACCTAAAAATTAAACAGAAAGAAAAGGAAGCAGACGGGAATGATTAATTATGGGCAAATGTAGGGTATTAGATCCTTGCCTGGCGATGTGAGCGAACAGCCTGCAGCCAGTTTGTTGCCTAAGTTTTTCGATGCGATTCACCAGAATTTTATGTATTTGGGTTAATGTTACACACAAACCACAACAGAAATGCTTCTGTTGTTGTGGTTGTTGTTAGAATTTGCATTTGCATTGCTTTGATTTTAACACACAAAAATTTCCAAGTATTTATTTAATGTGCACCGCGGCGACGCTCCACTGCAATTTCCTTCCGTCGGCCGTCGAAACTGCTGCGCATCTTGATCTGGCCAACAACAACGGACAACAACCGCAGCAGCAGCAGCAACAGCAGAGAGCTGGTAATAATAAAAAAAATAAAAAAAAAGCTTTAGAAGCGATTGAAGCTGTGCGTTCTCAGGCTTTGGCTAGAGCAAAACTGGTATGCGCCAGTGTTGCCGCTGGCTATTTCAAAATCTAACTGTTAACTTGAAAAGTTGAACGTACTTGCAGCATGCTACAAGCAACATGCAACGGCGGCTGCACCCACGGCACAACAGCTAACCGCAGAGCGCCGTCCAAAACGAAACGAGTTGAAAGCCGTTTTCCCTGTTAGCCAAGTTGAGTCAAGTCAAGTCAAGTCGACTCAAGCCAAGAAGCCGAAGCCAGCTCTTGAAAGTGGTTTCTTGTCTAACTGCGTTAGTTTTGCTTTAAATTGTGCGCGGCCAATTGACTGCAACTACCCTGCAACCCGGTTGAGGCAGCTCTTTACGTTGAAACTACCGGGCTAATGGCATCCACACTAGCTGAGAGAGTTCTCAGATAAATGTCATAGCGGCGGATGCTTCGAGCATTTATCATTAATCACAAACCCAAGCAGATGTCAATATTGCCAATGCGGAAACTGCATTACAGCAGCATATAGCGGCGGGTACCGGTACCATCGACACCGGTACCGCTGATGCTGCCACCGATGCCGACACTGGCAACTGTTACTGTTGCCTGTCGCTGCTGCTGCCAGTCCAGGTGGCCATTTCCGTTCGTCTTTAGTTACGTTCCTCCTATTTTGACACTGCCCTCGCAAAGCCAATTATTGCCGTTGCTGTTGTTGTTGCTCATTTGTTCAACTAATTTATGAGATTTTAATGAGCGGCAACTTTACAGGAATGGTTGTTGTTAACAACACTCAACTCTCGTCAGTCGACTGTCGTCTGCAATGTAATGCCATAAAGTATCTGCTCTTAAGCACTCACCTCACCGGTCAAGCTCAATAAGTAGGCTACTCATACTCACAGTATACCGCACCCTGACATTTAATCCGGGCAAAATGTCGTCTTCACGGTGGAGATGAAGATGCGCAAGTGATACGCCAATGGGCGTCGGAATGCACATGGGCAGTGCTAATTATTGCAAAGTTTTCGGACATATAAGCTGAGTCATTGTTTCTGCAAAAAAAAAGATATATGAAAATTAATAAGAGTTTACAAAATGTTAACATCTGAGACATTTTGATTGATTGTTAACAATGAAAAGTAATCTAATGATAAAGAAATATTTATAAATGTCAGAAGATCCAAAACTATGCAATTAAACGTTTTAGCTTTAGGTTATACAAGTATATCAATATTGTTGAAAAGGAAGTGCATGCAGAGTTCGTGGTATAGCAAATGCATTCTCTCATTCCTCTCTGTATCTCTCAGTCTTAACCTCTCTTACTCTATCTCTCTGTTTGTCAGTCCTTTCGTCTGGGTTTTGAAGTCGTTTGCTGTGATTGATTATAGATTTTCATATTAACTGGTTGCCAGTTGCCAGTTGCAGCTTGCAACTTGTTGCTATTGCTTGTGAAGGGGCATGCGGGCAGATGAGCAGTTGAGATGACGATGATTCCAATGAGCTACAATGAGTTGCAGCCCGCAGCTTGTAGAGACAAGCCGGCGGCAACGATCGCTACACTTTGTGAGGCAAGCAGGTAGGCAGTTAGGCAAAGGGGGGGCAGTCAGGGAGGTAGTCGCAAACTGCTGTCTGCGGTGCTGTCAGTGACCTTCAGTTGGTGGCAGTCAACCTGCAATTAGACAAACCAGCAAAAGACGAAGCTGCAGGATAAGTTGGCAGCCAGGCGCCTGCCTTTGCCACACACACACACACACACGCACACCAAGGAAGATTCTTTGGCTAGAAGTTTGACATTGAAAAAGCGTAATTAATTGATCAAAGCCCATGGAGTGGGCGTGCTCAGCAGCCTACGTACACTGATCGATTGCATCGATATGAGATTTATGACTACAAATGCAAAACTAGGGCGCAAGGCCTGCAATTTGGAAATCAATCAAAACTAAGCACAAATAAACATTAATAACAAACAAATGACAATGTCGTGACATGCAAATACCTAATGTCTAACACAAGCAACAACAACGACAGTTAGCAAGACTACTGTTTAATGAGTTCAACAAAAACAACAAAAAAAAGTGTAAAACGTGTCAACATCCGGTTAAGCAATTGATTCTTTATGGGTGTGCACGTACATACGTGTCTTACTCTCAGTACGAAAATAAAACTTTAAAAAAATATACAACCTACTCGAACAGCGGTCACAAATGCACAAAATGTTTGCCTTCGAAAATATGTAGATATTTTTTTAAGCTATCAGCGTTTATTTTTAATAAAGATGCGATCAGACAGCCGGCTTATGTGTGTGTGTGTGTGTTAGGGTGTGTGTGTCTGTGTGTTGTTGATTTTTTTTCGGACGAACAGGCAAAAATGTGTCACTCGCTTCTTTGACTTTGATTTAGTGGCTAGACAGGTTAATACAAGATGAGATCATCGCTGGCAAAGCTCTCGATGACGACGTTAAGACAAGCGGGAGGGGCGTGCTTGGATCCAGTTTAACAGCTAAGCAAAGCAACGGTTTATGATTTGGCTTGTTGATTTGACTTGAGCTCAAGTTGCCGCTGGCCTTCGTTTAAAATATTAACATTATACAAATATTGTGATTTTGGAGCTCAACAAAAAAAATATATTGAAAATAAACAATAAAAGTTCCGTTATTGCTTTAAAAAAATTAATGAGTATTGTAAAGCAATTTATTTTTTTGGGAAAAGTAAACGACTTTTGAAAGGAGCTTTCGATTTGATTGATTGAGAAGAAGTCATAGGTTAACAATTTAAAACTAGAATCGGTTGGAAGCTATAAAACTGAATCTATTCACTTATCTACTGGTAATAAGTGTAATCATGAACGTCTTGTTTCGGAACTAAGAAAACAAGTTCTTTAATTTGATAATAATAAACAAAGTACCTAGGCAATGTTAAACTTAATTCTGCACTTGAAACCAATTGAGTTATTTCATGCTATTTGAAGGGCCTGAGCTTTAAAGCAGCGTTGTTGTTAGATCTTCAATCAGCCTTAACGAGCTGCAACAGCAGCAATAACAGCAACAAGCAGAAGAAGTAGAAAAAGAATAACATTCACATTTATCACGCACATTTATCAGCTTGTCAGCCGGAAGGGAGCTGCTAATCCCCAGCTGTAGCTCCCATCCCAATCGTTGCCCAGCCCAAGTAACCAACCAAATTACGCTCATTTTGTGGCAACACAAATTTATCAAGCCGCATCACAACAACAACAAAACAAAACTATATTTGCAGCGACTACAATGCGAGTGCACACATAAAATGTGCTAGCTTCTCTTCGAGAATGATTTTGAAGTTCACTCCGCACGGTTCCTGCTTTAATTAAGTGATCATGAACATGGCCAACAAACACTCGCCCAAAGGCCATACAATAAACGACCAAACAAGATTAGCCAAAAAGGCGATGGCCTTCAGAGCCGGAGCAGAAACTACAGCCGACCGGATACTCAAAAGCCCAGCCAAGAAATCTTTCCCTAAATCATTTCAAATGTCGTTAGAAGATTCTATTGGTCAGAGTTGGCACAGTCTGGGACATGGGATACCCTGAACTTGATGTTCCTTATTCTATAAATTATTTAAGCTTACGATCTACTTGTACAGGGTACCCTGAGGTTTGTTTCTCACTCATCTCAAACTTACTTGCACAAATTTTATTTTCTTTCTTGGCTGGCAATCGTGCAAAGCGCATGTAATTTAGCTTAGAGTGTGTATTTTATTTAAGCGTTTATTAGCTGATAAACCGAAATAGATAAATCGTAGAAGGCCAGGTAGAGGGCCATAGCTAGGGCCAGCTAGAAATCTAAAGGCACAGGCCAAATTCAAAGAAAAGGAGCAGCAACTTATTTTTCTGTAGCTGCTTGGGCCCGTTGAAGTTTTTATTGTGTGCCTGGGGCACAATTTATATATGTTTTTGCAGAAAACTACACGCAGATAATGGCAAATATTTTAACATATGCACACGTTAACGTTCACGCCAAGTTAAGAAAGTTGTTTGTTAACGCCCTAAACGAAACGGCAACAACTGACTGCAAATGGGCCCAAAGGCACAGCTATAACTAAGTCCATCCCAGATTCATGTATGAACATTAATGGAAAGGTTTCAGTTTTTAGTTTCTTGTATCTTCTTATTGCTACGTGTAAATTCTATCAAATGTAATGCTGTCCGGGGCTCGGTTCAACTTCCGGTACCTGCGGTTGATTACGTCATAATTATGTATCTGACCACCTAGCTATCTACCTGAATATCTGACTTAATATCCGACGGTCGGACAGCGAAGTGCCATATAAAGATGCTATCAATTTTCACACAAAATTATTACATTTTCCCGCCGCGTAGCGACAATTTTGTATTGCGTTACGACTATTCTACCCAATTAAGAGGCCTCGCCTTGCCCATTTTCTGGCTGTCCGACTAGCTACCGGCCAAAACCTTATGAAAATCAAGCGGAGCGGCTTAAAACTGAAAGTGGAAAATGAATGCGTGAGAAAACAAACAGCATTACCAGCAACAACAACAATGGCTTATGGCCAGTTCACATATTACTTTACAATGTTGCTGTTTACTTTTTTTTCACTATATTGCCCGAGGTGGTTTTCTTCTGTCTCTAATTTTTATGCTGGTCTGTGTTTGCAGTGCCGTTGTATAAACTTTTCAGAGAAAAAGGCTGAAAGATAAACGCAGACGTTGCTCATGTTTGCGCATAAATTTCAAGTGTCATTTACCCGTCTTCGCACATAATTTTAACTTCTTTTTTTGTTTTGTTTTGTTTTGTAAGTGTAGGATAAATTTTTATTTGTCTTTTGTCTTCTGTGTGTCTTTTGTTTGTTTGCTGTTTCGCTTTTTTGCTTTTTGGCACCTGTCCCTGATGACCAGGCCAATTTTTGCAGGGCTCTTGAGCTGCGTGTTTGAAATTTTAAGTTAATTATTTGTATTTGTTTTCGTTGCGCTCTTAAGCAGGAAATCGCATTACAGTCTTTAAGTATTCCCTGCGGATTACCGCAACATTCTCCAAACTTATTATTATTATTATGTTTGCTTAACTTGCTTTTAATTGTATTTAATGTTTATGATTTTTTAATGTGTTTCATTCTTTTTGTATCGTTTCAGCAAAAATGAAAATATTTTTGCCACTAGTCACGTGGATAGTGCTACTACTCTCGAGTACAGTAAGTATCTAAGACCCAGAAACAAATCTCAAAATATATAAATAAGTCTAACTAAGGTGTGGCTACTCCGGGTTCAAAGACAATACACAAGTTCAGGGCAAGCCATAAATATAATTTTGAATAGGCATGAGAATCGAGTTAGTAGCTGGCAGTTAGCACATGAACAATAATTAATTTATGACTTTGTCCAGAACACCTTTCACACATCACACAATGCCCGCGGATCTTGACAAATTTACGAGCTGCCAACTCATTATGAAACAAATTTTTTATACAAATACTTAAAAGAAGAAAAATATAATGAAAAATGAACTCAGATATCAGCGTGTAAAAGAACCAAAATGCTCAAATAACTAATGATGCAACCCAGCACGACAAAAGATTAAGCCAAAGTATATTTTTCTTCTTTTTTTTTTTGATAGCATAACGGTATCTTGTCGGTCATGCAAATGAGCCATAAAAAGAATATGACTACCTAGATTTTGAAGCTTGAGCCAAAATGGATTTATTAGATTTTAACAACAAGCTGTGAAAGAAAGAACCAAAACTTAAAAAGTTTCGACTTGATGCAAAGCAAACAATTTGGCAGCGCTCAAAAAGAATCTAACAAATAGCATTTTGTAGTTAATTTAATGGCTGTTTAAACAGCGAGAAAATGTGAAAGCAAAGTTGATGGTGTAATGAAACATTATGAAGAACCAGTAACGAGACAACAGTTTGTAGAAGTCATACGAATTTAGATTCCCTACACATATTTTAGTATAATAAAAAAGTCAGCAATCATTTTTTCGAGTTTTAAGCAAAGTTCATATGAAGGTAATAAAAACCTAAGTCTGAAGCATAATAAACCTTTTTACAAACACAAACTCTCAGCTTCTTAATAAAACAAAGAAATGGTTAAAGCAGACTCAACCAATTCCAAATTGATTGAAGAAGAAAGCCAAAAAACGTAATGAATAAAAATAGCCGCATTAGCTGTAAAAATGCTTTGATAGTCATCGATTTATGCAGTGGTCAGAAGAGAGAGCGAGAGGGAGAAAGAGGCAGAAGAGAGCGGGGTAACTCAACCGGGGCTTTATAAATTGGCCAAAAGAATGCTCTAAGCCTTAAGCTAAGCAACAAGTTCATTGACATTTTCAACGGCGCACGCATTTTGCTAGCTGTTGTTGTTTTTTTTTTCGCGACACTCTTTCAATGGCTGGAACTTTTTTTCGTTTACCTTTTTTGCTTTCTTTTTGTGCGTTGTGACTTTGTTTTTGATATATGTGTGTGCGAATGAGCTGAGCTTCGTTTTAATTGATTAGCTGACAGGCGAAAGACTTGCAAAATGTTGGGCATAGGCGAAAAACTTGATAGTTAGAGTTGGTGTTACAGAAAATGCGCACTAAGCTAAATGCCCAACGACAGTTAGCCTTTTATAACGGATGCACTTGAGCGCTGACGGCTGCTGTCATTGTTTATGTTAACTTGCCCAACAACTTGCCAACGAAAAAGTTGTGCATTGTCGACGCGACTCGACTCGACGCGACGCTCAATGTCATGGGAGTTTCGTTGCGGCAGCATCATCATCACTGCACTACACACTAACACCTTTAATTGTTGCATGTGATGATGCGATGATGCTGCTGCTGCTGCACTTGAGTGCATGTGCTGCTCATTGTGCGGCCTGTCAATTGATAAAAGTCACAGGCGGGTAGAAGGGCCGGTTAGCTGTTAGCTGCTGCTGATAGCTGCATCTATTGTTTTGCAAGGCCGCTAGCGTTGCATGGCGTGAAGCGAGCACAAAGCAAAACCAATTGAAAAACCCTCAAATACACACAACACGTACATACGAGTAGAACTTACACACACACACACACAAACGAGTTTCACTGTTTTTAAGTTTGTTTCGTTTGATAAAAATCTACCTAAAACAATTCTCAGACTTAACTTGAACTTGACAGCAGCGAGTGCTTCATGCTCACACCTTTAGTTTTTATTGCACTCTTTTGCTTTTTACTGCTCCTGCTGCTGCTGCTGCTGATTCTGATGCTCATTAGCTAACTAGAAAGGTGCCAATGCTGCTCACGTGTTGAAAGGATAAGAATGGGAGTACCACAAATTCAGCTCAATCTAGCCGTAATTGGTTTGATCAGCAGTTTCATGAAACTGCAATTGCTTTTGAGTGGTGCCATAAAACCATTCTACAGCCCAATTGTGTATAATATATTTACAGGCATACAATGAATAGAAAAGTTATGGTGGTGCCTTTAACAGACTCAAGTTCTTGAACTTTTTCTTACGATACTCTAATAAAATCGAACGATTTTTCTTATCAAGAAACCTTTAAATATGTTAAATACTACAATTTCATTATACTAAATAGAACAAAATAAAGTCTTTAAACTTATTTATATGCTCTAGAGCTTAGTTATGTAAATCATCATTAGTGATGTTCAAGTTTGTGGCCTGATTCATTTGTTTATCACATGTTAGCCAACGCCTGAAGACAGGCCTTTGACCTTTCACCTGCTTTTAGTGCCAGATCAGATATAAAAGACGATTTCTGAGTATCTTTGGTAAAAAAAATGTTATTTATGGTTATCAATTGGGAAACCTTTTTGGCTAGATGATCGTAACAGGAACTTAAACTGGATCGAGCCATAATATGATTTTATTGGAATGGAACGCCGAAACGTAGGAAGTAAAAACTGATCGCGAGTTATAAAAAGAAACAACGCGAAATATAAAAGCAACAATGTGCTAGCCAAATGAAACTTGTTTTAATTCGTTTTGCAGTAGCGCAAAAAGGTCTTAAGTGACAAACTCGTTTCCATAGCTATCTAATGTTGAACACTGGTAACAGTAACAGTCCGTACCGTCAGTCACTCAGTCAGTCAGGCAACACACACACAAACACAAACAAATACATAGGCAGAAGCTGAGAAAATATGGCAAACAACTTTTGTTTTTGTCAGTTTATAAAAGTAAAATCAGCCAAGTGTAACAATTAAGCGTTGGCAAAACAACAGCAACAACACCACAACAAGACAATAAATGTATCTATGTACGACGAATGCGAACCTGTATGAACATTCTGCCCATATGGACCGCATCAAGCTGCGGCTGTCGGCTATTAGGAAATCTGTGTTTTTGTTGAAGAAGCGCTGACGTTGATACGCCTGCTAACTTTACTGTATCTAATTTGAATTTAAATTAGTCTCGAGCCCAACTTAAAAAGCACCAAAACTACAAACGAAACTTGGTAAACGCTACGAAGGTTGCTGCCATTTCAGGAATGAGGTTAAGCTTCAGGGAGATTACTGTCCTCAATATTGACAAATCTAAGCCAAATTGCAGGAAATCCATATCTGAGTACAAATCAGCAGCCCAAATAACAATGTTAGGTTTTATATCTTACAAAAGCACACCTTGAAAAGTCTTATTTTATGTTTTTTAACCAATACTTTAATGCAAACACAACATTCACTTTACAGGTACATTCACAACACCAACAACTACAACCCTTTAAGACAAATCCAAACAAACATAGTCGATTTCGAGGCGAAGTATTCTTTCTGAATCTCGAGGATGGCTATTTTGGCTGCCAAGTTAATGAGTCTACAGACTATTTACAATTATACGATCTATCGAAAATATGCGACGGCAAACAAGACTGTTTTCTTGGTTCCGATGAGCTGAGTAAAGAGCTTAAATGCACAAGTAAGTAACAATCTCCCCCCACACAACTCTCTTTTGAATGGGCTTACTTAACGTTAAATTGATTTCCCTTTGTCCGTACAGATGACTGTGATAAGGATGGCACACAGTGCACAAATGGTGTTTGCCTGAATGGCGTTTGCCATTGCAATGATGGCTTTGGCGGCTGCAATTGCGTCGATCAGGGTAAGTCCAACTAACTAACTAACTAACCAACAAACAATGTGGGCTTGTCTCATCTTACATAACCGTTACAAACCTCCACTCTCCTTTACAGATGAGAACGAATGCAAGCAGCGTCCATGCGATGTGTTTGCCCATTGCACAAACACATTGGGCAGTTTTACGTGTACCTGCTTTCCGGGCTATCGCGGCAATGGGTTCCAATGTGAAGGTAAGTGTTGTTAGCATAAGTTCATAATGACCGACCACCGACAACAGCAACAAAACAAATGATTGTTGTTGCTTTTCGTTTTGTACTTCCGTCAACGTCTGTAATATTATTTGTTAGCCTGGTTAACCGCCACTCGCTGCTCGACCATGATTTAGTCTAGGTTACCTCATAGATCTTAGCGCTAACGGTTTATTTCACTAGAAAAATCTCTCAAGAGTCAAGTCATTTCATTCGTCTCAAGTGCCCAGCCTCTAGTTTGAAAATGTAACAAAAGACGCGCCGGCCAACAGCTACAACTACAACAATAATAATATGAAAGCTTTTCACTCAACTTCACAATAGCCCAGCAATGAAATCTTCTCTGTACACTTATCCCAGCAAGGTAAAAATAATGACCGTGTAGCGATTACACTTGGGTACTTTAAAGCGTCTTTTGTTATAAGACTTTTTTTTCGTCGTTTTTGTGTTAGGGCCGCGATCTTAGAAGTAGTAGAGTAAAGCGGGTAAAGCGAGGGGCTTAGGTAAAAAACAAAACAGAAAAACAAAACGATTTGAATAAGAATTATATCATCCAAGTTCTAGTTTAAGTCTTTCTAATGCTACATTTGAAATTCTAGCAATGTTATAAATACAAATGAGCTCTTGGCGTGATTTTTGCTTTACAAATATTCATTTTATATTACTAGCTCCTTTTTATACTCCATGAAGTTCTGTGTTATAGTTTTACGTAGGAGGGGTCTCAGGTTAATGAGCCTTTTTCATCTACTTGTAGTTCGTAAATTGCTCACAGCGTGGGCTTAGAGTAAGAAACGAACCCTTCAGCGCACCTGTCCAGCTGTCTTGTCTATTCGACAGTAGAAAAACTGGCTGCCATAATTGGACTGGGCTTAATGTTGCGTAATGAAAACACATTATGGCACCACGAAGAAAAATGAGCACGAAAAAATAAATCTCAAAAGAAGAAAACTATAATAGTAATACTTAGAAAAGCAGAAGATTCATTCCAAGGGACCACTTACAGATTTGCCAGCGTGGAACTTCCTTTAGCTGCTGCTTCTGCTGCCGTTGCTGCTGATCTTGATGATGATGATGATTATAATGATGGTGTTGGTGGTGTTGGTGGTGGTGGTGGTGATGGTGGTGGTGGTCGGCAGCTAGAAGAAGAAAAAAGAAACCACAACATTTGTAGCAATGCTTTCGCGCCATGGAAAAGAAACAGACATAGACATAATCGTACTTACGAGCACACACGTCTGTTAGACGAGGAATCAGTGTCATGTAATCTGACCCCAAACATGGACACGCCAGAACTTTCAACACTCAAGAGCATGTGTCTGTGGATGTGGTTGGCTGTGTGGCTCTGTTTCTGATTCTGATTCTGAATGTGGATGGGATGGGATGTGGATGCTTTCCGCTCCGCTCCGATGCAATGCGATAACGAGCGCAAATTTCACAAACGCTCTGGCATTATACGCCACTAAGTATGAAGACGTTGCCAAGATTCTAGATTACATGTGACGACTTCTCGCAGCAACTGTCTTCAATTGACTTTGTAGAGCGGTGCGGTTCAGTACGGGACGGAGCCGGAGGGTCGGGGGTGTGAAATCAAGCAGGCATGCATAAATTCTGGGCAGTGGCATGTAACGCCAGCATCGCATTTCAATCATACTAGCATTATCTAATTCCTTCTAGCCATGCCTCAACGTTTTACCTCTCACTCTCTCTCTTGCCCTCTCTCTCTTTTCCTTGCATATAACGCGTATATTCATGATGCATTTCATTACGTTTGAAAGAGTTCCACAGAACTCAATTCAACAGTTGTCTGCAATCATTTGAATCAACCTGCTTTAAATATGCTGAGAAAGTTTCGCCCATCTTCCATGTGCGTGGAATAAGTGCTTGAAACGTTTCCCAGCCACTGCATTAAATCAAAACCACTGCAGATCTAATTAAGTCTTGATGTATTGCCACTAAATAAGCACGCAATTACTTTAAGTTATATGACAGTTGATTTTAACCCCAGGCTAGTTGTAACTCACAATCCCGTCATAACTTTGCAAGAGTTAAGCGTGGTCAACATCTTTGTAATATTTGCTAAAACGCAACCGCTTAACATGTGCAGAAAGTTTTTACAGCTTTATAAAACGAATATCAGGTTTTACATAATTGCTCAACTATATTTATGTTCTATGGCGTTTGCACTCATATATTAAAAAAGGCAAAATGTTTTATATTGTCAATAAACTCGTAAATATCCAGTTTTCATTTGCTTTCTCAAGTTCACCCAATAAACTTTTAAGACAAACCATGGCCTGGACCTACACTTGGCCTGGCCTAGCCAGTTACCCCCTTTCCCTCAACTTCCAGCCCCATCAGAGCGGCACATATTTTTTGCGTGGAGGGAGATCGAATGCAGTTACCTGTTTTGGCTGTTTGTGCCCGGTCTAACGGTTTGAAGTGGGACTGCCACCTGTTTGCAGACCTGGTGGCAGCAACAACAGATTCGTATTCGCAATTCGCATTATTTCATGTTCATAACTCAGATGCGTGTGCATTTGGCTTCGATGGCTTCGTTAACGCATCGCCAAAGTCCAGTTATGCAATGCAATGAAGACTTAAGGAGTGAAGAGAGAGAGAGAGAGAGAGACTAAATTGCAGCACAAGTTTGTTAGTTTGTGGCAAGTCAATAGCTGCTTCTAATGCATTTGTCTTGCAACGCGCCGAACAGAATAAATGGAGTGAGTGCCTCGAGTTGAGTGCTAAATTTATACCCATTTTTGCAGCACTCCGGAGACAACAACACGAAATAATCTTACATGTTGTTGCAGCTGTTGTTATTGTTGTTGTTTCTGTGTTGTTATTTTAGTTTGTTTTACCACGTTCACCAGGCGGCTCCCTTTCGTTTCGCTAACTGGGGCAGATCATTAAAACGGATAAAATAGATTGTGGGCCCACGTAGCGATGCTTTTGGCGGCATTGGCAACGCATGAGGTGCCAGCATTGTCGGCGCTTAACGCTCTGTCCTCAAAAACAAAATAAAGCCCGCAAACGGCACTGCCTTCAACTCCAACTTCAACTTCAGCAAACAGCCGCCAGCAGCTACTAGCTACAGCTACAGCTACCAGCTCGCAGCTCCAAGCTACAAATCCCGCCAACCAGTTCGACGCACAGTTTTCTGATCAACGTCAGCTGATAAGCGTCTCTAGCTTTTGTGGAGCGAACGTGTTTAATCTGCATTACAGACCTACATACATATACATACACATACATTTATTATCTTAAGGTACTTTGCAACTTTTTGCATATCAAAATGGCAGCAATTAATTGCCGTGTCGCAGCTGAAGCTGATAAGCCAAAAATGGCTTAAAGCGTTGGCATTGACACGCCTAATTATACGCACTAGCCTAAAACACCCACCGAAGACTCTTCGCAAAACTGCTCTGCATGTTGCCACATTTAAGCCAAGCCAGTAGGCGTCGCTGCCAATTGAGCCACCCATGACTACAACTTCGATGTCGGCTGACATCACTTGACTAACTGCCTGTCGGCCTAACGGCCTTGATCTTATATTTTGCCTTACAATCATACATATGTATGTGGAGATACTTAACGCATAATTGCGGCACAAATTTGTTAGCTAATTTTATTTCGCCTTCGTTTTTTTTGCTCCATTTATTATATTTTTAGTATATACCCTATAAAGCAGCGGTTGGGGAAGTTTTTCAATCATAACCCCAAAATATTTTTTTGTTAGTTCACATTTACCCATGCAAAATAAAAAATAGGTTTATAAAAAAGAAAATTAAAAATATATACTTTTTAATCACAAAAGTTAAATTTTTACCCCCAAAAAGTTCATTTTTACCTAGCAATTATAAATTAATTATTTCATTCTATATGAAAGTTTTTTTAATTTTTTATTTATTGCTACATTTCTTATTTTGTCTTTATATATGTGTGTACGTGTGTGTGTTTTGGTGTGTGTGTCTGTGTTAATGTGTGTATGTGTGTTTATGGGTTGTGGATGGGTTGAAACAATAAAAATATGCACAAAAAATCATAATTTTACTTATTACATGAAAATCGCCCTTCTCCTCGATTCTCAAAAATTCAAGTAAGTCATGAAGGAATTTGATCTTATTAGTTAAGTTTACAAGGAGTTTGAGTGTGTGTGACTGTTTTCGAGCTTTCTCAAAGTGCTCTTGTCGTATCTCCCGCTGTCTCTCCCTCTCTCTCTCTTCCGCTCTCTCTCTTCCGCTCTCTCTCTCTCTTTCTTCCGCTCTCTCTCTCTCCTTCTTCCGCTCTCTCTCTCTCTTTCTTCCGCTCTCTCTCTCTCTTTTCCGCTCTATCTCTATCTCTCTCTCTCTCACTCTCTCTCACTCTCACTCTCTCTCTCTCTCTCTCTTTCTTCCGCTCTCTCTCTCTCTCTCTTTCTTCCGCTCTCTCTCTCTCTCTTTCTTCCGCTCTCTCTCTCTCTCTTTCTTCCGCTCTCTCTCTCTCTCTTTCTTCCGCTCTCTCTCTCTCTTTTTCTTCCGCTCTCTCTCTCTCTCAACAAAATTCTTTTACAGTTTCTCAAGCCGTTTTATGTATGTTTTTTTTTCTCTCTTTCTCTTCCAAAAATTTACTTTTAACTCACAAATGTTTCATTTTTACACCCAATTGAATTTAAATATTAGCACAGGGTATTTTAAAGTTGAGCATTCACAACTAAGCTCAGGTTACTCGTTTCTTATGCGTTTTGGTTTTTGCTTCAGTTCAAGTTCAAATGTTATTAAGTTATGCTTCACCATAAAATAAGACGAGACTTTTAGTTTAATGTTTTGCTTTTTTTTCTGTGTTGCTGCTCTTCATTAACGTATGTATGTATGTATGTACAGCAGTCGAGCATGAAAGTCATGTCCGCTCGTAAATTGCTGGTCTTCTATTAGCGAATATTCGAGTGTAAAAATAGTGCAAAAATACTTGTGGCCCGAATGTCATAATTCAAATAAATTGCAAATGCTAATGCTAATAAGCGCAACAATTACATAAATTTATTAGATGGACGCCAGCTTGGCCAGACAAAACCTGACTAGACCCATGATTTATCAGCTATGTAGATGCTTGTTTCGTTTTGTTTTTATGCGCATACAATACTCGAACAGTCGCGACTGCTAATTAGTTTTGATTAGTGCAGTTAAACAAAGCGCAGAATATATATAAAAACAAAAAAAAAAACCGACCAAACTTGAATTTGATGTCGAATGCTTTATACACTTGTTATAACATTAGTCATACCAAAAGAAATAAACAAAACTTTAGTTTTCAAACATATAATCTCTAAATTCTTCAAATTTATATGCCATATGGCTGTAATTATGCCGTAGGCCCTAAAGCAGCCGGAAATCTGAAAAGAGTATGAAGAAGAATTAGATAGAATTATGTCAGCATCATTTTCAGCATGCATTCAACTAAATTATATTTAGTCACGCATATTTGATTGGTTTTCAAGCAGAGTCAGAGAAGTTAAAAACATTCGGCCCAAGGCTAAAACACGCCCCACATCATTTCGAATAGAACTTTACCCCAAAAATCTCAATTAAAATTGGCAGCTGAGGCGCAAATAAATTACATTTTTGCACATTAAAACTGGCTGCAGAATATGATAGCTGACAGCAGCAGCAGCAGGCGTAGTACAAGTTGAAGGAGACACAACCAAATGGCCATTGGCCTTTGGTCAATGGCCTGAGCCTGTTACTCAGACTGGGACTAGGACTGAGATGTGGCCGGCTGGCAGCCTTCTGTCTCCGTCTGCTGTAACCGCATTGCATAAAGTAATTAAACTGACATTGAAACTTAGAAGAACATAGAATGCTTCCTGCTTCTGGCTAAACTTCTGTCCAACTGCTACCAACGGGCGAACGGGCAAACTGGCAAACAGGCAACTGCCAAGTGGCAGACAGGCGAACGAAGACGATGACATTGAGTAATCAGAGTTAGCAATTGCTGGCGATGCATTGCAACACACGGAATGCAGCCGTATCAGTTGGTTACAGGCTGAAGGCGTGTAGGGTATACCAGTTTGAGAGTGATGATCCTCTTAATTTATAAGCTAAAAACTAGTAATTATAACTGCGCAACTTGCTCGACTGCTCATAATTATAAGGCACTCACACTTGCACACACATCTTACTCTTCTGTTCGCGTCCTTGTCGCTTGGCTTTTGCCAACTTTTGTACTTATGTCATATTAGCTATAAATGTACAACATCTCTTATCCACAAAGCCCAATGATTAATGGCCCACAGTTTGCCGAAGAGAACGTACAAAATACATACATACCGTATCTGCTGCTGTATCTGTTTCTGTTTGTGTTTCTCTATGTTGCCCTTAGACTGACATCGCTTACCAGTTGCCGCTTCACTGGCTACGGGGGGAATTCAATTAAATTCTCAATACGCCGACGGTCTATTGGAGCGGAAAGCTTCACGTTGTGCTTCCGCATGAGTATAAAGAATCATCGCTTTGAAAACAACATCAACTAACAAAATCTAGCTTGAGATAAAACAAAGAACGATAATTTTAAGTTGATTAAGGTCTCAAACGATCGGGCACTTACCGTATTAAGGTGATAATTTGATTTTATTAAAAAGTGAACTTTTCTATTGTTAAAATAGATATTTTGGTTGAAAGATGAGTCTTGCTTTCGACTTCTCGAGTGCAGTGTTGTTAAATGTCCAAAATAAAAAATGCAAACGTGTTGCTGATTTGTGTGGCCTCCCACAAACACTTAACAGCTGACCAAAGATCTAATTAGTCTGTAAATGTATGCAACTAGTGCATCCTGGTCACATTGACATTGCTGCATGGCTTGGCTCTTTGTGTATAAAAACAAATATATATATATTTAGGTCGCGAGTGATCCGATAATTACCGTATTAAGATGGTTATTTGATTTTATTAAAAAGTGAACTTTTCTGTTGACAAAATAATTATTCTGGTTGAAACTAAATCTTGCTATCGACTTCTCGAGTGCAGTGCTGTACAATGTCCAAAACAAAAAATGCAAACGTGTTGCCAATTTGTGTGGCCTCCCACCAACACTTAACAGCTGACCAAAGATCTAATTAGTCTGTAAATGTATGCAACTGGTGCATCCTGGTCACATTGACATTGCTGCATGGCTTGGCTCTTTGTGTATAAAAAGAAATATATATATAAATTTAGGTCTCGAGTGATCGGATAATTACCGTATTAAGATGGTTGTTTGATTTTATAAAAAAGTGAACTTTTGTATTGATAAAATAATTATTTTGGTTGAAAGATAAACTTAGCTTCCGACTTCTCAAATACAGTGCTGTACAATGCCCAAAATATAAAATGCAAACGTGTCGCTTATTGTGTGGCCTAACACCAACACATAAGTTTAAGATCCAATTAGGTTGAAATTGTATGCAACTGCATTCTGCATTCTGGTCACATTGAAATTGCCGCATGGCTTGGCTCTTTGTGTGTGTGAAAAAAAAATGTCTACCTCATACAAATGTACATAAATATGTGGATGACACTGAAATGCCATGCGTAACATTCAAATTTCAAATGGCAACTCCACGTGATGAGCAAACACAGCGCCCCACACATGCAATACGCAGTCAAGCGAACGAAATGCGTAAAGAGTTCTAGCCGCACAACACAAGTCAAGTTCGTAGCATAAATCTTTAGCTAAGTTGAGGGGAGTCTCCGATTTTGAATTGCGTCTCATTTTTGTTCAAGCTCATTACGATTAATCATGCGTCTTATCTTATTGCAGACATTGATGAATGCCAAGATCCAGCGATAGCATCGCGTTGCGTAGAGAATGCCGAGTGCTGTAATCTACCGGCGCACTTCCTGTGCAAGTGCAAGGACGGCTACACGGGCGATGGCGAGGTGCTGTGCACGGACATTGACGAGTGCAGCAATCAGCATGCCTGTGGCGTCAATGCCCAGTGCCTTAATACGAACGGCAATCATACATGCGTCTGCCCCGATGGCTTTGTGGGCAATCCCTATGACGGCTGTCAGGATATTGATGAATGCGCGTACCCCAATGCGTGCGGACCAGGTGCCATATGTACGAATCTCGAGGGCAGTCATCGCTGCGACTGCTCGCCGGGATACGACGGCGATGGACGCACCGAACAGGGTTGCGTCGATCTAGATGAATGTGGGCGTTCGCCTTGCGGACGCAACGCTGATTGCCTCAATACAGATGGCAGCTTTCGCTGCCTTTGTCCCGATGGCTTCAACGGTGATCCCATGCACGGTTGCGAGGGTGAGTCTTATAAAATTTTTTATCAAATTCTCATTACTCATATTTGACATTTTGCCATCATATATTTTTTGGTATTTTTGCACTTGATAATATTTTGGCGCACAAACATAAACACACACATAAACATGCTACATGCCACACGCTACATATATCCACCGCAATTTGAATCATTAATACGATTAATGCCTAACAACAACAACAACATACGCCAGCAGATGTCGATGAATGCGCCATTAACAATCCATGCGGTTTGGGTGCTCAATGCGTGAACTTGGGCGGTAGTTTTCAATGTGGTTGTCCACTTGGTTTTGTGCTTGAGCATGATCCGAACGCCGAAGCGCCTATGTTGGCCACTCCCACACTACAACTGGGCTATGGCGATGGCGATGGCGATACATTGATTACACAAGCGGCACAATCATCAGGTGCTGGTTTGGCTTGCCTGGACATTGATGAGTGCAATCAGCCGGATGGTGTGGCCAAGTGTGGCACCAATGCCAAGTGCATTAATTTTCCGGGCTCATATCGCTGTCTCTGTCCAAGTGGATTTCAAGGACAAGGCTATTTGCATTGCGAGAGTTAGTATTTGTCTATTTGCATGTTTTTGCTCAAAGCTTGAAAATTAAGTTTTGATTCGACTTAAAATTTGGTTTTCAACTTGTAGATGGGCGTGTTACGAAAAAAAAAAGACAAGATAGAATTTTAAATTATTTATTTGTACCATGAATTTCTGCCAATTTTTTGTCAGCTGTAGCACGCCCGTCTAGTTTTGAGGTTTCGTAAGGGCTTTGCTAAAGCTTGCAAACTGCAACAAAATCAATTCATAGCTTTTGTAAGCTTTGGCAGCTCCGATCTTCTCTATCTCTCTCTTTCTATTACCCTTTGCTTACTTGCTGAATGCTATTCAGCTGCTTCTTTTGTCAGCTTTAAGAGCTTATAAGACCAGCTTCTATTCCCGCTTCTTTTGCTATTCAGACAGCTTTCTTTAGTACCTATTTATTTCCCAATCCAATCCACCACCCTTCTCCCCCACTTTCACGCTATGCTTCCACATTTATCATACTTTTGTACTGTTTGATTTGATTACTAATTTAATTACAATATATATTTAACCACCACCCCTCCCCTGGAAAAAAACGCTACAAAACACGCCACTGACACCGCGTTTCCCTTATAAAATAAACACCTGCCTGCCCCTCACTTCACTCCCTGCACGCACAACGTGATCGCGATCGTGAAATCAGATATCAACGAATGCCAGGATAATCCGTGTGGAGAAAATGCTATATGCACCGACACCATCGGAAGCTTTGTTTGCACGTGCAAAACGGACTACACCGGCGATCCATTCCGCGGCTGCGTGGATATCGACGAATGCGCCGCGCTGGACAAGCCATGTGGACAGCATGCGATCTGCGAGAACGCAGTGCCCGGTTACAATTGTAAATGCCCACAGGGCTATGATGGCAAACCCGATCCCAAGGTGGCCTGCGAACAGGTCGATGTTAATATTCTATGCCGCAGCAACTTTGATTGCACCAACAATGCCGAATGTATAGAGAATCAGTGTTTCTGCTTGGATGGGTTTGAGCCCATCGGGTCGAGCTGCGTGGACATTGATGAATGTAGAACTCATGCAGAGGCCTGCGGTCCCCATGCCCAGTGTCTGAATACACCGGGCTCCTATCGCTGTGACTGCGAGGCTGGCTACGTGGGCAGTCCACCGCGTATGCCATGCAAGCAACCGTGCGAGGATGTGCGTTGCGGTGCACATGCGTACTGCAAACCAGATCAAAACGAAGCGTATTGCGTCTGCGAGGAGGGTTGGACATACAACCCAAGCGATGTGGCTGCCGGCTGCATAGATATCGATGAATGTGATGTGCTGCACGGTCCCTTCGGCAGCTGTGGACAGAACGCCAGCTGTACAAACTCACCCGGAGGCTATAGTTGCGCCTGTCCACCTGGCTTCTCGGGTGATCCGCAAAGCAAGTGCTTGGATGTCGACGAGTGTCGTGCCGGTGGTAAATGTGGTCCCGGAGCTGAGTGTATAAATATGCCTGGAGGCGGTTATACATGTCGATGCCCCGAAGGCTTACTACCCGATCCGGATCCCTCAGTGCGCTGCGTGCCCATCGTTAGTTGTGCCACAAACGAAGAGTGTCCCGGCAATGCTATCTGTGATGAGACAAAGCGTTGCCTGTGCCCAGAACCTAATATTGGCAACGATTGCCGTCATCCCTGTGAGACACGCGACTGCGGTGCCCATGCCCAGTGCATGCTGGCTAATGGGCAAGCTCAGTGCCTTTGCGCACCTGGATACACGGGCAATGCTGCTCTGCCAGGTGGCTGCAGTGATGTCGACGAATGCCGCGTAAACCCATGTGCCGCCAATGCAATTTGCAGCAACACAGCAGGTGGATATCTATGTCAATGCCCAGGTGGCTCAACGGGCGATGCTTATCAGGAGGGCTGTGCCACAGCGAAGACTGTGGGCTGCTCTGATTCCAGTCCGTGCGCCTTGGGCGAGAGCTGTGTTCAGGACGCGTTTGCTGGTAGTAGTGTCTGCATATGTCGTCAGGGCTATGAGCGCAATCCCGAGAATGGCCAATGCCAGGATGTAGATGAGTGCTCGGCACAGCGTGGAAAACCTGCATGTGGCTTGAATGCCCTTTGCAAAAATCTGCCAGGCAGCTATGAGTGTCGCTGTCCACAAGGACACACAGGCAATCCGTTCCTCATGTGCGAAATCTGCAGCAGTCCCGAGTGCCAATGTCAGGCGCCATACAAACTTCTAGGCAACAGCTGCGTGCTAGCTGGCTGTTCAAGTGGCCAGCCGTGTCCCAGTGGCGCTGAATGCATCTCGATTGCAGGCGGTGTTAGCTACTGTGCATGCCCAAAGGGCTACCAGACCCAGCCGGACGGCAGCTGTGTGGATGTCAACGAATGCGAGGAGCGTGGCGCCCAGTTATGCGCTTATGGAGCTCAGTGCATCAATCAACAGGGTGGCTACAGTTGCCACTGTCCCGAAGGGTATCAAGGTGATGCCTACAACGGGCTCTGTGCACCTGCTCAGCGTAAATGCGCTGCTGATAAGGAATGCGCCAGTAATGAAAAATGTATACAGCCGGGAGAGTGTGTGTGTCCGCCACCATACTTCTTGGACGCACAGGATAACAACAAATGTAAGAGTCCGTGCGAGCGTTTCCCCTGCGGTATCAATGCCAAATGTACACCGTCCGATCCTCCACAATGTATGTGCGAAGCCGGCTTTAAGGGAGATCCTCTGCTCGGCTGCACCGATGAGGATGAGTGCGCTCACCTGCCCTGTGCCTATGGTGCCTACTGTGTGAACAAGAAAGGAGGTTATCAATGTGTTTGCCCTAAGGGCTTCACCGGTGATCCCTACAAGAGTGGCTGCATATTGGAGAACGGCGTGCCAAAGAGCACCTGCGTGAACAACGAGGATTGCGCCAGCAATCTGGCCTGTCTGGATGGCAGCTGTCTTAGTCCCTGTGCCAGTCTGCTATGTGGCTCGAATGCCTATTGTGAAACGGAACAGCATGCTGGCTGGTGTCGCTGTCGCGTTGGCTTTGTCAAAAATACCGATGGAGACTGTGTATCGCAGTGTCAGGATGTTATTTGTGGTGATGGTGCACTCTGCATTCCCACCAGCGAAGGACCTACTTGTAAATGTCCGCAAGGCTACTTGGGCAATCCCTTTCCCGGTGGCAGCTGCAGCACAGATCAGTGCACAGCCTCAAGACCTTGTGACGAACGTCAAATATGCATCAATGGACGCTGCAAGGAACGCTGCGAAGGTGTCGTTTGTGGCATTGGCGCCACTTGCGACAAGAATAACGGTAAATGCGTGTGTGAACCAAACTTTGTGGGTAACCCCGATCTGCTCTGCATGCCTCCCATCGAACAAGCTAAATGCTCACCCAACTGTGGAGAAAATGCTCACTGTGAGTATGGACTAGGACAGAGCAGATGCGCCTGCAACCCTGGTTCTTATGGAAATCCCTACGAGGGCTGTGGAGCCCAGAAGAAGAACGTGTGTCAACCTAACAGTTGCGGGCCAAACGCCGAGTGCCGCGCTGCTGGAAATCAAATCACATGCATCTGTCCACAAGGCTTTAGCGGAAATCCCTATGTGGGCTGCCAGGATGTAGACGAGTGCGCCAATAAGCCATGCGGTCTTAACGCCGCTTGTCTTAACACAGCTGGAAGCTTTGAATGTCTGTGTTTGTCCGGCCATGCCGGTAATCCCTACAGCAGTTGTCAACCCATCGAAAGCAAGTTCTGCCAGGATGCCGACCAATGCCATTGCAGTGAGCGCGTGGAATGTCCCAATGGGTACAGCTGTCAGAACGGCCAGTGTAAGAATCTTTGCTCGCATACAGCTTGTGGACCTCGCGCCATTTGCGATGCTGGTAAATGTCTTTGCCCTCTGGGCTATGTCGGCGATCCGCATGACCAAAACCAAGGCTGCAGCATCAGAGGACAGTGCGGTAACGATGCCGACTGCCGTCACACAGAGATCTGCTTCCAGCTGGGCAAGGGTTTGCGCAAGTGTGTAGATGCTTGCTCCAAGATACAATGTGGTCCCAATGCGCTGTGCGTGGCTGACGATCACCGATCGTCGTGCATCTGCGCCGACGGCTATTTTGGTAATCCTAGCAATTTACAAGTTGGCTGTCAGCCCGAACGTAAAGTGCCTGACCTGACAGATAAGTGCAAGACGGACAAGGATTGCGAACGAGGTTTTGGTTGTCAGTCAGATGCACTGGGCATCCGAGAGTGCATAAATTTGTGCTCAAACGTCGTATGCGGTCCAAATGAGCTGTGCCGGATTAATCCCGCTGGACATGCAATATGTAACTGTGCAGATAGCTTTGTTTGGAATCCAGTTGTTTCGTCATGCGAGAAACCTTCGTTACCCGACTGCACAAGCGACGAGAATTGCCCCGACGCCTCTGCTTGCCGACCCGATGTACTAAGCGTGCTCAAATGCGTTGCAATTTGCGATGCATTCACATGCCCAGCGAATTCAGTTTGTGTTGCCCGCCATCATCAAGGACGCTGTGATTGCCTCAGTGGATTTGTTGGTAATCCCAATGATCGTAATGGATGTCAGCCAGAACGTAAACATCAATGCCGAAACAATGCCGAATGCCCCGAATCAGAGGCATGCATCAAGGATGAGACAACTCAGTCTCTGAGTTGCCGTTCCGCCTGTGACAGCGTCAAGTGTGGACCACGGGCTGTTTGTATTACAAACAACCATCAGGCGCAATGTCAGTGCCCATCTGGACCTTACGCTGGCGATCCCAACGATCCCTTCAATGGTTGCCAAAGCGTGCCCTGTGTCTACAACCATGACTGCCCTACAAATCAAATGTGCAACCGAATGACGCATACCTGCTACGATGTGTGCGATGAGGAATCCTGTGGAGAGAATGCCATTTGCCTGGCCGAAGATCATCGAGCCGTCTGTCAGTGCCCGCCCGGACATCGTGGCAATCCGCTGCCTGAAGTCGCCTGCATAAAGCAAAGTGGCTGTGCGGCGGGTAGTTGCCATCCTACAGCTATATGTGAGGTAACACCCGAGGGTGCCACTTGCAAGTGTCCGCCTCTATTTGTGGGCGAGCCGGAGACAAACAGCCGAGGCTGCCGTCCAGATGGCCAGTGCCCCAATGGTGATGCTGACTGTCCTGCGAATACTATCTGCGCTGGTGGACGTTGCCTTAATCCCTGTGACAATTCTTGTGGCTCAAATGCTGACTGCAAAGTGGTTAACCGTAAACCAGTTTGCAGCTGCCCGTTACGCTTTCAACCTATTTCCGAGTCGGCCAAGAACGGATGTGCGCGTAGCGCCTCCAAGTGCCTTACGGATGTGGACTGTGGCGGCCAATTGTGCTACAATGGACAATGCCGTGTGGCTTGTCGCAACACACAAGACTGTTCCGATGGCGAGCGCTGTGAAGGAAATGTTTGCGTCGTCTCCTGCCTGGATCATAGCCAATGCGCAAAAGGATTGGCCTGCATGGATGGTCACTGCGCCATCGGCTGTCGCAGCAACAAGGAATGCAAACAGGAACAGTCATGCATCGGCAACAAGTGTATCGATCCCTGTCTATCGAGCACTAGTTGCGGTCCGAATGCACTTTGCAGTATGCACCAGCATCGCAGCCAATGCACCTGCCCGGATGGCTTCGAAGGTAACCCAACTCCCGAGCAAGGCTGTGTGCGCGTACCCGCACCCTGTCAAGCAACCAATCAGTGCCCCAACGGACACATGTGCATTGGCAATCAATGCAATCTGCCTTGTACTAAGACTTCAGCTTGCGCCATTGGTGAACGCTGCTATCAACAGGTGTGTCGCAAGGTTTGCTACACCAGCAACAACTGTTTGGCTGGGGAGATTTGCAACAGTGACCGCACATGCCAACCAGGATGTGAATCGGACGCTGATTGTCCACCCACCGAATTGTGTTTGACTGGCAAATGCAAGTGCGCAAGTGGATTTATTGGCACCCCGTTCGGCTGCTCGGACATAAATGAGTGCACAGAGCAGCCCTGTCATGCATCTGCTAAATGTGAAAATATACCGGGATCCTATCGTTGCATTTGCCCTGAGGGCACTGTTGGCGATGGATATACCCAACAGGGTTGCTCGCAGCCTCGACAATGTCACAAACATGAGGATTGCGCTAATAGTTTGACATGCATACATGGCAAGTGTACAGATCCCTGTCTGCACACAGTATGTGGTGCAAATGCTCATTGCCAGGCGGAGTCACATCAATCGATGTGTACCTGTCCGGCTGGCTATCTTGGCGATCCCAATGACACAGGTGTTGGCTGCTTTAAGGTGGAGTGCATTGATCATGTGGATTGCGCCAACGATCGTGCCTGCGACGCGGAAACCAATCGCTGCATCAAACCCTGTGAACTAACCAGTTGCGGTAAGGGCAGCTGTCATGTTTTAGATCATAAATCCATTTGCGAATGCAACGAGGGATACCAGTTAGTTAATGAAGTCTGCGAGGATATTAATGAATGCCTAACACAACCCTGTCATAACACTGCCTTCTGCGACAATCTACCCGGTAGCTACAACTGCAAGTGTCCCGAGGGACTGATCGGAGATCCGCTGCAAGTTGGTTGTCGCGATCCAAATGAATGTATAAGTGATGCCGACTGCCCCACAACGGCCAGCTGTCAAAATTCGCGCTGTCGCAGTCCCTGCGAACGGGAGAATGCGTGCGGCCGCAATGCAAACTGTGAGGCACAGTCTCACAGAGCCATCTGTAGCTGTCCTGGAAATTCACGCGGTGATCCACAGCAGGAGTGTGTGCACATCGAGTGTGCCGACAATGGTGACTGTGGAGCTGACAAAGCCTGTCTGGATGCCAAGTGTATTGATCCCTGCTCGCTGCCCAATGCTTGTGGTGCGTTAGCGCGCTGCTCCGTTCAAAATCATATTGGCGTGTGCGCCTGCGAGTCGGGCAGCACCGGAGATGCTAAGCAGGGTTGTGTGCCGCTGCAGTACTGCCAACAGGATGCACAGTGTCCACAGGGCAGCATCTGCGCGCATGGAATCTGTAGTCCACTTTGCAGTAGCAATCGCGATTGTATTTCGGAGCAACTCTGCCTGCAGGGCGTCTGCCAAGCCACCTGCAAGTCAAACACGACCTGTCCACAGTTCCAGTTTTGCCAGAATAATATTTGTGCCAAGGAACTTGAGTGCAGCATCAACAGCGATTGTGGTGAGGATGAGACCTGTCTCCTCGATGCGTATGGACGTGCCCGTTGTGAATCTGTTTGTCTAGGACGCGCTGCTTGTGGTCGAAACGCAGAATGCGTTGCTCGATCTCATGCACCTGACTGCATCTGCAAGGAGGGCTTCTTTGGAGATGCCCGGTCTGGCTGTCGCAAGATTGAATGCAGTAACGATGAGGATTGTTCGAACGATAAAAGCTGCGATAATCATATGTGCAAGATTGCCTGCCTTATTGGCCAGCCATGTGGAGAGAATGCGCTTTGCACAACCGAGAATCATCGTCAAGTATGCCACTGTCAGCCCGGCTTCAGTGGTGATCCGCGTATACGTTGTGATGTTATTGACTTTTGTAAGGATGCGCCGTGCGGACCCGGCGCACGTTGTCGTAATTCGCGTGGTTCCTACAAATGCACATGTCCCACCGGTCTCGTCGGAGACCCTTACAACGAGGGCTGCCGTAGCTCTGTCGAGTGCGAAACGCACGACGACTGCCCCCCGCATGCTGCATGCACCAAAACTAACGGTGTGCCCAAGTGCCAGGACGTGTGCGCTCAGCTACAATGTGGCCCCAATGCGGAATGTGTTCCGAAAGGTCATGTAGCGCACTGTGCATGTCGCAATGGCTACGACGGCCAACCCGCTGACCGGCTGACCGGTTGCAAGCCATTGCCAGTACCCTGCCAAATCACTAGTGATTGCCCCACCAACACCTACTGCTCAGATAGCGTCTGTAAACGTAAGTACTAACACAACAAATACTAAGCCCAAAGCACCAAACCCTGGGCCTTAAACCGACTAGCAGACAAATACTAGCAACAAACTTAATTCGCTACTTACTCACTTACCAAACTAGCACGATTACTTGATGTGGTTAAATGCGTTTCCAGTCAAAAGAAAAGAACAGTGGTCGCTCAAAAACTAAACTTTTCTTAAAATACAAAAGTCGTTATTGAGTGATCACTTATTCCTTTGTCTGGAGATACAGATCCACAGAAACTGCAAGAGCTGCTCGCGTATCTCTGCGCCTAACTTTGGACTGGCCATGAACCCAATGCTACCTGTAGCATTTACTAACTGCAAACTTAACTAAATATATACACGGGACAAACAAACCAACAACACCACACGCAAAGACAGTAAAGCCAACCCAGAGTTAGGAGAACTTAATTTACTATTCTAATCCATTTCTGCAATCCTTGAAAATAGCTGCTTGCTTGCTTGACACTGAATGTGGTGCATCGGAGGTGTGCCAAGGCGGTCAATGCTTCGATCCCTGCCAACAGCCTCAGGCATGCGGCCAGAATGCCGAATGCCAGATGCACAGCCATGTGAAACAGTGCCATTGCCCGGAGGGCTTTACCGGCGATGCCGGCAAGGAATGTGTGCGTGTTCCGGTTGCTTGCGATGGCGACTGTTCGCCAGGGTACTCCTGCCGAGACTTTATGTGTCTGCCAGTCTGTCACAACGATCTGGAGTGTGCATCTAATGAGAAGTGCCTGCGTGGCAATTGCATGCGTAAGTAGCTTAGTAAGTCACCTAGTACATTCCAATTTTATCATCAACATCTTCATTTAGTGACATGTCGCGTGGACAACGATTGCTTCTTAGGCCATGTTTGCCTGCACAACAAGTGTGTCTATGGCTGCCACGTCGATGATGACTGTAGTGCCTCCGAATCTTGTCGCAACGACAAATGCATCAATCCTTGTCTTGAAAATCCATGCGGACCCAATGCCGTTTGCTCGGTGTCCAATCATCGTGCCAGCTGCAGCTGTCTAGACAACATGGTGCCCAATCCAACACCCCAAGTTGGTTGCGTACGTGCTCCACCACTGGAGTGTCGCGAGAATCGCGACTGCAGCAATGGTCTGGCTTGTTTTGAGTCAGTGTGTCGCACACTGTGCGCCGACGACGCTGGCTGTTTGACTAACGAACGTTGCCAGCAGGGCATATGTAAGCCGCTGTGTCGCCATGACAACGAGTGTGCCAACGGAGAACTATGTTTGGGTCTCAATTGCGTCACTGGATGTCGCTCTGAGCAAGGTTGCCCAAATCATTTGGCATGCGTTGGCCAGCAATGTGTTGATCCGTGCTCTGAACCCACTGCCTGTGGAACCAATGCCCTTTGCCAGGCTATCGATCATCGCAAGCAATGCACATGCCCCGAGGGACTGAGTGGTAATGCAAACGTTGCCTGCAAGGCGCCACGTACTGCCTGTGGTCGCAACGAGGACTGCGAATCAAATCAACTTTGCTATGCGGGTAGCTGTCAAGGTAAATGCCGCAACGATCAGAACTGCCTATCGGATGAGCGCTGTATGCGTGGTACTTGCCGCACCGTATGCAACACGGATAGCGCCTGTGCCCAAGGTCAGATTTGTGAGAATCGCATCTGCCAGACAGGCTGCCGCAACGATCTCAGCTGTGCCAGCGAAGAGGCCTGTGTTAACAAGAAGTGTCAAAATCCCTGCCAATCACCTGGACAGTGCGGTCAATGCGCTGAATGTCTGGTCATTAACCATGGCGTTCAATGCCAGTGTCCAGCTGCGTTTATTGGCGACGGTCTTACTGGCTGCCAGTTGCCTCCCGAGCGTTGCCATCCTGGCTGCGAATGTGACGAGAGCGGTGCTTACTGTGCTGCTAAATGCAGTCGTACAGAGGACTGCGCCTGCGGACAGCAATGTGCACGAGGCAAGTGCCGCAACAAGTGCGGCGCTAAGCGTCAGTGCACCGTTGGACAATTATGTGAACGAGGAGCTTGCATCGCTGGATGCAAATCAAATGGAGACTGTGCCGCAGATCAGAGCTGCGTAAATAAAAAATGCGTCGATCCTTGTGCCGATGATAGGGCCTGTGGACGCAATGCTCTGTGCACCGTGTCGGAGCATCGCATGCTGTGCTACTGTCCCGACGGCTATGAGGGTGAACCCAGCAAGGAGTGTGTACAATTCGAGTGTCGCCAGGATAGTGATTGTGAGTCAAGCAAACGCTGTGACCAGGGAAAGTGTCGCAATCCCTGCCTGGAATATGGTGCGTGCGGAACCAATGCTCAATGCCGTGTTGTTAACCGTAAGGCGCAATGCTCCTGCCCGCCAGACTTCGTTGGCAATCCGGCAAGTGAATGCCAGCCATTGGATGGTGGCTGCTCAAACAATCCCTGCGGCGTCAATTCAAAGTGCATTGAAGTGCCTGGTGGATACGAATGTGCTTGTATGGATGGCTGCATGGGTGATGCCCACAAAGGTTGCATATGCGAAGGGAAACTAGTGAATGCCTGCCATGAGCAACCTTGCGGCCAAAATGCTGCTTGTCGTGTACTCAACAACAATCAAGCCGAATGCTATTGCCCCGAGGACTTCCCCAATGGCGATGCCTATGTACATTGTAAGTGCCCAAGAGCATATCTCGGATCAACTATAGCTAAACCAATTTCCATTTCTTTTAGGCTATCTGACACCGCCGCAAGAAGACTGCCGTATCCTTGGTTGTGAAGCTGGTGACTGTGTGCGTCAGGGCTATGAATATGTGTGCCAACGGGGTAAGTGCCCACATACTATATTATTTGAAGTACCAAAAGTACTTTTAGTAACTAGAGTACAGCTAATGCTAATAATGTTTACCAGCGCGTCTTAAAAAGTTATCGTTGGTTTTTATACTACATACATACATACAATATAATATTATTTGGAGTAATCAGTTAGCGTTATTATCGTTATCGTTGCTGTTCTTTTTAATACATATAACTGGAGTTCAGTCAGTAACAAAACACTGATATTGTTTTTATAATATGTATTTGGTTTGATTATTTAGCTACGAGTTGTTTATAAAAAAAAAAAAAACCTTTAAACCAGCTAATTTCACTAATTCAACAGCTTTTACAGCTGACACAACAAATGTAATTCAAACTTTTTCAGTGTAGTGTGTGTTTTAATGATGATAAAAAATTAATGAATTAATTATATACGTATATATTTAACAACCTATACACATGTTCCAAGTTTTCAAGTGTAAACGTTTAAAATATCAAATCCCCGCGCACAACAAACACACACACAGACATATACAGCAAAAAGCACAACAACCAAAGCCACACCAGTTAAATGCAATATCCAAAAAAGTTCCTTCAAAAACAAAAAACCTTTAGAACAAACGTTCAATATTCATTTGCTTAAAATCGAGTGTTTGTATAACTACATAGATAATAAGAAATATTTTAAAAGAAACATACATATATTTATTACGACATTTTACCCACAACTGCTAAAATCAACGCATATGGAATATCGTGGAATGTTGCTGTCGCTATCGCGGTTACCCAATCTGTGCCTAGAACTCATTTATGAAAAATCCATTTCTCACAAAGTAACTGCAGCAAATTTAAGCTTAGTAATTTAAGCATAGCATATTTTGTTTAACTACACGTACAATACTAAACCAAAAACCAAACGACATTCAGTGCATTTGACAACACTCGTTATCGTTGAGAAAATTGACAACACAGTTCCATAAAGCTTCGAAGCTTGCGTTTATCATTAAATTCATTCAGCATTCATTCAAATTATTAGACACATGCTATCGGCTTTGAATAACCCATTTTATTTTTTTTTTTGAGTGCTAAGCTCTGCGGCATACATTACTTTATGTTTATGACACCGTCAAACGCACAGATCAGTAGAAGTATCTTTAATTATTTGTACAGTATTTTTATAACAAATGCCGCGATAGCGATACGTAGCCATTTATCACTGCTGAAAGCGAGCACTGAAAGTGCAAAAAGTGTACAACAAACAACAACACTAAATTCAACGCTTAATATTAAAAATAAAGAAAAACAGGTTATTAAAAAAGACAACAAATCCCAAAACACATCCTTAATACCTACAATAAAATATAAAATATTATCCAACATCCATGCTCCCGATTTCCCCATCCTGTGACTCCTATGCTCTACCCGCTCGTCCTCGATATAATCCATTAATCATAACCCAACGTTGTTATCCACTATTCTGCTCCCCTATGCCACTCTGTCGTTTCCCTTCGCTAAACCAAAAATAAAATATTTTTTAAAATGTTTTGTTAAATTTCTTGAATGAATGAACGAAGTCTCAGATTGGGAACTGTGGACGGGACAATTCTCACACATGGTTCACATATGCTTAACATAAATTTTTTGTTTTTTTTTATATATTGTCAGTTCAAGTGTAATCAATATAAGTCTCATTATGTATAGATAAATTACAAAACCAACAACTACTACTTTTCCATGCATTCTCTATAGCAAGCCGTAAACTTGCAATAACCCAAAATAAGGACGTTAAATTTTGTACAAAGCTCATAAAAAAATACTCGTACATATTAAGATCGTATGCTCTGAAAGCTCCTACCGCCTACCTAGAACACTTTAGCTCGTCTATTGGTTGAAAATCATTTCCGTACAGATGAAAATCTTTAAACAAACAAAACAACAATCCGAAATTTATATAAAAACTGTTGTAACTAAATTTGACTAACACTGCAAATATATTTTGGTAAACTTGATTAGTCTTTAAGTTGTATATACAAAAATTTGTATATGTGATTAATCACATATGTACATATATGCGTATACAAATGTGCCGGTTCTTTGCGGCCGCCCAACTAACCCAAAATGCAAATATAAAACCAAAACTGTAAATATTTATATACAAAATTTATTTATTGTGATTTTATTAACAACACACCATAAAAACAAGAAAAGTAAAGCTACTTAACGTACTATCCTAACGAACTTTTCCAAATTGTACTTATCAATTTTCTTTAACTCTCGCTAATATCGCTTTAGTCAAAAATTGTACCTACTGTACCTCTCAGTTTGATATTAATCTTTTTATATACCCACGCTCAGTTTTTCCCACTATCCTGCTAATTTCGTCTATCTCTGTCTGTCTTTCCTTTTTAACTTATATTATGCCTTTTTCACTCACCCAATCATCACCAATAACGTGTCTCTCGTGAGGGCAGAGCGCATGTGTTGGATGTCGTGTAATTTTCACCATAACTCAACAAGTATATACAAAAAATACGCATTAGACCAACGCGATCATTGCTAAAAATAAAAAAAGAGAATAAAAAAAACATGTCCATTGATCAAAATGATATTAGTTGGGCAAATTAAGCGCAAGTCTCTCTATCTTTACACCCGTTTACACACACTCGTTATATAATAATTGGTTATTCATCAAGGATTGTAACTATTGCTCACTCGATCTTATTTGTATCTATAAGACTGCTTGCTTGCTCGCTGCTCGAAGACTTATCAAATTCATTTAAATCAACCAACAAAAGCAATTAATCTACATACCAAACCACAGCAGATACCTACTTTTAATTATATATTATATACACAAAAATGACAATTTGCAAGCTTATATAGAAACAACCTGAATAAATGTGAGATGTTCCCTTCACAGTTCTGCAATTTGATATTGACGTTGACTACAAATTAAAATTATGTCTACTAATAACTGTTGCTGTCTGACCCTAAAGATCACTAACTGCACCAAACTGAACTCAATTCGTTATATATATACTTAAATTTGTATTTCCTCTTTCAACATTTTCTACAATGACCCTATCTGATCACAATTTGACAAAATCCCAAATTAATGTTCTATTACTTTAACAAATCCCGTGCACAAAACCCAAAACCCAAAATCAAAACCACAGTAATCCCACTGACATTTATTTGAAAACGAAAAAAAAATATATATACATAAAAATACACACCCCAAACCCCAACCACATACACAAATACTCAAACAAAACAAAATCAAACCAAACCAAAGAATACCAATTGAAAAAATCAACCAATACTTGATTATACTGTTATATATTGTCTTGTTTAAGTTTTTCTATTTTTGTTTTTTAGAAAATTATAGCTTTAAGTTTCTTATCTGAGTTCCCAACATTTGAAATCCCTTCAATTCTGTGTACTCCAAGTACTACCAACAAAAATACTTACCCTCCGCTTCAACCAAAAAAACTTTTTCTGTTGCCTGTCAAGTTTAAAAAAAAAAAACAATTCTAAATGATTTCATCTTCGCACTTATGCTCTTACCTTAAATACGTTCAAAAAAAAGAAAAGAGTCAATTTTGTTTAGGGTATCTATCTATCGTGTATACCACTGAATAGTTGAGTGCACCCAACGATTAACATAGTATATACAACCAAAAACCTGTCTATCTCTCTCTCTCTCTCGCTCGCTCGCTCGCTCTCCGCTGCTGCTGTTACAAAACGTTATAGACACCGAACAATGCTACTCAGATACGGATTGTCCAAGTGAAAAATCATGCCTACAAGGACACTGCACCGATCCTTGTACAATGCGTGGCGCGTGTGGCACAAATGCTCTATGTCAAACTGTGCTGCATCGTCCACGCTGCTCCTGTCCCAGCTGTCACATAGGTCGACCCGAGGTCGAGTGCAAACTGGATCCGAAATGTGTGCCAGAAGACACTGACCCTAAGACTAAGGATCAAATAACATGCACTAACGATGCTGAATGCCCAGAGACATTGCAATGCGGCCAATACGGCCAATGTACAGATCCTTGCAACAACCCCCTGTTCATCTGTGAGAATAACAAAAAATGTGAAACGCGTCGTCATCAGCCTGTTTGCATATGCAAATCAGGCTTTATTGTCAATGAATACGGTGAATTAACCTGTGCACCAGATAAGCGAGAATGCTATCGCGATGATGACTGTGCTTCAAACATGGCCTGCACGGATGGCAAGTGCCGCAACCCATGCATAGTTCCACTAGGCCGTGCACCAATTTGTGCAGAGAATAAGTCCTGTGAAGTGCGAGATCATATTCCCGTATGTATTTGCATGCATGACTGCCAGCCATCGATATCGATATGTTTGCGCGATGCTGGCTGCCCGGCAGGCTTGGCATGTCGAAATTATCAGTGCGTCGATCCGTGCAAGTTTGCCACATGTGCATCCAACTCGCCATGCATTGTTGAGGATCACAAGCCGATATGTAAATTCTGCCCAACTGGATATAGAGCCGATGCCAAGTATGGATGTCAAAAAGGTAAAGCACAAAAGTACTCTCTCTCACAACTCTGTCAAGTGAAAGTACCTTATGTCTCTGTCTCGTTTATCTCTGTTTCCTGCCTCCTCTCACACGCTCTCACTTTTTGCTAGATCTGTTTTAATGTCTGTCCCCTCACAAACAAACACACACAAACAATTGATTACCTAGCGAAATATGTTGACTAAAGACACAGCTCAATATTTCGTGCCTTGTCAATTTATTTCCTTGCATATTGTGTAAATGTATATAGAAATGAGGAATTAACCAACTATTCTCGAATTAAGCTTTCTCTTGACAGCATATGGTCTAACGATAATCGATTATGAAAGCTAATCCACGAACCCAGTCATAAAATCAGGACTACTCGTAATGCCCGTCTAGCTTGAAACCAAAGCTTTAACAAAAGCGCAATAACAAAATTAGAAAAACTGCTATCAAAATTATTGATGATTGTCCGTAATCGTGACCCCTTATTTGTTGGGGTTGGCGCGTCAACAATAACAGAAACAAAAAATCGTATACAAATACAAAGCAACTCTTCTGAACATTCACACACGCTCATGCTCACAATGATATTAATGCCTCTTGAAAACTATAAATATCTTAACCCATGACTCTAAATAAACGGTAACTAGATGTAATACTAATGGTATTAAAAACTATAAAAATCCAATATGTAGCTAACTAATAGTAAAAACAATCGTTTCTAATTTGAAATTATCTAACCGTAAAATAATTTTTACTAAATTTTGTACCGAATTTTTTTTTGCCACAGTTAAAGAAAATTTAGCTCACAGCCTCGAAAATATATAGCAATGCCCAAGGTTCCCCTGTATATATATATAGTGCACCTTCCACCTTTGTTGTAGCTGTACACTTATCTATTTTATATTAATTTGTAAATATTTTAACGATTTGTATTATTTAAAATTTTATACTTTATTTTTAATATGTACAAAAATACTCCACTCGAAAAAAAACTATATAATTAAAAAACAAGCAGCTAAGCCAGGTGGCAACTGTACCTCACACGAAGATTGCAGTGATGCGCATCAATGCGGATCGTCTGGTCAATGTATCGATCTCTGCCAGACAGCTTGTAAGGCCTCAGTTAAGTGCGTCACAAAAGCACACGTTATTACTGAATGCATTTGCTCAACGGCTACGAAAAACCAAACCATTTCCAACTGTACACCGACTGACATACCTCAGACTACTGAATACCAACAAAGCGAGACGACAGGTGCTCCAAACACCAAGTATACCGTCATGATTTTGGCAAACCAAACAGAAATGCGTACTCGATACACTGACATTGAAGCCGAGAGCGATACAACCAGTTCTTTTGACAGTACAACAGAGTTATATAAAACTACAAAGCAGCTAATCATTGACAAAACCTTAACATCTATACCTGTTAAATCAACTACTTCATCTGTTATAAAAACCCCAAAAACTTTTACTTCCCACCCCACTGATTTGGATCAAACAACGCAGGGCCTAGCAGTGGACTTACTTTATACAGAAACAACTACCCTTCCTCCAGTAAAAATGACAACCTTCGTTACCATAGAAACTACAAGCCCTGAAACTACGACTAAGGAGCTCACAACAACACAAGATTCCACTTTAAATCTGATCTCTGACGTACCTACAACTCCATCTTCTATAAAATCTCAAAAACCATACACCGAATCCACTTTATCTACTGTTACCGAGAAAACAACAGTTCCAACAGAATTTAAACCAACAACCTATGAAACCACTAAAACCTATCTACCAGAAAACACACTTTCGGACGGCCCCACAGAGGTACCATTTTCTAGACAATCAACTACTAAAACTACTGGTGTGACTTCCGTTACATCAGAAAGATTTCCTTCCCCTGCTACTCAAGTTACTTCTGGCCCTGAAACCACGACTTCGGAGCATATTGCTACCGATATACCTAGTCCATCCTCCATAACAACTCAAAGAACATATACCGAATCTACTACACCTGCTATCAGCGACGAAACTACAGTCGCAGTTGATGTAACCACTAAAACCCATCCAATAGATAAAACATTTTCGGAGGGATCCACAGAGGTACCATTTTCTTCAGAATCAACTACCCTATCGACAATGACAGAGCAAACAACTACTCCTGGTGTGAGTTCCTTTACATCAGAAAGAATTCCTTCCCCTGCTACTCAAGCTATACCTAGCCCACCCTCCATAACAACTCAAAGAACATATACCGAATCTACTACACCTGCTATCAGCGACGAAACTACAGTCGCAGTTGATGTAACCACTAAAACCCATCCAATAGATAAAACATTTTCGGAGGGATCCACAGAGGTACCATTTTCTACAGAATCAACTACCCTATCGACAATGACAGAGCAAACAACTACTCCTGGTGTGACTTCCATTACATCAGAAAGAATTCCTTCCCCTGCCACTCAAGTTACTTCTGGCCCTGAAACCACGACTTCGGACCATATTGCTACCGATATACCTAGCCCACCCTCCATAACAACTCAAAGAACATATACCGAATCTACTTCACCTGCTATCAGCGACGAAACTACAGTCGCAGTTGATGTAACCACTAAAACCCATCCAATAGATAAAACATTTTCGGAGGGATCCACAGAGGTACCATTTTCTTCCGAATCAACTACCCTATCGACAATGACAGAGCAAACAACTACTCCTGGTGTGAGTTCTTTTACATCAGAAAGAATTCCTTCCCCTGCCACTCAAGTTACTTCTGGCCCTGAAACCACGACTTCGGACCATATTGCTACCGATATACCTAGCCCACCCTCCATAACAACTCAAAGAACATATACCGAATATACTACACCTGCTATCAGCGACGAAACTACAGTCGCAGTTGATGTAAACACTAAAACCCATCCAATAGATAAAACATTTTCGGAGGGATCCACAGAGGTACCATTTTCTTCCGAATCAACTACCCTATCGACAATGACAGAGCAAACAACTACTCTTGGTGTGGGTTCCTTTACATCAGAAAGAATTCCTTCCCCTGCCACTCAAGCTACTTCTGGCCCTGAAACCACGACTTCGGAGCATATTGCTACCGACATACCTAGCCCACCCTCCATAACAACTCAAAGAACATTTACCGAATCTACTACACCTGCTATCAGCGACGAAACTACAGTCGCAGTTGATGTAACCACTAAAACCCATCTAGAAGATAAAACATTTTCGGAGAGATCCACAGAGGAACAATTTTCTACAGAATCAACTACCCTATCGACAATGACAGAGCAAACAACTACTCCTGGTGTGACTTCCATTGCATCAGAAAGAATTCCTTCCCCTGCTACTCAAGTTACTTCTGGCCCTGAAACCACGACTTCGGAGCATATTGCTACCGATATACCTAGCCCATCCTCCATAACAACTCAAAGAACATATACCGAATCTACTACACCTGCTATCAGCGACGAAACTACAGTCGCAGTTGATGTAACCACTAAAACCCATCCAATAGATAAAACATTTTCGCAGGGATCCACAGAGGTACCATTTTATTCAGAATCAACTACCCTATCGACAATGACAGAGCAAACAACTACTCCTGGTGTGAGTTCCTTTACATCAGAAAGAATTCCTTCCCCTGCCACTCAAGCTACTTCTGGCCCTGAAACCACGACTTCGGAGCATATTGCTACCGACATACCTAGCCCACCCTCCATAACAACTCAAAGAACATATACCGAATCTACTACACCTGCTATCAGCGACGAAACTACAGTCGCAGTTGATGTAACCACTAAAACCCATCCAATAGATAAAACATTTTCGGAGGGATCCACAGAGGTACCATTTTCTACAGAATCAACTACCCTATCGACAATGACAGAGCAAACAACTACTCCTGGTGTGAGTTCTTTTACATCAGAAAGAATTCCTTCCCCTGCCACTCAAGTTACTTCTGGCCCTGAAACCACGACTTCGGACCATATTGCTACCGATATACCTAGCCCACCCTCCATAACAACTCAAAGAACATATACCGAATCTACTACACCTGCTATCAGCGACGAAACTACAGTCGCAGTTGATGTAACCACTAAAACCCATCCAATAGATAAAACATTTTCGGAGGGATCCACAGAGGTACCATTTTCTTCAGAATCAACTACCCTATCGACAATGACAGAGCAAACAACTACTCCTGGTGTGAGTTCCTTTACATCAGAAAGAATTCCTTCCCCTGCCACTCAAGCTACTTCTGGCCCTGAAATCACGACTTCGGAGCATATTGCTACCGATATACCTAGCCCACCCTCCATAACAACTCAAAGAACATATACCGAATCTACTACACCTGCTATCAGCGACGAAACTACAGTCGCAGTTGATGTAACCACTAAAACCCATCCAATAGATAAAACATTTTCGGAGGGATCCACAGAGGTACCATTTTCTTCCGAATCAACTACCCTATCAACAATGACAGAGCAAACAACTACTCCTGGTGTGAGTTCCTTTACATCAGAAAGAATTCCTTCCCCTGCCACTCAAGCTACTTCTGGCCCTGAAACCACGACTTCGGAGCATATTGCTACTGATATACCTAGCCCACCCTCCATAACAACTCAAAGAACATATACCGAATCTACTACACCTGCTATCAGCGACGAAACTACAGTCGCAGTTGATGTAACCACTAAAACCCATCCAATAGATAAAACATTTTCGGAGGGATCCACAGAGGTACCATTTTCTTCAGAATCAACTACTCTATCGACAATGACAGAGCAAACAACTACTCCTGGTGTGAGTTCCTTTACATCAGAAAGAATTCCTTCCCCTGCCACTCAAGTTACTTCTGGCCCTGAAACCACGACTTCGGACCATATTGCTACCGATATACCTAGCCCACCCTCCATAACAACTCAAAGAACATATACCGAATCTACTACACCTGCTATCAGCGACGAAACTACAGTCGCAGTTGATGTAACCACTAAAACCCATCCAATAGATAAAACATTTTCGGAGGGATCCACAGAGGTACCATTTTCTACAGAATCAACTACCCTATCGACAATGACAGAGCAAACAACTACTCCTGGTGTGAGTTTCTTTACATCAGAAAGAATTCCTTCCCCTGCCACTCAAGTTACTTCTGGCCCTCAAACCACGACTTCGGACCATATTGCTACCGATATACCTAGCCCACCCTCCATAACAACTCAAAGAACATATACCGAATCTACTACACCTGCTATCAGCGACGAAACTACAGTCGCAGTTGATGTAACCACTAAAACCCATCCAATAGATAAAACATTTTCGGAGGGATCCACAGAGGTACCATTTTCTTCCGAATCAACTACCCTATCGACAATGACAGAGCAAACAACTACTCCTGGTGTGAGTTCCTTTACATCAGAAAGAATTCCTTCCCCTGCCACTCAAGTTACTTCTGGCCCTGCAACCACGACTTCGGACCATATTGCTTCCGATATACCTAGCCCATCCTCCATAACAACTCAAAGAACATATACCGAATCTACTACACCTGCTATCAGCGACGAAACTACAGTCGCAGTTGATGTAACCACTAAAACCCATCCAATAGATAAAACATTTTCGGAGGGATCCACAGAGGTACCATTTTCTTCAGAATCAACTACCCTATCGACAATGACAGAGCAAACAACTACTCCTGGTGTGAGTTCCTTTACATCAGAAAGAATTCCTTCCCCTGCCACTCAAGCTACTTCTGGCCCTGAAATCACGACTTCGGAGCATATTGCTACCGATATACCTAGCCCACCCTCCATAACAACTCAAAGAACATATACCGAATCTACTACACCTGCTATCAGCGACGAAACTACAGTCGCAGTTGATGTAACCACTAAAACCCATCCAATAGATAAAACATTTTCGGAGGGATCCACAGAGGTACCATTTTCTTCCGAATCAACTACCCTATCAACAATGACAGATCAAACAACTACTCCTGGTGTGAGTTCCTTTACATCAGAAAGAATTCCTTCCCCTGCCACTCAAGCTACTTCTGGCCCTGAAACCACGACTTCGGAGCATATTGCTACCGATATACCTAGCCCACCCTCCACAACAACTCAAAGAACATATACCGAATCTACTACACCTGCTATCAGCGACGAAACTACAGTCGCAGTTGATGTAACCACTAAAACCCATCCAATAGATAAAACATTTTCGGAGGGATCCACAGAGGTACCATTTTCTACAGAATCAACTACCCTATCGACAATGACAGAGCAAACAACTACTCCTGGTGTGAGTTCCTTTACATCAGAAAGAATTCCTTCCCCTGCCACTCAAGTTACTTATGGCCCTGAAACCACGACTTCGGACCATATTGCTACCGATATACCTAGCCCACCCTCCATAACAACTCAAAGAACATATACCGTATCTACTCCACCTGCTATCAGCGACGGAACCACATTCGCAATTGATGTAACCACTAAAACACATCCAATAGATAAAACATTTTCGGAGGGATCCACAGAGGTTCCATTTTCTACAGAATCAACTACCCTATCGACAATGACAGAGCAAACAACTACTCCTGGTGTTATTTCCTTTACATCAGAAAGAATTCCTTCCCCTGCCACTCAAGTTACTTCTGGCCCTGAAACCACGACTTCGGACCATATTGCTACCGATATACCTAGCCCACCCTCCATAACAACTCAAAGAACATATACCGAATCTACTACACCTGCTATCAGCGACGAAACTACAGTCGCAGTTGATGTAACCACTAAAACCCATCCAATAGATAAAACATTTTCGGAGGGATCCACAGAGGTACCATTTTCTTCAGAATCAACTACCCTATCGACAATGACAGAGCAAACAACTACTCCTAGTGTGACTTCCATTACATCAGAAAGAATTTCTTCCCCTGCTACTCAAGTTACTTCTGGTCCTGAAACAACGACTTCGGAGCATATTGCTACCGATATACCTAGCCCATCCTCCATAACAACTCAAAGAACATATACCGAATCTGCTCCACCTGCTATCAGCGACGAAACTACAGTCGCAGTTGATGTAACCACTAAAACCCATCCAATAGATAAAACATTTTCGGAGGGATCCACAGAGGTACCATTTTCTTCAGAATCAACTACCCTATCGACAATGACAGAGCAAACAACTACTCCTAGTGTGACTTCCATTACATCAGAAAGAATTTCTTCCCCTGCTACTCAAGTTACTTCTGGCCCTGAAACAACGACTTCGGAGCATATTGCTACCGATATACCTAGCCCACCCTCCATAACAACTCAAAGAACATATACCGAATCTACTACACCTGCTATCAGCGACGAAACTACAGTCGCAGTTGATGTAACCACTAAAACCCATCCAATAGATAAAACATTTTCGGAGGGATCCACAGAGGTACCATTTTCTACAGAATCAACTACCCTATCGACAATGACAGAGCAAACAACTACTCCTGGTGTGAGTTCCTTTACATCAGAAAGAATTCCTTCCCCTGCCACTAAAGTTACTTCTGGCCCTGAAACCACGACTTCGGACCATATTGCTACCGATATACCTAGCCCACCCTCCATAACAACTCAAAGAACATATACCGAATCTACTACACCTGCTATCAGCGACGAAACTACAGTCGCAGTTGATGTAACCACTAAAACCCATCCAATAGATAAAACATTTTCGGAGGGATCCACAGAGGTACCATTTTCTTCAGAATCAACTACCCTATCGACAATGACAGAGCAAACAACTTCTCCTGGTGTGAGTTTCTTTACATCAGAAAGAATTCCTTCCCCTGCCACTCAAGTTACTTCTGGCCCTGAAACCACGACTTCGGAGCATATTGCTTCCGATATACCTAGCCCATCCTCCATAACAACTCAAAGAACATATACCGAATCTGCTCCACCTGCTATCAGCGACGGAACCACATTCGCAATTGATGTAACCACTACAACACATCCAAAAGATAAAACATTTTCGGAGGGATCCACAGAGGTTCCATTTTCTACAGAATCAACTACCCTATCGACAATGACAGAGCAAACAACTACTCCTGGTGTGAGTTCCTTTACATCAGAAGTTACATTACAAGTTACTTCTGGCCCTGAAACCACGACTTCGGACCATATTGCTACCGATATACCTAGCCCACCCTCCATAACAACTCAAAGAACATATACCGAATCTACTACACCTGCTATCAGCGACGAAACTACAGTCGCAGTTGATGTAACCACTAAAACCCATCCAATAGATAAAACATTTTCGGAGGGATCCACAGAGGTACCATTTTCTTCAGAATCAACTACTCTATCGACAATGACAGAGCAAACAACTACTCCGGGTGTGACTTCCATTACATCAGAAAGAATTCCTTCCCCTGCCACTCAAGTTACTTCTGGCCCTGAAACCACGACTTCGGACCATATTGCTACCGATATACCTAGCCCACCCTCCATAACAACTCAAAGAACATATACCGAATCTACTACACCTGCTATCAGCGACGAAACTACAGTCGCAGTTGATGTAACCACTAAAACCCATCCAATAGATAAAACATTTTCGGAGGGATCCACAGAGGTACCATTTTCTTCAGAATCAACTACCCTATCGACAATGACAGAGCAAACAACTACTCCTAGTGTGACTTCCATTACATCAGAAAGAATTTCTTCCCCTGCTACTCAAGTTACTTCTGGCCCTGAAACAACGACTTCGGAGCATATTGCTACCGATATACCTAGCCCATCCTCCATAACAACTCAAAGAACATATACCGAATCTGCTCCACCTGCTATCAGCGACGGAACCACATTCGCAATTGATGTAACCACTACAACACATCCAAAAGATAAAACATTTTCGCAGGGATCCACAGAGGTTCCATTTTTCACAGAATTAACTACCCTATCGACAATGACAGAGCAAACAACTACTCCTGGTGTGAGTTCCATTACACCAGATAGAATTCCTTCCCCTGCCACTCAAGTTACTTCTGGCCCTGAAACCACGACTTCGGACCATATTGCTACCGATACACCTAGCCCACCCTCCATAACAACTCAAAGAACATATACCGAATCTACTACACCTGCTATCAGCGACGAAACTACAGTCGCAGTTGATGTAACCACTAAAACCCATCCAATAGATAAAACATTTTCGGAGGGATCCACAGAGGTACCATTTTCTTCAGAATCAACTACCCTATCGACAATGACAGAGCAAACAACTACTCCTGGTGTGAGTTCCTTTACATCAGAAAGAATTCCTTCCCCTGCCACTCAAGTTACTTCTGGCCCTGAAACCACGACTTCGGACCATATTGCTACCGATATACCTAGCCCACCCTCCATAACAACTCAAAGAACATATACCGAATCTACTACACCTGCTATCAGCGACGAAACTACAGTCGCAGTTGATGTAACCACTAAAACCCATCCAATAGATAAAACATTTTCGGAGGGATCCACAGAGGTACCATTTTCTTCAGAATCAACTACTCCATCGACAATGACAGAGCAAACAACTACTCCGGGTGTGAGTTCCTTTACATCAGAAAGAATTCCTTCCCCTGCCACTCAAGTTACTTATGGCCCTGAAACCACGACTTCTGAGCATATTGCTACCGATATACCTAGCCCATCCTCCATAACAACTCAAAGAACATATACCGTATCTACTCCGCCGGCTATCAGCGACGAAACCACAGTTGCAATTGATGTAACCACTAAAACCCATCCGGATGATAAAACATTTTCGGAGAGATCCACAGAGGAACCATTTTCTACAGAATCAACTACCCTATCGACAATGACAGAGCAAACAACTACTCCTGGTGTGACTTCCTTTACATCAGAAAGAATTCCTTCCCCTGCCACTCAAGCTACTTCTGGCCCTGAAACCACGACTCTGGAGCATATTGCTACCGATATACCTAGCCCACCCTCCATAACAACTCAAAGAACATATACCGAATCTACTACACCTGCTATCAGCGACGAAACTACAGTCGCAGTTGATGTAACCACTAAAACCCATCCAATAGATAAAAAATTTTCGGAGGGATCCACAGAGGTACCATTTTCTTCAGAATCAACTACCCTATCGACAATGACAGAGCAAACAACTACTCCTGGTGTGAGTTCCTTTACATCAGAAAGAATTCCTTCCCCTGCCACTCAAGCTACTTCTGGCCCTGAAACCACGACTTCGGAGCATATTGCTACCGACATACCTAGCCCACCCTCCATAACAACTCAAAGAACATATACCGAATATACTACACCTGCTATCAGCGACGAAACTACAGTCGCAGTTGATGTAACCACTAAAACCCATCCAATAGATAAAACATTTTCGGAGGGATCCACAGAGGTACCATTTTCTACAGAATCAACTACCCTATCGACAATGACAGAGCAAACAACTACTCCTGGTGTGAGTTCCTTTACATCAGAAAGAATTCCTTCCCGTGCCACTCAAGCTACTTCTGGCCCTGAAACCACGACTTCGGAGCATATTGCTACCGATATACCTAGCCCACCCTCCATAACAACTCAAAGAACATATACCGAATCTACTACACCTGCTATCAGCGACGAAACTACAGTCGCAGTTGATGTAACCACTAAAACCCATCCAATAGATAAAACATTTTCGGAGGGATCCACAGAGGTACCATTTTCTTCCGAATCAACTACCCTATCGACAATGACAGAGCAAACAACTACTCCTGGTGTGAGTTCCTTTACATCAGAAAGAATTCCTTCCCCTGCCACTCAAGCTACTTCTGGCCCTGAAACCACGACTTCGGAGCATATTGCTACCGATATACCTAGCCCACCCTCCATAACAACTCAAAGAACATATACCGAATCTACTACACCTGCTATCAGCGACGAAACTACAGTCGCAGTTGATGTAACCACTAAAACCCATCCAATAGATAAAACATTTTCGGAGGGATCCACAGAGGTACCATTTTCTTCCGAGTCAACTACCCTATCGACAATGACAGAGCAAACAACTACTCCTGGTGTGAGTTCCTTTACATCAGAAAGAATTCCTTCGCCTGCCACTCAAGCTACTTCTGGCCCTGAAACCACGACTTCGGAGCATATTGCTACCGATATACCTAGCCCACCCTCCATAACAACTCAAAGAACATATACCGAATCTACTACACCTGCTATCAGCGACGAAACTACAGTCGCAGTTGATGTAACCACTAAAACCCATCCAATAGATAAAACATTTTCGGAGGGATCCACAGAGGTACCATTTTCTTCAGAATCAACTACGCTATCGACAATGACAGAGCAATCAACTACTCCTGGTGTGACTTCCATTACATCAGAAAGAATTCCTTCCCCTGCCACTCAAGCTACTTCTGGCCCTGAAACCACGACTTCGGACCATATTGCTACCGATATACCTAGCCCATCCTCCATAACAACTCAAAGAACATACACCGAATCTACTCCACCTGCTTTCAGCGAAACCACAGTTGCAATTATGATTTCGCAACCCACAACCACTAGAACACATCCAACAGATAAAACATTTTCGCAAAGTTCCACTGCGATGCCACTTTCTACAGAGTCAACTACTATATCGACAATATCTGATATCACAACTATCTCGGCAATAACGGAACATTTTACTACTGATGCCGAATTGTCTCGTGTTCCAATCACAACGATAAATAATTCGGTTCCCTTCTTTTATACTTCGATGGGCTATCCGGTCGATCTGAGTACTACTACGGTACAGTCAATTACGGAAGTTTCGCTCAGTTCTACTGTTACAAAGATTACGACACTGACAGATGACCAGACGACCGAATTTTTACCTACATGTACAATAACAAACGATTGTTCTGATGACGAAATATGCTTAAAAGCAAACTGCATTAGGCCTTGCGAATATTATGAATCGCTTTGTAATGTTCAGAACTTTACTGTGTGTCGTACATTGAACCACACCGCTATGTGCTATTGTGATACCGCCGCAGATGTAAATAAACCCGGTTGCTCCTTTAATGCAGGTAACTAAAGCTGTGTATGTAAATGTTAAGTCTTATATTAGGAATCCACTTGATCTCTTTCAATTGAATGAATTGCAAAGAACCACAGGGTTGCGGTGAAAGTTCTATTGGCACCCGTGGCATAAACTACTTAAATCGCCAGTGCATCTGCCAATACCTAGAAGCCTACTTCAATATGATGTCATTGTCTTGTTCTTCTTCCGTTCTTTCTGGAAATTTCATCACTCCTTCTCCCACTTGTGCCAAAAAATGGCCAGACCGGCTAAATGGCTGGCACGTGCATGTTTTAATTTTTTTTTCGTTCTGTTCCTTGCAATTCAATCCCAGTGTTTTCCTATATGAATGGCATTAAGCGCTCCAAATTATACTTCATTTATAAGTCTCCCCCTGGCTCTTATCACTGGCTCTACTGCTGTCATTCGTATATATGTATGTGCCTGCACCCATCACAACAACCCATTATAAAAACACCACTTGGAAGTCGATGTATGTGTTCACAAATGGAGCAATAAATGTTCTAACCCAAGTTTGAGTGTTTACTTTTTCTAGTCCTTGATCCTTCGTTCATGTTAGTTGCCTGCTTTGTGTTCGCCTGTCTGCCTGCTGCAAGTACGTGTATCATCAAGTCCTACATCATATCACATCATGTTGAAAGTCGACAACTCGACAACTTTCGGGATTTGCTCGATGTGCATGTTATATTTCAGTGCTACGATATCATCTTTATGTGTTCCAAAAGACAATTTCAGTTGATATTTGTTGTATTTAGTACATATGTTTGTTTGTACATATCTATTCATTATATCTTTATGTACACAAATTTTGCGTGTAGTAAGTTTTATTTGTAGGTTAACCGTAGTCTATCTCAACAATAACATGGTTTTGCAGGTGATAGTATTTTACTAACTGGTGTTGTATAGTTTAAGGCTTTTCAATAAATTGCACTAACCCATAAAATCCTTATTGCTTGCTTGCATGTGTATATGTTGTATATTGCGACAACACAAACCGCTCAACAAAAACGTAACAACATATAATTTTAAATACTTATAAGCTTTATAGTGTTAGATGTGCTAGTATGCGCTTTTATGGCAGCATAAGAACAAATAATTCAAATTATTATTTAAACTAACAGCATTGAAAAATTCAAGAAAAACTACCTATCAAACAGGTTTCTTAAAGAAAACACACCAAACAAATGAATTTAACATATTTAAATGAATGTCCAAACCGAAATATTACTCAAAGCCTTATCTAATGCAAACAATTTGCTTACTTTGCAACGAACTCACAAATTTTTCAACAGAGATTGGTTGTGCATCAAGCGATGAGTGCCCCACGCAACAGTCTTGTGTAAATTCTCTTTGTGTGGATCCTTGCGCATATGAAAATCCCTGCGGTCGCAGTGACGAGTGCCGCGTTATTGCTCATCAACCAGTTTGTGCCAGCGGTGGGTTTTATTTCTCAAACTGTGTTCCAGCTCAATAGAAACAATGACTTTACTTATACATACATATTTTGATTTTCAGTCTGCGAATGTCAGCGAAAATCGGATTGTCGTAATGGTTTTGAGTGTGATGGTTGCAACTGCCGCGATAGTAAGTATTATTAATTGTGGACGAGAGTTTTGAAGTGTGTTATTTAATATAATGATCACATTATAGCAACGGGACGCACTCCTGGTTGTGAACACTGTCCGCCAGGCGCGAACTGTGATCCTACAACTGGCGCCTGTATTAAAGGTACGTACAAGTTCTCATTTTACTCAGTATTAAAAGGTGCATACAGCAATAACAAAAACGAGGCAATGCCTGAACACTAACAAGTGTAAATATAGTTCTGTGTATATATGTGTAATATAAAATAACCACCCTTTACCCATGTAAATATGTCTCTCTCCCTAGCTAATGTAACAATAACAACTAGTACTACCAAGAAAACCACAGTGAAACCAACAACAACAACAACAGCACAAACAACAACCACAAAACCAACAACAACAGCTAACCCAATTACTGGCGATATGTTGCCAACATTTATCAAGGCTACTACCACAAGCACCACTTCTACTAGCACTACTGAAACAAGCACAATCATAAGCGCTACTAACAAAACCAGCACGACAAAACCACCTGTTGAGACCACAACTCTAAAATCTGGGCACACAAAAGGCTATCGGGATGGTGAAAACAATATAACCGATACGCCAACTCCAAGGCCCTTGATCACAACAACAACACTCGGCAGCACTGATAGTGGCAGACGTACCACAACGCCAAAAATGAAGACAACACGACTTGATACCTCAAATGAGATTCCTGATACGACAACGATGACCAGCACAACGGCCTGGCCTACGGAGCTACCAACTAGAGCAGGCACAACCACGGAAATCGATGATTTTATCACTGTGCACACAACCACATCACCACCATTGGCCAACACCACAGATATTACAATAATTAACCCATGTACAGTAGATACTAACTGTGCTCCTAACGAGCACTGTAAGCTGGGGCGTTGCCAAAAGAAAGGTATAAACATTCGTCTATACAATTGGCTATGCTGTCACTTTCGGTACCAAAAATGTGAAAATAATTTTTGCCTTAATAATTATTTTGTAAATATTTTATGATGATCTCTAAATATTACTACACATGTATAAGTACCAAAGTGACAAGTGTGCAATTCACATTCCCAACATGTAATATATGTCACAAAAAAAAAAAAAACGTTTTCTTCGGGGTGCCGAAGATTGAGTACACTTGCAAAATAATTCTTTCTTTCACGTGATTAACGATTGCATTTGTTACGCTTTTAAATTAAAATAAAATATTTTTTCCAAATTTCCAGCAAGAGTATTCATAAACGATATAATCTGTACATAATATAATGCAAACATGACAACTAAGTTTCTTGTAAATATGAGAACCAACTGAATTTAAGTCTAAAATATTTACTTTGCATTCATGCGTTAACTAATCAACTTATATAATACAACTGCTAACCAACTTAATGATTTCTAACAAGTAGAACCACCGGGCACACCCAAAACACCTGAGCCATGTCAATCGAACAACGATTGTATTGAAAGCGAGGCCTGCTACATGGGTCTGTGCCATGATCCCTGCGAATTTGCCAAGATTTGTGCTTCAAGTGCAAAATGTACAGCGAAGAGTCATCGACCCATTTGCAGCTGCCCACAGGGCCATGAGGGCAATCCAATGGTCAAGTGTGTGCCCACCGAAACTTCAAGTAAGCAACTAATAAATTAATCAACAATTTCATTTGATACATCAACTTAATACAACTAAGTAGTAATCATCGGTGGCAACTTAATGACTGGTCAAGGCTTCAAAATAATGCTGTCTCTTTTTTTTCCCCCATAGTCGAATGCTCAGACAACTCCGATTGCGGAATTACGAAGGCCTGTATCAATGATCGTTGCCAGCATCCCTGTGATGTTCATGATCCTTGCGCTCAAAATGCAGTTTGTATCAATGCAAATCATGCGGCCGATTGCAGTTGTGTGGATGGTTATCAGGGCAACGGTCTTATCGGTTGCCAGCCAGGTTAGTAGCTAGTTAGAGCCAGCACTTGTTGCACTTTTGCTATCCTCAAGTGATCCCATGCTAATGTGACACCAAATGTTCATTTCCTAAAACGTATCTCTTTCTCTCTCCTTTTATACACTGTACAAATTCCCCGTACACCTGTCAACACATGTAAAAAATAAATTGTACCGCCCCGACTCACGTACAACAACAACAACAACACGAATTGATTTATAAATACACAAAACAATACGCACCGTAACAATAATCCAAAAAAAAAAAATAGCACGCACCCACGTTTGCCAATACAACGAGGATTGTCCACCTAATAAGCTATGCGATCGCCTTAATCGTCGATGCATCAATCCCTGCCAAGAGGATTCCTGCGGAGAGAACGCAGAGTGTGTGCCGGTAAATCATGGCATTGACTGTCGCTGTCTACCCGGATACCTGGGTAATGCCTATGTTTTGTGCCAGCAATCACAGGGCTGTCGCGCCGATTCCGAATGCGATTCAAGCCAGGCATGCATAAATGGCAAATGTACATCACCTTGTCAGTGTGGTGCCTACGCTCTGTGTGATGTGATCAACCATCGTGGCGTATGCAAGTGCCCACCGGGATACAATGGCAACCCAGAGATAGGTTGTAGTCCACCACAGAATCCATGCGATCCAAACCCATGCGGCCTTAACGCGCAGTGTGAGCTTGACAATGGCAATCCCATATGCTTCTGTCCGAAAGGACTAACTGGTAATCCCTTCAAAAATTGCAGTAAGTATTTTGTTGCCTTTAAACGGCTGTAAAAATATATTGAACGTTCTCAACTTGCAGTACCCGAGGGCGATGAGTGCACACCAAATCCATGTGGTCAAAATTCTGGCTGTCGTCGTGTAAACGGTGCTCCAGTTTGCTTCTGTCTTCCTGAATACGAAGGTCAACCTCCATTGATAGCTTGTGAGCTTCCGTCTAATCCTTGCGAGCTTTCCCCATGTGGTCCCAACACGCAGTGTGCGGTGTTGAGCAATGGATTCTCTCAATGTACCTGTTTACCTGGCTATGTGGAGAGCCCCAACACCATACGCGGCTGCGTTGAACCCATCAATCCCTGTGAACCGAATCCCTGTGGCACAGGTGCTATCTGTGACTCATCCCGCCAGCCAGTCTGCTACTGTCCGGACAATAAGATTGGAAATCCCTTCAGAATTTGTGAAAAACCTGCCGTATCTATTGAACTGTGCCAACCCGGACCATGTGGTCGCAATGCCGACTGTTATGTGGCTGGAAATCGGGAGGAATGCTACTGCCGTTCAGGCTATGTAGGAGACGCTTACCAGGGCTGCCGTGAACCTAGTCGCAGTGTTTGTGATCCCAACCCTTGTGGACCAAACGCCAATTGCGTTGTTGCCGGGGACGGTCAGACCGCTTGTGTCTGTCCCGAAGGTCTGTCCGGTGATCCTACATCGCTGGTCGGTTGCCATGGCTACGAATGTCAAGTGGATGCCGACTGTCCACAAAGCAGGGCTTGCATGGGCTTCCGTTGCTACGACCCATGCCCCGGCGCCTGCGGCTATGGAGCCAACTGTCGTGTGGAACAACATCATCCGGTGTGCTCTTGCAATGCGGGTCTCACTGGAAACCCTGGCTTGCGTTGTTTTGCTCTGGATCAACCCAAGGCCAGCCCATGTGTGCCAAGTCCGTGTGGCTTAAATAGCGAGTGCAAGTTGCTCAATAACCGTGCTGTCTGCTCTTGTCTACCTGGATATCTGGGGGATCCTCAGTCGGGCTGTAAGCCGGAGTGCGACATCAATTCGGACTGTGGAGAATCGCTGTCGTGTATCAACCATAAGTGCATAGATCCTTGTGCTGGCACTATCTGCGGCATAAATGCCATTTGTAATGTGCGCCAACACACGCCAGTCTGCCACTGTCTGGATGGATTTGCTGGAGATGCATTTCTGCAGTGCGTGCCCATTGGAGTTTTAAAGAACGTTTCACGTGATCCTTGTGCACCTTCTCCTTGTGGACCTAGTGATGTGTGCTCTGTTTTTGGCGATGGTGTGGCACTTTGTGATCCTTGCTTTGGCCCCAATGCCCAGCAAAATCCGCGCTGCCGGCCAGAATGTATTGCCAACTCAGACTGTCCCTTCGATCGAGCCTGTTTGGGTCAACGTTGTTTGGATCCCTGCCCTGGCTCCTGTGGACGCAATGCCGTTTGCAATGTGTACGAGCATAACCCAGTTTGTGCTTGCCCCACTGGACTCTATGGTAATCCCTACGAACAATGCGCACCGCCATCACCAATTGTGCCAACTCCCTCGGCCAGTTGTGCCAAGCTGCAGTGTGGACCCAATGCGGACTGTAAACGCCAAAGCGGTGGCTTGGCGTGCGTCTGTCGCAAGGGTTACTTTGGTAATCCCTACTTAGGCTGTCGTCCGGAGTGCGTGCTCAACAGCGACTGTTCGGCGGACAAATCATGCGTTAACTCTAAGTGCGTTGACAGTTGTAATGGCGTCTGTGGTATTAATGCCGTGTGTCGCGTCGTCAACCATGCACCAGTTTGTGTGTGCGCCGAGGGCTATAGTGGCGATGCCTTCGTGGCTTGCAATCCATACTATCTACCCCCAGTGACACCACCTGAACGTCGCAATCCGTGCGAACCTTCGCCGTGTGGCCCTAACTCACGTTGTTTAGCTGCTGATGGATATGCGGCTTGCTCTTGTCTTCCCAACTTTAAGGGTGCTCCACCTGTTTGCCAACCAGAGTGTGTGGTCAGCTCGGAATGTGCTCCTAGTCAAGCGTGTATCAATCAACGCTGTGCAGATCCCTGTCCAGGCACCTGCGGCATTGGTGCGCGATGCGAGGTACTGAATCATAATCCGATTTGCTCATGTGAAGCACAATTCGAGGGTGATCCCTTCGTAGCATGCTCACGCATACCTGAACCTCAACCAGATGGCAAATCTCCATCAAACCCTTGCGTTCCATCACCTTGCGGTCCCAATTCAATATGCCAAATCAAACAGAACCGACCTGTCTGTTCCTGTGTGGCGAATTACATAGGCAGTCCTCCATTCTGTCGTCCTGAATGCACGCTGAGCAGTGAATGCCCTGCCGACAAGGCCTGCATACAGGAGAAGTGCCAGAATCCTTGCTCCAATACCTGTGGTCATAATGCGCGCTGCACAGTTGTTGCACACTCAGCTCATTGTAGCTGTGATTCTGGCTACGAGGGTGACGCGTTCGTGGGCTGCTCAAGGGTCATTGAGCAAAGTAAGTTAAAGTTGCTATTTCTAATTTATCCTCAATCTTGACTTTATTTATCTGCCACAGAGCCACATGATCATGTTAATCCCTGCTATCCAAATCCTTGTGCTGAGAATGCAGTGTGCACACCGCACAATCATGCTGCTCGCTGCAGCTGCATTGAGCCCTACAATGGAGATCCTTATAGCACCGGCTGTCGTCCAGAATGTATTTACAACTCGGAGTGTCCATCATCACTGGCCTGCATTAAGCAGCACTGCCGTAATCCCTGCACTGGTGCCTGTGGTCCCAGTTCTGAATGTGCAGTCGTCAATCATTTGCCAACGTGCAGTTGCGCTCGTGGTTTCGAGGGTGATCCCTTCGTAGGCTGCAAACGCACGCCAATTGGACCCATCAGCGTCTGCGAACCAAATCCTTGTGGTCCAAATAGCATATGCCGTACTGTAGAGGGTCATCCTACATGCAGCTGCCAAGTTGGTTATTTCGGGGCACCACCCACATGTCGACCAGAATGCGTTGTGAGTTCCGAGTGTGCTCAACATTTGGCATGTATCAATCAGAAGTGCGCTGATCCATGCAGTGGCACATGCGGCTTCAATGCCAAGTGTCAAGTAAATAATCACAATCCTGTCTGCTCCTGCCCTAAGGAATACGTAGGTGATCCGTTTGAACAATGTGTGCCTAAACGTGAGTAGTAACTAAATTAAATTAATTGTAATCTTGTGCTTAACATGGCTTGCTTTTTCAGCTCCTGAACCACGACTCCCCATTAATCCCTGCTTGCCAAATCCCTGTGGACCAAATGCAAAGTGCCGTGATGTAAATAATCGTGCCGAGTGCTCTTGTTTACCTAACATGTTCGGTGCTCCACCTAGCTGCCGACCCGAGTGCGTCATAAATCAAGACTGCCCCTCAAATCGCGCCTGTATACGCCAGCGCTGCGAAGATCCTTGCATTGGTACTTGTGGATTTAATGCACTGTGTACCACACAGAATCATCAGCCCAAGTGCAGTTGCATTGAAAACTACGAAGGCGATCCATATACTGGCTGCAATATGCATCAAAGTAAGTCCATACTTTTCAACTATTTGCTATCCTTTCCAAGCGCCCGATTGCCTTTCTGTGATCAGACAAAAGCGCCCAAATGTTTTATAATGTTGTATGTTCTTTTCAGTGGTGTTTTAGAATTAAGGAGCTTATGGTATTGGTCCTATGCATGTTATTTTTATTGTGTACAAATATAATTATACTTCATCTACCTGTACCCAGTACTTATTAGTAGATTATTGGCTATTAAATAATTGATCTGACTGTATCCTTGAATGAATTGACATTCAATCTCTTTATATCCTGGTAGATTTCAAACTTAAAATCAAAACTTCGAAATGTTACGTTTTCAAAGCAATTTTTTATAACAGTTCAATTAGAATTATCACACAGCATACATGATGCTAAAAAATACTGGGTGTATGGTGTTAAATAGTCGGTCTTTATCGACTAGTTTGTTTTGTATATGCCTAGCTCGTAAGCTTACTCTGTAAACTGTATCTTTACTATATTTTACTGTATGTATCATTCCTGCTTGCTATTTCCATGCCCATTTCAATATCTGTGCCTATGAACAGTTGTGGTGGCCGAAATACCCTCTGATCCATGCTATCCATCACCATGTGGTGCAAATGCCATTTGTCGCGAACGAAACGGTGCCGGCTCATGCAGCTGTATTCAGAACTATTTTGGTGATCCATACATTAATTGCCGACCCGAATGTGTGCAAAATAGCGATTGCCCCGGCAGCCAGGCCTGCATTAATATGAAGTGTCGCGACCCGTGTGCCAATGCTTGTGGTTTCAATGCAATATGTCGCGTTGCCAACCATCAGCCAATGTGCAGTTGTGATCCCGGTTTCACAGGCAATCCCCTGCGCGTCTGCGTGGAACGACCCTCAAGTATGCAGTCTCAACTAACAGATTTAGAATTTTTAATGACCATGACTTATACACCTGTTCTTAGATATGTACCTGCCACTGCCGAAAGATCAGTGCAGACCCTCTCCCTGCGGCCTCTTTAGCACTTGTCACGTTGTTGGTAGTCGTCCAGTCTGTGCTTGCTTGCCAGACTACATGGGCAGTCCACCCAATTGCAAGCCCGAATGTCTGACAAGTGCAGAGTGCTCCTCAGATAGGGCCTGCATTAATCAGAGATGCCGTGATCCCTGTCCTGGCACGTGTGGCTATAATGCACGCTGTCGCACCACCAACCATTCGCCAATCTGCAGCTGCTATGACGGCTACACTGGTGACCCATTCCACCAATGCTCGCCAGAGCGAAGTATGTGCCCCACATTCCCTATTTTTAGGCAGTCTTAATCTAAATTTTTTAACCTTGACATGCTTGTAGAGCCAACGCCCATTCCCGATCCGATTATACCGGCAAATCCCTGTGTACCATCGCCTTGTGGTCCCAACTCGCAGTGTCAGGCCGCAAGTAGTGGAGCCGTCTGCGCCTGCATCAACAACTACATAGGACGTCCACCTTCATGCCGTCCCGAATGCAGTATTAACTCTGAGTGCCCGGCCCGCATGGCCTGTATGAATGCACGCTGCGCCGATCCTTGTATTGGCTCCTGTGGCAATAACGCGCTTTGTCATGTTAGCTTCCATGCACCCGTGTGCATGTGCCAGCCAGGCTACACGGGAGATCCATTCTCCGGGTGTTACAAGGTTTTAGAAAGTACGTCCTGTTCCTAACACACTCTAGCCCCCAATTTTTGTGTTCACATACTCAAAACTGTTATTTGTTAACCACCACCAGCACCAATAGAAACAACACAACCTTGCCGTCCCAGCCCTTGTGGCCTGAACGCATTATGTGAGGAACGCAATCGCGCAGCGTCTTGCAAATGCTTGGCTGAATACTTTGGCGATCCATACATCGAATGCCGACCCGAATGTGTTATCAACTCTGATTGCCCCAAATCACGCGCCTGCGTCAACCAGAAATGTGTCGACCCATGCCCAGGCATGTGCGGCCATAGTGCTTTGTGCGCCGTATTCAATCATGCTCCCAATTGTGAATGCTTACCGGGCTATACAGGAAACCCTATTGTAGGGTGTCATTTAGTGCCCGAAACGCCGCGCTGTAAGAATCTGACCATAGCTAGAAATGCACTTAGAATAACCCCAATTAATAGCACACCTTCCAATGCGTCTAGATCCCGATCCGATTGTGCCGGAAAATCCATGTCAACCCTCACCATGTGGTCTATATAGCAACTGTCGTGCACTCAACGGTCATGCAGTCTGCTCGTGCGTTCCCAATTATGTAGGCGCACCACCCAACTGTAGACCCGAATGCATGAGCAGTTCAGAATGCAGTCAGGATAAGTCGTGCCTCAACGAGCGCTGCAAAGACCCCTGTCCCGGTACATGCGGCAACAATGCGCTCTGTCGCGTCGTCAATCACAACCCTATTTGTTCCTGCAGCCCAGGTTATACTGGTGATCCATTCGTACGCTGTTTACCACAAGAACGTAAGAAACCGTCATTGCATCCCATCATCACATAAAAGTTAGCCTCGGCTTGCTTTCCTCATATCATCCATGCCCACCTCATCTAAACTATTTATATTTATGTCTATATATATATATTTCTTTTTTATATGTACAATATTATGTGGTGCATGCTGTTATCATATTTGGTGTTTTGGTAAATGTAGAACGCCCCATCATAAAAGATCACATCAATCCATGTGTGCCCTCGCCATGTGGACCCAGCTCGCAATGTAGGGTGTCGGCGGCTAATGAGCAACCCGTGTGCTCATGCTTGCAACATTATGTGGGTAGGGCGCCTAATTGCCGACCCGAATGCACCTCGAACTCCGAGTGCGCTGGCAATATGGCTTGCATCAATCTGCGCTGCCAGGATCCCTGTGTGGGCACCTGCGGCAGTCAGACCACTTGCCTTGTAAATAATCATAGACCAATTTGCCGTTGCCTTGATGGTTATGCCGGTGATCCATTCTCTGAGTGTAGTCCACAAAGTAAGCGCTTAACGCTCAGCGGAATAAAATGTCTGAATACCCTCATATTAAACCTGTAAATTTTTCCTAGTTATTGTACCGCCTGAAATTGCCGAGCCCTGCAATCCTAGTCCCTGTGGCGCCAATGCCCTTTGCAAGGAACGCAATGGCGTTGGCTCCTGCACCTGCCTGCCCGAATACAGTGGCGATCCGTATACAGAGTGCCGCCCGGAATGTGTGCTTAACAGTGACTGCTCGAAAAATCGAGCCTGCCTTAACAACAAGTGCCGTGATCCCTGTCCAGGTGTCTGCGGCGTTGCCGCCGAGTGCCACGTCATCAATCACTCGCCTAGCTGCAGTTGTCCATCCGGTTTTACGGGCAATCCATCACAGTATTGCCGCGAAATACCCAAATGTAGTGTATTCCTAAAAACTCAAGATCAGACCCCTTTAGTAATATTTAATACCAATTTAACAGTGGCCCCTCCTGTTCAACCATGTCAACCCTCACCGTGCGGACCCTATAGCCAGTGTCGCGAGGTAAACGGCCATGCGGTCTGTTCATGCGTTGCCAATTATGTTGGTGCACCGCCCGCCTGTCGTCCCGAGTGCTCGGTTAGCTCTGAGTGCTCGCAAGACAAGGCGTGCATGAATCTCCGCTGTGTAGACCCATGTCCAGGCACCTGTGGCAACCAAGCTGTCTGCAAGGTGACAAATCACAACCCGATTTGTTCTTGCCCAGCTGGCTATAGTGGTGATCCGTTTGTGCGTTGCACACCGTGGCAGCAAGAGCCAGAAACACCCAAATCCAATGAGAACCCTTGCGTGCCAAGTCCGTGCGGTCCCAACTCGCAGTGTCGCGTGGTCGGTGAGACAGGAATCTGCTCGTGCCTGCCTAATTACATTGGACGAGCGCCTAATTGTCGCCCCGAATGCACACAAAACTCAGAATGCCCGGCCAATTTGGCCTGTATCAATGAGCATTGCAAAGATCCTTGCCCCGGCTCCTGTGGCTTTAATGCATACTGTAACGTCGTAAATCATTCTCCGGTTTGCACCTGCGAGAGCGGCTATTCTGGCGATCCATTTGCAGGCTGCAATCCGCAACGTAAGAACATAAATTTAGTCAAATAAGATTAGACCTAATCGCTTGTCTGCAATGTATGACCCTTAGCTATCGCCATACCCGAAGAACGTTTGACACCCTGCGTACCCTCACCCTGCGGCCCCAATGCTGAATGTCGGGAACGCAATGGTGCCGGCTCATGCACCTGTCTCGCCGAGTATTTCGGTGATCCGTACAGCGGCTGCCGTCCAGAGTGTGTAGTTAACAGTGACTGTGCACGCGACAGATCCTGCATTAACCAAAAATGTGCGGACCCTTGTCCGGGCGTTTGTGGCTTAAACGCAGAGTGTCGCGTGTCCAATCATTTGCCAAGCTGCAACTGCCTGGCCGGCTACACTGGAAACCCATCAAGTGCCTGCCGAGAAATACCTCAACTACCTGAGCCACGTAGGTCTACGAAACAACAGAAGAACTTGCACACAACTGACCACGTTACCCATTACTATTTGTAGCCATAACCCATGAGAATCCCTGTGTGCCCTCACCCTGTGGTCCGTACAGTCAATGTCGTGAGATAAACAATCATGCCGTGTGCTCCTGTCAACCTAGTTTTATTGGCTCGGCGCCCAACTGCAGGCCTGAGTGCATTGTTAGCTCGGACTGCGCACAAGACCTGAACTGTCAGAATCAAAAGTGCGTTGACCCGTGTCCGGGTACTTGTGGTATTGAGGCGCGTTGCCAGGTCATTAACCACTATCCTGCATGTTCCTGTGCCCCAGGCTTTACTGGAGATCCTTTCAATCGATGTACTCGAGTAATATGTAAGCATGAGTAGTCCAATCTAATGCCCAAGCCAGTTGGACAAAGATTAGGATGGGCCTAGATCCAATTAATGTTTATAATCCTGTCCAGCTGGCTCTGGCTATCTTTTTATTTCCTGCATGTATATAAATCCTTCACCTTAATGTTCTCTATTTTTTCTACTTTATGTTTTGATTTTATGTACACTCTACCAATTACTCTACACTATCCGAACTTCCCAACTATACTATGTATCTGTAAATGTGTTATTGTGTGTTATGTAACGAACAACTTCAACTATCTGGCATGTCTGGCTTGGGTTGGCTATGTAGTGGACCCAACACCCAAAGATTCTGGTAATCCCTGTGTGCCCTCACCCTGCGGATCTAACTCCAAATGCATCGATGTGCGCGGTTCTCCTGCATGCTCTTGTCTGCCCGACTATCTCGGACGGCCCCCCAATTGTCGACCCGAATGCATGACTAGTCCCGACTGCCCAGCCAACTTGGCCTGTGTTAACCAGCGCTGCGCAAATCCATGTATTGGTGCATGCGGAATACACTCACAATGTACTGTTATCAAGCATAATCCAAACTGTCAGTGCGAGCCTGGTTACACAGGCGATCCATTCTCCGGCTGTGCAATTATACAACAAAGTATAAATACCTACAGTCTGTAATATATTGGCAATCTCTAACATATATATTTTCTCTTTCTTCCTTCCCATTACTTGCTTTTATGCAGTGTTACCAACGGAAGCACCACGGAATCCCTGCAATCCATCTCCATGCGGTGCAAACGCCATCTGTCGCGAACGCAATGGCGCTGGCTCATGCGCATGCCTGCCTGAATATTTTGGTGACCCGTACAGCGGCTGTCGTCCGGAATGTGTTCAGAATGCTGATTGCGATCGTTCACGTGCGTGCACTAACAACAAGTGCCAAGATCCCTGTCCCGGCGCCTGTGGCATCAATGCCGAGTGCCGTGTTTTGAATCATGCACCAAACTGTCAATGCTTCAATGGTTACACAGGCGATCCACATCGCTCGTGCGCACCAATTGAAGTGGTCACACGTCGTCCAGAGAATCCTTGCCAACCCTCACCATGTGGTCCTAATAGCCACTGTCATGACACAAACAGCCATGCGGTATGCAGCTGCGTTGAAGGCTATATTGGAGCACCACCCAGTTGCAAACCCGAATGTGTGGTTAGCTCTGAGTGTGCACAGAATCGTGCCTGCATTAATCAGAAATGCGCTGATCCCTGTCGTGGCGCTTGCGGAGAGAATGCCAAGTGTCAAGTAGTCAATCACAATCCCATCTGCAGTTGTGTGCCAGGCATGACCGGAGATCCCATATCGGGCTGTGTGCAGGATGTCGGCAAAAGCACCGAAAACCCATGTGTACCATCGCCATGCGGCCCGAACTCCATATGCCGTGAGATTGGACAACAGGCTGCTTGCTCTTGCCAGGCCAACTACATAGGACGTCCGCCCAGCTGTCGACCAGAGTGTACCAACAACGACGAGTGCCAAAATCATCTCTCCTGCCAAAACGAACGCTGCATCGACCCATGTCCAGGCTCATGTGGCAGTAACGCCATCTGCCAAGTTGTTCAGCATAATGCTGTTTGTTCCTGTGCCGATGGATACGAAGGTGATCCGCTGTTTGGTTGCCAGCTCATCGCACCTGTCTTGCCCAAGCAACCACCTACATCACCATGTGAACCCTCACCATGCGGCCCGCATGCCGAGTGCCGTGAACGCAACGGTGCTGGAGCCTGCTACTGCCATGATGGTTTTGAGGGTAATCCATACGAAACGCAGCGGGGTTGCCGTCGTGAATGCGAGATCAATGACGAGTGCAGTCCAGCCCAGGCATGCGTACGCTTCAAATGTATTGATCCATGTGCCAATATGTGCGGCGAGTTTGCCATTTGTACTGTGGATAACCATGTGCCCACCTGCATGTGCCCAGAGAGTTACAGCGGTGATCCGTTCTTTAGCTGCAGACCAGTGCCGGTTACTCCGCCACCAATTTTAAATCCTTGTGTACCATCGCCTTGTGGACCAAATAGTAACTGTCGCAGCATCAACAATCAAGCTGTGTGCTCATGCCAGTCGGGTTTCGTCAACCAACCACCAAACTGCCGTCCTGAGTGCGTTGTCAGTGCTGAATGCGCACCAGAGCGCGCCTGCGTGAACAACAAGTGCGTGGATCCTTGCCTGCACACATGCGGCATTCGTGCTATCTGTAGCACCAAAAATCACAGCCCCATCTGCACATGTCCCCGCGGCATGACGGGTGATCCGTTTGTTCAATGCTCCAAGATACGTAAGTAGTCAAATATATTAAAGCAACTTGATCTAACAAAATCAATTTAATTTATTTAGCCATCACACATGATGTTACAACACCCGAACCACCAGCTCCATCGTGCGTGCCATCGCCTTGCGGACCAAATTCCAAGTGCCAAATTGTTGGTGGAAGTCCGGCTTGCTCCTGCCTTCCGGACTTTATTGGAGCCCCACCACGATGCCGACCAGAGTGCGTGCTAAACTCGGAATGCGGACCGACCGAGGCGTGTATCAATCAAAAGTGTCGTGATCCTTGTCCCGGCTCGTGTGGCTTTGAGGCCAAGTGCCATGTACTTAACCACCTGCCAATCTGCAACTGTATTGAGGGCTTTACTGGCGATCCATTTATACGATGCAGCAAACTGCCAGAGGTGAAGGTTGTGCCACGTCCTGACGATCCTTGCAGCCCCAATCCCTGCGGGCCAAATGCTGACTGCTTTAGCGGTGAGTGTCGCTGTCAGAACAATTATCAAGGTAACCCCTATGATGGCTGTCGACCTGAATGCACACTGTCCGCCGACTGTTCGAGGGATAAGGCCTGCATGCGCAACAAATGTGTTGATCCCTGCCCAGGCACCTGTGGAAAAAATGCCGTCTGTGAAGTTATGAATCACATACCTGTCTGCTCATGCCAACAGGGCTTTGAGGGTGATCCATTTACCAATTGTCGTGTAAAACCGATTGAACCTACTCCCGAAATCAGAGCCTGCTCACCTACGCCTTGCGGTGCCAATAGTCAGTGTCGCGATGTAAATGGGCATGCTGTTTGTTCATGCTTGGAAGGCTTTATTGGAGCACCGCCACAATGTAGACCGGAATGTGTCGTGTCTAGCGAGTGCTCAGCGCTCCAAGCTTGTGTAAATAGGAAGTGCGTAGATCCTTGCACAGGTGCATGTGGCATCGAGGCTCGCTGTGAGGTTATCAATCACAGCCCCATCTGCGGTTGCCCACCAGGCACAACCGGTGATCCATTCAAGGGCTGCAGTGAAATACCTATGCAAAAAGATGTTGATCAAGTCACTCCGCCCAGCGATGTCTGCGTGCCATCACCTTGTGGACCAAACTCTATATGCAAATCCGATGTAAACGGACCTGTTTGCCAATGCCTGCCTGAATACTTTGGAGCACCACCCAACTGCCGTGTCGAATGCATTATTAATCCCGATTGCCCATCGACACAGGCCTGCATTAACAACAAATGTCGCGATCCCTGCCCTGGCTCATGTGGAACAAACTCCGAGTGCCGCGTCATTGGACACTCTGTCTCCTGCTCATGCCCACCAGGATACGCTGGCAATGCTTTTGTACAATGCGTGCAACAGCGCGAAGAGCAACCCAAGCCCTGCGAGCCTTCACCATGTGGCTCTAATGCCGAATGCATTGAACGCAATGGCGCTGCCGCCTGCAAATGTATTGATGAATACCAAGGCAACCCCTACGAGGGCTGTAGACCAGAGTGTGTGCTAAGCTCAGACTGTCCCTCAGACAAAGCCTGCATAAGGAACAAGTGTCAAGACCCATGCCCTGGCATCTGTGGCTCCAATGCGCAATGCTATGCAACCAACCATGTGCCCAACTGCGTCTGTAACGATGGTTACACTGGCGATCCATTCTCCAACTGCCGTCGCGTCGAACCAACAACGCCTGCACCAGTCGGTGATCCATGCAGCCCATCGCCATGCGGCCCTAACAGCAAATGTCGTGTTTCCAATGGCTTGGGCGTGTGCTCATGCCTTGAGAACTTTATTGGAGCACCACCCAACTGTAAGCCTGAGTGCACAGTGAATGCGGAATGTCCACAGAACAAGGCGTGTCACAAGTTCCGTTGCGCTAACCCGTGCGCGGGCACTTGCGGTATCAATGCCAAGTGTGAAGCTATCAACCACAATCCTATCTGCAGTTGTCCGCTGGACATGACCGGTGATCCATTTGCACGCTGTTATCCAGCACCCGAAGTGGCTGAACCCAAGGATAGCCCCAAGGAGAAGAATCCATGTCAGCCATCGCCATGCGGCCTCTATGGAGAGTGTCGCGTGCGCGGTGATCAGGCCTCCTGCTCCTGCCTGCCCACTTACATTGGAGCACCACCCAACTGCCGACCCGAGTGCATTGTGAACACAGATTGCGCCTCAAATCGTGCCTGCATTGCTGAGAAGTGTCGCGATCCCTGCGATGGTTCCTGCGGCATCAACTCTGAGTGCCGGATACAAAATCACCTAGCTATTTGCACGTGCCGTGGAGGCTTTACTGGCGATCCATTTGATCAATGCGTTGAAATTGTTGAGAAGACGACACAACCTCCAATTACATCTCAAGATCCCTGCGACCTGCAGCCATGTGGTGCCAACGCTGACTGCCGTAATGGAATATGCAGCTGCCTACCTGAATACCATGGTGATCCCTACACTGGTTGTCGCCCAGAATGTACGCTCAGTACCGACTGCTCACCTAACAAGGCTTGCCTGAACAAAAAGTGCGTCGATCCATGCCCTGGCACCTGTGGCCAGAACGCACAATGCGATGTTTCAAATCATATACCCATCTGCAGCTGCATGCAAGGCTACACGGGCGATCCGTTTGTGCACTGCCGTCAAGAGACTCAAGTCGCTAGGGATCCATGCCAGCCGAATCCCTGTGGACCTAATAGCTTGTGCCATGTTTCCGCTCAGGGTGCTGTCTGTGCTTGTCAGCCAGGCATGTTGGGTTCCCCACCTGCCTGCAAGCCCGAGTGTGTTGTCAGCTCAGAGTGTTCACTGCAAACGGCATGTATCCAAAAGAAATGCGTCGATCCGTGTCCAGGAGCCTGTGGCCAGTTTGCTCGTTGTCAAGTGATAAACCATAATCCTTCATGCTCATGCAACACGGGATACACAGGCGATCCGTTCACACGCTGCTACCAAGAAGAACGAAAGCCCACGCCAGTGGGTCCAACCAACCTTTGTGTACCCTCGCCATGCGGACCCAATTCGGAATGCAAAGAGCTAAATGGCAATCCAGCCTGCTCGTGTGCGCCCACATTTATTGGAACACCCCCTAACTGTCGACCAGAGTGCAGCATCAATCCAGAATGTTCACCGACTAAAGCATGCATCCGCCAAAAGTGCGCCGATCCTTGTGTGGGTGCCTGCGGATTCAATGCCCGTTGCACTGTTGCCAATCATCAACCCATCTGTACATGTGATGTGGGCTACACTGGAGATCCATTTACCGGCTGCCAACAAGAACAAGGTAGGAACCCGTTTTCATTTATTACACACAACATATTCGTAGCTAGGTCAGGGCGTAAACTAGCTTGGTTTTGGTTGCTTAATTGGACTCATATTGTCCATTTACCCGTACACTTGCCTTATAGCCGGAGCTTCACTGATGAATCACTGCAATTACACATAATCGCAATTGTTTACGCCCTGATAGGAAAAACAGAAAATGAAACTCACACGCGGTACCTCTAAAGTCAAAAATTGTTTTTGTTTTAAATAAAATCTTAATAATAATTATTATGATTTTAAAATTGCCCCTGATCTCAATTTATACCCTAACGAACCCATACGATATTTCTGTTTCATATTTTTCAAATGCGCATTAGAATAAGTTATAAATTGTTACAAATGTGTTTTAATTTGCAATTGAAGTTGTGACAATTGCACTTAATGTTATTTTTATTGTTATATTCTACATGTTTTTCTGTGTTACACATCCACCGTACAATTCACTCTTTACACACGCACAACCCGTTCTAATGCGCATAGTTGTTGAGATATTTACACAAACAATTTACACTATTTTAAATTAAAAGTTTTAGTTGCAGCACACACAAGCACAATGCATTGCAAAAAAAGTGTTTCCATGTATGCATAAGAATTATTTTGTTTTTATACACTTTGGTAAAATGCAAATTTCAAGGCGCAAAGTTCTGTACGAGTTGTCTGAATTATTGTTGCTTTTGAAAGTGTTTGTGTGCGGCAGTAGCAAAAATTTTTAATTAGTTTAAGTTTATATATTTTTTGAACTTTTTATATTTGCTTTACAATGCCTTTAACGCCTAAATACAATATGCAAACTTTTGCCACGCCTCTTTACCGCCTTATATACAATATATTATTACGTAAAATGCCTCACCAAAACGCCTTGAATCGACTTAACCCATGATTTGTTATTTGTTAAGCTTTGGGAAGTAATATTTTTTGATCCTGTTGTCGAATTGATTTTGGACCCATGAATTGCTTTTACTTACCCCTGAATTTGAAACCCTAACCACCAATTGACATACAAAATCCCTCGAAATTGAATACTGCGTTGTTGTCGCCCAAAATTGTTTGCCCTTAAAAGACTATCAACAAATACTAGTCAAAAAACACCAAAAGTATATGAAACTAAAAAGCGCTTACTGATTCTTACCAAATAGTTTATTAAATACCTTAATATTTAGATATATAACTCTGTAGAACCAATTACTTAGTTTTTTAACAAAAATGCAAATAAATAAATTAAAATAAGCTGCCACAAAACACTTGTTTTAATTACGTCACAAGTGCAAACGTAATGTTCATGTTACGTTATGCAACACTGCACAAAGACACTGCGCACCGCACCACACAAAAGAACACGGCAACGCACTGCGTTTAACAACCACACTAAAAACTTAACTCAACGCGTCGTAATCACATCAAGTGACCAAAATAAAAATGTTAATTGAAACAAGCCAACACCTAATATGTGCTCTAATCCCACTGCCAAAATCAAAACAAAACCAAAACCCAATTGGATTAATCAACTGCAAAACTGCTAAAACTAAAGCCACTTCCAGGTGTGTTCGATCGTACTAAACCCGCATCACTTAAGAAAAGTAACTAAAGTTTTTGCCAAAACTCTTCTCTTCCACTATCTCTAATTTGCCCAATATCTCTCGCGAGTACAGACCGGATAGTCAATGAACAGGTTACACCCTGTGAACCAAATCCGTGCGGATCAAACGCCGTTTGCCGAGAACGCAATGGTATTGGCGCTTGCCAATGTCTGCCCGATTACTTTGGCGATCCCTACCAGTCGTGTCGACCGGAGTGTGTACGAAATTCCGACTGCCCATCGAACAAGGCGTGCCAGCAGCAAAAGTGTAGCGATCCCTGTCCAGGCACTTGTGGCACGAATGCCGACTGCAGAGTAACAAATCATCTACCCACATGCACATGTCGCAGCGGTTACACTGGTGATCCTTACCGTTACTGCCATGTGGAACCAACTCAACGTAAGCTCAACACAAATGACCAGCTGAACAACGACTACAAGATACCCTTTACAGCTATTCGTCTGGCCGAACCTAGTCAACCCTGCCGCCCCTCACCGTGTGGTCCCAATTCCCAGTGCCGCGAGCTGAATGGTCAGGCGGTTTGCTCTTGTCTCGAACTCTACATCGGTTTACCACCCAACTGTCGACCCGAGTGTGTATTGAGCACCGAATGCCCAACTGAAAAAGCGTGTATAAGTCAAAGATGTCAGGATCCTTGTCCCGGTACCTGCGGCATCAATGCCGAGTGCCGTGTGCGTAATCACAGTCCACTTTGTCAGTGTCGTCGCGGTTTTACGGGTGACGCCTTCACACGTTGTTATGTATTGCCACGTAAGCGAATGCGTCCTGATTCTTGTTCACCATATCACAGCCAAGTTGCTTGTTCCAATTTAGCACCAACACCGGCCATCGAACGTGTCGAGCGTGATCCTTGTGTGCCTTCGCCCTGTGGCTTGAATAGTCAGTGCCGTAATGTCCAAGGCGTACCATCCTGCTCATGCCTTCAAGAATACATTGGCATACCACCAAATTGCCGACCCGAATGCACTATCAGTGCTGAGTGCACCTCAAACATGGCTTGCATACGCGAAAAGTGTATAGATCCATGTCCCGGTTCCTGCGGCTATGATGCTGACTGCAGTGTCGTTAACCATACTCCAATATGTACTTGTCCCTCAGGTTATACTGGGGATCCGTTCAGCAGCTGTCGCCTGGCCCCGCCAGAGCCTGTTTTAAGTGAGTTTCCTAAAAAATGTCTAAGGTTATTCCATACCTAAGTGTCTCTTAACTCTAGACGAGTACGTTGATCGTTGCCAACCTTCGCCGTGCGGTCCAAATGCCCAATGCAACGACGGCGTCTGCAGCTGTTTGCCAGAATATCATGGTGATCCCTACTCCGGCTGTCGACCGGAATGTGTGCTTAACTCTGATTGTTCTCGAAACAAAGCCTGTCTGCGCAGCAAATGCTCTAATCCGTGCCCGGGCACTTGTGGCGAGAATGCCATTTGCGATGTCATCAATCATATACCTATGTGCCGGTGCCCCGATGGTACTGCCGGTAGCGCCTTTATACGCTGCACTCCTACGCCGAGTACGTCGAATGTATATTTTCCTTTCTCTGTTTTCCCTTCTAATCATCGGTATGCCTCCACAGAAATTGTAGTCACAACCAATCCTTGCCAGCCTTCGCCCTGCGGTCCTAATTCCCAATGCCGAGATGTCAATCAGCAGGCTGTTTGCTCTTGTTTGCCGAGCTTTATTGGCTCGCCACCCACCTGCAGGCCTGAATGTACATCCAATGCCGAGTGTGCACCTACCCAGGCGTGCCTAAATCAGCGCTGTGGTGACCCATGCCCTGGCACTTGTGGCGTGGGCGCCAATTGCGCTGTGGTCAACCACAGTCCCTTCTGCACATGTCCTGTGCGCTTCACCGGTAACCCTTTCATACGTTGCCAGCCACAAAGTAAGAAAACCTTAGTAATACTTTAAAAAAAAGCCATTCACAATTTTAATCAACTTGTAGTCGAACCTGTGCGTGACATTCAGCCTACTAATCCTTGCCAACCATCACCATGTGGTCCCTACTCCCAGTGTCGCGCCATTGGCGAGGCACCTGCTTGTTCATGTCTTGAAACCTACATAGGGCGTCCACCAAACTGTCGACCAGAATGCGTCACTAGCTCAGATTGCAGCAGCCAACTAGCGTGCATCAACCAAAAATGCGTTGATCCGTGTCCAGGTCGCTGTGGGCTAAACGCTGAGTGTCGCGTCGTAAGCCATGCAGTGCAGTGCATCTGCCAGCAAGGCTTCACCGGTGACCCCTTCGTACAGTGCAACCCAGAAATCGTACGAGACGTCGAAGTGCGCACACCTTGCAACCCCAGCCCTTGTGGAGCCAATGCCGTTTGCCGCGAGCGCGATGGTGCTGGTTCCTGCCAGTGCCTTCCGGAATACTTTGGCAATCCTTACGATGGCTGCCGGCCGGAGTGCGTGATGGATTCTGACTGCCCGTCGAACCGTGCTTGCCAACAGCAAAAGTGTCAAGATCCATGCCCCGGTACCTGCGGCCAAAACGCCAACTGTCAGGTTGTCAACCACCTGCCATCCTGCAATTGCTTCCCTGGCTACATAGGCGATCCGTATCGCCTTTGTACACGTCCCGCCGAACGTAAGGGATTACGAACTTCTCACTTTCACATTCTTAAACGTTGTCCTTATTTTCTTGCTGTAGCCATACGTAACGAGTACACTAATCCCTGTGACCCAACGCCGTGTGGACCAAACTCTCAATGTCGCGTTACAAACGAGCAGGCCGTTTGCTCTTGTCTGCCCCTGTTTATTGGCACTCCACCAGCCTGCCGTCCTGAATGCACCATTTCTTCGGAGTGTGCCGCCGACAAGGCCTGTCTAAACCAGAAGTGCGTCAATCCCTGCGCTGCCAACACCTGCGGCAGCAACGCGATATGCCAGGTGCGCAACCACAGTCCCATCTGCAGTTGCATCGGTGGTTTTACTGGTGATGCCTTTACACAATGCTTCCCAATACCACGTAAGCCACATTTGTCCTCAGTAGGAGATGAGTTCAACTTTACCAATAATTCGTGTTCCGCAGCGCCGCCAATTGAAGTGCAAAGAGAACCATTGCGTGATCCCTGTGTGCCCACACCGTGTGGCCCTCACTCTGAGTGTCGCAACATCAATGGAGTCCCAGCCTGTTCATGCTTGTCTACATTTATTGGTCAGGCGCCCAACTGCCGCCCGGAGTGTACCATAAACTCAGAGTGTCCCAGCCAGCAGGCGTGCATTAATCAGAAATGTCGCGATCCTTGTCCAGGCGCATGTGGCTTAAATGCTGTCTGTAGTGTTATTAACCACATGCCACTCTGCGCCTGCATCGAAGGATACATTGGTAATCCGTTCACCAACTGTAATATCAAGCCACCAGAACGTAGGTGTTCAGCGAACAGACTCGAAAGCAACAAAAAATCTTAATACTTCGTAATTATTACAGCAACTACGCCACCTATTCGGGATGACCCCTGCAACCCTACACCTTGTGGTGCTAATGCCCAATGTAATAATGGTAAATGCACTTGCATTTCCGAGTACCAGGGTGATCCCTATGTCGGTTGTCGACCAGAATGTGTGCTCAATACAGACTGTGCCCAGAATCGAGCCTGTATACGTAACAAGTGCAGTGACCCTTGTCCTGGTACCTGCGGTGTAAATGCCATATGTGAGGTTAACAACCATATACCCATCTGTCGCTGTCCAGATAAAATGTCAGGCAATGCATTCTTTGAATGCCGCCCTTCACCAACGCCACAAGTACAGAACCCCTGTCAGCCATCACCTTGTGGACCCAACAGCCAGTGTCGTTTGGTACAACAGACTGCAGTTTGTTCCTGTCTGCTCGACTTTGTCGGCAGTCCGCCGCAATGTCGCCCTGAATGTGTTGCCAATTCCGACTGTGCCGCTAATCAAGCTTGTCAGAATATGAAGTGTCGGGATCCCTGTCCCGGCACATGCGGCATTAATGCTCTATGTAATGTGGTAAATCACAGTCCCTTCTGCAGTTGTCCCTCTGGCATGTCAGGAAATCCTTTTGTACGCTGTGAACAACCTAGTAAGCCAACTGCATTTTTTAACAATATGCAGAACTACAAAATAAACTCTTTATAGTAATTCCCCAACGTGATGTAACGCCAACAAATCCATGCCAACCTTCGCCCTGCGGCCCTAATTCTGAATGCCGAGTTTCAGGTGATTCACCATCATGTTCTTGCTTACCCGAGTTTTTGGGCGCACCACCAAATTGCCGACCAGAATGCTTAACCAATTCTGAATGTGCTACTAACCAAGCCTGCGCCAATCAGAAGTGCGCGGATCCCTGTCCAGGACTATGTGGTCTTAATGCCAAATGTCGTGTCTTTAGTCATACAGCCATGTGTCTATGTGAAAGCGGCTATACTGGGGACCCGTTCTCCCAATGTAGTCCAATCAGAGAGCAACCAATAGAACGGATACAGCCTTGCAACCCAAGTCCATGTGGCATTAATGCCAAGTGTGAAGAACGTGGTGGTGCTGGCTCTTGCCAGTGCATACCGGAACACTTTGGCAATCCCTACGAAGGCTGCCGACCAGAGTGTGTTCTTAACTCGGATTGTCCATCAAATAGAGCTTGTCAACAGCAAAAGTGTCAAGATCCCTGTCCAGGAACATGCGGCCAAAACGCCGAGTGTCAGGTTATCAATCACTTGGCAACTTGTAATTGCCTCAATGGCCATACTGGAGACCCTTATAGCTTCTGTCGTATTGTTGAAAATGAACCACGTAAGCCTGATTAAATATCCACATCGTCGTACCTATGCTAATGCAAATGTCTTATAGCCGAACGAATTTATGTGAACCCCTGTCAACCATCGCCCTGCGGACCTAACTCACGTTGCCGCGAAATAAACGGTCAAGCTGTCTGCTCTTGTCTAACTGAGTTTATTGGCAGTCCACCCGCTTGTCGGCCCGAATGCACAAGCAGTGCCGAGTGTGCCGCTGATAAGGCCTGTATAAATCGCAAATGCGTTGATCCGTGTCCCAATGTTTGTGGCCAACAAGCCGAATGCCGTGTTAGGAACCACAGTCCTATCTGTACATGCTTAAACGGATTCACTGGCGATGCATTTACACGCTGTTATAGATTGCCGCGTAAGCCAACGAATATTCACAATTTAAGCTGCACTCCAATTGACCAAAATTACCGCTTTTAGCTCCACCTGTTATAGTAACTAACCGCGAACCACTTGATCCTTGCGTACCGTCACCCTGCGGTGCTAATTCGCAATGCCGTGATACTCATGGCACACCAACGTGCTCCTGTTTGTCCAACTACTTTGGCACGCCTCCAAATTGCCGACCTGAGTGTTCCATTAACGCTGAGTGTCCAAGCCATCAGGCGTGCATCAATCAAAAGTGTCGCGATCCTTGTCCCGGCTCTTGCGGCCTCAACACACAGTGCACAGTTATCAATCACATGCCAATTTGTAGCTGTCTGCTTGGTTTTGTCGGAGATCCATTCGTTGTTTGCAATCCAGAACCACCACAACGAAGTAAGAAGTATAAGTGTCTAAGCCATAAACAGATTTTAACCCGTTGAGTTTTTAATAGTTCAAGCTTCACCCGCACCCCAAGACCCATGCAACCCCTCACCATGTGGAGCCAATGCTCAGTGTCACAACGGGCAGTGTACATGTAAACCCGAATATCAAGGAGATCCCTTTGTCGGCTGTCGTCCAGAGTGTGTACTACACACGGATTGCGCCCGAAATCTTGCCTGTGTGCGTCATAAGTGCATAGATCCTTGTCCTGGTACTTGTGCGTCCACAGCCATTTGTGAGGTGCTCAACCATATACCAAACTGCCGCTGTTCTGATGGCATGGAAGGCAACGCTTTTGTCGGGTGCAACCCAGTACCAAGTAAGCAATCACCAAGGACTATATCGGCTTCAAGTTCCCATGTACACCGTTAACTTTTTGCAGAACTCGACGTTGTCCAGAATTTGTGCCAGCCATCGCCTTGTGGACCGAACTCTCAGTGTCGGGAGATTAATCAACAGGCCGTCTGCTCCTGCATCACTCCCTTTATAGGAAGCCCACCATTCTGCCGACCTGAATGCACATCTAACTCGGAATGTCCCTTAAATTTGGCGTGTCTGAATCAGAAATGTGGTGATCCCTGTCCTGGCGTTTGCGGCCGCAATGCCCAATGCCATGTCACAAATCACAGTCCATTCTGTCGATGCTTGGACCGTCATACAGGCAATCCATTTGTTAGTTGTCAGCCTATTATTGAGCCACCAACCCCACCACCACGACAAGCTTGCTATCCCTCACCCTGTGGACCCTACGCCGAATGCCGCGAAATAAATGAGACGCCTTCGTGCTCTTGCCTACCAAACTTTAGCGGTGTAGCACCGAACTGCAGGCCGGAATGTGTAACTAGCTCAGAATGCCCAACGCATCAGGCATGCATACAACAGAAGTGTCGCGATCCGTGTCCTGGTCTGTGTGGACAAGCGGCTGTGTGCCGTGTGCTCTCGCATACTCCGAGCTGTTACTGCCCTGAAGGTCTGGAAGGAGATCCATTTGTTCAGTGTGTGGAAAAGAGAATACAGCAGTTGGATCAGCTAGATCCTTGCAACCCTAGTCCCTGCGGCAGTAATGCGCGTTGTACAACTCGCCAGGATGCTGGCTCTTGCCAGTGCCTAGAAGGATATTTTGGCAATCCCTACGAAGGCTGCCGACCAGAATGTGTTTTAGACTCTGATTGTCCCTCAAATCGTGCTTGCCAACAGCAAAAGTGTCAAGACCCCTGCCCAGGCACTTGCGGCCTTAACGCAGTCTGCAATGTTTTGAGCCATGTGCCCAGCTGCAGCTGCTTAACTGGATACAGCGGAGACCCTTATCGTCTATGTCAACAAGAACGCGAACGTAAGAAAACCCATAGATAGATTGACTTTAGATCAATATAGACAACAATGTCTTTTGCTTCTGTTTGTAGCCATCAAGCAGTATGTGAATCCATGTCAGCCCTCACCCTGCGGTCCCAATTCCCAGTGCAGAGAAATCAATGAGCAGGCTGTCTGCTCTTGTTTGCCTGAGTATATGGGTGCTCCGCCAAACTGCCGGCCCGAGTGTACCATCTCATCGGAGTGCGCTATCGACAAGGCCTGTGTTTCCAAAAAGTGTATCGATCCCTGTCCGGGAACTTGTGGTGATCAAGCTCTATGCCGTGTGCTCAACCACAGTCCCATTTGTTCCTGTCGCTCAGGTTTCACTGGCGATGCCTTCTATCGCTGTTTGCCGATACCTCGTAAGTTTTGTATCGGCTATTAAACGTACCATTCTTAATGTTGTCATCTGGCTTTAGCTGCGCCGCCTCAAACAACTGTGCAAAAGCAGCCGATTGACCCCTGTGTGCCCTCACCTTGCGGCGCCTACGCCGAGTGCCGTCCAAATGGTGACGCACCATCGTGCTCTTGCCAGCCAACATATCTCGGTGTGCCACCTAACTGCCGTCCCGAGTGTCGTATTAATTCTGACTGTCCTAGCAGTAAGGCATGTATCAATGAAAAGTGTCGAGATCCATGCCCAGGCTCCTGCGGCTTTGGTGCCGTTTGCAATGTCATTAATCACACACCTAGCTGCACGTGTCCTGCAGGCTACACAGGTGATCCCTTTAGTCATTGTCAGCCGGAACCACCTCCACAACGTAAGAATCTGCAACTCAGTTAAAATCCAATAGACATATAATCGTTTGCTCTGTAGCTGTGAAAGCCGACGATCCTTGCAATCCGTCACCGTGTGGCCCGAATGCCATCTGTACCGCAGGAACCTGCACCTGTCTGCCGGAATACCAGGGTGATCCATTCACTGGCTGTCTTCCCGAATGTCTGACTAGCTCTGACTGCCCGCGAGACCGCGCTTGCGCCCGTCACAAATGCTTTGATCCTTGCCCAGACACATGCGCACCAAATGCCCTGTGCACTGTGCTCAATCACATACCAATGTGTACATGTCCCGAAGGTTATGCAGGCAACGCATTTATTCAGTGCCACCCTATACCACGTAAATATTAAGCATTTACAAGTGAGCAAATGGAACGTTCCTACCAATATTTAAATTTACAGCACCTATCGTTGTTCAACCTTGCCAACCATCACCATGCGGTCCAAATTCACAATGCCGAGAAGCCAATCAGCAAGCCGTCTGCTCTTGCGTACCTGGTTACATAGGCACACCTCCGCTCTGTCGTCCGGAGTGCACCAGCAACTCAGAGTGCGCCGCACACTTGGCTTGTGTGAACCAAAAGTGCGTTGATCCTTGTCCCGGAGCTTGTGGCCGAAGTGCTCAATGTAGCGTTGTTAATCACAACCCATTCTGCACCTGCTTGCCTCACCATACGGGTAATCCTTTTGTTGGCTGCCAGCAAATCATTGAACCCCCGCAGCGAGATATTGAACCTCAAGATCCATGCCGTCCATCGCCATGTGGTGCCAATGCTGAGTGTCGTGCCATTGGAGAGACGCCTTCATGCACATGTTTAAAGGACTTCGTTGGCTCGCCGCCCTACTGTAAGCCGGAATGCGTCGCAAACTCCGAATGTCCCAGCAATCGTGCATGCATTAATCAAAAGTGTCGCGATCCTTGCCCAGGCCTCTGCGGCGCCAATGCCATCTGTCGCGTTGTCTCACATACAGCTATGTGCATTTGTGACACTGGATTAACGGGTGATCCATTTACGGGATGCCAGCCAATTGAATTAGATGTGGAAATTATTAATCCTTGCCTGCCATCGCCATGTGGCTCGAATGCTGAGTGCATACAGCGCAATAGTGCTGGAGCCTGTCAATGCCTCACCGGTTTCTTTGGCAATCCCTACGAGGGCTGTCGACCGGAATGTGTACTTAACTCAGACTGTCCCTCAAATCGCGCCTGCCATCAACAAAAGTGCCGCGACCCGTGTCCCGGTAGCTGTGGACAGAATGCCGAATGTAACGTCGTTAATCATACGCCCATGGGCTCTTGCTTCGCGGGATATGTTGGAGACCCATATAGCTTTTGTAATCAACCAGCTGCACGTAAGCTAGTTCCAATCATTTTTGTAGAGTCGTCTAACCAACTCGTAGTAGTTGTTATAGTTACTAATTCGAAACGTATTATTTATTTGCCTAACCTTAACCTTAGCAATTGTTCACGAATATGTAAACCCATGTCTACCCTCACCCTGTGGCTCGAATGCCCAATGTCGTGAGATACAAGGCCAAGCGGTCTGTTCTTGTATATCTGAGTTTGAAGGTGTACCACCATATTGTCGACCCGAGTGTACCTCTAGCGCTGAGTGCCCAACCACTAAAGCGTGCATCAATCGAAAGTGTGTTGATCCATGCCCAGGTGTTTGTGGCCAACAAGCAATTTGTTCAGTGCGAAATCACAGTCCCATTTGCATGTGTCCTCCTAGTCTGATGGGCGATCCCTTCGTGCGCTGTCTACCTAGACCACAACGTAAGAAAAAAAAGTTAAAAAAAAGTTATAATATAGTCACCATATCGAGTTTAAACTATAACATTAGCCCCGCCGCCGCCACTTCGAGATGTTACACAGTATCGCGATCCCTGCGTACCATCACCCTGCGGCCTGTACGCCATTTGTCGTAATCAACAAGACCAAGCAGTCTGTTCCTGCCAACCCAACTACTATGGTATACCGCCGCATTGTAGGCCCGAGTGTACAATCAACGCTGATTGTGCCAGTCATCTGGCTTGCATTAATGAGCGTTGTCGCGATCCCTGCCCCTGCGCCTGTGGCCAGCACACCGAGTGTCGTGTGTTAAATCATACGCCCAACTGTGTTTGTCTGCGTGGCTTCGTGGGTGATGCATTTGTATCTTGCCAACCTACACCACGTAAGCAACTAAATAAGCGCTTTATACCCTCAATACTTTAACGCATCTACCTGTTCCCAATAGCAACACCAGCCTACAATGATCCCAAAGATCCTTGCAACCCTAGTCCTTGTGGCAGTAATGCCGTCTGTTCGGGCGATGGACAGTGTTCATGCATAGCTGAATATGAAGGTGATCCCTACGTTACATGTCGTCCAGAATGTGTTATAAGCGCCGAATGTCCCAGAAACCTTGCCTGTGTGCAACAGAAATGCGTTAATTCCTGCCCAGGCACTTGTGGTGCTGGCGCCAGCTGCGATGTTGTTAATCACATTGCTATGTGCCACTGTCCAGAAGGCACTACTGACAACGCTTTCGTTCGCTGCAGTCCCACACAAAGTAGGTTATCACATGAAAACCCTTATATCAAGAAACTAATCAGTTAAAGCCCACCCTTCAGTCACAGTGTATCAAAATCCCTGCCAACCATCACCATGTGGTGCAAACGCCGAGTGTCGTGAACGACAAGGCCAGGCTATATGTAGCTGCCTGCCCAATTATTATGGCGTACCACCAGCTTGCCGACCCGAATGTACCATTAACTCAGACTGTGCACCCAACAAAGCTTGCCAGAATCAGCGATGTGTCGATCCTTGTCCGGGCGCTTGTGGTGCCTACGCGGAATGTAGGGCAGTCAGTCACAGTGCTTTTTGTAGCTGTCAGTCAGGCTATACTGGCAACCCGTTCGTTCAATGTCACAGAATTAGTAAGTTCCCACTATTCACCAAGCTTTCGCACTTAACTGACACACCTATCATAACCACAGTCGAACCGTTGAGGGATGACTTGCCGCAGGATCCATGCCAACCTTCACCCTGTGGCGCAAATAGTCAGTGCCGCCAAATCGGAAGCACACCGTCCTGTTCGTGCCTTGAGAATTTCTTTGGAACCCCACCCAACTGCAGGCCCGAATGCCTGTCCAACTCTGATTGCGCTTCAACCCAAATATGCAGCAACAACCGTTGCAAAGATCCCTGTCCAGGCCTTTGCGGTAGCGGTGCTGAGTGCCGTGTGCTGAGCCATAGCGCAATGTGCTACTGCCAGCCAGGCTACAGCGGAGATCCTTTTGTTTTCTGCTCGCCAATTCGACATGAACCAACCGAAGTAATACAGCCCTGCAATCCCAATCCGTGCGGCACCTTTGCCGAATGTCATCAACGAAATGGCGTTGGCTCTTGCCAGTGTCTGCCCGAATACTTTGGAAATCCCCATGAAAGCTGTCGTCCCGAATGTGTTCTTGATTCCGACTGTCTTTCCCATCGGGCCTGCGTTAATCAGAAGTGCCGCGATCCCTGCCCTGGTAGCTGCGGTCAAAATGCCGAATGCTACGTGAGAAACCATTTGCCCCATTGCAATTGCCTTAATAACTATGTGGGTGATCCATATAGTTATTGCAGCCTCGAGGAGAAACGTAAGCAGCCTTTGTTTTGGCTCTCAACCCATCTTAAAAACAGAAAACTTTTTTTCAGCTATTCGAGAATATGTTAATCCTTGTCAACCCTCACCCTGCGGCCCCAACAGTCAATGCAGACAAGTCAACGAGCAGGCTGTCTGCTCATGTTTGCCCGAGTACGTAAGCAGTCCACCAGGTTGTCGTCCCGAGTGTACGATTTCATCAGAATGTAGCTTTGACAAGGCATGCATACGTCACAAGTGTGTTGATCCCTGTCCAAACGCTTGCGGCAGTAATGCGCAGTGTCATGCCACAAATCATGCACCTTTGTGTGCTTGCCATTCAGGTTACACCGGCGATCCCTTTACGCGTTGCTATCCGGTGCCCCGTAAGTCGTCCTTTAAATGTATCATAGCATAGATTCTGACCCAATTTTACTGGTAATTTAGCTCCACCTACACTTCTGCTGCGTGAACCTGTGCGCGAACCCTGTCAACCATCTCCATGTGGAGCTAACGCCCAGTGTCGCCAATCTCAGGGTCAGGCTATATGTAGCTGCTTGTCTGGGTACTTTGGCGTACCGCCTAGCTGCCGACCAGAATGCACTCAGAGTTCCGAGTGTTTGCCTAGCATGGCTTGCATTAACCAGCGCTGCGTCGATCCTTGTCCTGGCTCCTGTGCATATAATGCGCTTTGCACTGTACGCAATCACGTACCCAACTGCCAGTGTCCAGTAGGCTTTGTGGGTGACCCGTTCACCTACTGTCAACCTGAACCACGTAAGAATAACAACAACCCTGAAGTTGAGCTTATTTTCACCCATTTTGCTATCTTATGCTTAGCCAAACCCATTGTACACGACGATCCCTGCAACCCCTCACCCTGTGGATCCAATGCCAATTGTCAAAATGGTCAATGCACATGCCTATCCGAATACCAAGGTGATCCCTATGTAGGTTGCCGTCCGGAATGCGTCCTCAATATAGACTGTCCGCGAAATCGCGCTTGTGTACGGAACAAGTGCGTCGATCCCTGTCCAGGAACCTGCGCTCCCAACGCCATTTGCGATGTACTTAATCATATTGCCATGTGCCGCTGTCCTGCAGGAATGACAGGCAATGCCTTTATTCAGTGTGATACACCGCTTGTACAGCTCTCACCGCCTAAAAATCCATGTGCACCTTCCCCGTGCGGCCCCAACAGTCGCTGTCGTGTGCTTAATGACAACGCCATTTGCTCCTGCATTGAAGATTATGTGGGGAGTCCACCTAGCTGTCGTCCGGAATGCACACGAAACTCGGATTGCTTGTCAAGTCTGGCGTGTCAGAATCAACACTGCATTGATCCATGTCCAGGAACATGTGGTTACAATGCCATCTGCCATGTCGTGAACCATGCTCCAATCTGCAGTTGTCCCCCACAATACAATGGTAATCCATTCCTAGGATGTATGCCAACCCCACCCCAACGGGATGTCATTCCTGTTCAACAGCCATGCCAACCGTCGCCTTGTGGTTCCTACGCCCAATGCCGCGCAGTGGGTGATCAAGCCCAATGCAACTGTTTAGCGAATTATATTGGTACACCACCCAACTGTAGACCAGAATGTGTTACAAACTCGGAATGCAGTTTCAATACAGCTTGCGTTAATCAAAAATGTGTTGATCCCTGCCCCGGCGCTTGCGGCTCAAATGCCATCTGTCATGTGCTTAGTCATGTGGCTATGTGCTATTGTGCTCCTGGTTACACTGGTGATCCCTTCACCAACTGCCATCAAACGCCTATTATTCAACAAGAAGAGATCACTCAACCCTGTTACCCCAATCCCTGTGGTGCCAATGCGCTATGTCGCGAGGAAGGCAAATTGGGTTCTTGTCAATGTCTACCGGATTACCATGGCAACCCATACGAGGCTTGTAGACCCGAATGCGTCTCTGAAAGTGACTGCCCATCTGACAAATCTTGTCAGCAATTGAAGTGCCGCGACCCTTGTCCAGGTGTGTGCGGCCTCAACGCCGTTTGCCGCGTTCTAAACCATTTGCCCACATGCCATTGCCTGAGCAATTTTGTAGGTGATCCGTACAAATACTGTCAAGTGCCCGAAAAACGTGAGTTGATGTCTTAAAAGAAATCGCATACCAGTCCGTTTTTTCATTCAAACATGTTGTCTTATAGCAATTGTGAACGAGTATGTTAATCCCTGCCAACCTTCTCCGTGTGGCCCTAACTCGCAGTGTCGCGAGAACAACGAGCAGGCTATCTGCTCCTGTTTGACGGAGTACGTTGGTGCACCGCCTAACTGTCGTCCAGAATGCGTGACGAGCGCAGAGTGTGCATCAGATAAGGCCTGTATTAATCAAAAGTGTAAAGATCCATGTCCTGGTGTATGCGGTACTAACGCCGACTGCCGTGTCTATCACCATGCTCCCATTTGTAGTTGCCGTCAAGGTTTCCAAGGGGATGCATTCACTCGATGCTACCCAGTTCCACGTAAGACCTTCCCATCAGACATTTTGATCTCAAACTTATTTGCTTACCCTTACTATAGCCCCACCTCCTGTTCAGTTGGACACTTACCAGAATCCCTGTGTTCCATCACCGTGTGGTCAAAATACCGAGTGCCATGAAAACCATGGAACGGCTATTTGCAGTTGTTTACCCAACTATTTCGGCAGCCCACCTAACTGTCGACCCGAGTGTAGCATCAACGCCGATTGCGCTGCTCATCTAGCCTGTCAACAACAGCGTTGCCGTGATCCCTGCCCAGGCGCTTGTGGCTTTAATGCTCAGTGTTTGGTTATAAACCATATACCCGTTTGTCAATGTGCATCCGGTTTGACAGGCAATCCATTTTCCTCATGTCAAACACCAACGCGAGCACCACAGCCACCTGCGAATGACGATCCTTGCTCGCACGTGCAGTGTGGTGCCAATGCCATATGTCGCCAAGGACAATGTAGCTGTCTGCCCGATTACCATGGTAATCCAACAATAAGTTGTCGTCCGGAGTGTATATTAAGCACAGAGTGCGCACACAATTTGGCCTGCGTACGTCAGAAGTGCATCGATCCTTGCCCAGGTACATGTGGTACTAATGCTATCTGCGAAGTCCATAGCCATGTAGCAATGTGTCACTGCCCTGTTGGAATGACAGGCAATGCCTTTGCACAATGCCTGCCGGTGCCACCGCCACTTGCAGTTTCCGATCCCTGCCAGCCATCACCATGCGGACCTAATGCACAATGTCGAAATATAAATGGACAAGCTGTCTGCTCGTGTCTGCCTCAGTTTATTGGAACGCCGCCGTCATGCCGTCCGGAATGTATAAGCAATGCGGAATGTTCACTACACTTGGCATGTCTGCAGCAACGTTGCAGTGATCCTTGTCAGGGTGCCTGTGGCTTGAACGCTGAGTGCCGTGTGCTTAACCACAGTCCTCATTGTCGATGCATTAATTCCTACACGGGAAATCCCTTCGTTTCCTGCCATCCACAACCGCCGCCACCCTTACAGCACGATGTGCTTGATCCCTGTCAGCCCTCGCCTTGTGGACCAAATTCCGAATGTCGCACCGTTGGAAACAATGCTCAATGCAGCTGTCTTGTTGCATTCATTGGAACCCCTCCCAACTGCCGACCTGAATGCGTGAGCAGTGCTGACTGTCCGACGAATTTAGCCTGTTTGAATCAGAAATGCCGTGATCCCTGTCCAGGTGTATGTGGCAATAATGCCGAATGCTACGTTATCAACCATACGCCCATGTGCGTGTGCTCCAGCGGTCATAGTGGCAATCCCTTTGTTGGTTGCGATATTGAGCGTGATGTAGTCGAAAAAATTACTCCTTGTGTGCCCAGTCCTTGTGGGTCAAATGCCATCTGCAGCGAGTCAAGCGGCGCTGGCGCTTGTCAGTGTTTGCCTGAGTTCTATGGTAATCCCTACGAAGGTTGCCGACCGGAATGTGTTTTAAATTCGGATTGTCCCAGCCATTTGGCGTGTCTCAATCAACACTGTCGCAATCCTTGCCCAGGAACCTGCGGTCCCAATGCCGAATGTCATGTGCGTCATAATTTACCCCAATGCATTTGTCTCAGTGGCTATGAGGGAAATCCCTATAGCTACTGCAGTGTGATACGTGAACGTAAGCTACCCATTCATATCTTCGAGAGTTAGAATTTACCCCAACGTCTTTACAAACAGCTTTGCGTGATCCAGTTCCACAACATCCTTGCAATCCCACACCCTGTGGACCAAACTCCCAATGTCGTGAGGCAAATCAACAGGCGGTTTGCACCTGCCTATCTGACTTTGTGGGTAATCCGCCAGCCTGTCGACCTGAATGTACCACATCTGGCGAGTGTTCCCTTGATAAGGCATGCAACAACCAACATTGTGTCGACCCATGTCCGGGAGTCTGTGGTAACAATGCCGCATGTCGCGCGATAAACCACAGTCCCCACTGTAGTTGCTTACCCGGATATACCGGCGACGCCTTTAGAGGTTGCCAAACAATACGTAAGATCCTGTTTCGCACTCTTGTCTTGCAGTTAGTTTAACCCAAGAACAATTTCAGCGCCCGCAATCAACTACGACTATCCGAAGGATATTTATCGCGACCCCTGTGTTCCCTCGCCTTGCGGTACCTTTGCCCAATGTCATGCACAAAACGGTCAGGCCGTGTGCCGTTGTCTACCTGGTTACTATGGCGCTCCGCCCAACTGTCAGCCGGAGTGTGTCTTAAACTCTGACTGCAGCTCACACTTGGCCTGCATGAGCGAAAAGTGTCGTGATCCCTGTCCCGGCTCCTGTGGTATATCAGCCCAATGCAGTACCATCAACCATACGCCCACTTGCAGCTGCCCCGTTGGCTACCAAGGAAATCCCTTTGTTAGTTGTTCACCAATACCAGTGGCGCATGACCCCCCACCACCACGCAATGCCTGCAATCCTTCACCCTGTGGTTCAAATACAATTTGTAACAACGGACAGTGTACTTGTCTAGCTGAATTCCATGGAAATCCATACATAGGTTGCCGACCAGAGTGTGTACTAAACACGGACTGTGCCCGTGACAAAGCCTGCCAGCGCAGTAAATGTACTGATCCCTGTCCAGGTGCATGTGGAGTAGGCGCTATTTGCGAGGCTCACAATCATATACCCATGTGCCACTGTCCCCGAGGTACATCTGGCAATGCTTTTGTGCAATGCTCTTTGGTACAACGTAGGTTCTTCTGCAGATTGATTTATATTGCGGCCACTTAATGTATATTCTATAATTTAGCTGATCCTATCGTACCTGTAAATCCTTGCCGACCATCACCCTGTGGAAATAACGCACAATGCCTTGTGGCTAATGAGCAAGGAGTATGCTCCTGCCTAGCTGGCTTCTATGGCACACCACCTTATTGTCGACCCGAATGCACTATCAACTCGGACTGTGCGCCACATTTGGCCTGCCAAAATCAACATTGTCGTGATCCCTGCCCCGGCGCCTGTGGCCAGAACGCAATTTGCCAGGTTATACGACACACGCCGCATTGCAGCTGCCCGACAGGTCTTACAGGCAACGCGTTTGCCCTGTGCCAACGTCTACCGCCACCTCCAATTGTACAACGTGAACCAATAAATCCTTGTCAGCCGTCCCCATGCGGCTCCAACGCGCAGTGTACGCCGACACCCGATGGCACCCAAGCGCAGTGTACGTGCTTGAAAGATTTTATAGGAACACCGCCCTATTGCCGACCGGAATGTGTGACATCAGTGGAGTGTGCCAACACATTAGCTTGCATTGGACAAAAGTGTCGCGACCCTTGTCCTGGAGTATGCGGGCAGGCTGCAACCTGTCAGGTTATCAGCCACGTACCATCCTGCATTTGCATAGCCGATTATATTGGGGATCCATTTACGAAATGCTATCCGCGTCCTGCCCTCGAACGAGATCAGATAAATCCCTGTGCGCCCAGTCCCTGCGGCGCTAATACCGTTTGCAGGCAACTGGGTGAAGTCGGTTCCTGCCAGTGTTTGCCCGACTTCTTTGGTAATCCCTACGAAGGTTGCCGTCCCGAATGTGTTCTTAATTCTGACTGCTCCAGCCATTTGGCTTGCCAAAATCAACACTGCCGTGACCCCTGTCCAGGCAGCTGTGCTCCAAATGCCCAGTGCCAAGTTGTAAATCATATACCCATTTGCAGCTGCTATCCCGGGTACAATGGCGATCCTTATCGTCATTGCCACCTGCGCCAGGCAGAACGTAAGCATTTCTACAACCAGTTAACACCAATTTGCACTAACCCATCAAAATATGTTTATTTATATGCACCCATTTGCACTTTTTCCACAGCTATCAAATTGGTTTACGTCAATCCATGCGACCCCTCTCCCTGCGGTCCGAATGCACAGTGCAGAGAATCGCTGGGTCAGGCAATTTGTAGCTGCCAGCCCGATTATTTTGGCACGCCGCCCGCCTGCCGTCCCGAATGTACCATAAATCCCGAATGTCCCACTGACAAGGCCTGCGTTAATAACAAATGTCTTGATCCCTGCCCTAGCGCCTGCGGCTACAATGCTATTTGCCAGGCGCTACATCACAGAGCTTATTGCTCATGTATCCCCGGCCACACTGGCGACGCTTTTGTGCGTTGTCAGCCCACACCAATACAACAGCCTATTGTTGCCCGCGAATCATATCGAGATCCCTGCGTACCAAACCCTTGCGGACAGTATGCTCAGTGCCGTGTGCTTAATGGCCAGGCCATATGCAGTTGTCTGTCCGAGTATTATGGTTCACCACCACATTGCCAACCAGAGTGTACAATAAACTCTGATTGCCCCGCTAACCGGGCGTGCATCAATGAGAAGTGCCGTGATCCATGTCCGGGTGCTTGTGGTCTTTACGCTCAATGCAGTGTCCTAAGTCACGTGCCCAGCTGCACATGTCCTAGTGGTTATATTGGTGATCCATTCCATCGTTGCTATCCGGCACCAGCGCCGACTCCCATTGCAATTGCCGATGATCCGTGCCAACCATCGCCATGCGGTGTTAACGCACAATGCTCGAACGGTATTTGCAGCTGTCTACCACTTTACCAGGGTGATCCCTATGTGGGTTGTCGCCCGGAATGTGTGCTTAGCACCGAGTGCACCTATGACAAATCGTGCGTACGCAATCGCTGCATCGATCCATGTCCAGGCACATGTGGCTTTAACGCTTTTTGCGAAGTACACAATCATGTGGCCATGTGCCATTGCCCAACTGGTATGAACGGCAACCCATTTGTTCTCTGCCAAGCGGTGCCATTGCATGCACCGGCATCACCACCAGAAATACAACCCTGCCAGCGCTCGCCATGTGGTGCTAACGCGCATTGTCGTCCAGTTGGACATCAGGCGATCTGCAGCTGTCTGCCAGGCTATTACGGCAGTCCGCCAACCTGTCGACCCGAATGTACTACCAATTCAGAGTGTTCACTTAGTTTAGCATGCATGAATCAGCACTGTCGTGATCCTTGCCCGGGTGTTTGCGGCTATCAAGCAGAGTGTCATGTGATAAATCACAGACCACAATGTGTTTGCCCTACTGGCTACACAGGCAGTCCGTACACACACTGCCAGCCCATTCAACCTGCTCCAGTTTCAGTGCAGCGTGAACCACTTGATCCGTGCATTTCCTCGCCATGCGGGCCACACTCTGAATGCAGCAATGATCGAGGTGTGGCAACTTGCCGTTGCCAGCCTGAGTACATAGGTGTCCCGCCGTATTGTCGCCCTGAGTGCATATCGAACAGTGACTGCCCCAGTGATCGAGCGTGCATAAACCGCAAGTGCCAGAATCCTTGTCCAGGTTTATGTGGCTTTAATGCCATATGCCGTACAAGCAACCACCAGCCAAACTGTGTGTGTGCCCCTGGGCTAACTGGCAATCCATTTACTGCCTGCCAGCTACCGCCCCCAACGGCTTTGCCACCCACAACGACGGCTATACAAACAGCGCATGAGCCGGCCGCAAATAATCCTTGTGAACCTAATCCCTGTGGCGCTAATGCACTGTGTAGTCAGCATCGCGGAATTGGCTCATGCAGCTGCCTACCCGATTACTACGGCAATCCATACGAGGCCTGCCGTCCAGAATGCGTTCTCAACAGCGATTGTTCTTCGCACCTAGCTTGCGTTCAGCAGAAGTGCCGCGATCCGTGTCCTGGGACATGTGGCTTAAATGCCGAGTGTCATGTGGTTGACCACTTGCCGCAGTGCAACTGCTTTAGCGGTTACACGGGCAACCCATTGGTTCACTGCGCCCCCTTGCCAACGGTACAGCAATGTAAGCAACAACTACAAACGAAAGTGTCTTTCATGTGTAATCAACTTCTGTTTGTTTCTGGCCCAGCCCCCATAGTAGACACGAATCCCTGCGATATATCACCTTGCGGTCCAAATGCACAGTGCCGCGAAATTAATAAGCAGGCAATCTGCTCATGTCTGCCTGAGTTTTATGGCAGTCCACCTAATTGCCGACCCGAATGTACTTTGAACTCTGAGTGTGTCTTCGACAAGGCTTGTGTGCAGCACAAGTGTATAGATCCGTGCCCAGGAGCTTGTGGCATTAATGCCGATTGCCGCGTGCATTATCATAATCCCATTTGCTACTGTAAGCCAACGCACACAGGCAATCCATTTACCCGGTGCTACGAAAACCCAAGATGTAAGATTATTTATGACACAAAAGTGAAATTCAACAGCATATCTAATAAATCTATTTTGGCAAATATAGCCCCATCCAATGTGCGACCACCAATATATGACACACCAGCGCCGCCCTACCCTATCGTAATACCTGGTGTGGTTAATATTCCCTCCGAACAGCAGCCGACCTATACCATATACCAACCCACAATACATACGTCCCAAACCCCAACCACTCCTAAGCCTACGCCGGGTGTAATCAATATACCAACGATATCGCAACCATTCTTACCAACGGCAACTTATGATGTTAACTACCCAGCACAGCGCCCACAATCTCCCACACCGGGAGTTGTAAATATACCTTCAGTGCCTCAACCAATTCGACCGACAACGCAGGCGCCCATCTTTATACAGTCACATCATCCAACGACTCCAGTACGTCAACCAGGAATAATCAATTTACCATCCGTGCCGCATCCAACATCCAACCCATCACCGTCTCCTCCAATATATAATGTGAACTACCCAACTCCCCAGCCGCCACAAGCGCCTGGAGCTGTGAATATTCCATCAGTTTTACAACCTGTTACACCAGCTCCTCAGGCTCCCATTTACTTGCTGTCTCCAGTGCCAACAACACCTGCACCTAAACCAGGAGTTATCAATATACCATCAGTAAATCAACCTATATACCCAAATCCGCAGCCTCCAGTATACTTAGACCATCAACCAACGCCAATCCCGGGGGTTGTAAACATTCCTTCAGTCGCCCAACCAGTGCCGCCTCATTCTCAGTCGCCAATATTTGTGCCATCACCTCCGATTTCTACGTCGGTTCCAGATGTCATAAACATTCCGTCAGCGCCACAACCCACATATCCATCTCCCCAATCGCCAGCTTATGATGTTAACTACCCTACGCAATCAACGCAATCTCCGGCTCCTGGAGTTATTAACATTCATTCTGCTCCGCAACCTGCGCAAAATCCTCAGCCATCGCGACCAGCAATTTACGATGTTTACTATCCGCCACCACCCCAAGTACCAGGAATTATAAACATTCCATCCCTACCGACACCAATATATTCGACACCAACACCACAGCAACCAGTTTTTATAACATCACCTGTAACGTCACAGCCTTCACCTCAACCGGGTATTATTAATATTCCATCCATACCGCTGCCTACGTATCCATCACCTCAGCCTCCGATATACGATGTGCGCTATCCAACTCATCAACCAACTCAAAAGCCTGGAGTTGTGAATATTCCGTCATTACCAAGACCGGAGACTACAGCACCGCAGCCTCCTATATTCGTTCCATCTTCTCCTGTGTCGTCTGCACCAACCCCACACCCGGAAGTTATAAATGTCCCATCTTTACCTCACCCAACATCTCAGTCTCCAGTGAATATTCCGTCATTACCGAGACCGGAGACTACAGCACCGCAGCCTCCTATTTTCGTACCATCTTCTCCTGTGTCATCTGCACCAAGCCCACAACCGGAAGTTATAAATGTCCCATCTTTACCTCACCCGACATACCCAACATCTCAGTCTCCAGTGCATGATGTAAACTACCCAACACCACAGCCAAATCCAATACCTGGAGTTGTTAATATTCCCTCGATACCGCAACCTCCAGCTCCAAAGCCGCCTATTTTTATGACGTCTCCTGTGCCAACTTTAAGACCTACACCAAAACCAGAAGTTGTTAATATCCCTTCTGTCACTCAACCAACATATCCAACACGTCAGCCGCCTGTATATAATGTTAACTATCCGACACCTCCGAATCCAGTTTATAATGGAAACAACCAAGAACAACCACCTCGACCTACTCCAGGAATCATAAATATTCCTTCAGTAGGACAACCAACATATACAACCCCGCGCCCAATATATGATGTTGCAACACCAAGTGTAGAAACTAATCCATGCTACCCATCACCTTGTGGTCCATTTTCACAATGCCACAATCGGTTTGGTGTGGCCGCCTGTATTTGCTTACCCAATTACAGTGGAACACCGCCTAACTGCCGTCCGGAATGCGTTGTTCATTCCGATTGTCCTGCGCATTTAACATGTGTAAACGAAAAGTGCCGCGATCCTTGTCCGGGATCTTGTGCGTACAACGCGCTGTGTCATGTTCACAATCATGTACCCAATTGCTTCTGTCCTTCAGGATATACCGGTGATCCTTTCATCTCATGCCAACGGACGCCAAATCCAGAAGTTGTGCAGCGGGAACCTATTGCGCCAAATGATCCTTGCTATCCTTCGCCATGTGGAGTGAATGCCATTTGCAACAATGGTGTCTGTAGTTGTCTGGCCGAATACCATGGAAATCCCTATGTCATTTGTCGACCCGAATGTGTACTGAACACAGATTGCGCCAAGGACAAAGCCTGCAGGAGGCAAAAGTGCGAGGACCCATGCCCTGGAACTTGTGGACTTAACGCTGTTTGCAATGTTTACAATCATATCCCAACTTGCTCGTGTCCAGCTCAAATGGAAGGAGACGCGTTTGTGCGATGTGACCCAATTCCATTCCCACCACTCAGAGAAACAACTACCCCAACACCCACCACATTACCTGCAGTCATACCACCACGCATACCAGTTAATCCATGCAAACCCTCACCATGTGGATCAAATGCTCATTGTCGTGTATACCAGGAGCAAGCCATTTGCTATTGTCTTTCCGGCTACTTTGGCTCTCCACCCTCCTGTCGTCCCGAGTGCAGCAGCAACTCGGATTGTTCTCTTGACAAATATTGCTTAAATCTCAGATGTCAAGATCCATGTCCAGGTGCCTGTGGTTTACGTGCTGTGTGTTACGCACAGAATCATAGCCCCATTTGCGTGTGTCCACCTCAACTGACGGGAAATCCCCTTGTAGCCTGTCAGCCCATAGGTATGACTCATGTTCTCTCAATCCCAACAATCTCTAATAAACTTATTTCAGTTATACCACCAGAAATCTTAAGAGACCCCATCGAGCTTCATTCCTGTCAACCATCACCGTGCGGTCCACACTCAGAATGTGTTGTCACACTTCAGGGTGCCCGCTGCACTTGTCTCAGAGAATTCATAGGCACACCGCCTTACTGTCGGCCAGAGTGTGTTAGTAGCAGTGATTGTGCCGCTGACAAGGCTTGCCGGAATAATAAGTGTGTTGATCCCTGTCCCGGCGTCTGCGGTCAGCTGGCCTTGTGTCGTGTCATAGCACACAGTCCGCACTGCTATTGCCCGGAGGGTTATGTAGGTGATGCGTATAGCGTATGTGCGCGACCCACGCCACCTCCACCCCCACCAGCGACAGTTGAAACTAGGCCAGTACCATGTCAGCCAAATCCTTGTGGTGTCAATGCTATTTGTCGTCCACAATATGACCAAAGCGTTTGTCAATGTCTAACGGACTACTATGGCAATCCCTATGAGATCTGTCGACCCGAATGTACACTTGACTCGGACTGCAGCAGCGACCGGGTCTGTGTAAACGCAAAGTGTCGCGATCCATGTCCCGGTGTCTGCGGCATTAATGCCTACTGTCAGACCATTAATCATGTGCCCGTCTGCGAATGCCAACCCCATCATATTGGCAATCCCTACCACAGCTGCCGCCTCGTGCAGCACGAACGTAAGAAAATTCACAAAAATTTGCAAACCAAACCCAAGCCACTAAAAACCAACTCTCTGCTCTTTGACCAACAACAACAACGCAGTACTCAAATTTACTTATTGATTTATTTTCTCCCACTTTGTTTTCTGTCGTATCTTTATTACCATTCAATACTAAATCTCAATCTATTCGCAATCTTTTTAATCCCTGTCTACCAAAAACGCGATATTCAAATGGTCTCCGTTGCTTCTTTTCTACGGCCTAATCAAGTGTTTTTAATAATATTAAGTACTTGAATTTCTTTTTATTTATATTCGCCCAAACGACAACATTCGGGGTATTTGTTTACTTTCACATCAACAACGCAAATCATTTCTACGATTTGCTTTCTGTTCACGGCAAATTATTTTTCTCATCATTACATTATTCAACACTTAAACACATTATATTTTCGTGACAATTTGCTAGAAATAGTTAACAACGCTTTAGAAATACTTTGTGCGGTAAAAAAAACGCTTCGCTTTACTTTATTCCGCTCAACACGTACACAAGCTAATTCCAATTCTTTACCTCGTTTAGCCTCTCCCCCTGTTTATGTGAATCCCTGCGAGCCAACGCCCTGTGGCACCAATTCCCAATGCCGGGAATCTCAAGGTCAAGCTATTTGCAGCTGCCTGCCAGAATTCATAGGCACCCCGCCCGCCTGTCGACCGGAATGTGTTATCAGTACCGAGTGTTCCGCTGATAAGGCCTGCATCAATCAAAAGTGCAAAGACCCTTGTCCAGGCACCTGTGGACTCAACGCCCAGTGTCACGTGCGCAATCATAGTCCGCTCTGTTCCTGCCAGCCAGGTTACACTGGCGATGCCTTTATACGCTGCCTGCCTTTGCCACCTAGACAAGCTGAGCCACCAGCTCAACCAACAAATCCTTGTGAACCATCACCATGTGGACCCAATTCTTTGTGCCGTGAGGTGAACGGTGGCGCCAGTTGCAGCTGCTTGCCCAACTACATTGGCGCAGCGCCCAACTGCCGGCCAGAATGCACTATAAGTGCGGAGTGCGCTAGCAATTTGGCTTGCATCAACGAAAAGTGTCGCGATCCTTGCCCCGGTTCCTGTGGTTTTGCCGCGCAATGCAATGTCATCAACCATACGCCCAGCTGCTCTTGTCCCGTCGGTTATACAGGCGATCCCTTTACCAGCTGTCGCCTTTTGCCACCCACACCACCGCCAGCACCAACGAGTATGCCCAGTCTCTTAAAATACGCGTTGCTCTTGTCCTTAACATGTATTTAACTTTTTTACAGCACGCGACGATCCCTGCAACCCTTCGCCATGCGGTGCTAATGCTCAGTGCCGCAATGGCCAATGCTCTTGCCTGCCCGAGTATCAAGGCGATCCCTACACCGGTTGTCGTCCCGAATGTATTCTTAACTCGGAGTGCCCAAGGAATCGCGCGTGTGTGCGCAATAAATGTGTTGACCCTTGCCCTGGAACATGTGCACAGAATGCTTTGTGCGATACTATAAACCACATTGCCATGTGCCGCTGTCCAGAGCGCATGACGGGTAATGCTTTTATTGCCTGCTCACCTGTGCGCGATGAACCTGTTGTCCATCCTTGCCAACCGTCGCCGTGTGGCACAAATGCGCAGTGCATAGAGCGCAATGGAAATGCGATTTGTTCCTGTGTAACTGGATACCTGGGACAGCCGCCGAACTGCCGGTTGGAGTGCTACACCAGCTCGGACTGCTCTCAACAACACGCGTGCATCAATAATAAGTGTGTGGATCCTTGTCCAGGACAATGTGGCCTCAATGCCCTTTGCCAAGCTGTACAACATCGTGCTCATTGTGAATGCATCCCTGGTTATACTGGCAATGCCTACACCCTGTGCCATCTCATTATTGTGGAACGCAAGCCAGAAACTGCTCGCGATCCTTGCTATCCGTCACCTTGTGGCCCGAATGCTCAATGCAGCAATGAGAATGGTCAGGCGCGTTGCACTTGCCTGGCTGAGTACCAAGGAACGCCGCCCAATTGCCGACCCGAGTGTGCTGTCAATGATGAGTGTGCCAATAATTTGGCCTGCATTAATCAAAAGTGTCGCGATCCATGCCCCGGCAGCTGTGGTCAAAGTGCTCAGTGCCATGTGACCCTGCATACACCCAACTGTCATTGCCCAGCAGGCATGACGGGTGATCCCTTCCGACTTTGCCAGCCAATACCCCAAAGTAAGAACCCCTTGTCCAAGCTCCAACAACAAGTTTGCATATTGTATTTAGGCAGGGCGACCCCCATATTGACCAATTCTAATCATAATCCTTGTAATCACGTTGCAGATTTGCCCACACCGTCACCAACACCAAAGAATCCTTGCTACCCATCACCTTGTGGCAGCAACAGCGAGTGTCGCGTGCGTGGCGAAAGCTTTGTCTGCGAGTGCATTCAGGAGTATATTGGCAATCCTTATGAGGGATGCCGTCCCGAATGCGTTGGCAACTCTGACTGCTCGGCCAATCGCGCCTGCATACGCAATAAGTGTGCCGATCCGTGCCCGGGTACCTGCGGCCTCGAAGCTCTCTGCAATGTCAATAATCACATACCCATCTGTTCCTGCCCAGTAGGCTACACGGGCAATGCCTTTGTGCAATGTTCTCGACAGGTGACACCGCCGCCGCCATCAGATCCATGTTATCCATCACCTTGCGGACTAAACTCAGTGTGTCGTGTGCAGCGAGATCAGCCCGTCTGCGAGTGTCTGCCTGGCTTCTTTGGAAATCCATTGGGCCAGGGTTGCCGTCCCGAATGCACGTTGAGCTCCGACTGTGCCAAGGATCGGGCCTGCGTGAACAATAAATGCGTAGACGCATGTGCAGGAGTTTGCGGGTATGGTGCCGTTTGTCAGACAATCAATCACAGTCCTATCTGCAGTTGTCCCGGCAACATGGTCGGCAATCCATTCGTGCAATGTGAAGCGCCACGTGAAATTGAAATCGCAGATCCGTGCCAACCATCGCCGTGTCGCAGCAATGGTATTTGTCGCGTACGAAACGGCGCCGCTACTTGCAGCTATCCGGAGTGTGTGACCAACGAGGACTGCTCCCGAGATCGCTCCTGCGTCAGCCAAAAATGTAGTGATCCTTGTCTGCATGCCTGTGGCCTCAACGCCGTTTGCCGTGTTGTAAATCACAAGGCCATATGTAGCTGTCCGCCAGACTTCTACGGTTCGCCGTACGCTCAGTGCGTGCGCCAAGTGCCACATATGGATCCAGCTAAGCCGGAGTGCACCAGCGATGCTGAATGTACTAATGACAAGGCCTGCATCAATCAAGTCTGCCGCAATCCCTGCGAACAATCAAATCTATGCGCCCAACAAGCACGCTGCCACGTTCAGCTACATCGTCCACTCTGCGTCTGCAACGAGGGATACACTGGTAATGCTCTGCAGAATTGCTATCTCTTAGGCTGTCGGTCCGATAGCGAATGTGCACCCACCGAGGCGTGTATCAATGAGAACTGCGTGGACCCTTGCAGTTTTACCCAGTGTGGCACGGGAGCTATATGTCGCGCTGACTTTAACCATCGTGCACGCTGCTATTGCCCTGAGGGCTATCGCGGTAATCCTTTGGTGCGCTGCGACCGACCGGAGTGTCGCATTGATGATGAGTGTGCCTTCCGTTTGGCGTGTCGCAACGAACGCTGCGAAGATCCCTGCAATTGTGGAATTGGAGCTCAATGTCGTGTGGACAACCATCGCGCCCAGTGCCGTTGCCCGGCCGGATACAGCGGTAATCCAGCTGTACGCTGTGAGCTGGTGCCTGTCCAGCCTGAAGGCTGCACAATGGATGCCGAATGTTCCAGTAAATTAGCCTGCTTCAATGGCGAGTGCAAAAACCCATGCGATGTGACCCATCCTTGTGGGGCCAATGCCATTTGTGAGGTTGTCGACACTCTCCCACTTCGCACGATGATGTGTCGCTGTGAGCCTGGTTTCGTCGGTCATGCTGACATTGGATGTCTCAAAGGTTAGTCACCATTAATGCAGCCACTCACCTTGTGTGGGTCGAAAATACAATTATTTCAGCTTTATTTTGAGTTTGCTTTTCTCATTGCAGCAAAGTTGTTAATATTTTATTAAACATAATATAATATTTAATTTTAAAGTCCCGTTTCTACCCGTTTACAGAGTTGCACAAATTATACAGCTACACCGTATATATATATTTATGCACTCTTTATTACTTTTCAATAACTGCTGCACAAGCTCACATGCAATAACAAATTCTATCAACCGTTGTCTAATCTGTTGTTTTTGAACCATATAGAAACCGTACGTGATCAAGGCTGCGTGTCACATGATCAGTGCCAAGATATGGAGGCCTGCCGCTCTGGCAACTGCGTCAATCCCTGCCTGGACTCTTCTCCCTGTGCGCGTACAGCTCAGTGCCTGGCGCAACAACATCGTGCTATCTGCAGTTGTCCACAGGGCAGTCAAGGAGATCCCTTCACCAACTGCTATCAGCCACGTAAGATACCTTTTTACCATCCCCTCAAACTATTTGTAAACCATTTAATTATTTCTTTCAGCTGAAATCACAGCTGGTTGTAGCCACGACTCGGAATGTACACCCACAACGGCTTGCATTAATAAACGCTGTCAGGACCCTTGTGCCGAGGCTAATCCTTGCGCTACCAATGCCGAGTGTCGAGTACAAAACTCCCGACCGATTTGCTACTGTCCCGCTGGCTGGGGTGGTGATCCACAAGTTCAATGCTTCAAACGTAAGTGCCTTGTATACTTCTACTCTAAACACGCCTAATGCTCTGTTTCTTTAATAGCCGAATGCAAAATCAATGCTGATTGCCCCTATGACAAGGCCTGTCTAAATGAAAACTGCGTCAATCCTTGCACTCATGGTCAGGTACGTTGTGGCAGCGGTGCTGAATGTCTGCCACAGAATCACCAAGCTGTCTGCCGCTGTCCGGCCGGTACGCAGGGTAGTCCCTTCATCGCTTGCATTACTGGACATTGTCAGTACAACGAGGATTGTGCAGATTATGAGGCCTGCGATCGTCTGAATCGTGTCTGCCGTCTTGTTTGCGAACAAGACACTTGCACAGCAAATGCCATTTGTGTGGGACGTCATCATCAGCCGCAATGCGAGTGCCGACCGGGCTACCAAGGTAACCCATTCGTACTGTGCGAACTGCCCAAGCGTGATCCACAGCCACAGTGCACCCAAGACGCTGACTGCCCTTCAAAATTGGCTTGTATTAATCAGCGTTGCGCAAATCCATGTGCTTCACCACATGTGTGCAGTCCACAGCAGAGCTGTGCGGTTCTGGACACATTGCCCCTGCGCACCATGATCTGCAAATGTCCCAGCGACACCGTCACTGACAACTCTGGCAATTGTGTGCCTATCAAACCCGTTATAATAGCTGACGGTTGCCAGCATAATGCGGAGTGTGCCAGTACCGAGGTGTGCCTCCATGGTAGCTGCTTGGACGCCTGTCGCCTGGAACGTTGCGGTGTCAATGCTCAATGCAGTGCCCGCGATCATTATGCCCAATGCAGCTGTCCAGCTGGTTATCAGGGCAACCCACGCATCGAGTGCTACACAACGGACATTGCCCTTCCAAAAATACCTGGAGCCGAGTGCACACGCAACGATGACTGTCCACGTGATAAAAACTGCCAGAACGAGCGTTGTATAAATCCATGTGTGGCTGATGCCTGCGGACTGGGCGCCTACTGTCATGTGCAAGAACGCGCTGCCATTTGTCGCTGCCCGCCTGGCTACACTGGTGATGCACGCATACGTTGCATACCACGTAAGTCAATGCAGCAAGTTCTTAAAATTGAACAATCTGTAACCTTTGAATATATTTCAGCTTCCGATGTCATCATAGTGGGCTGCAAGTCGAACTCCGACTGCCCAGCAACGGAGGCGTGCATCAATACACAGTGCATCAACCCATGCAACTGTGGAGATAATGCCGTGTGTACTGTCAGAAATCATCATCCAATTTGTTATTGCAAACCTGGATTTTCTGGCAACGCGCAGTTAGGTTGCGCCTCCATTGGCTGTCAATCGGACGATGAATGCGCCAACGACAAGCAATGCCTCAATCGTGAGTGTATCAATCCCTGCCTAACCACTGATCCTTGTGCCCTAAATGCGGAATGTTATGGCCGTAATCATCGTGCCAGCTGTCGTTGTCCTGCTGGTCTTGAAGGTGATCCGTTTGTGCGCTGTTTGCGCTTGGAATGTCATTCGGATCATGACTGTGCCACCAATTTAGCCTGCGTTGCCAACCAGTGCGTCAACCCTTGCGCTCAAAGTCCCTGCGCCCAAAACGCCAATTGCCAGTCTCTACAACATCGTGCAGTTTGTCGCTGTCCGGAGGAAATGCCACTGGGCAATCCCTATGCCTTCTGTGAACTGCCTCCTGTGGAGCCAGTGTGCCGTGATGACGGCGACTGTCCTAGCGGCCTAGCTTGCATCGATGTCATGTGCAAGAATCCATGCACGGAGCTCTCACCCTGCGCTCGTAGTGCTCATTGCAGGGTTTTGGACAGTGTGCCTGTTCGCACCATGGTCTGTGAGTGTCCCGAATCGCAAGTGCCGGATGCCAGCGGAGAGTGCCGAGAAGTGGTTCTACGGAGTCCACCTGGTTGTGAAAGTGACTCAGATTGTAGCGAACAGGAGGCTTGTGTGAATCGCCAGTGCAGGAATCCTTGCAATTGTGGCACCAACGCTATATGTCAAGTTCAACAGCATCGCGCCGTGTGCAGCTGCCAAGATGGCTACGAGGGTAATCCCTATTCTACGTGTCGTTCCATTGGATGTCGCGTTGATGGCGAGTGCGACTCTGGCAAGGCTTGTATTAATGGTAACTGCCTTAATCCATGCCTGCTCAATGATCCGTGCGGTCCTAATGCCGAGTGCTTTGTGCAATCGAGTCGCGCTCAGTGTCGATGCCTCAGCGGATATCGCGGCAATCCCTACGATCGTTGCCGCGTCATCGGTTGTAGTAGCAACAACGATTGCCCCACGGACAAGACCTGCCAGAACGAACAGTGCGTCAATCCATGCGTCTATAACAATGTGTGTGCGCCTCGCGCCGAGTGTCGTCCACAGAATCACATGGCTGTTTGCCGCTGCCCGACAAATTACCTGGGTAATCCCTATGTCAACTGCCAACCGGAGCCGCAACCCGTGTGCAAATTGGATACGGATTGTACTTCTCGCTTTGCCTGCATCAATGAACAATGTGTCGATCCCTGCTTAGTTTTGGAGCCATGTCAGCGACCCGCCCAGTGCCTAGTAACACCCACGGCCCCAGTGCGTACCATGATATGCGTTTGTCCCGATGGTTACATCAGTAGCGGCAGCGGTAGCTGTAAGCCCACTACAAGCATTGTTAAGGTTGGTGGCTGTATCTCAGACACGGACTGTGCCGCTGACAAATCCTGCTTGAACGGCATTTGCCGCGATCCATGTAATTGTGGAGTAAACGCTGAGTGCCGCATCAAGGATCACAAGCCAGTATGCACCTGTCGCCAAGGCTATGAGGGTAACCCGGAGTTTGAGTGCGCCAAGATCGAGTGCACCATCAATTCAAAATGTCCACCTACACATGTCTGTCGCAATCAGCTCTGCGTGCCTGCGTGCCAGGGCGAGCTTTGTGGCCCCAATGCTGAGTGCCTAGCCATCAATCATCGTGCAGTTTGTGAGTGTGCTCCTGGACACGGCGGTAACGCGCGTCTGGGCTGCACTCCTCTTGGATGTCGCAACGACGACGAGTGTCCATCGGATAGAGCCTGTGTTAACGGCAAATGCGCCAATCCCTGTGAGACAACAGCGAACTGTGCCAGCGATGAGCTCTGCAAGGTTTATCGACATAAGCCACAATGCGCCTGTCCGCCTGGCACCGTGCCTGGTCGTAATAGTTGCGAAGAAGTGCGTGAATTGCCCATCTGCGTCAATGATGGAGATTGTATAAGACAGCGTGCCTGTCTGCGTGGCGAGTGCGTAAATCCCTGCAATGCGACCCAACCCTGTGGCGTAAATGCCGAATGTCGTGTCCTAGATACCCTGCCCGTACGTACCATGATCTGTGAGTGCCTCGAAGGCTACACCGGCAACGCGGCGGTGCAATGCGACAAACGTTCCCTCTGCGTCATCGAGAAGGGCTTCGTGCGCGATGTGGATGGCCAATGCGTTTGTCCACCTGGTAGCGCCATCGATGTAAATGAGTACTGCACACCATGCCTGGTGGAGCAGGGCTATCGTATCGATGACAGCGGACATTGTGTGTGCGCGTTAGAGCGTGGCATGGTGATTGATGAACGTGGTCACTGCACTTGTCCCATTGAGCTTGGGTATCGTCTAACTCCGTTGGGCGAGTGCCAGCCAGTGGCAAAGCCCGAATGTTCTACCAATGAACAGTGTGCGGATAACCGCTACTGCAATTCCGAAACAAAGACCTGCGAGGATCCCTGCCTGACCAAGACGTGTGGTGTCAACGCATTCTGCAATGCGGTGAATCATCGAGCCCAATGCCAGTGTATAACCGGCTACACGGGTAATCCTGAGCTACATTGCAATCACACAAACTTCCGCACCGATTTCCCCCGACCTGATATGGTTGTCAGCTGCTTAGCTGATGGTGTTCAAGTAGAGATTCATATCACTGAGCCCGGTTTCAATGGTGTTCTATATGTGAAGGGACACAGCAAGGATGAAGATTGTCGTCGCGTTGTTAATTTGGCCGGAGAGACGGTGCCCCGTACCGAAATCTTCCGTGTGCACTTTGGCAGCTGCGGCATGCAAGCCGTTAAAGACGTGGCTAGCTTTGTGCTCGTCATACAGAAACATCCCAAGCTGGTAACCTACAAGGCCCAGGCCTATAACATAAAGTGTGTCTATCAGACCGGTGAACAGAATGTGACCCTTGGCTTCAACGTATCCATGCTGACAACGGCTGGAACGATTGCAAATACAGGACCACCACCCATCTGTCAAATGCACATCCTTACTAATGAGGGTGAGGAGATAACCTCTGCTGAAATTGGCGAGAATCTACGATTGCAAGTGGACGTCGAGCCAGCCAGTAAGTAGATTCAAGTTTATTTCCACATATATATATAATAATTTTATTCTATTTTTAAATTCACAGCTATTTATGGCGGCTTTGCACGCTCATGTATCGCCAAGACAATGGAGGATAATGTACAGAATGAGTACCTTGTAACTGATGAGAACGGCTGCGCCACAGACACTAGCATCTTTGGCAACTGGGAGTACAATCCCGATACCAATAGCCTGATGGCCAGCTTCAATGTCTTCAAATTCCCCTCCAGCGATAATATACGCTTCCAGTGCAACCTACGCGTCTGCTTTGGCAAATGCCAGCCGGTTAATTGCGGCGGTTACAATGCCTTTGGACGACGTCGTCGCTCTATTGCGGACAACTCCAGCGATACGACAGCGGTTGCCACCAGCACTGGCGTGGAGGGTCAGCTGCGCGAGGAGATTACCATTTCCTCCAATGCCATACTGACATTCGAAAAACGCAGCGGTCAAGGCTTAAATGGTGGCAATAGTGAGAATTCCTATATAATTTCATATCTATCAGTTTCTAATAATGATGTTCTTTTAGTCAAACCGGCGGCTCAGCGCGTTGAGGATATTTGCGTCTCAATGGTGGGCCTGATCATTGCTCTGGTAATCACGGCGTTGCTGGCGTTAGTCGCCGTTGCCGTGGCAGTCTCCTGCTGGCTGATGGCCTACAGAAGAAGACCGAAGACATTGGCTCCATTGCCACATCCCCCAGAGTTCCCCAATCCGCTGTTCGCCAATGCGGACGCTGCGCCCGAGCCAACGCCGGATTATATATCCTAAACCGTTAAGTAACTATAACATAAAACTCAGACAAAACAACCATAAAAACACCTAGCTATAATTTTAGTTTTTAAAACAACAACAGAACGAAAAACATGATATAAATTTGTGAAGCAAGTGCAAAAAGCAAAAACGAAATTAAATTTCGCGCAATATAATGCAATGATAAAAATGATAAAAGAAAAAGCAAAAGTACAGTTGTGAGCTGAAAATGAAGTCGTCAGGCGTTTATGAAACGTGCACGTAAATAATGAATAATAACGAAACTTAAAAAAATGTGTATAAAACAAAGCGACATAGAAGAAATGCCACAGAAAGCATTACAAACATAAAATTAAGAAAATAATTTTATTATTTTGTATTAACATTTTAGTATTTTTCCTTACTAATATGAGAATTTTGAGTAGTTGGCTAGCAAATTGTGTAAAGATCCACAACAGAAAATAAAAACAAAACTGCCAAATGTTTTAAGATAGTGAAACACAGAACAATGTAGAAAGAATCAATAGACTATTTAGATACGACAAGCAGCTACAAAGAAATTCTCGTCCTCTAACAACAACTTCTTCATTAGTCGGTTTTAATTACATATTGATATTTTGTTATATACATACATATATATACAAGTACATACATACGAATATGTATATATAACTAAAGACTTCCTATAAATGTTTAGGGTGTGGGTAGAAGCAACAACACTTTGTATTATAGCACAGACACATAAACACACACATATAATTATATATACACTACTACTTCCTGTGTAATTTTAGGACATGAGCTCGCCTTTCAAATTTAAAACTGCCTTTTTTCCAACATCACAAAACGAACAATGCACCAAAAAAAAAAAAAAATAAAAAAAATACTCTTTAGCAGTAGGTAAACTTGACTTGGAGCAGTGTATATCCAAACCAGACATGAGTATAACCACAAGACAATATATCATGATTGTCTCTCATGGATTATATTAGAGAAAGTTCAGTAAACACACACACACATACACACTCAGACAGATTACAACGAACTTGGGCACAGATGGTAAAAGCTGCTCCAAAAAAAAAATAAAAAAATCCTTATGAAAAACGAAAATAAAAAATTAAATACTGCCACTGAGGCGTCAACAGCGCACAACAGATTAATGCATAGGAGAAATATATAAGGTTTGTTTTAATTTTAAATGCAACGACGACTAATGGAGGATTTGAACTATGACATATAACTATGACTCTACTACAGACTACTACTACTATAATTAACCAATTATTTTTGTAGTTTTTAGTCAATTAATATTAAATTGTTGTGATTGTTTTAAAATGCAAATGAAATACTTCCACTTGATAACTAATAACGCGAAAAAGTATAGCAAGTACTTAAAAAGGCAACGAACCGGCGCGTTCATTCATCCACCTCCGATCAAGCACAGGGCGAGCTGTTAACGCGCCTGAAACTTTGCAGCGAATTTTTTGGTTTTTCGCGCATGTTCACAGCTCGCAATTGTCGCTTGAGCGGATGTTGGGAACACGCCGCTATATTTAAATTATTCAAAATGAAGTTTTAAATTAATATTATTAAACATAAACAAAATGTATAGTCACTACTTTAAGCCAAACGTGAAGCGTGAAATCCGAAACATTTCTTTATACAAGTATAGTAAAAAATACCATGAGAACTCGCACACACACGCCTACAGAAAAAGACCAATTTGTAAATAATGCAACACAATCAGACAAAAAAAATTTCTATGGTATTTTTGGTAGCGCATTATAGTGTATAGCTTTCTAAACTTTTGAACAGCAATAGGAACATGCCAGGAATAAAATTATTTTCTGATTTCAAAATAACAAAAAAAAAAAATTAATAGAAAAATCAATTTTCGCTCACAATTAAAACAAAAAACTTTTATTTTTTCTTTAAAACACCGTTAAACAATTTATCCGAATAAACAACTAGAATTAAGTTGAAACAACTTTTTGCACTGGCAGCAAATATTAAAAAACAACAAGAATTGTAAAAAGAACACAATAGTTAAATTGTATTTGTAAAGAATTGTATTTAAATCGAAACAAAAAAATCATAATTTTAATCGCTTATTGTAAACTAATAAATATTAAATGAATATGAATAAAGAAAATTAAAAAAAATACGTTGCTCTTACAATATCTTAAGTCATAACTCTCTTAATCCGATTATCAACTGCTAACCTTATAATATACTGCATTTTCAGCTTATAAAATAATTTTCACTCAAAATTCATGATTAAACTTATTAAAAATTCAACAAATTCAAAGTTCTACAAGAATAAGCTCTCTTCCTTAAACATTTTCACAATTTGCCAAATTCTGCAAAGTTTTTGCTAGTTGTTGACTCAAGTATATCAGGCGCAAAGAATCAGCAGCAAGTGGTGTATAAATTCTCATTAAATATACTTGCATACTTTTAGGTTGGCTTCTTATTCATATTGTACTGCATACTTTTGTAGTTTAATATAAAATCCATTGCTCTTGCTGCCTATTCTGTTCGCCTGGTACTTAGCGTCGGAAATACCTTAGAAGTCGATGAGATCTCAAAAGAATACGGCCGAGCTTTCGTCGAGTTTTTGCTATTTTTTTCTAGTTTTTGACTCAAGTATACCAGGCGCACAGAATCAGCAGCAAGTGGTGTATAAATTCTCATTATATATACTTGCATACTTTTAGGTTGGCTTTTTATTCATATTGTCCTCAGCCATTTTAATCCTTACGGATTTTGAAAGGACATGTTGCGTTAGAGTTCCAAGGACCAACTTTATCGAACTGCATTCAAGGATTATGGGGTCATCTAAGAACAAAAACACTTGTAAAAATTTCACTCTACGGCCGAGCGAAAATAAGAAATAACCATTAAAGTGCAGTTTTCTCGGAAACCACAAGGACGATTTGAATATCCTTTGGCCAGTTGGTAGCCCTGGTCAAAACAAAATGTCTGAAATAGGACACGTGCGAATCCTTTATGATTTGGCCGAGTTATAACCAATTTTCTGTTTTAAACATATATCCTTTTATTTCAGCTGTTTGAAGGACTATCGTCCTTTGAACTACTTTGCTAGTTTTGGCTGGCCTAGGCCTACCTGTGGTCCAAAGGACATCCGGATAGTCCTTAGAATGGCCGAGTTATAGACGATTTTGTAATTTTTAAAAATTTTTCTGACCTACCCCCTGTAAAATTTTTCGAAAATTTTTTTTCGCGAATCCTGGATATCCTTACAAGCATATCGATAGATCTTGTTGCTGTGAGTTCAAAAATGTATTTTCCTCAAAGATCCTTAAGGAAATGTCTAAGTTATGGCTTAAAATCTAAAGTCCTTTTTGCCGAAAATTTATGTACAAGTATAAATCGGCCAAAACTTAACGGATTTTCAAAAACCATGGTGCGTTGGATCCGCATGGAAAAGCTCTATCGAACTGCATTCAAGGATTATGGGGTCATCTAAGAACCAAACACTTGTAAACATTTTACTCTAGGGCCGAACAAATATAGTAAAAACCCATAAAAGTGCAGTTTTCTCGGAAACTACAAGAACGATTTGAATATCCTTTGGCCAGTTGGTAGCCCTGGTTTAAACAAAATGTCTGACATAGGACACGTTCGCATCCTTTATGATTTGGCCGAGCTATAACCAATTTTCTGTTTTAAACATATATCCTTTTATTTCAGCTGTTTGAAGGACTATCGTCCTTTGAACTACTTTGCTCGTTTCGGCTGGCCTAGGCGTACCTGTGGTCCAAAGGACATCCAGATAGTCCTTAGAATGGCCAAGTAAATGTGACGATTTTGTAATTTTTAAAATTTTTTCTGACCTACCCCCTGTAAAATTTTTCGAAATTTTTTTTTCGCGAATCCCGGAGATCCTTATAAGCAAATCGATAGATCTTGTTGCTGTGAGTTCAAAAATGTATTTTTCTCAAAGATCTTTAAGGAAATGATCAAGTTATGGCTTAAAATCTATAGTCCTTTTTGCCGTTTACGGCCTATGTCGTATGCAATGATTTTTTTTTGAAAGAATAAGCGATCTGCCTAAAAGTATGTGTACTTTTTTTAAAATTATTTTTAGAGGGTAATTTAGCCAATGCATCAACCTTATTTGTTTCCACACAACAGCGATCGAGGAACCGCTATGGGGTAATATCAACTTAAACAAAAATATTTTGGGGTAATTATTAAAAAAGTTCCCCGACCGCTGCTCTATGGCAACATTTGCGGCTGTTGTTATTGTTATTGTTTGCTGCCTGCCTGCTTGCTATCAGATGCCGCGCCGGAAAGGCCAAACAAGCAAACGAAAAAATCAAACACTAAAACCTGCAAATGCTCATTCATAAAGAGCAAAGAGATAGCGACAGACAGAGAGAGAGAGAGAGAGAGAGAGAGAGTGAGAGAGCGCCGACTGTGAGCTTGCAAGGCGTCAAAGCCCCCTAACAAACGACGTCAAGTGTAAGCGATATTCGCAATCGTGGATCAGTTGACATTTGACGGCGCGCGTGTTCGCACGTTTCTTAGGGGCTTCAAGGCTCAGCAGCATTACGGTTTGTCGATTGGAGAAATCGTATATTGCGGATCGCTCGCTGAAACATTGTTGGCATCGAAACGCATGTTTGAAGATCTGCATAGAAAATATTAAAATTCAATTTACGAAACGTTGCCTGGCACACGCATCGCGTTAACGCAACGATATTTTCGACGCCGGGTAATTGATAAATGTATAACAATTCCGTGCCAAGTGTTGATTATATTGTTAAGATTATAAATTATGATTAAAATTGAAATGGAGCTTGGGCCATTGTGAAACTTGTACATGGAAATGAATGAATTCAATTACAAGTGAAATTTAATTGAAACGGAACAAAAAATAATAAATAAATCGCTGCAAATTGTTGATTACATTATTAAACGATTACAATAACCATCAACATTATGATTAAAGACTATAACAAATGATTGTTGTTTTGTTTTGTGCACGTGAAACGTTTTTTAGCTGTGCGAGCAATCAATGTCAAAAAGTGCAACACAATATTAACAAATATAACGAATTTTTGTATGTTATTGTTTTTTGTTTGCGTATGATAAACAGAAACGTAAAAAACACACAAAAAAACACTTACACAAAAACTCGATGCGTTGTTTAATGGCAAAATTGTTGTTGTTTTAGTTTTTTGTGTTCCTTGAATATTTGCTTAGTATGGTCGTTGGTTTCATTAACACAACAATCGTTTGCTCAAAACTAAAGGTTTCACATGAAACTCAATTAAATTATGTCAATTTATAGACATGATTTCATTTAGTATCTTTTGTAAAAAAACGGTTGATGTCTATCTCTATGGAAATCTTTCCAAAATAAGCATTACAATATGTTAAAGTGCAAATAGAAGCGATCTAATCTAGACTAAAATCTTGAAACAACAATGAACTCAAGACATGGGAATGCATTTCGAATCTAAAATAGTTCGTCAATAAAACAAAAAACGCCGCTAATGCCTTGAGCCGAAGATAAAATGCCCTATCAAACTTTTAAGCTCTAAATGAGATAGTTAATCTACACTTGGCAAATCTAGCAGTTCTCTTATTATTTGCACAATTCAACAATTAGCCCGAACGGCTTATGAGAAAAGGGTAGCAAAATAATTTACATACCATCACATGAGTCTGTTATATTACATTACTGAAGCCCCATAAAGTGGCATATGCAATGCATACAAGTTACTTGTTGTCGCTATAAGATGCGTAATTAATAACTCTGAACCCATTTCAATGACCTTTGCACCAGCTCAAAGAGTCACTAGAGCATAGCGCCATGAATAGCGAGTGATCATCGCATTAGATTATGACGTAGTGCTTGTAATCCAAAATAACTCAAAAGAACGTAAGGGCTAAGAGACCGATTCGAACCATAAATAAACTCGAAAGCCAACAGGGGTATGAGGTTGGGGTTACCTTTAAATTATAGCACAGCCCGATAAGATACAAATTTCAAACTGGTGTGAAGTTGACAACGAGTGACTTGGATGGGTTCTAAAGTGTACGGTAGTCAGATATGAGTGTTTATCTGTCATGATGATAAAATACAAAGCGAAATTGGAACATGATACCTGGAACATGTGCTTGTTTATTTACTTATAAACAAACATTTAAAGTATGAGAAAAGTTTTTATATTCTGTGCAAAATTATTTATGAATTGGCAATGATTTGTGCCAGTGCTCAAGATTTTTATCTTATTTCAAATTCATACAAAAAAAGTGACTGGGAATTAAACTGATAAAAGATAAAAAATATAGCTCTTGGTTTTCTCTTTGTTTAGTTTAATTATAATTCAAGAGCTTAACTCACACTCAAAAACCACAACAACAATACTAATAGCATTTGTGGTTTTCAAGGATTTAATGTGATTTTAAAAAATATGACAACCGCAACAGCAACGACAATAACAACTACAGCAATAACAACAATCATCAACAGCAAGTCTCGCAGCAGCAGCAACAAATGATGAGCTTTAAAATGATAAATACGAATATGAAAGCTAACAACAATACCAACAACAGCAAACACACAAACATGATTTTATGATCGAGCCAACAAAAGCAGCAACAACAACAACAGCAGCAGCTATACCAACGCGAATTTGCAACAAAGCAAACAGCACATATCGTGGCAACAAACAACCTAACCCGTTAAAATGGCAGATCAAGTTGGCCAAGATGCAAGCAATGCTGGGCAGAAATTGGCCAAAACAGCCTCCTCGCCCACTGCTCTTAATCTGGTCACGAAACGAACCACGCCCACCGCCTTAGCGCCGCTGCGTCTCAGCCAATTATCAGACAGCGGCGCCGAAAGCTGTGGCGATGGCGACGAACAGACGCGTCTCATACGCGGCTCAACTGGGAGACCACACAAGTTCATCATTATCCCAGCGACTCCTGGCTCACCGGTGGTCTCCAAAGCTGGATCGCACCAGCTGCCGTTTCGCCAGACCAGCTCCACGACATCGCTGGTGGCCATGGCAGCCGGTGCAATGCATAAGCCGGTGCTACGTCAGCCATCAAACAAGTCGCGTCCCAACTCGGATGTCATACAGCCGGCACAGTTGCAACAGCATCTGCAGCAGCCCGTTGTGGCGACACCATCAAATTCAACGGTCACGTTCACCATTGATGACTGTGACGCAGCGCCGGCCTCTCACTTTACACCGGCAACGTTGACCTGCACCACAACAACAACAATGGCTGGCCACGATTCATTGGCCGTCTCGCCACTCAGCTATGATGTGCGCTCTCGGCTGGGCAGCCATCACAGCAGCATGCGCTCCATGGTTTCAGGTGAGTTGTAGTACTTATACCGAGTAGTCGCAGTGGTAAAAGTCCTATTTGTTGGTACCACAGCCTATCTACCTGGACTGAGCGATAGCAGTTGCAATCTCGCTGGCAGCTCAACGGCAGCATATGGACTGCAGCCACCGAATCCACTTTATATGCAACCGCAATCATCGCTCAACGGCAGTTCGTATCATTTATGCGAGCTCGGTGGCAATCAGATCTATTCGGATGTTACATCCGTACGCTCACTAGCCTCCATTGGCATTGGCTCCACAGATGGACGCAAACTGGTCATCAGACGCGTACCAACAACCGCAAACGAACTATTTGATATGGTCAATCCACAGACGCCGCCGTAAGTTCAAGATAGCAAGAAAGTTAAGCCAAGCTATGTTGTTAACTGTCTTGTTTCTATGGGCATACTTTTATAATATCTCATTACCTTTCCATCAGCCGTTCCATTAGCATTATAAGATCGCGCCTCCCTTGTCAATCTAATTGACGACCGCGTCAAACGCTTAAAAATTCAACGCAAATTTTGACACCATTCGATGTTCAATCATGAAAGGCAACTGTTATCACGACATCCACAGGCTCGTGTTCGTAAACATAAAATTTTCACACCATCTGACATGGAACGTGAATAGCTTTCTGAACGGATCGCAGCTATTTTTAAGCAATGTTCCTTAACGCGATCAATAGATCTACATAAGTTGATAAGTATAACTATTGACACAAACAATTGACGCTTATCGCACATCACAAACACTTTGATTCGCAAGATTAGTCCCAAGCTCCAAGCAACTGGCGGTTTTCAGTGTAGTGGCAACCAACAAACGGTGCAGTTGTTCCACTGTTCCGCCTCAAACTGAATCCTTTCGAAAGTATTCAAAGGTGCATCATCATCAATGGACGCATGGATAACGTGAATCAAGTTTAAATTATACTCTCGCATATAGCCGTCTGTATCCTGAGATAAAAAAAAATTGTATAATAATCAAACCGAAAATGCCATTTCGCAACGATGTGGATGCTCAGTCCTCAAAGCAATCGGAGCAGTCCTTCTTTCGCTTTAAACGTGTGGCTAAAGTGTAAGCTTGTTGCGCTGATTCTGATTACATAACACCTACTAGCTAGCTGTGAATCGTGCTATTTAATTTGAAATAAACGCTTAATAGCTTTCAATTCGGATTTATACGCGCCATTATGATTGTCATGTTTGTTTTGGTCATTAGCGAAATGATGCTGATTTAATATTAACGTTGATTTAATGGATAAAGTGGCCTGTTCAAAAACTGTGCTGACTATTTATTTTATACAAATTATTTATGTTCTTCACCAAAATGACGGCTCACACATTTAATCTGACACGTGCCAAAAGGGAGTTTCAAACTTTTTATGGATCTTTAATATAAAACAATCTAGTAATGATTGTGATATGCCTTCTTAAACTCAAAGATTTCTTGCAAGAATATTGTTATTATTTGTAAAATTTATCTTCCTTAAATATATATTACTAAAATATATCTTCCATACTTTTACTCATCTCAACAGTTTACATAATCCACATAATTTAATTTGCACAATCTAACACCTCATTAAATCAGTTGTCCCCCAATCTAAACAAACACACATACATACACCCCCTAAGCACTGATCATACAATAACAATGCACTGGCATTTGGCACCTCGGCAGTGTCATTGTTGCAACTGGCATGTGATTACTATAATTAAACTATTTGACGCACCACAAACGTTAGATGGGGTCGTGTCGCCATTGGTTTTGTAATCAGTGCAACTGTCTAGGGTCTTGTTTTACTGCCGGGACGGACAAACAGACGGACCGAGAGAGTGTTGACAGCAATTAGATGCGCCTGGCTGGCTGACTATAATGCAAATGATGATGTACTACGAGGTAGAATATAACTTGATATATGTTTTATATCCGCAGGCCGATGGGCATCGATGATGATGACAGCTACATGGATATGTCGGATGAGGCGGCTCACTTGAAGCCGCGACAACAGCATTGGGCCAACAAAATGCAGTTTGTGTTGGCCTGCATTGGGTATTCGGTTGGCCTGGGAAATGTTTGGCGTTTTCCCTACATGTGCTACAAAAGTGGAGGCGGTAAGTTAATTGTTCAGAAAATTCCTAACGGAAGTTTGCTTGTAATGATTCAAGCAAATACTTTGATTTCATGCGACCGACGACACATCTTCTCAACAAGTCTTTGCTCTAGAATATTTCGCGCTTTATGCGACATTTCCGCTGTAAATGCCACAAAGTCATAAATTAAAATTTGTTTAAGCTCAGCGCAAAAGTATGAAAGCCCGACGAAAATAAAGCGGTCACTGTCATCTGTGTATATACACACACATACACACCTACATTTGTATCTTCTGTTGCTCTCTGCTCCTCTCCTTCACATATAAAACACGCAAGCCACTTGACGGCCAACGTCCATCTTCATTTACACGTTCTCTCTCTTTCTATCGCTCTCCCGTAAGTCGAAGGCCCCATTTACATTTCTCGGGCGCATTACACATATAATGAGCAAGCGACAACTGAAAACCGGGCTGCTGGCAACTGGAGAAGATGCGACTTTATACACAATTTGCATTTGTTGATCTCAAATATTTATAATTAATTTAATTTGCTTATTTAGCTGTTCGCATTTATGTAGCTCTCAATTATTCAATTGTCGTATTGCAGGTGTGTTTCTAGTACCTTATTGCATAATACTCTTTGTATGCAGCATACCCTTGCTGTTCATGGAGTTATCTGTGGGACAGTACACGGGTCGAGGTCCCATTGGTGCACTGGGTCAGCTGTGCCCCCTATTTAAGGGTAAGTTTCATACAAGTTGGGTCTTATTCCATTCTATGATAAGTTTGTCGCGTATCGAATATTTCTTGATTTATCGCATAGGTTAAAATAAAAAGAACTCGCACGATAAGATAACAATATTCTAAGTACATGTGGCTAGTCAAAATTATCTTATTTATTAAATATATATAAATTTTTTGTTACTAATGCGACATTGGAGAAATTTATTAAACTCACTGCCCCATTTTTGGGGTCTCAGCAACGCTTCAATCACAAAGACAACCCGCTTATAATTCCGTCAGTAGATTCTAGTTAATTTAGAGCGCCATCTCATTGCGTCATTTATAGGTAAAATGCGAGTGCGTCACGCTGACACGCTTCTAGTTACTAAATATAGAATTGTTCTTTCCGCCCAGTGAGTTGGAAAACAAAAAACAAAAACTAATACAACAAAACTCTGAATGAGGATTAACCATGTAGCATGACAAGCAACTATGGGCGCTGCTTGTTAAAGTTCAAAGCCAAGGTCTGAATACATATAGTTAGTGCTGAGATAAATAGTTGGTCAACAGAGTTTAGCTTACAAAAAAAGCCGCCGAAAAACAATGCCAAAATCAGTAACGAATATTTGAGAAGAAAATGATTGACTAGGAAATACTCTAAGAAATTTGTTGTTATAAAACCAGACTCGGAAAAAAATGTATATAAAGCATATGTGATCTGAATTTGCATCATAAATTTACTTGACTTACCGCACAAACAGAATCACTTGTAATTCGCATGTGTTGTTAAAGAAGAAGATCTTCAATACATGCACACAAGTGCTGGCACATGCTAATTAGTTAGTATCATTGTTATAGGGATGGCGTGAAAATGCTCAAAGCGCAAGTCGACGCTGAAACGGAAAGGTTTTTCGAGCGATTTACATACGCGTCTATCAACTAGATGTGAGACCCCGCTCCACGTCGCATCGCAAACTGGCATGGCAATCAGTCAAAGGCCGCAGTCATAAATCTAATAAGACAATATAAGTTTGACATATTTGCAAAGCGTTTAATTATTGGGTAGATTTTTAGCTAACATAACAGCCTCGGCACAACTACGCCCACACGTTCACGCCCATGCTGCTGCAACTGCAACTAATAAATATTAATGGCCATTATATTTAAAGCCATGATACGAACAAATAGCTTTAATTGGTTTTTAAAGCATGCGGCTAATTAGAATTATGCAGATGAATATCAGTCTAGACATGTGATTGAAATGATTATTATGTCGACCAAGACAATGATTAACGCATAACTGTAATAAATCCTTAGTAAACGCAAGTAAGAATGTTTAAACTCTGACATTAAGTTAAGGCTTTTGGGTAATATACATTGAGAATACTAAATACATAAATTACTAAATACTTTTTTGTTTCTTTTTAAAGGAGCTGGCTTGGCCAGTGTAGTTGTTTCGTTTCTCATGTCCACCTACTATAGCGTCATAATAGGTTATTCAATTTACTACTTTTTCACATCATTCAAAACGGAGATGCCATGGATTGATTGCAGCAATAGGTAAATATTGTTGATGGCAACAGTTAATGAAGTTAATTAACAAAATCTATTGTGGCAGATGGAACACGCCCGACTGTTGGGTGCCACAGCGCAAGGAGTTGAATACCACAGCGCCAGCTTCGTCACGCACCCCATCCGAGGAGTTCTTTGAGTATGCAAGAAATACAATCTATAACTCTAAAGATTCACTTGACTTGTTTTTATAGAAATAAAGTACTGCAGATCAGTGCTGGCTTGGAGTATCCGGGCATGATGCGCTGGGAGCTATTTGCCTGCCTTGTCTGCGCCTGGTTAATGGTATACTTTGCCACCTGGAAGTCCATCAAGTCATCGGCAAAGGTTCGCTACTTTACGGCCACATTTCCATTTGTGCTCATCATCATTCTTATGTTCCGAGCCATAACGCTCGATGGCGCTGATGAGGGTTTACGCTTCTTCTTCCGGCCCAATTGGTCAGAGCTGAAGAATGCGAATGTGTGGATAAATGCCGCATCACAGAACTTCAACTCACTGGGCATTACATTCGGATCGATGATCTCGTTTGCCAGTTACAACAAGTACAACAATAACATACTACGAGATACGGTCGCTGTTAGCCTTGTGAATATTGTAACGAGTTTACTGGTGGGCATATTTGCATTCTCAACGTTAGGGAATCTCGCACTGGAGCAGAATACCAATGTACGGGATGTCATTGGCGATGGACCAGGCATGATATTTGTAGTGTATCCACAGGCCATGGCCAAGATGCCATATGCCCAACTTTGGGCTGTGATGTTCTTCTTTATGCTGTTGTGCCTGGGCCTCAACTCACAGTTTGCCATTGTGGAGGTGGTGGTAACATCCATACAGGATGGCTTTCCGCGCTGGATCAAGCGACATCTGGGCTACCATGAGATAGTGGTGCTCTTCGTCTGCGTCATCTCGTGCCTCTTTGGACTGCCGAATATTATACAGGGTGGCATCTACTATTTCCAGCTGATGGATCACTATGCTGCCTCTGTGACGATTATGTTTCTGGCCTTCTGCCAGATGATTGCCATTGCCTGGTTCTACGGCACCGGGCGCCTCTCAAAAAATGTCAAGCAAATGACAGGCAAAGCGCCATCCTTCTATTTAAAGTCCTGCTGGCTAGTGCTGGGACCATGTCTGCTCTTTGTAAGTTGCAAATCGAATGAGTTACGGTTTCAATGAATTTAAGAAATGATTTTTTTTATTGCAGGCCATTTGGGTGCTGAGTTTGATTAACTACAAGGAGCCCACATATCATAATGGACGCTACACTTATCCGGACTGGGCCTATGGCATTGGCTGGATGTTTGCATCATTCTCACTTATCTGCATACCGGGCTATGCAATCATTATTTTTATGCGCACCAGCGGTGACAACTTTTGGGAGGTAATTTTTTTTTAACAAAGTTGTAGCTTAAAATCATTGATTAACTTGAATATTTATTTACAGCGCATTAAGATAACAATGCGTCCCAATATTTACGAGTGCAAGATCTGTGGGGAGCATCACTGTGAGCACGATTATCCCGAACAAGAGCAATATATGCTAGCGCAGGAGCTGGGCAACGTATATAAGCCAACTACAAGACCGGGACTGGTTTCTCTGCATAAGCCCGGCTACAATGCAATGCATACATCAAATACAGCACCTCATGGTGTTCATACTGAGTATACGTACAAGTCCAGGGAGGAGCAAGGATCACATCCGACGACAGATCAGCAGTAGACCTGCCAAACGATACGATATCGTTTCACGTTAAGTTGTTATTAGTTTCTGATTACTTTTAAAAACATGATTTTGTTCAAATTTGCAAACAATAAACGCAATAATAATAAATTAAGTCAATGATTTCAAAACGAGAATGAAAGAAAATATGATAACAATTTGTATACTATTAAAATTAAGCAAAGGTAATACTTAAATGCTCTCTAATATTTGACAAGCTATAAGTTTAGCGAAACTATAAAACAACGTTGAAAGCAACGTTAAAAAGAATATTGCGTTCAAAGCGTCTGAACATAGCGATATAACAAATCGAACTCCTCGAATTTAGGCACAGCGTTAAAATTACGAGGCGTTTTACAGTATTCGGCGTAAATAAGTTGACTTTTTGGTGGCACAGTTGGGGGCTTTACACTCAGATAAGAGTCAGTGCCATAGTCACTGAGTGGACGCAGTGTTATGCCACGCATCATCTTGGCCAGCTCATGTTCACGTTGCGCCACAGCTGTTTGGTCTGGCGGGGCGCCGCCGCTTGATAGTTTTCCCATTTGAACGTATTTCTTGTAGATGGCCATGCTCTGTTTGGATGGCGGATTTATCGTGCAGCCATATACCTTCTCCATGGAAGGCAACAATGAAGCCAGAGTAAAGGGAGCCGGCTCAACCGTTTCAGTTTGCTTTGATTCCTTTTCTGCAAAACTGGCGCTAAGTTCTTCATCGCTGGAGCTGTCCTCACCTTCGCTGGAGCTGGACGAGTTGCTGTGAGTCGAACCGGTTGAACTTTGACCCGTCATCGATGGATTCTGTCGACCCTTACGCGACGGTTGTATCTGACGCTGGAAGGGACTGTAGTTTGTGCGGAATGTAGGCATATATCGAGTGGCAAGCTGACTTATCTCAAATTCAATATGCTCGCTTAAATCCGTCCATTTGAAGGACTGGTGGTAATTGGAATAGGCATCTATCATCTCAAGACCATTACTATGCACACGGAACAGCTCTTTGACCAGTTTGTTGGTATCTGCACAGGGATAGGGCAAACATTCGCGCACCTTGTGACGCACCCAATCTGTTATAGATGCGCTCGAGGTGCTTGGCACAAATGCATTGTGCATATCATAGTCTGTTTGCAGCTCCCAAATAGGCTGATTCACTGCAAATAAAATGGCGTAAGTAAAATATTTATATACAAATTTTAGTCAAACTTACATTTGGTAAAACTAGGCTTGTATAGTCCAAGGAAGAGATTGATGCTTTGCTGCTTCTCTGTGTCGCTGAATGTATTGCTATAATAGCGGCTCAGAGTTTGCATTACATCATTACCCTGCGATGCCCAGGCAGCTGTCTTGCGATAGGTCTTGATGCGATGAACCAACTGAGAGCCACCATACTGTAGAGCCAGAGTGTCACCATGTTCCTCGTACAGATGTTCCAACATGGTCACACAATCCGAGTCAAATTCCAGTTTAGCTGACTTTACAAAGCCAAGCCTCTCCAGCTGATGCCCGAGCGCGCATTTGCCAATGGCAAACTGTGCCGAGTTGGTGCGATCCAAACAATCAACACAGTTGGTGCGAACAATGCCTGTCTGAAAGCTAAGCTCACTACCACGATGCGCCTTATAGAACATGCCTGTCAGCTGAATTATACTTGCCGCGTGCACGGCCAGCTGTTCCATAACATTGCCACCACTTAGGCGACTCTGACGTGCCATATCGAAATGTATGTGTTTCATGCGATGGTGTGGTGGTAAGAACTGATTGAGATATCTTATGCTGTTCTCTAGCTCTTTGGAAATAATGGATTCGTGCTTACGTCGCTCTCGCTTCTTTACCAAATTCAGCATGATCAATGGGGCACCATAGTGGAAGAGCAGACGCTCAAAATGACGTGACGGCGTTTGGGCATACGGATCACAAATATCTAATTGTATGGGCGGCTTTGGCACCATTTTGCTTATATCCTGCGACCAGTGCGATGGTATTGAACCGCGCATTTGCGTAAAAGCACATAAGCGCTGACCATCGCTAACAATCTGTTCGGTTTCCACTTCGTTGGCCACATCACCCTAAAAGTAAAAACTTTATTACATACACATTGTATACAAAAGTAAATCTTACCTGAAAGTTGGCACCGCGCTTTAGGAAGCGAGTGCCAGCAAATCGTGTGCTGCGACGGGCTATCAGACACACATTAACATGTCTGCCAAATATACTTATGCAGGATTGGCTTACATATCCGTGTGTGACTTCCAACAGCCAATCCTTGAGCATGATACCTTCCATAGGCTGCAGCAAGTATGCGTTCCAAACAAAACGCTTTCGTGAATCGCTGCGAAAGGCATAGTCCACACGTTCGTGCGCTTGAGCGACATTATTGGTCAGCTTGTTCCAGTCAGGCAGCGGCTCGTCGCACTCCAGATTAACCTTGGCGCCTACATAACGTGGTGCTGACTCATTGTACTGAAGTGTGCGGGTCAAGTCGTAAGAGTATGAAAAGTAGAAATTGCTGCGAAGATCAATATTTTGAAACATCTTTTTGTAGCGCTCCTCGTGCGGATGTGGCGGCCGCTGTGAGGTCACCTCATTTACGCGCACCATCACTGTATCCTTGATGGTATACACCAAATGCATGCCAATGTGGGCACAACATTTACGTTTGGTTACCAGAATGAGATAATATCCCTCCAGAAAGCGGACGAAGCCCAGCACTCCATATGCCGATGTCACTTTGGGAGAGCCCGTTAACGAGGACACAAACCTGCGAATTTCCAAGTTGTTGAACTCATTCGCATGCTCCTCAATACTCAATCGATTGAGCGCCAACCGATCGATGGTGAGCAAGCGAAATCGCGTCTCGCGATTGTTGCTGCCCACCAAATACAAGCGCTAAGCAAAAGGAATACAGACGAGGACAAATGAGTGGATTCAATTTGCGTAGTCCAAGCAACTTACCGAACGTGTTTCATAGAGCACCACTTTTTGTATGGAGCTTATGAGTGGATTAAATATAATGTTTGGATTATCATTATTCATTTCTACGAAAAACTCTTGCCGATGACACAAACAAATGATAAAGCTATCGAAACCAACGATACATCCGCTGTAGTATTATTTTGCTGTTGACCACCAGAGATGCCAGACATTTCTTACGCGAAACTCAGCTGACTGGCTTATGGTAGGACAACACTTACACTTTTTGTATACTGTAGTTTTGTTTAGTCTAGCGAAAATTGGCTTGGATATTGTAATTTTAAGATACTATGACGACGTGGGGAAATATTTGCCGTATATGTAGCAGCCCCGCAGACTACAACATATTTGCCAAAATTCCAACATACTTACACGGCTCGACAAACGAGTTTCTAAATTATCAAAAGCCAATTAATGTATTGCTTGAGGAGACATCAGGACTGAAGGTAAATTTTTGATTATTTGGAATTGGAATTTGAAAAATGTTTCTTGCTGCTTTTATAGAACTCTCCAGACGACGGACTGCCATTGTTTATATGTGCTCTGTGCATATCGTACTTAAAACACGCTGTAACATTCCGCGAACAGTGCATCAAAAATGCTCTTAGTCTTAAGCTTATCGAATTACAACAAAAATCAACCAGCAACAAAGAAGACAATGACAAGGAGAGCGCACTCTTCACAGCCGAACAGCTTAACTATGTGGAACAGCGACCGGTGCATAATCTCCTGTTGAACAACAACAGCGCCATAAAGCAGGAAAAGCCGGACAAAGTTAACAAACAGCTGCTTAATCAAATCACACCCCAACAAAACGTAAACAACGAACGGTATATGCCCTACCTTAACGCATTCTATGTGAAGCATCGAAATTCGGTACAGGTATGATAAATAAACATACACATTTTGATTAATAGTAATGTGTTAACAAAATCTCAGCAGGCATCGTCCAAAGGGGAGTTGCCGTCGACGAGCGCTGGCAGCGGCAGCGGCAATTGGACTGGGGAGGACGATGACTATGCAGCCGTCACCTCTAGCGATGACAATGAGGAGAACGCGTTATCGCGCAAGGATAAGAACTGCTATAATTACACCGAAACGAATTTTGAGGAAGATGATCCCATGGAGCAGGCTCAATTGAGGGACATCAAAGTTAATATACCCGAACCCATGTGGAAGGAACGCAAGTGTCCGGCGTGCTCCAAACGCTTCATGCACGAGGATTCACATCAATTGCATGTGAATAATTGTGTGGAACATCAGTTTTTCAGTTGTGTGGGCGAGCTAAACAAGTTGCTGGACATAAAACGACAAAAGATGATATCACCACATGAATTCATTCGACGCATGATCTTCACCTTGCACAAGACCTGCACTTGGTTGCAGGAACATTCCATTGACACGCAATTGGCCGATAAACTTAATCTGGTTAAAATAACCAATGGTAGCACTGAGAAACCTTCGGATCCAGCTCCAGAAGTCGCAACGAAATCCTCGAACCGCAGCTATAGTCTTGTATCTCCCCAAAATGACGATGCTCTTTTTGGCAACAGTTTGTTATCATTTAAAAGTGGCACAAATACTCCAATAACCGTTGAGAACAATATTTTGTATGCCATTGAGCGTGCCGAGAGTCGCAACTCAGAACAAACACCGAACCTAGTGGTTAAAAAGCCCATTCCCATAAGAGGCACAGCTCCAACTGGTGCTACTCCAGTAATCCATGAGGCGGGTGCACGTGCCACATTCCTGGAGAAGTTGCAACGCGCCGTCGTCACACCCCACAAGCAGTCGCAGTCACCTGCGCCAGCCACGCCCTCAAGTGCCACAATGTTGCCCTTTTCGGCGGCACGTTGCAGCCAATGTAACTTGATTTTTGACTCCGTTGGCGAATTAGAGATTCACAATGGAATGCATCACAATGAACAATGCAATGTGAACAACGCCAAAGACGACGACGCTACACGGCGTCGCATAATCGCACTTTTCGAAGATGATATTTAATTTTAATTTATTTTATATTCACACATATTTGATAAGCCTTAAAAGTCTGAATAGTGGTTTTACAATTTATTGTATTTTTTTAAAGGTGCATTATAATTTAATTTTAATTTGTAATTTTTATTTTATGCAGTTTTGAGTCGTTTTTAATGTTTGTATTGCCAGTATTCAATGTATTAATCTACTGTCCCGGGTCATAGTATTTATAGATACATAATTCTAAAATCCGTGCACCCTCGTATAATCCTCTACTGACATGGGGCTCTATGGAAACCCTGAAAATTAAATCGAAATTTACTTAACAATCTTTTGAAGAAGTTTTATTTATATGTAACATGTATATTCATAAACATGCTGATTAAAATAACTTAAAGGTTAAATAGATTCAACAGTCCCTGGCCAATCATAGACACGAATATGGTCCAGCACCAGATCGTTGTCTATAACTTGCGCATCAATCATATTTTTTAAAAGTTGCATCAAATCCATGGTTAAATCCGCGTCCCGTAAGGCAAACATTTGATTTAAGGCGTTAAGAAATGGCACCGCCTGAAACTCAAGCCTGCTTGTGAATGGGCGTGTGGCAAACACGTTGGTGAGCACACGTACTCCGTAGATGAAGTGCATCTTATTGACAGATTTGCTGAGATCCATGGCCATAAAGAAATTTAATAAATGTTGAAAATGTGGCACACACAAATCGCGTTCTAGACTGATAATTTCAAATTGAAATAAAATAAACATATAATATTCGGCAGCGGCTTCAGTTGGTTGCTTCAAGTGCAGATGCTTAGCAATGTGCTGACGATTCTCAACAGTAACGGCTGAAAACGCATTCACGGCTATTAAATATAAGCAAATGGCAGCATCCTCGTTATAGCAGTTGCTGTCATTTGACGGTGTTGTGTACAATTTCCATAATTTGCTTGCCAATTGCATTTGAATCAATGTTTTGGCTGACTTTTTGCACGTAGCTAAAATGTTTGCTAATGTCCAAAGACAGCTTCGTTTCAATCGTGGCTCCTGGCTGTCTAAAAGTGTAACCAGATAGCTACCTCCTAAGGTGGTAATCTTTTCACAAACATGTGCATCTCCTAACGAAAAGTTACACAAGCATTCAGCCGCATCAATTTGTCGCTCTACATTGGTTCCTGGCAAAAAGAGATGACAGTGAGTAATATAGAAAGAGTTGTATTGTGTTAGAGATTGCCTACCTGTAAGCTCCTTAATTATCACTTGGGTTGCGCCTTGAACTTGAGCAAAGGCGTTTATATTTTCATTTCCCTGCAAAAATGCGTGGCTCAGACGATACATGTCCTGGCTGTCGGCGTGTTTACGCCGCTTAATGCGACCCGCCATACCTTGTACGTCCTTAATACCCAAATTTTCCAACTCCGCTATTTCATCCTTGATTTGTCCCAAGCCAAACCGAAGCGCATCTGTTGTATTTGATCGCAAATCTTTTCGTTTTTGACGCGCATACTCTCGTATTTTATAGCGAAGGGTGTCTGTCATTTGCCCGGGGGGTGGTGGTACATCTTCTGTAATGTCCATTGTTTTAAAATAAACCTAGCCGACAAATAAACATTTATTTTTCTCGCCAGCTGATGCTTGATAATTTATATCCGCTTCTTGCAAGAGCAACACTGGCAATAGTTGTAAAATGCCAGTATTTTTAAGTTAAAGTTTATGGTATTTTCAACGATAGTGGATTGTGGCTACACCGCTGTGGAATTGCATAAACAGTTGAATGAAATTAAAAAACAAATAAAAATGTCGTTTAATATAATGCAAAAGCTATCCTTACAATGCCTTAAGGCTGACCAACCACTGCTGAGTAAGTGCCTGGATATCTTGAGTTATTAAAATAATTTAACATCTCTTAAAAACAACAAAGCGACGATACGAAATGCCAGCAAAAAAACCGGCGGAAGCACGCGCAATAAGAAGGGCCATCCGCGTCCAAAACATCGTGGATGGCGAGTTCTTGACGGTCACTACGTTTCCCATGGAACCATTCTGGCAACGCAATTGACGACGCGGTTTCATCCAGGCTTAAATGTACGTGAATATACTCTTCTCCTTCGTTAACTTTAAAATACGTTAATTGTTTATTAGGTTGGATTTGGACGCAATGGCACCTTGTTTGCCATGGAACACGGCAGGGTTATCGTCAGCTGCGAGCCCATTGATCCAAACTGGGATCACACTTGGATCCAGCGCAACTATGCCGGCCGACAAGATCAAACTATTTATAAGAAGTTTTTCAATGTTATTCCGGAGACGCAACACCAACGTTTCCGCCTCGTCGAAGAAATATGATTTGTTGTAAATAAATATAAATATAAAATATACAAAGATGTGTGTTATAGTCGCACAGTTTGAAGATCCAAAAACTGTAATCGATGCATCGATTATATATACCAAATGATCAATTTGTATCGACGTCCCTTAAAATAGATTTTAAGCTTGCCCCGCATACAAATATTTCATTAACAAAATAATAAAATATAAAAATAACTTATAAATGTATTGATAAATTACTGGCCAGCACATTGATACATAATTACCATCAACACAATAATGTGATCGGCATCTAATTTTTGTATGCGATGTAATTTCGATTGTCCAGTGCTGTAAAATATCAAATGACTTATCGATATCAATTAATATTCAATCAATGATTTCGCGCTTTTGGCATTGTGCGTATCAAGTTAAGTTTTATTAAAAAACAGCGAAAATCACAAGAATATTTGAATATACTTTAAACTTACAGGCTCATTGGAATGGGCATATATTTTTGGTAAAGTCCTTAGCATTTTGCGTTTATTTATGCGTCATGCTGAGATTTCATCAACATTTTTAAGTTTATTGGTAACTAATTGCAACTCAAAATCTTCAAGAGAACCTCGTTTGGCCAACAAATAGTCTATTCGTTGAACCATTACCATGGTGGGTCGTTACCACAGGTGGTCGTCGGAAGAGTGTGATGAAATAGTGGATTTTATGCAACAAAATCCTGTTAAGATGCCACCAAGCATGGACTACTTAAGAAAAATGAGGCAAGCGCTGAGTGTGGATGCATCTTTAGACTCGGTGCGTAGTAAAGTGTATAAAATGTTGCAGAGCTACAAAACGACAAAAGCAAAATTTTCTATGCGTCCAAACATTCCCATGTCACACGTGCTTAAGATGTGCCCATATTATACACAGTTCAATTTAATATTTAACGAAAACGCGATAACTCGAAGGAGCACAGTATGCCCAACAATGCGTCGTTCAGCTAACACAAGTGCAACGTCGCATATTGATATGGAAACATCTGACTTAGCTATTTCTGAGAACTCAGCAGCTTCTAAACGAGACTTCACAACAACAATTGGTCAGGAACATGCCAAAAATAATGTTAATCGTCCAAACGTAATCAAATGGACACCTAGCATTCACATTAAGCCGTTAAGTTGGCAATTTAATGATGGTATTGTCACGTCAAGTATAATAAGCGTGGAATCAACTTCATCCGGAGAGGATGTACCGTCACAATTCAAAGAAATGAGCAGTGGCACCGATAGCGAAGGGAACAATATCAATGATATAAATGCTGATTCTTCAACAGCTCCAACTTCAACTGAAACTGAGCAGCCACAAGAACGCAGAACGGTCGCAAATCCAAAAACAATTGATCCACTGAATAACGAAGTATCCGAGGAAAAATTAAAATTAATGAAGCTTCGCCTGTGTGAGAAGAAACTGGAGCTTGAATTGTTTAGAATTCAATCCAACGAACGTTTGTTGCGTTTTGAACTGGAAGCGAAAAAACGCATACTGATGAAAAAACTAAGTTTGAAATATCCGAGAAATGAATAAATTTAAAAAGCTTTTATATGAAAGTTACCAAGCGAAAGCCGTTGCTCGCTCCCATTTTTGTTAGTTATTATTTTGGTTATTTAAAAAAGTTTTTAATATTTAAATTGTTTAAAATTCAAACCAACGAACGTTTGGTGCGTTTTGAACTGGAATCAGAGGAACGCCTTTAGATGAATACACTAAGTTTAAAATATGCGAGAAACTAAATTTAAAAAGCTATTATATGAAAGTTAGCAAGCGGAAGCCGTTGCCCGCACCAATTTTTTTTTTATTTAAACAAGTTTTTCATAACTAACGATTTTAAATTAGTGTCCCAACGAGAACTAAAAATATGTAAGTATTGTTAAGTGATCATTTTAAACAGTTTAAACAACAGAGCAATAATAACATTGTGTTCGCAGCGGTCGATATATCTAATGTTCATTACTATCGATACTAATATGTGTGCCATCGATTGTTTGACAGCTCAATCGCCCCCCTGACGCACACGTGTTTAACATCGCAGCAAATCTGATTTCTTTTTTCTTGAAATACAAAGTATATAAAAAGAAAATAAAATAAAATGGCCGATGTTGCAGAAACTACAAATGCCGAAGTCATCGCCGAAATAAAGGCAGTGGAAAAAGTTGAAGACGACACCGATGCGGCCGGCAAAAACGGCGAGTCAAAGAAAGAAGAAGAGTCGGCGGCACCCGCTGCTGGGGAAAGCAGCAAAGAAGAGCGCGCGATCATTCGCCAAGTTGAATACTACTTCGGGGATGCTAATCTGCACCGCGACAAGTTTCTCAGCGAGCAGATAACAAAGAACGAAGGAGGCTGGGTGCCACTCTCGGTGCTGGTCACATTCAAACGTTTGGCAGAGCTCACCACCGATTTCGATTCGATTGTGAATGCTTTAAACAAATCCGGAGAGGGACTTGTGGAAATTAGTGAGGACAAGCAAAGCGTGCGTCGTCACAGCGAACGCCCCATCCCAGAACACAATGCAGAGCGTCGCAAAGAGATTCAGGAGCGCACTGCTTACGCTAAGGGCTTCCCATTGGACTCGCAAATGACCGAAATTCTTGAGTTTGTCAGCGCCTACGATAACGTTGTAAATGTTACAATGCGCAAACATTTTGATAAACCCACCAAGTCTTACAAGTTCAAGGGCAGCATTTTCATCACATTTGAGAAGAAGGAACAGGCTAAGGCGTTTCTTGATAAGGACAAGATTGTGTACAAAGAGCGTGAGTTGCTGCGCAAATGGCAAGTTGATTATTTGAAAGAGAAACACGATGAATATGAGAAGAAGAGCGAACAACGTAAAAACCAGAAAGAGGCCAAAGCTGAGCCCGCAATTGACCTGCCAAAGAACGCAATTGTTGTGTTTGAGGGTGCTCCTGACCACGTTACACGAGAGGAGATACGTGAAGCTTTTGAAAAGGTCAAAGACTTTGATATTGCTTACATTGAGTTCAACAAGGGTGACACCAAGGGCTCTGTTCGTCTCACAGAAGCGGATGCCGCCGAGAAATACATTGCCAAAGTGGAGGATTCTAAGGTAAGTCTTCACAATCAATATTTGAGTTCGATTGCTCATTCTATTTTATTTCAACAGCTTAAGTTCAACGATGAAGTCTCCCTCACCCTGCGCAAGGCGAACGAGGAGGAGGAGAAAGAGTTCCTGGACAAGGCTATCGAATTCATGAAGAAGCGCCGCGATTTCTCACGTGGCAAGAACAACAAGCGTTTTGGACGGAAACGTCACGGCGGACACGACAATCGCAGCCACAAGAAGCATCGTTCAGATTAACTTGGCTCGACTCCATATGCAAATATGCAAAACAAAAGTTAGATCTAGTTGTTAGCTTTAAGCAAAAAGTTTTTGTGACATCCAATTGCTACTACTATTATAGATTTCCCGTAGCGTTAGGCATAAGTCTGAGATCCATATGACTCGCGAAAAATATGTATAGTTTACATAATATGAGAGGAACTCTAATTTATTTTAATTAATGAACATTTTTTGTTTTAATTTGCCTAATGAACTTCAAAAGAAAAAATATACATTTTGTAATCAATAATGTTTTAATCTTACTGTACTTACTGTATCTTGATGAATACCATCGATAATTGAATAAAACATTAAAATAAAAAGTGTATTCTTTTGGTAGTTTTTTTTATTTTGTGTGTGTGTGTGTTTTTGTTGTTAAATGATCGCAATATCAAAATACATACATATAAATCAACTTAAAAACAATAAAAAATTATAATAAACTTCATAAATTACAATTATTAAATGCATTTACAAATTACAATACGAAAAAAATTAAACATAAAATTTTCAAAATTTGTTTTTTTTTTTCTTTCGAAATCGAACTATGTTATAATTGCAATTAGGTGTAAAATTATATTTATAATTAAGCTAGTCACAATTTATAATTATCTATTAAATAGGTTTGTATGGAATATGAGAAGAAATCAGTTTAGGAAGTCGGATTACTTAAAGAAAGAAATAAATCAAAACGAACTCTTTTCTTTTTCACATAGATAAACGAAACAGAAAAACATAAAGATCAGTGCAAGCACATATAATTCACAACAGTATTTTTATAATTTTGTCTATTAGCAACTTAAGGATTCAATCGTTAAGGCTCATGCGAAATCGAAGGCATAAGCTGTTGAGTGCTTTGGATTTGAATAATTATAATAAACTATGTATATATGTATATATATATATAAATAATGATATCTGCTAATGTAGTAATATTTGTATTATATATATCTTCTATTGTTCGGATGTTTCACTTTTTTTTATGTTTAGGTTTTGTCATAGGTAGATACGAGTTACACGAGACTTAAACAACATTTATACATAAATTAAACAATTACAAACAACGACAACGTATCGCTTAACGCTTATCGCATGATTTTCTTTTCTTTACCTATATATGTATATGTATGTATGTAGTATCAGTATAGTATGTATATGTTCTTATGGTGGGGTGCGCGCTCAAGCTAGTCACTAGTCGGAAGAAGAAATATACAGCGTTGCGTGTCTTCTTTTCTTGTTTCTGTTTTTGATTCTGTTTTTGTTTTTTGTTTTTTGCTAAAGTTTTTCACTTATCACTAAGCTAACGATTTACAACGATATTCAGGCGCTCGCTTTAACTTCCTATCTAACTCTCTGCCTCTGTACTTTCCTCTCAATCTTATGTTTACAAGAGTCCATCCAAAATATGCATATTATTTAGAATTGTATTTATGTTTGGAAGTGCTTTAAGTTTTGCCACTTTTCTGGTATTATTTTGTTATTATTTCCAGACTGGCGTCAGATCCAATGTGAGATTCTGTATCGTCCGATTGCGCGCCGAGCTGCGCTTTTGCTTCACAGAGCTGGTGATTTCGTTGACCAGGCCTTGGCAATCATTGCAGACGCTAACCTGCTCGCCGCGCAAATTCTCCTTCTGATCTTGTTGCGACTGCGCCAAATGGCTGCCAGACGAGAAGAGCGCAAAGCCACGCGAGAAACGGGATCTGTAGGAGATTCAGGGATTTAATACAATTTTACAGGTATGTATTAAAAAGGCTTATCTCCTACTTGCGCTCTAGTGTGCTGCTGTTTGACAGCGGTCGATATGCCGGACTCTGTACGGGCAGACTTCGTGGTCCCTCCATGCTGCGCGACATGACGTTGTTGTATTGCTGATGCTGCTTCTGCTGGTATTGATGCACGCCTGACGGTCGCATCGCCGCCGAGTAGGAGGCGGACATGGATGCCTGATCGTGCAACGCTTCCACAGCCTGACCAGTTGCAGCGGCTGCAGCGCCGGCAGCTGATCCAGGTCCAACACTGATTCCCGGCGTGCTCATATTTGATCTTTGGTGCTTGGGTGATGATGGAGCACTGCCCACCGTGCTGCGAGTCTACAAAAAGTAGATAGAATATATTCGAATTAAAATGTTAGGCTGTTAAACTCACCTTGCGATCTGACTCGGAACGCAAAAGGCGCTCGATCAGCGACTTGGGAAACTGATCGTCCATGATGTTGCCCGTCGATGAGGAGTGCCCGGAATGATGGGCAGCATGATGCGATGGCGATGGTGTGCTTGAGCTGGCCGGACTGGACAGCAGCGAGGGTGAGATCAGCACGAGGGGCACATTCCGAAAATGCTCTGAGGGTATACGCATCTTGGTGTAGCATTTGGCGCAAACGGTGCGTTGGCACAGTTTGCACTGGATGCCAAAGGGTCCGAAGAAGGAGAAGCGTGTACGGAGGCACAGGAAGCAGACACGACGCTTTTCAACATCCTCCTTGACGCGCACATCCATGGGCAGGCTCTCCAGCTCGGCCTTTGTCATGACGGAACGTATGTGAACGATCTCCGCCAGGGTGACAGACAGACGATCGTCCCCACGTTCCATCCAGGTTTGTTTGTCCATGAAGGACTTGTTCCATGGGCCAAGCGAGGATGTTGAATGCGCCGTCGTCTCGACGCCAGCTCCTGTTCCAGACATTTCATGTGGCTGCTGATGCTGCTGCTGTTCCAGCAACTGCTGCGAATCAGGTGACTTCTTTAAGGGCTTTAAAGAAGAGAAAGGTTAATGAATGCGTCATTTGATAAAGTGCCAAGTGTGCTAAGTGATTAAGTCTACCTCCTTGAACACGCCGCTGACGTCATCTGATTGACGTGATTCGGGACGCGTGGGTGGCATTGAGTGCGTCTCATCCAAGTTGCTCTGACAACCAACGATTGTGTGTCGCCGCAGAGAGGCGCGTCGCGATTCACACTGTGTGGCCAGGTCATAGGCTAAAGGAAACGTAGAAGAGAAAATTAAATGGCGTGAGTAAAGAAGTTCTAAAGAAGGTCAGTCAACATTGCGTATGCGTTATGTATGTATGGACATAACTAGATAAAATCGAATAAAATACAAAGAGAACGACAAAATAAAAACGACGCATTCACAAAGATATACAGCAAGCAAAGCAAACGATGGGACGATGGGCAGATGGTTGACGGCGGAGTGTTGTGTGGGACAATGAAATATTACAAAACTTAAAAGATGATGCCATATATATTTAATTTTAGATGTGTTTGAATGTTAAAACTGCTTTCTGTTAGAGAAAATGTAATGTTTATGAATGCTTTATGCATTTTAGTTATGGTTTCAATTTGGAATGGTTCGAATTCGTGAGCATGATGCATGCAAAAGCAACTTAGAACGAAATAAATCCTTAGAATTTGTCTCTCGCAAATATATATATATTTACATTCCAAGGCATTATCGAAGTATCTGTGATAATCGTCCTGTGTGCAGGAGGCTTGTGCTTGCTGTTGTTGCAGCTGTTGCTCTGGCTGCGGTGGCTGCAGATCCTCTGCTCAGCAAAAAATAAATTGTTGCAACAAGTGCAAATTTGATTTTTGATTTTGTTCGTTAGCAGTTGAAAGCGTAGGCATTGTACAATTGAAAATATATATAATTTAATAAACAATTTAATTGATTTTAAATCAAAATAACCAAATTATAAGTTAGCCATGCAAAAGATAGGTTTTCCTTTTAATGTTTTTCTATTTTTTTTTTATTTTATCTTCATGTCTTTAGATTTTTATTGTCTTTACAAATATTTCGAGATTATTTTTCTTCTTGTTGTGTGTTTGTGTTTGGTTGTGTGTGTGTAGTATATCCATAACCGGCATCAACTGTCATCCGAATAGATCCCACACCAACAGCCTTTCAACCAACTAAGTATCTTTATATATATTTTTGTCATTTGTTCTTAGTGCGTTTTCCAAAATATAATACATTTGATTTTGTTAGCAAAATCATAAAAAAACAATCATTATTCAGCGGCATTTGTGTTTTTAGTAGAAATAAATTAAACCAACGATCAAATACCTTTGCAAAAATAATTTTTTTGTGTTGTGTTTTTTGGGGCAGGGTAAGAAAAAAGTAAGAAATAAAAAAAGTGTAAATTAAAATTCAAAATAAACAAAAACCTTTCTTATACAAAATTAAAGTAAAATGTGTGTCACAAAGCATGAAGGTAAATATCGTTAACAGCAAATATATAATTATGTTTAAAGGATTCAAAATTTTTTTATTTTTAATCGTTGAAATCAAACTTCTATAGTTATACTCATTACCTTTATTATAACTTTATCACGAACTTCCATTATGTAGCCACAAATTTAAAAAGCTCGTAATAATGCCAGACAATATGGAATAATAGCAGTTCATTATGAATCATGAACAAGCAAATTACATAACTGTTAAAGATGCCTCAATCTTTTTTTTAGGAAAATATTTACTTATTTTATTTATGGGCAAAGCTTTTCATTAAAATTTACTTCAAGGTTTTAATCAATCTTTTAACAAAATACTGTTTTTAGTAGACCTTGACTCGTATTTCTCTGAATTATCTAAACAATAAAGATTCGTTTCTAGTTGTTTGAAGCTAAAATCTACTTAAGTTTCCCAGAACGTGTTTCTTCATACTTTGTGCACATTAAATATATTATATTTTAGTGGTAATATATAATATCATATTTAGTAATATTATCATTGATACTTACTTGTGCGTCTCGGTCGCATTAGCATCGCTGGTGAATCGTGTCTCGCCTGGCTGCCCAGCATATAGCCACCGATTGGATATGGCGGCATCTTGGGCTGTGAGTAACGATGCAGCTCGGCGAGATGTGCGGCGGCTGTGGATGCTGTGCTGCTACTGATGCTGGATTCATCGAAGATATGCTCGTCGTCCTGGTTGAAGGTGGTTAACATTGTTTAATCTTTCTGTTGCATGTTGCACGTTGCATGTTGTGTGGCATGATAACTTACCTGCAACTTTGAGAAATCCACTTTGATGAGTCGCTGGCGGGAGCGCGACAACGTTGCATTTGTCGAATTGGGAAGCACTGTACAAGAAAAAACACAAAGAAAAAGAAGCAGAAATGTTGCGTCTTAGAAAGTGAATTAATGGCATGAGAAAAATAATAATGGGTCTTCTTCTTGGCTCATTGTGAATGCACTCACAGTTGATTTGATTAGATTACATTACATTACTAAGTTACACAACAACCAGTCACTTTAACTCCTCCCTTCCTCCCTGCTAATCCCTTGGGCGATCAAAGCGTAACCAGCTGCATATGAAGTCGCCCTTTGGCTCCTCGCTCGCCCATTTAGCAATTAGAAAAGCGTCTTGAGGTGCTTTTTACTTGTCATCTTACTGTCGGTTTGTATGCTTTTAGTTGTTACTTTTTTCTCTCTGTTTGGGTATTCAGCTAACCGTTAAGTTAACGCATTTAATGGTTCTACTCGTGAAGCGGTTTCTTCCGCTTGTGCAATGCTCGTAAAAGTGCTTGGGGGAAATTAGCCCCGAAGAGCATGTTTCATGTTTCATGATTCTCAAACTGAGCTCCATGTGGGGTCAACATGGTATTTCCGACTACCGGACGAGGTTCTCGAATGTATATGTTTTTTTTTAGCATTAAGTTGAGTTAAGAAAGTACATATATTATATTTTATGATGAAAGGAACTAAGTTAAGGAGATGACTGTTGAAAATCTTGAAAAACATTCTTTAAGTTATGATTTAAGATATTTTCATCTGAACTGAATTAAATTACATCATTACATTAAAAAGGATAAACAAGATCTTAGGTATTCATATCATTCTCAGTAACGCGTATCTAAAAGCTATTGTTCTATTCTTGCTACTAAGCAACTTCGACTTCCTTGAATGTATAAGGCAACTCCAATTGTCCCACTCTCCCTCTTTTTTTCTTTATGGGCCAATATTGAAACCAGGTCACAAAACTTAGCTGCTACCTTTTGATGTCTTGACAGCCTGACGCGGCTTTGGTGTTGGCGGATTGACACCACCAGCCGAGGCAGCACGCGGTGCCGCACGTGGCGTTGGCTGTGGCTGTAAATGCAACTGTGATTGTGATTGCGATTGGAATTGTGATTGGGAGTGAGAGTGTGTTGCAGCAAGTGTGTCTATTTCCGTTTCAGTGCCGCAATAAAGCGACGCATCGCTGGCAACATCAACTATATCCGCGTTGCGTACAATGTGATGCGATTTGAACACGGAGGCGGCCGTTGAGCGCTTGGCACTGGGCGTCGTTTGTTTGGCATCCATTTGTGTGCGAGTCAGCGATTTCTGTGTTTTTCTGTGTAAAGTTGGCTAAGTAAGTTGGCTTAAACTATGCATTCCATGCATGCCATGCAACGCTTTCAACTCTCCCTATTAGAGTCGCTGCTGCTCCAGTTTCACTTCGAACACACACACACAAAAACACACAACACTTGAGAATCACTTTTGTTGTTCTAGCCTTCTGCTCTCACTCTCTCTCCTTTGCAATTTCCTTTTTTTTTCTTCAATCATGCACGGTTGCATTCGTGCTATCGATCCGGCAGGCAACCAACCCCACTAGCTTAGAGCTAACAGTTGCTTTTGTTCTTGTTGGTCCATTTTTGAGGGTGTTTATCTGTGTTTGCGTGTGTGTGTGTGCGTTTAGTTTGTCCGACTGATTGACTCAATGACTGACTGTTGGTTGCCATTTGGCAGCTCTGTGCGTTTTTAATACTCTTGTGTTTAGATTTTTTCATTAAAAGTTATTAATCAGGTCGTTTTCATTTTCACTCGCGCCACGCGTCGCCTGCTGTCAACAGCCAGACCACAACAACACCGTAGCGACACCGCAGAAGCTTAACACGAAACTGTCGGCTGTGTCTCCGACACGCATTTGCTCAAGCTCAAAAAGCTTTATGCGCTTAGCGCATGCGTCGCACAAAAAGAGTGCGCGAAACGCGGATTACAAAAAGCAAAAAGAGCAAAAGAGAGCGGACGCTTTGTTTTGTTTTGACATTTAGCATTTGAAAGAGTCAAGCCGCTGTGTTTACGTCATTACTTTTAGATACGAGCAAGCGGCTTTTAATGACGTACATTCGAAGAGGGACCACCCACACATGTAGAGCAGACAACCTAAGACGAATGCGTAAAGCTAAGTTATTGCAAAAGTTTTTAACTAGCTAATGAATTGAATGAACATGTTCGCAGTAAAGAAACTGCTAAAGCTAAACGGTAATTGAAATTGAATTTTGTGCGCCGTCTAAACTTTATTAATTGTGTTTACATGGGCCGATAAACACATTTAAGCGTAATTTATTAATCAGTAGTAATTAATTAATTGAATCGACGTTGAACCGATTTAGAAAAACCTTGCTGAAAACAGCCACTAACAAAATGCGTTGCCTGCTTTCAGGCTGACGCATAAATTTGTAAATTATTAATTTAGCGCACGTGGGTATGCAACTCAATCTTTCACACACATCTTGTATTGACCCGCTTTTGTCTGTCGAACGCTGTCTGCCTGGTTGGCTGTCCATACGACTTGTGAATGCAGCGATTTGCAAAGCCAAACAAACAAAAGCTCGAGGCAGACAAACAAATATAGCGCCGGTGCTGGAGCCACAGAGTTAGAGTCAGAGTTGTTGTCATCATCATCGTTTGCCGTTGTCGTCGCCAACGTCGTTGCTGTCGTCGTCTTTGAGGTTGTCGTGTTGCGGCTGCTGCTGTTGGTGCTTCTTCTTTGAAGACGACGACGTTGTCGTACTAACGCTATCTTTGTGTGTCACAATTTTGCACGCTTCCTTCAGCCGAGGCGATTGGAAAATGTTGCCGTTTTTGATCTATGCTGGCATGCGCATGCCAGCAACGGCAATTGGCCAAACAAACACAAACACAGACAGACAGACAGACAGAAAGGTAGACAAATAGACAGACAGACAGACAGACAGGCAGAGAGAAAGACAGGGGCGGACAATGGGGCATTGCCGACAAGTGCAGTGAAAACTATTCGTGGCTAACAAGTTTTTTCTTTCTTAAGTCAGTTGGCAGACAGACAGACAGACCGCAGTTTTTGTTCGACAACAATTTATGAGCGGTTAGCGTTTCAAATTTTGGAAAAATGCTGATGACAACACAACCAAATGTTGCAAACACACACACACACACAACCCAACACAAATGGTGAAAGGGCGGTTTTAGATCAAAGCTTGGGTAAATATGAAGTACAGAATTGCAAGCTCAATATTGAATCTTTAAAATTCTTATCTTTATACAGTTTAAACATCGGCAAATTGTTATCTTACTTTCTTTCAGAATTTTTGTTTATTTATCCATATCAATAAAAACATTTAAAAAATGCTATTGACTTTATATTTTTCTTCCTTATTTTTTTCGCTTGGAAAAAAATATCAAAGTGCCAAATAAATCTTGATATAGTCCCAAGTAGAATACTTAAAGCTTATGATCGATGCCATTAACATTTCTGTTTGTTAGCTTTAATTATAACTAGATTAAGTAGAGTTTTAACGTTATTGACACTTACATTTCTCCTTTAGGGGAGGCTCTTCTGGCAACGGTGTTTGCTTCAACTCCTTGCCCTTGCGTATGGACTCCATAAGCTGCTCCCTGGGTGAAGGTGTACACTTCATTGGTGGACCCAACTGACGTTCCGAGGCCTTAAAACAAAGAGCATTTAGATTAATTTACTTACGAATAGTGGGAAAAAGCGAATACACAAGTTTCGAAAGATAGAAAAAGAAAGAGATCATGCAAAAGTTTAACAACTTAACCCAGTGAAGCAATGGGAAGTTGATTGGTATTTGGAATGGGAATTGGGACCGCAAAACACACACACCTTCTTTAATGGCGGCCGTGACCTAATGAACTCCAAGATCATCGCATGGGCATCCTTCTTGACGCGCGGCGGTATATCACCATTCACCATCACCTTGCGCAATTGGTACTTTCTGTGGTCGCATCAACAACAAAAAAAAAGAAAAAAGAAAGAGAAATTTTGGTTTATTGTCAGTTTTGTTCGATTCATTTTCTTCTGTCTTTGATTTTGATTAGTTGTCTGTGCTGTGGTTAAAGTTGATTTTTGATACACTGTGTTTGACAAGTAAATGAGTGAGTGTATCGCTGAATATCAAAAATGATTTTATGAGAACTTTCATCACTCATTTGTAAATACTTGCTGACGATGTTACTCACTTGGCTCTTATATCGCCCATAAGTATTTCATAGGGCGTCAGTTCGTATTCGATGGGCGTTCTCTCATAGTTGCGCTTCTTTAAACGAACTCCACGTCGCAGCTCATCGATTACCTGCACCCAGAAACCCGCCTACAAAAAAAAACAAATCATTATTGAGTATTAAGAATTGGCAAGACTCGGAAAAAAGAAAAACTTATGAACTAAAGCTATTCACAACTTAAATGAAGGACTCATGTATATTGAAAACTTCAATGCTTGCTCAGCAGCATACTTGCAACGTTCTCCACAGTTCCAGCTCATGCTGTTTTAAGCAGAAAATCAAATAGAGAGAGAGATATAGAGAAGAGGTTTAGGTTTCGGAAAATTGGATTCGCCGCTCACTTTAATCAGCATCGCACAGCGGGTTTTCTTTTAGCTACTTGTTAGTTAGTTGGGTTGCGTTGAGCTTTTCACTTTTACCGCCGATTGCGAATGAAATTTTTTTTAATTAATTTAGCCATAATTTAGACCCGCTGTGATCAAGTCAAGTGATTCAAAACCAATCGCTGGCTCATTACATGCAAGACATTCGACAGTTGTGGCAGTTGCATGTTGGCGGGTTAACAGTGCGTATGAGTAATGTGTGTGATGACAGGAAGCGAATTTAGCACACAATGGAACGTTAAAGATGAATGCTGTCAAGAGATTGGAGTGGTGTGGAGTGGAGCGGAGTGGAGTGGAGGGGGGGTAAGAAAAGGAGGGGAAAAGTACCGTTGCATAGCTTTTTTTTAAACTAGATGTAACAAGAGATTCGCATTTTCACTTTTAATCGTCGTCGGCTTTTTCCTGTTCCTGTCAACGGCTGCGTCAATTTGCGGCTATACATTTTCGCGTCAGCTCATTAAACATGCATAATTTGCATTGGGGGAGTGGGAGATAGGGTTGCTAATTTTCACCCACAAAGCGAGGAGGCACACGTTTCCATTTTATTTTGTCGACACAATCGCATAATCGACACAAGACAACAAACAAGCGAGAGAAAATACAACAAGCAGGCAGGCAGGCAGGTAGGCAAAGTCGACAAATGTTGCATTCAGCAACAGCAACAGACAGCGTTGTAGATGCTGCGCTTCAATAAATGCAAAAACAATAGCAGCACCTACAATAGCTGCGCATCGTGGGCAACATGTGGCAGCTTCCGGAAGCGCTTGCAACAGTTTGTTGTTTGTTGTTAACCTGCCGACATGTTTTGCATGAAATATCGCACATGTGCGTATCGCTTGCCAAATTCCCATCTTCCTTTTTCAGCATCATCATCATCGAATATTAGCATAAAAACAACTAATGATCATTATCATTATTGCAAGCAACGGAGCGCAACCGAAGATGTAGGGTTTGTGTTAAGGGAAATGCAATTTATGTTGATATGCTCGATAGCATCGCTTAAGAGGTGAAAGAGATAACCAAAATACGCACCAGAGAGCGAAAAAAGGGCGAAAATTAACATATGTTAATAGGTTTCAATGAAGAACGCGTTTCAATTAAAGATATTAAGTTTGAGACACAGCTTTAATACGCTTGACTTATGAGTTTTCAAAGCTGATAAAGTGATGAATAACTTTAAATACTGTTAAGATTAAATATCTTGAGTTGAATAAATTATAACATAACGCTTTAATGAGCTTCCAAAGCTTCGCATATATAAACTCGATTACCGTATACTTAGCAATCTGTTAGTCGAACTTTAAGTGTTTTATGCAATCACAGCATTCCTAACTCAATACCACGTACTCCCCATCATAAGAAAAATGAATACAATGCCAGCTACATAGAATTGAACAGCAGAGGTTTACCCCATACAGAAGCAACTGTTCCAGCTACAAGTTTACCAAAGCATGAAACACAACAACAGCAGCAGCAGCAGCAACAAAATAATCAAGAAACAAACACACACAAAAGAATTTCAGCAATTCCAGCGTTAAACTATATTCAAAATCAGGGCAACAATGAACAAAAAAAGAGCCAAAGCAGATTCAAAACCGTTTCTTAATAGTCTGCATATCGCGTGGGTTTCTCGTTCCGGTCTTAACTTCTTAGAGGGAGTAGCAAAAGGGGTGTAGGGGCAACGGGGTAAGAAAATATTCATTGTGTGACATTCTGAAGGCTGTTTGGCTTCCGAGAAACTGATAAAGCGCTGACTATTAAACAGTTGGTGCAGTTTCATATCAAAAGAAAACTTTAAAGCCAAACCAAGTTGAAAAAACCTTAGAGACAGGTGCAAAAACCTTATCAATTCAATGGGTACAAACAGTCAGTCACTGATAACGAAGTTTTAATCAAACGTTACAATTGTTAAGAATTACATATATGTATATCTAACTTCAACGGCAATTGCTGGAAAATGAATACATTTTCTTACTGGGTATATAAATATTGGGAATATTTCTATAAACATATTTCGCATAACATGCCATGGATATTAATTGCTTATTTCTGTTTTCTTGACTTTCTGATTTTTAATCAGCGTAATGCCAATTTTATTTATTTAATTACGAATATGGCGGGCATATGTAGTTGGGATGAGATATGTATATTTTTTATGATATATGATATACTAAGTGGTATGTAAAATTTTATAGCGAAGCACGCGAAGCTCAATTTCTTTCCCTTTTTTTTGCGGTTTTTCTTTCCTGTTTCATCAACATGCTAAATACTGTATGTGTGTGTGTGCGTGTGTGTGTGTGTGGGGCGTGTGCCCAAGGTAACTTGTTCGGTTAGGGTATATTGAGATATTGGATACGCTATTACATGGCATCGGTATTTCAATCAGGTGTACTGGTTAAATAGACTACAGCGTAGAATACGATTCCAACCGCAAAAGAGATTATATAGAACGGGGAATAATTTCAAGTTTTACCCTTTGATGGCTCAAATGGTCAATCCTTGACTTAGAAGCTATTTCAGAGAACTCGTAGACCTTGGTAGATTCATAGATAGTTCATACTTTATTTTATTGAAGTCAAAGCCATTTAGTTTGCGTGTTTGGCCAATTTATGTGTGTGTCTCAATGAATGTGGCATGTCCAAATGGCAACCACAAGCGAATTCCTTTGGATTGCCTCGACATTTATTTGACTTAAAGGTCACACACAAAAATGAATATGAATCGAAATATTTGGCGTTAATGTGTCGCACATTATACACACACACACACACACACACGGTCGAACTCATTAGGATAATGGAGTGCTGTGTTAAACCGCTACAAGACGATTATTGAAATTAAAAGTGAATTTCGTGAAATGTTTCACTTTTTTTTATATATATATATATAGTTTTTTTTCTCTTGGCCCAGTTGAGGTTAAAGCGGAAGGTAACCCACTATTCATTCATCTCTTAAAAACGAAAAACATCGAGCGTGATCTGCTATGATAATGGTAATGATAATGATGATGGTTGTACCTTCTGGTGGATAAAAAGCGAGGTGCGCCAAAAAATAAAAAATAGCAGCGAAAAATAACACGCAGTCGTGATTTCAAAGCTGTGTAGCCCACTTTAAAGACCATTAGCGGTTTTTCTTTTTCGTAAATAATTGCATAACATCTATCGAATATACATGATATACAAACGGTACTATGTCTAACATATTGGGGTTTGGGGTGTTAAGACTTACCCAGTCGTTGAAGCCCAGCTTCGCCAGCTCATATTGTGTGCTTTGAGAGGATTCTGATGCCTTAATTAACTTTGCGGTATCTAAGAAAAAACGAGAGTTTTGTTTATGATACAAATATCTTCTTGGGTTTATATTATTACTTACCATTGTTTAGGACTTGTTGCAGAAATGTGCGTAGCTCGATTGTTTCAGTTACTAAGGCGCGACAAACGGCTTTGTAATGGTTTTCTGGTAATGCGGGCTTTATATGATTTCTGCACGTCTGCAAGAAAGAAAACATTAAATTTAAAATGATTTGATTGATATACCAAATACGGAATAGTTTGAAAACAAGATGATATCAAGACATCTAACAAATATAATTCCTTTCTCTTCTTACTCAGCTTCAGAAGCTTCTTCTATCTTATACTTCCGCCTTTCCATTTCTAACCAGTTACTTATTATCTTCTGCAAACTTTAAACAGCTGCAGCTACTTTTCTAATTACACATCCAGCTGGGCTAACATTGCTCCTAACTGTTCCATATCCATAGCTTATGCAATCGATAATCCCTGCTGTTTATTGCCTATATGCTAAAGTAAAAATCTTAGCCAGGTTTTCGTTTAGTCAAGTGCAATTGGCGCAAATGTGTCAGAAAAGTCAGGCATGTGGAAAATATTGCATGCCACCGCCGAAGCGGTTTTCTATGCTGCTCAATGTTGCCTGACAGTAATGTGTCAATTCTATAAAGTGCCTCATTAGAGAGGGTAGAACGCGCCACAAGGTGCTGCTACAGTTGCTGCAGTTGCAATCGATGCATGTGATGAGCAAATGCGCATCGAGGTGTAACGAAGGCGGGTCTACTACATTATGATAGCTATGGTTCAATCAGCAATGCAATGCTGTTTATCACACGCCTCAATGCCGAATTACCAAATGATCGTGATCTTTTGGTTTAAATGAATAAGACTTGAGATGGGGTTTGTAGAGCTGGGGATGCGGATGCATTGCAACGTGAATTCCTACAACGCATTAAGCTGTGAAATCAAGTGCAGAGCGATTTCCTATTACGAAATGGCCGCAACTAGTATCGGCGATTCGGTTATTTAATATCCATGCACAGCTTAGCTCATTGCCGCAATATTGAAAATTGCTAGCTTGTTGAGATGTGGTCGGGTCTGGTCTGGGCTGGTCGGGTCTAGGCTGGTCTGATCTAGTCTGAACGCGCCTGTGTAATCTAGAACCCGGGCAATTGAGCTGGCCAACAGAGCGCTTGTTGTTTTGCGGTTAGCCGCGATATTGATACACATACAAAAGATACAGATACAAATGCAGATGCAGATATGCGAACAACAAAAAGTATCGAAGAGTGCGCCCCATTTGGTTAACTGTATGTGCAACTGATGCTGTTGTTGCGTCGTTGATGCAACGTGCGCCAAACAAGTTTTCCCACACTTCCAGCAAACTGCATATCCATATCTAATACTATATATATAATCTTTGTTTATATATATGCCAAATGGAGCAGTCAAAGCCTGGTCAAAAGGTTACTCAAATGACGGCGCACCTCTAATGGCAGTTTGAATGCTTAAAGTCAAGATTGAACTACTAGCAAGATACCTTAGAATAAGATAAGGTTAATAAAACGACTTTCAAAATAAAGTCTTCGGAATTAACTTCACAGAAAGCTATCATTAATATTTATAAAGCTAAGAAAACCTAACGACAACAAGAATAGAAATTTGCATTCAGGATTAGCAAAACCTAAAGTCTGTCTGTTGCCTACCCAATTCAAGTGTTCATTTTACAGGGTATTAACCTAACAGGAACTGACTCATGGCGCCAAAGAGTTCAGTTCATTTCAGTTCAGCTGGCAAAACTTTGATTTGATGCAATTTGCATTCGTGTTTGGACAATTTATCAGCGACCGCCTTCTGCCATACAAAAATGTCGAAATGTCAAGAGTTGTTTTGTTTTTTTTTTTTGTTTCTTACCTCGATTACATGCTCCAGTTCTTTGGTATTGTTGCGCTCCTCATCCGTTTCATCGTCCCAGCGTTTATCGCCCTCCTCAATGCCCTCATCAATGCAGTCATCGTCGTTTTCTGCAATCGAAAAATAATAAACCAATATAAACACATTAAGATAAATACAAATATCGTATATAAAGTGTGACGAACTGGTTAATCTAAGCAGAATGCTGGATTTCACAATATTGCAGTTATTGTTTTAAGTAAATTACATTTGTTTATTATATTTGAATAAGCCTCGTGATATGGGTTGAGCCAAGTGATTCATTTCGCGACCTTGCAACTGATTGTACTTTTTGTGCGATAGAGGTTTTATTTCTGGATGCTGAACGAATGACTTTGGGTACTTTTTTCTTTGTCTTAAAGATGTGGTTGTGTATTATTAGTGATTCAAATACTATAGACTAGGCTGGCTAAAACTTTTGGGATTTTCAAAAGTATTAAATGATTTTTGCTCGAAATTCATGTAAAGAGTCATAGACAGGTTACAAATTTCCACAGCATTCCACTATTGTTAACTAACATATTTGTAATTCACATGATAATCAATTCATTTTTGAAGCATTTCTGCAACTTACCATCTGCTGTCATAAAGTGAAACAGATTTTCAAGCTCCTGTGACATTTGGCATTCCCCATCCGCAAAATTGTAATCCAATGCGGCATAAACAACTTCAGCCAGTTCGCTTATAATCTGTAATTGGAAAGAAAAAATGGTTAAAACATTATAACTATTATTTTAACAATTATAATTATGTATAGTTGATGTTTTTATAGACTGTCGAGCTATTTGGTAACCTAAGGCGTGAAATACGAAACCGAAAACGAAAACCGAAACCCAATCATTGTTTCGAAAGAAAAAGACACAAACAAATATCTTGTATAACAATCACAAAACTCATGAAGCAAGTTCATAGGTTAAGGACAAAATCCGTTGATTAACAAATCATAAAATAAACTGCCTAAGCTGCATGGGGTCTCTCTACACTCTCTCCACACTCTCCATCTCCTATTGCTATCACTTGGGTAAGTCGTTGTGCCTCTTGGTTACCCCTTGAGGGTGTTTTTTGCTGTCAGTTCATTAAACTGACACTCTAATTGGAGTTGAAGTTGACGCGTTCGTAGAAACTGAAACAACAACGCGCAAATAAACACTAATTGTTATTTGTTGTTGTTGTTGTTGGTATTTGGGCACTACATTTGTTGCCTCTCCTGCTGAAGTTCAGGTGCAGCAGGCAACAGCTTCAAACTTCAACTTAAACTTCAAGCCAACAAGACGGCAACAACGATGACAACATCAAACGCCCAAGTGCAGTGGCAAGCAGCACATTGTTACTATTATTGTTGTTGTTTGTTTGTTTGTTACAGTTGCTATTGTTAACTTTCACTTTGGGCCAACGATCAAAAAGAAACACTTGCCAAAAGTGTTAAAACACTGCCAACAACCAAAAACAAAAAAAACAACAAGGCAGCCGTTAAATAATAATTTGCAGCTGACGCCAGATTGCGTTAGTTTTAACGCTACCTTTAAGATACCCAAAACTCGATCAACATAGATGATCGCCCACGCAAAAAAAAAAGTTTGCATCTCTCTCTTTCTTTCTCTTCGGTGGTTGGATTATAAAAACCTTCGTCTAGGTCTCAACGTCGTGTTGCCATTGTTGCCACTTGATTTCGTTATTATTATGAAAATTAAATGATAAAACATTGTGACAGCTGCGCGTTCGATGTTGCCTCTGTTGCTGTTGCCTCTGCGCCCACTGGATGGTTAGCTGACTGGCATTTTCAAAGCTTGACACATGTGGCATGTGGTAAATGACGTTGGCAGCTCAAACAGCAGCTCTCAAGATTTGCAGCTTAGGGACACAGACGCTTACATCATTCACAAGAAGTGCTGCAGCGACAACGCAAAATTAATGTAAAAAAAAAACTAAGCGGATAACTTTATCAAGAAGTTGATATACCCTAGAAAGCAAAGAAACAAACTTAACATAGTTATGGTTATGCTGTTGTACTAAGAAGCTTTCTATAAACAATGCTATGAGGGAAAATCGGAAACGTTTCAGAGTTAAGCCGCATAACCCTTCAAATACAATCTACCTGCTGACAGTCTATTAAAGCATTATGACAAATGCAATACTGCAAGGGTCTAATTATGTGAGTTGCGCACAAAAGCAAAGGAAATGTAAGAAAAAATTGTATCTATATGTTTATATGTGTACTATATAACGACCCTGAGAGACTTCTAAGGAGAGGGCCGGCCGTTTGTCAGGTGTGCCTGTGAAGTTTCTCATGCAATTAGCCAAGTGAAGAACAACAAAACTGGAAGACTGGGAACATGTGCAAATACTATTTTTTTTTTTTGTTTTTTGCAGTAGCTAGTTGCACAAGAGAAATACCAAAGGGGAACTATTTCTTTTTTTGCCGCTAGTTTTGCATATCTCTTAAATATATGGAGCGAACACTAGCTATAAACTAAACACACCCTCAAGAGTTGCGGCCCCAAAACTAAAACAAAAAAAATCCAAAATTCGTGTTCTCACCACACTTTAAATAGTGCTCCGTTTCAATAATATCAAAGTTGAAATCCAAAGCGCAAACATGCAACGCGGCAATTGTAGCTCCAAGTTGCCACAGATTCAACAATTTTTCGTGTTTGGCCAACAAAAAGGTTAGCAACACACCTCCAAAGGAGAGAAGAGAGACGAACCTTAAAGAGCACAATGCTTTTAAGCTAGCGAGACCCTCCTCCCGGTTCAGGTTGTCGTCACCGCCACTATTTGGCGTGCCGCTTGTCAATCTTGTCAGTTTAACCTTTCGGCTGACCTCCATGTTCACTTTTTAGTTTTGTTTGTTGTTGCTGCTGCTGCGGCTGTTTGTGGCGATTCTTTGGCTTTGACTTGCTGTACTTGATTTTAGTTTCTTTTTAGAAACCATAAACAAGCAGAAAAACTCAAATAAACATATTTGCTGAATCAGCGCAAACAATTTAAGTGCTGTGGGAGCTAAAAAGCTAGCTTGGGCGTAGCTATTTTATATATATAGAGTAGCACAAACAAGGCGTGTAAATAGCAATTTAATGTCTGACGAAAATATGTCATAAGTAAGAATAGAAGAGTTTGTTTATTGTCTAGGGCACTTACTCTATGGTAATTATTGGGTTAGGTTAGTTAGCTGAAAGCCATGAGAGCAAGAAAAAACAGTACTTAAAACGAATTGTACAATTCAAGATCAAGATATAATGTAAACCATTTTAAAAGAAATCAAGCAAACTTGTGCATTCTAAAGAGTAGGTTATCTATAACAGAATCTCAATATAATCTATTTAGCTATATAATTCAGCTCATAATCTACAATTCTTTAAAGCGTCATACTATTCTCAGGCGATGATATTTTAAAATATAGAAACATTAAGTTGTTTTTATTTCGAAAAACCAAACTGTCTACGTTGTTCACTTTATATAGATTTGAGGGAACAATAACAATGACAAATTAAGTTACAAAGTAAGAAAATCTTTTAGTTAATTCCCTGTTATATCAGAAAGATGCTGATCACCAGTTTTAACTGTTGTCAGGTTGACAGATGTTATCAATAACAAGCTTTGTAGTTGAGTTATCTCAAAGAGTAGCTGCTCATCAGCTGTCTCAGTGTTTTTGAGTACATGCTATATCATTTTTACAGAGCTGTTGCGACTCATTCAAAACTCACTTCATTCATGAAAAGAAAATAATGTGAAATTATATTATTGTTGTGGTAGACATTTTTAGCTCTTTGGCAATGCGAGCCGCAAATCGTGCGAATTTTGTTTGTTGTTGTTTTTGTTTTTGATCGTTTGGAATCTACACAAACAATAATTTTAGACTTGTAATACCTAAGTAGTTGTATATAAATATGTATATAGATATGTTTTATATAGAAAATTAACCCAGTTCGCACGTCGAAGCCGAACCAAACACAAAAGCAATAGCTAAGGAAAACGCAGAAGAAAAGAGCAAAACATGCACAGTAAGGTGCATAAGGCATAGCATAGATAAGTACACGACTTATAAACATACAGAGACAGAAAATACCTCGAGTGCCTTCAAAAGGTGACCAAAGAGTGGGGAAGAAGACAGAGGCAGAGGTGGAGGCTATGAGTGGGTGTGCCATTGTATGTACTATGAGGGCTAATTGCAGGCGTGTGCGGTTAGGAAAAATGTGCAAATATTATTTATACGGAATACCGCATTTACAGCTACAGATAGCTCAACAAAAAGGCCACGCACTCATTCACACTAGCATTCACATTCACACACACACACACATACTGATGTTCATTCACATTCACTTTCACCTGCTGATAAACTGAGAACCTGTGCATGTCTCTCAGACATATTCATATTCGTATGTATGCAAGTATGACATGCGCGACCCAAAAACTTGTACATACTTCTGCCAGCATCTAAAAAAAATTATATATATGTATATTCATAATTTTTTGCAACTCGCATCTACTATTCCCATAGCCGTCTCACTCTATTATATTTTCTCTCTTTTTATTGTTTTTGTCTTATGCTCTTGGTTGGCGTATTTGGGTCAAACATGCAAACTCATTGAGTCTCAGACTCGCAGACTTGTCGCTGCCAAACTGGAAAAGCGCAAATCTAAAATTGTATAACCTGCTTTGGCAACTCTGGCGGCATTAACCGCTGTAACCACTAGAGATGAGCGCGTGATCAATGCAAAATGCAACTATTGCGCGACGCGACTATAATTCCAATAATCAAGAGCAATGCAATATAAAGATTATCAACAATGCGGAAAAGTCTTTAAGTCTTTATGGAAAACCCAATATAAACAAACTAAGTAATATAAAGTAATGTAAATTGTTCACGTTTTAAATTATATCAAAAACCATATCAATATTTTATATACTGATCCCATCTCTGCAATTTTTAGTATCTATATATCTTTCAGACAAGCCATTTATGTATTTTGTTGCTTTGCACACATAGTATATTGTCAACAGCATAAACGCATCTCTACTAACCAGATTTGGTTAAGCAACCACCTCATCCCTCCCCGCAATGAAGCCTGGCTTTGTTGCGTATCTGTGTATCTGCGGCCATAAATTGCGCCCACTTTGATCTTGCCACATTGAATGTAAAGTGCTTAATGGCCAAATGGTAGGAACCTTTGTGTGGCATAAAATTGCATTGTAATTTACAAAAAAAAAAAAAAAAACGAGAAGGCATTGAACAAAATATATTTCCAGTTGCAGTTGCAGTCGCAAAATGCGAATAGACCATGTTTGTTCTTTTTTTTTCCTACATCTATGCAGCACAATACGATTGTGGTGTTTTTCTGCTCTTCTCTTTTTGTGTTTTTGTTGTTGCCAGTTTCTCGTTCTGTTCGTTCTTGGCGTTCTTTTGGGATCCCTAGAGATTTTAATCGTTGTCGCCGAGCGCCTTGTCAACATTTCAACGATTCGTTGCATTTGCTGCTGCTGCTGCTGCTGCTTTACATTGTCGTCGCATTTCGATACCCCCGACTTGTCTCAAGACTTTGTAGGGTATAATAGAGTTGCCGGAAATGAGTTCATGTGGACGCAAAAAAGGCTTTCCTTGGTAAAGGATACTTAAAAAATTAATTTTTCATGCTATCTATAATTATAATCATAGTAAAGCTCACTAGTTCGTGTTATGGTTTTTTTTTTTAATTGACGTGCAAATGAAATAACTTCATAACACAATTATAAATTTTCTTCTTTCTTTTTTATTTCTTATATAAGAAGGTTGAGAATTGTAGCATCTGGTTAAAGTGCAATGCAAAGAGTTCCCATGTCGAGCTTATATAAAGGGGAAATCAGTTAAATGATTTGTGCAGTTATAGTTTCTATTTCAACGGGTCATCACAGTATCTCAAGAATGATTTTCAAGTATATCAGAGAGCCAACATTGGGAAATTTTTTCCCATTTCGCGATGCTTTCAAGTACATGGAAAGGGGCTTGATGTGTGTGGGTTGGTTGACACCACCAAGAGGTTCCCGATTTTATTGGCCCTATATGGTGTGGACGGTATGGATTATCTTCTCAGCAGTGATCTATGTGCCGATTATAATTCTTGTTGGCTATATGGTTAACTTCAAAAGCTATACGCCAAGTACATTTATTTCTTCAGTGCAAGCAACTTTCAATCTTATCCCACTTATCTATAAGGTCGCTGTGCTTTTTACGAATACTTGGCGATTTGAAAGCGCTAAGAAGCTGCTCGATATTATGGACAAACGTTGTGTTAATAATGAGGAACGTAAAAAGATCCATCGTTGTGTTGTACGTTGCAATTGGGTCTATCTGTTGTATCAGATGATATATACTTCGTATGCAACGATATTCTCTCTGAGTTCAGCATATAAGGGACAACCAGCATGGACATCATACAATCCGTTTGTAGACTATCGTAAGAGTAAGAGAAACCTTTGGATAGCTTTTGTATTTGAGTACATTGTGTGTTCGGGCACTGTATATGTAGATCAAATGACCGATATATATCCGGTTATATTTGGTTTGATTTTAAGGACTCAGATCCAGTTGTTGGCACAACGCGTTCAAAGATTGCGAACAGATCCAAAGAAAACGGTCGATGAGAACTATGAGGATTTGGTTAATTGCGTCAAGGACCATAAGCTAGTGAAGCAGTAAGCTTTTCAGCAAGTTTAAGTTAAGTAAGGTTCCAATTTAAACTTCAATTTTGTTTCAGATATTGTCAAATATTTCGTCCCGTGATTTCTCGCACATTTTTCGCTCAGTTATTGCTGGAAGGACTGACACTTGGATTGGGATTCGTAAATTTTATGTTATTTTCAAAGTTTTGGTCTCGCGTTTCAACAGTTTTATTTATTACTGTGTTGCTTATGCAAACATTTCCCTTTTGCTATATCTGCGAGCTAATCAAGGTTGATTGCTACAATCTGACCTTGGATATATTTTACTCCAATTTTCATGGTGCTGGCCGGCGTTATAATTCGACACTTATCTACTTCTTGCACCAGTCTCAACAGACGATTACCTTTATTGCCGGCGGCGTATTTCCAATCTGCATAGGAACCAACATTGTCGTAAGTCATTTCATAATAAGGTATTAAATTGATAATGCTATTATTGTACATATATTATTTATATTCTTTACAGTTTGCAAAGTTTGCCTTTACGGTGGTAACGATTATCAAGCAAATGAATTGGGTGGATAAACTAACTGAAGGCGCTTAGATTTTAAGATATATTAAACTGTTATTGCACCAAAAGCTTTTTGATATGCACCTTAAACTTATAAGATCTTGCGGAATGTGGTTTTATATAAGAGTTAACTAGTTGGCAATGCTGAATATTGGCACTGCTTTGACTAAAGGTCACAACCTAGAGACAACTAGAGAGTACTCGAACACTTTAGTAGCAATCACTTATTATATAGAATTGATTTAACAATTCAATAACCATTCTTAGTTGCAGACCTTAAGAAACAGGGTAAATGTAAGTCAACACCTCGCAACACAAGCCTGACTAGCGCTGTTTGCACTGGTCTGGTCTGGTCCGCATGGTCCAACATTGATCACGACTGGCCAGATAGACAGCACAGAGCAAAGCACAGGTTCGACTACAAGTTCGAGTCCAAGTCAAGTTGAGAGCTACTTGGCTGCTGGTTGGTAGCTGCTTCTGCTTTTGCTGCTGCTGTTGCTGCTGTGTTGTGTTGTATTTAGACATGGCATTCTTTCTATGAAAACAATTGCATAAAATGTGAATCCTGATAGCGACATAACAAAACAAAAAAAGCCAAACACTGGCTTGGTCTTGTCAGCTCTTGTGGTCTAGACCGGGTCCCATGTGGCGTTTGTTGTTGTCCAACTAAAAAATTGCGCGGCTACAAATCAACATAAAGTCAAGTTTAATAGCTGCTTGGTGGAATTTTGCTTTATGACAAACAAAAACAAAAAATATAAACGACAGAAAATACAAAAATACAATTAGAAGGTTTACTGTACTTGAAGCTATTAATAAATGAACATTATCACCAAATTTCTAAACAATTCGCAACTCATTTGCCCAACCCAATGTGAATTTGCTGTGGGGTCGAAGTGGGTTAAAGCCAAAACAAAAATTCAAGTACAGGCCACCATGAAGAAGTGGACCCTTCCACGCTCCCCTTTACCACTGCAAAAATAGCACTTAGAACACACATTAAACATAGATAGAAAGAGAAACAGAGAGAGAGTGGCAATAGATCGGCTGTTTGCCGGAAAAGAGACCAAGCCCGCAATCGATAATAATCGGCAAACAAGTTTCATAGTTTAACCGACGCAACCGACTTCAAAGACATAATCCCTGGGCGCATTGTGCTTTTGCTTGGCCAGGCTATAACGGAACCGAACAAAACGCTAATTGTGCACGCCTCTAGAACATGACTCAAATCAAAAAAAGAAATAGCCATAGGCCAACACAGCAACAGGAACAACAACAAACTGTTAGAAACTACAAACCGATATCAATATTTGGGCATCTATACGATGTACGATGCCGGCAATGAGATAGCACAAAACGCTTGGGTTTAATTGGGTAATTGGCTCAAGTACCGTACGTATTATTACCACCAACAACAGCATCCAAATTGAAATACTCGCACATGACTCAAAAAATAATAATAAAATAGTATCGGGGAGTGGGCCTCTAACTTGCGACTGGCCCGAAAACGTAATGCCACTAAATTGCAAGTGTACACATTAAGTGGGCAGAAAAATAAGAAAAGAAAGGGGAACGAGGGGAACGAGAGGAACAAGGGGAAAGAGGGTGTTAGCTGCGCTTATGAATTGACGGCTGTTTGGGTCAGGCTGCTAGCATCAAGAAATAGAATAGAATGGTAAGTCGGGAAGTCTTTTGACTCAGGCTCGTCGTGACTGGACAACCAGTTCCTAGCTACACAGCCAGCCAAAGCGTCTTCTTTTCTCAGTTCTCATGATGATGAAAAAAAAACTGGGCGGCAAGCTCTGGGGGACCGTTTTTTTGCTTCTTCTCCTATAATGCAATAGCAGGCAGGCAGGCAGGCATCAGCAGGCCCCAAAAACTATATACGTGTGTGTGTGTGTGTGGAGAAAAGTAACTGTTACTCGTTGGCAGTCAGGCAACTCGTTTGGCGTCTTCTTTCTATTTGGCTGAATATATGCAACGCTAGATAAGCCTTCCAGCCAAAATAAACAGAAGTGAAGTAAGAGGTATTACCAAGAACTTAATATACACTGGAAAGTAGTCAAGAATTAATGAAAGAAGCATGATATTAAATCTTATATTGAATCTAACATTATAATTACACACTGTTGAACAGTTTTACGGCATAAAAGTTAATCTTTGGTTGTTAGATATTTATGATGTTTGAATAATTTTCTACTTATGATATCTTTGTAAAACTTCAAAGTAATTTTTTCTTAAACTAAAGAGTGACTATTCCATTAAGCTTTATTTATTAATACTGAAAAGACAATCTAGATTTTGAAACACATTTTTATTAGTTAGTGAAGTTTAGTTTTACTTCTGATTTTCGTCTAGAAAATCTTTAAAGCCCAGCAACCCATCGGCAATATAAAACAGTTGCAAACTTAATAGCCAAGTTAATGCCACCCGAAAACAGTGTAAGCGTATTAAAAGACTGGTTCGCTCTTGAGTGTTTGTGAGGCCTTTTAAAAGTGGGAAAGCAATTGAACAAGTGAACAGATGTATACGTGTATGGATGTGTGTGTGAGTAGGAACGTACAAGTTTGTTGTGTTTGTGTCGGAGCATTTGAGAGATGCAACTATACGAATTGGAGGCTGCTAGACCAGCCCATTCAGGTAATGCTTTAATGAGTCCTTTATCACGTCGAATGTAGCATGTAGCATGTAGCAAAGTGCGGAAAGAGTGTGCTTTGGCATGGCCATTGCCATTGCTATAGCTATAGCTATAAGAATTATGGCTTCATTGAGACAGAGTCGGTTCCCATCGTGCCATGCCGTGCACCTGGGCCAGAGACAAGAGGGCAGCTCAGCAGAGGGATAGATAGAAAGAGTTGGAAGCAAGATTCAATGCATTTTTATTCTAATTTCAAGTGCATAAGCACTTGAACCTTACATTGAATTCAAACGAGGTGGAGGTAAGAGAGTGGGATTTGTAGTTTTCTTCTACTCGCTTTTGTGTATTGTGTTTGAGTAACGGTCAAGCGCATGCGCAGGCGCAGCAGCAGCAGCAGCAGCAGCAACAGCAGCTGTCAAATACTCAAATAATGACATGCATTCAATAATAATACGAATAGTGTTTGTTTAGGCGCCCAAATTGAATTGCTTTGGCGGTCATTGGACTCCACACACACATAAACACCGCACACCGCACACAGTGTTTAGATCGGGTTTGGAGTTGGGGTGTAAGTCACGACGCATGCAATTACATTCAGGCATAAATACATTTACTTTAAGAATCGGCACCACACAGAGACAGCGGCAAGATAGAGAGAGAGAGTAAAAGACAATCTAGAGACGCCGTCGTCGTCGTCGTCATCGTCGTCGTCGGGTTCGTCGCTTCAGCGAGCCATGAACTTGCCTCTTGGCTGGCCATGCCTAAGTCAAGCTTATAATAGCTTCTGCCACAGCCATACTCCATTTTTCCCCTGTTCCCCCCACCATTCAAGCATTCAGACAGGGCCGACAGCGTTTAGTTGATCGACACTTTTATGTTGACGTCGTGCGCGTTGTCATCGTCATCGTCGACGTCGATATTGGACGACGCGTCGTCTTCTGTCGTGGCAGTTCTGGTGCTGTGCCTGCCAAACCAATTGATTGATTCTATAGAACAATGCGCAATGGTCGCCAATGCGCCGATGTGCCGCCAGCAACAGCTGCAGACTAAACACACACACACACAAACACATATATAGAAGCTAAAACTAGACGTACGGACAGTGGTGCAAGTAGTTAAAAAGCTTCGAAAAAAATCATCTTTAAGATATGTCAAAACTTTCGGAAGTTATAACTTCCTCAAAACTGACCCGATTATTAAACGCAAAACCTTATAAGACATGGCTTGGCATTTAGATTAAACTGCATTTCCAGTTTATAAAATAATTCATGATAAATTTCTAAAATTTTCTAGAACTTTCGAACTTAAATGATTCTCAAATATTAACACAAAATAATATGAATACTGGGTAACAAAGACTTCTACTATTTTCCGCTTAAATATGCAACTTAAGCTTAGTTCTAGGTACAAGGAAGTTTTAACTACATTCAATAAAGTTGGAGTAGGTTGGTTTCCTTTTTGGTTTCTTTCCTGTTGCGTATGACAGGAAGTCGCCCACTGTGCCATGTTCCGCTTATTATAAATGCGTAGCAATAATACAGAGCGTGCTTGGTCACAGCCAAAGAGCCACAGACACAACCACAAGTAAAGCAACAAGTCACAGCTAGAGCTGTAGAGCTAGAGCTTAGATCTAAAGCCAGTCGGAGCATAAAACAAACGGCGAAGGCACTCAACCAAGTCGCAGTCAGAGTCTGTATGTTGTTGTCGTTGTTGTTGTTGTTGGCCAAGTGGAGCCATTGTTTTGAGGCAGGCAACAGACAGCAGCCGTTACCACTTGCAACATTTGTTGCTTGTGAGGCAGGCAAGGCAGGCAGCAAGGCAGCATAAGGTACCGACGAACCCATAAAAGTACGGGCGGGCCAACAAATGGAACAGGTATGACTCTTCCAGATGTTCACGCTCCAAAAAAACTCCAAACGCTATGACTTTTATTTCGCCAGAACAATAGAAAAGTTAGAAGGGGTAGAGAAAGGAGCTGATATTGCAACAAACAGCTGCAACAGCGCTTAGCCTCCAACTGAGTCACAACCCACAACACACAATGATCAACAAACATCATCCATACACCTGAGCAAAAGTATTTCAATTAAATGGCATAATAATATTTATTTTGTACCACATTCAAATTGTGTTAATATTTGTGGGTATATATACGACGGCAACAACAACAAAGCTTTTTAACCTTGAAACTCATCGTTGTATATTCGAGAATTGAATGTCTGGTCAATAATTGCAATACCTAATTGACCGGCAAAAAGAAACACTTTGTTAATGTAACAAGACGACGGACGGGCAATTGAACGGCATTTGTGTGCTTTGACAAAGTGTATAAATATTTTGATACCTTTTGTATAAACATTAGGAATATTTTGTTTAAGCTAGGTGAAAAATAACAAAGATTTTCAAATAGAATGGTATTTTGCAGTCGAACACACTCTTTAACTGGTGCATTACTACCTTTGTTATTAATGAGTGGAACATTTGTAATATAATTGGGATTTTTTTAAGTTGAAATTATTATTATTCATTGCATACAGTTATTCATAGTTGACTACACTGTGCTACAGTTTACTTATTTTTACTTACTAACTGATAGCTAAAAGACAATTTGGGCCATGGCTTTTCATGTTTATGTCTTATCTAATGTCAGAGATATGAAAACCTAACACGAGACTTACAAACTACACACATGACATTTAAAAGTGTTGAAATAATTGGATTAGATTTAGAATACTTTTGAAATTACTGAATGTCATAGAAAAAAACTTGTTTGACTAGTAGTTAGTTAGTTTGTTGTTAGTAATAAGGTTGAAGCTATTAGTAAACATGCAACAAGCTTTATGTAATTTAGAAATTTACAAATTGTTAAAGTGCAGTACTAGGGAAAAAAAGAAGCTAAACTTAATGCAAGTTTTTATTAGGGATACAAATCAGAAACACTTTGAGTTGCTTTAACCAATTTCCTGCTTCTTCTGTTGTTAAAAGTCGATAAAATTCCCTTAAAAGTTAATCTTCCGGATATGGTCATAGCTCATATCAACATTATAATTACTTAATTCTGGCGCCGTGCCCATTTATGGGAATCTTTTACAATTCGCCAACACGAGCCTAGCCCAATTTTAAAGAGCTGTCAAATGTAAAACGAAAACTTATCCTATTTGGGCTGCTTGGATTCCCTCTCAAATGTCGAACTGTCGCATGCTGCGGGTCATAACTTTACTATGTAGAAGGGGCCGCCGCACCCATTGAAAACTCAAAACCTATAAACCAATTACACAGACGAACAAAATAAAAACTTCCCCCCACACATATATATGTAGTATGGCTGGGCGGCTGTCAGGCAATGCAATGCTTTATTGGTTTATTGTAAAATTGAACTACAAATAGCACAAATTACGAAAACAACAACAAATGCCATTTATGTCGAGGCAATGCAATACTGGCGTCCCCAAAAGGCAAGCCCTTTTTTTTGTTCGAACCGGGTGTTTCGATTTTGAAGGTTTACGCATGCACTCGAGTGTGGTGAAGCGCATCCATTTATGTATGCCCTTGCTGGCGGATATTAAAAGTAAATCATAGATGTAGCAGTTGATAAAGTTAATGAAAAGTATGTTGAAATTCCTGGATGAGTAAGTTTCAAAGGCATCATCACCCTATAACTTAGAAAAGATCTTTAAGTAAGAGTATACAATATTTAGTAACCCAAATTTAGGTGTTCTCTTCTGATGTTGACGTTTTAGCTGTCTTTTAGCAACACCCACCAAATGGAATACAAGCAACAAGCTACGACATTTGGACGACCTTAGCTGCCGGCTGGATGGCTGGTTGACTGTTGGTTTGTTGGTTCGCTGGTTGGCTGGTTTGGAAACCGCAAAAGGCAACTTCCTGGTAACAGCTTCCACATATCAAACTCTGAAAAGCCAAGCCAGTCAGTCAGTCAGTCAGTCATTGATTCAGTTAGTCAGTCAGTCAACTTAGATAGTTAGCTGAATCACGAGCCAATCCGGAAAACCAGGAGACGACTCGAAGGCAACAGCTTTTAAAGCGGTTTTTGATGAAGACTTTTGCGGTTAGTAGACTGCCAATAATTTGTTAGCTCGTAAGTATTATAAACATGCATAAGTATATCTCTTTGCTATCTACAATGTATAGATCTGTAGTCGAACTTTACCGCTGACTGCAGCTGATCATCAATGTTTTGCATCATAATAATGCTCGAAAGTCACATGATATGTGAAGATGTTATAAGTTCCGCATTAGCTAAGCGCGCGATCTTTGGTTTGATTTAGTCATTTTGTCGATTGCATAAGATGACAACGAGTACTTAAAGTCATTTACAATATGTGGAGAGACAGTTAACTTTTTGGCCCAATACCCAAAAACCCAAAGGTCAAACATGCTTAAGTGCAGTTAGTTTAGTGGAAAATGTCATTGCACACGCTGACACTCAAAAGCAAAACCAGCAATAGTTAACTCATGCAACTCAGTGTTGCCCTACTCATATGTGTGTGTGTGTGTGTGTGTTTCCACTCAATTTCAATTGTTTTGTTGCTAAAATACAAAATGCTAAACGAAATATTTGCGCATTGCAGTTGGTTGTGTTTTATTTTTTGCATTTCGTTTCTGGTTAGGGGGGAAATCAACCCCAAAACCACAAACAAATAAAACAAAAGAATCCAAAAAACAAAAACAAACCAAAATTTATGATAATTGTATGAATATTTTTCAATTTAGCTTGTTGTGACCACACGGGGCATACAATTCTTAACCCCAGCTAGCTTTTGAGGTCTTTTGGGGGTTGAAAAATGTGTTGAATAAGAATTGCACACAGCAAAAGTCTAGTCAAAAAGTAAAGAGCTTAGTAAATATGAAAATCTAGACAGCAATTAGTAAAACAAGTCTTTAAGTTGTTCCTAGGTAATATTTATAGAGAATCGAAGAACATACACACATAGAAAACCTTAAAGATCTTTTATTACTGAAAGTCTGATACTTGGCGCTTTGAATCCCAAATAGTTCTTGTAACGCTTTCCATATCAATCTATCGACAACTTAAGGCTTTTCACATAGCGTGACAAAACACTAGAAAAAAACCTAAAAATTTTAGCAGGCCATAAAAACAAAATGAGCAACAACATTACTAACAACATCTGCCTCGAGGCATAATGTGTGAGAGTGTTGTTGTTGTCGATGTTGTTGCTGCTTGATGGCGTTGCAAGCCAGCAATTTTACGGTAATTTTCACAGATGCCACGGCCGGACTCGTTTCATTGCGTTTCATTTCCCCATCAAGGGGTAGACCCGACCCTTTTACCAGGCCGAAGTGCGAAAGTGTTTTCGAGAGCCAAAGACGAAGCAGAATGCATTCAGTTAACTTGATGGTTCCCATCGTGGCCTAAAAGGCAGACGGAGGAAATGATGCGCAGGCGTAGAGAATTCACATGATGATCGTTAGTAGAAGATGTTGTTGTTGTTGCTAGTTTTTTGGGGGCAGCCATGAATTGGTAGGTAATTAAAACTACTCGCAACTGCAACACCAACAAGCAACAACAACAGCACAACAGCGCCTGCATTTACAACAGACAAAGCAGCCGCAGTTGCCCCTTCAAAGTTCGTAACATGGAAGCGTGAGTTTCTCTACGCCTTCAATTTTAATGTATCTTTTAGTTAGCTTCAGATTCGTTGCTGTTGTTGTTGCTGTTGTGGTTGTTGCTGCTTTTCAATTAAGTATCGCTGTTGTTGTTTGGGTGTGTGTGTGTGTGTGTGTGCGTGTGTGTGAGAAAAATGCAGCCTACTCAATGGAGGTCGTTTGCTATTCTCTCCCTGCTTAGCATAAGGTAATTCCATTGTCTTGGCATCATGTGAGAAAACGTGTTGCATTCTTGGGGTACCTTAAAGTTCTTGTAATTATAAGTATTAAATAAGTGTATGTGCGTGAGTATCAGTGTGTGTGTGTGTGTGTGCATTGAGGCCTATTAGAACTAGGTAACCATTAACTCTAAGTAAGAAATATACAAATTAATGTATTTAGGTTCTTAATATGTGGGAGAAAAAGTCAAAGCATATCATTAGCCTTGGAAAATTTTAATAATATGTCTTGAACAAGAATGCTCTAGTCGAGAACATGGCTATATTGACTCGGCTGTTGATGCTGATCAAGAATATATATACTTTATGGGATCGGAGAAGCCTTTTTACCCATTTTACCAATTTTCACTGGGTTCAGGGTATAAAAATTGCAAAGTCAATGCAATATCATAAAGGTAAACGCGTTGATTTTTAATATATCATCTTTCATTTGTTTTTATTTTATTTTTAAATATTTTTAAAACCTTTACAAGATCCAGATTTTCAACTAATCATAGCGTTGCTTAAAAAGAATCGATTGTTTTTATTGAAAATTTTATAATGTTTAAAAGCAGGGCAACGACCAACGATAGTTTTGCAACGCTCAAACTTTATGTATTGATTTATATGTAAATTTCAAAAAAACAGCCGCTAATCTAGCGTATCGATTACTACACATGTCTCAGTCATTAGAAGAACTAGCTAACATTATCATAAATCATAAAAGCTTAATTAAAACTTGAACCGGAACCAGTGGATAATAAAATGGAGAAACAATAACAAAGACATTAAACTGCCCACAGAGATCAAAATAAAGCTCATTTACACAGATTTAACGAGCCATAATTCTAATCTGTAATCAGTGAGCACTTCGAAAGTCCAACACACGTGAAAGAGCTATAACGAGCTATAAAAATGCACGTACACAATAAAAATAAATAAAGAAATAACAAAGAGCATAAAAAACTTACCTTTCTATGCGAGGAGACAAGCGGCGTGTGCTGATTGTTGTTGTCAAAGGCTGTAAAAGAGACAGGAAAAAAATATTAAACCAAAATGTAATTGCATTATTTACATTTGTACAAATAAATTAATAAAGACCATAACGTCAACTAAGAGTTGCCATATAATAAAGTAATGTACAGTTTTATAACGTTTTTTAAAAATAATTAATAAAATATATGTCCATATTTATGAATATAAACCGATAAACGTAACGATCAACTTGCAATTAAGCGAAAAATTATTTACCTTTCCAATCGAAGTTGATTTCTTGTTGAAAATATACATATATATATATATATGCATACTGTTAATTCCGTCTATCTGTCTTTCTCCTCATCTCTCTCTCTCTCTCTTTTGGTCTGTTTCTCTGTGTGCTTTACACTTCCGCACTTGATGGCCAAACCCAACAAACAGCGGTTAAAAATTGTAACAAAAATAAACAACAACACACAACTTGAAACGGGTTCAGCAATCATAAAACATGTTGTGCAAAAAATAAAAAATAAAAACAGACGGCCATATACCTTTTGCTGACTTGGGGTTTGATCGCAAGGGGTGGAGTGGGTTGGTGTGGGGTGGGTCACCTGACATGACTAACAGCAGTTCTGCGAAAACATATTTGTAGGATATATATGAACTCAGGGAGAATGATCTACCTGTTAGCTACCCTTTCGTTCAAATCTTTTATAACACCCATTATATCAAATCCAATAAGTACAGGGTATACAAAATGTCAATTGTATCACATGCAAGTAATACACATGTATTGGTGTTTCTGTTATAACTCAATCCATAACGTTGCCATTATGCTTAACAATTAAATGCAATTTATGAAAAGACCTGTACAATTTTTCGTTGACTCAGCGATCGAATGTTTGTTGGTTTGGTTGGGTTGGGTTTAAAAAACGTTTGGGTGGTGCTGAACCGGCCGGCTTTTGATTATAGAGCGAGACAAACCTCAGACTGACCACAGACAGACCGACCGACCGACCGACCGGACGAACTCCATGGCTCGGCAATTTCGTTTTAAAGTTTATTAAGCGTGACTGACATCATTTGTGAATTGTGATTTTGTAATTGCTACGCCCAAAAAACAAGCAAGCAATATATATAACTCACAAAATCAAGCAAGTCACACAAACATTATTACCGATCAACGAAGTACAAAATAAACTTGTAGATCTGTTTGTCAAAGATAACAGTTTTGTAAATGAAAATGTAAGATTGATATATAAGATCGCAAGTCAAAGAAAGAAACCCTCTTAGGTGTGATTACATTCATCCGAATCTAACCATTTGCTACTTAGCATTTTTGCAGAGTAATGTTTCTAGGCGTACAACGAGTAACGTTCTAGTTGACAGTTATGCTTTAGAATATGAGTAAGACAAAAACTAGTTTGCTCCCAAAAATTGGGTGAGTAAAAAGCATGTCGCTTTAGTTCTGGTAATGTGATCTTAACCCTTTTTGTGTTGCTGCGCATACAACTTTGGTTTAGTTTGGTTGAGGATCAGGCAGTTAGAACATATTGCAGCGACTGAATGATGAGCTCAGCATGATATCATAATGTGTCTGTTGTCTCCGCTGTCCGTTGTCCATCACTTTCGCAGGAAATGAGTTAATACAATAAAAACACAAAGGTAGGCAGGTCAGAAAGCCGAGTCAAAGTCAGAGCAGAAACAGTAGAAGCAACCCATCAACAGCAGCAGCAGCAGCAGCTGACTCCTGAGTTGGGGCACATAAAAATTCCATGGATGGCATGAAACATGTTCAGACTTTATAATTAAATAAAAAAAAATAGATATATTTTTGTGTTTGGTTCCACTTAATAATTAATTGACATTTAGCAAAGAATTCCAAAGTTTTTTCTTTTCTTCTTCTGTGTTAACATATATATAAAAGATATTTGCCCATTTGCCGATTCTCAACTGACGAAATTTGCGTACAATGAAATTTATTAATGGCTGATTTATGAGACAGCCGTTACGAGCCTGGGAACATGTGCTCAACGTATTGTTTGAGGAATTTATGTGTGGACGTTAGGATTTGAAAGTTCAAAGCGTCTAAAGAAAAAAAATATCGAATTAGTCAGGCAACATGTGTGAAAAATTATAACAAGCCAACGAATTTATTTGCAATATATGAGAGCAATTATTGCTTGGGTTTCTGGCTTCGTTGAGTTGTTGAGTGATGGATCGGCGAGCCTAAAGAGTTTAAGAAGATTGGCATAACGCCTGGCACAGATGCAATGTTTAAGCCAACGACAAAAAACTAATTGAGAATTTAACCCAGTTGAGAGTTCATTTACTTTTCTCGAAAGTTGCCCGATAATCTTTAAAAATAACATTTTTGGTTAAACGGAAAGAAAGAAAATATGCAACACAGATATGATCGTTAAATTTTTTACTTCCTTTGCGAAATTCCCGCAACAATTTACAATTTTTGCCCATTTCTTTTTGTTTGATTACCGCATATACAATTCTTATCGATTATGACTCACAAATGCGTCAATTTTGTTAATTTCTAATTGGTGATCAAGTTTTGTGGCCAACAAATTTATAAACATAACACTGAAAATGTATCTATAAACAGTCCCGACTTTATCTATACACAAAACTGATTGTCATCGTAAAAGTTTCTCAGCAAATGAATATTCCTAAGCATATTCCATATAATTGCTGTCTTTCTATGCACTTTTCGACTCTCTTACGTCTGTGGCCTTTGAACGTTTGATGAAATAGCAATATCGGCACATATTAGTGATAAGATAAGATTGCCGAAAGTAGAGCTGTTTTGTTAAAGACAATTTAGTTACGTTTTTGGTCGCATAAAAGAAAATGCACCAACATTTGTGAGAGTGGCAAGACTTTCGACAAAAGCCACCTGCTAAATCCAATTAATAATTATTACAATATTAAATAAGTATATAGTTAATAAAAAGAAAGAAAAAAAAAGCATTTTGTCTGCTTTGGCTTGCTCCCTTCACCCACAACAACAAACGTTAAAAGTTCAATAGAAAAGTATAAAACATTTTCATGCTTATCTCTGACGCTATTTTTTCGCTCATTTTTTTTTTGTAATAAAGTTTTATGCACGTTGTTTGCCTCTTTTTTTTTGTTTTAGCTATATTGGTTGTTGTTTTAGTTGCTGCCGTTTGACCAAGTGGCCTCATGGCAATTTACTTTCTAATGTCATGAAAGTCATGTGCAAGTCAACATCAATTTTTTACTACTACAAATTTATACGTATTTATATACATTTTTATTTAAAAAACTCGGCAAAAAGCTAATTTTATTTAATGACTAAACTTTTTACCCACGCTTCGTTTGTCTAGAAATTGATAAATAATCTCCTCAGCACACAATACGCGTAATCTATGCAGATTTCTTTCTTTCCTTTTTTTCTTTTCTTTTGCACAAATGTGACTAAGAAAAACAAGAAAAAAGACAACAAAGGGAGGCGTCATAAACAAAAAGAAGCGGTAAAGCGTCGACGGCTTTTCAAAAGATAATAAGATAATACTAATTTTGTTGTTGTTCCTAAACGTAATCAACAAAAGCTGAACACAAAAATACTTTAGACCCCGATAATTTACACCTATGCTCACTCATTTGTTGAGTAATGATATAACTAATTAACCAATAATTTGCATTACAACAGCACCAAAAGATTATTGTTAATAGTTTATTAATCAAATGTGTCTTTTTTTTTGAGGTATTCCAATTAACGAAAATCGTATGGAAGTGACCTTTTGGCTTTGCTTTACTTACAATTAACCGCATGCCGGCGTTTGATTTCAATTATAAATTAATTAATAATCTTTAACGATTCGCTGCAGTTAGTGTTGGATAGTTAATCATGAGGAAATGATAGATAGTTTACCAATTAACTTAATTACATGCGGGGAGTTATGTTGTTTAAGTGATCATTAAAACAATTTCAGCTAACAACTCAAACTGTTGTGTAAATTTTAATAGAATTGTTACGAATGTTGGAAATTAATAGAGCGGAATTTTTTTACACATGCTTTTGGTATGCGAAAATAATTATTGATATAATAATAATGTGTAATGTTTCAATGTTTAAATCAAGTTGTCAAGTTGCTTTCAGCTATCGAAGGAAAAGACTTTAAAGTATGGATTTTGTATCCTTCTTTTTTAAATCTAACAGAAACATTAAACATTCTTCCTCTCTAACAGAGACAGAACATTTAAGGACAAAGCTATGTTAATGCAAGTCACTTAACATTATTCTACAAATTTCTGTGTCTCTTAGCGTTTTCTCAAGTTCGTAGCATGACTTTGTGATCATGACACACTTGCAAGCAAGCAGGGAGAGAGAGAGAGAGAGAAGTGAGGTGAGGTGAGGTGTGTTGCACGCAGTTGTTCGGGCAGTGCGAATCATTTAGCTGCGCAGGCGCCATGCAAAATTTGTAACTGAGACTCTCGCTTTCTTTTGAATGGGGGGGTCCCAGCCGTAAAAACGAAAAAAAAAATAACGACAGCAACATTGAAAGCAACAGAAAAAATATAAAATGAAAAAGAAAAACGCCTCGTTGTGATGTTGATGACTGTGAAATTAGACGCTGGCCGCGTTGGCGTCGTCGGCGGCGGCGTCGGGTGCTGATCATAAGTATCTGTTATCAGAGTGAGGTGGATGACTTACTGACTAAACGACCAACTGAACGACTGAGCTGAGCTCACTTTAGCTGCTGCTGGCTCTTTCAGTTTGCGCTAAAATTACAATATATATAAATTATATGCACAATATACGAGTTATATCTGTCTGTCTGTCCGTCTGTCTGTCAGTCTGTCAGTGGCTGCGCATATGCATATTTATGTACAGAAAAAATCTTTAAATCAGCATTTACGCTTTCATCTTTCACATTTCTTAAAGACAGCGAAGCGCGCGCGTCTCTCAAAGAGAGAAAAACACAAACCCCAACAACATAAACAACATAACTAACCTGTTGGTTTTTGCTGCTGTTGTTGTTGTTGTTGTTTTACGCATGCGCAGCTGCTGCTTGAAATCTAAAGAAAAATATTTTAATTTCTTTGAGCGAATTTACATAGTTGGCATATTGAACAAATTTGTGAATTTACGTATCGCTTTTGTCGATTTGTCTAATTTAATTTGTTGAATTGGCCGCCAATCAAATGCGGTTTTTTTTTTCTTTATTTTTCTTTTCACAAAAGATGAAAGCAAAAGTGACATTTCGAGCATTTAAACGCTTAACCAAAAGATCTTTTTTTTACTCTGGGTTTTTGGGCAGGAGAGAGACACCTTTTGTTTGCTTTTGATCCAATGATCATTATGCAATCAACAATATAGAGCCTAGAGCTGAAGAATGGTAGTAGTCTTGTGGTTCGTTGGTTTTTTCTTTTTTGGAATGCTATTCACATTGATTACAACTTGGATTGGGTAAGACATAGTTTTAGGTATGGCGCGGGGAATACGTTAGACTTACTGCAAATGGGCCAAACGAATCGTTTTGTGAATGGCAATTGTGTGTGGCGTGTGGGATTGTGTGGGATTTGGTTGGGAAACTGCACCGCAAAAGGTATGCCAAGTATTATTATTGTTATAACAGCAGAAAATTCATAAGACATATTGTGTAAGAATAAGATATTCTAAATACTAACAGGAAGGAATAACAAGGAGTACGTCAAATACTTTACTTACTTTTGAACTTTAGATTACAACATTCTTCAAATATTTTATATTAGAAAATCTTTTAATATATTACAGACAATAACTTAATCCCATACCATACCTAATTAAATCAAGTTAAATATAGAAAATGATATCATGGAAGACGCCAGAAGATAAGCAAACCTCAGTACAAATCCATATATATATAAACACAGACTGAACTCTTAAGTGTTTTAACGATTCCGTTATTGATGTAGTCAACACACTTAATTCATAATAAGACTTGCGAAACGATAAGATAGGAACGACTGGAAATTGAACTGGAAGTTCGCATTTCTTCTCTCTCTCTCTCTCTCTCTCTTCTCTTCTATGGCCTTTGCCATTTTTCGATTGCATCAAAACGTATATTTATAAAATAATAATATAGTAAAATGATCAGAGAGAAAAGCCTTGGCTTGAATGAGGCATCTTAAAAACAGTTTGTGTGTGCTTTCAGGGTCGCGCGATGCTGCCACTTGAAAGCAGCTCCAAAAAAAATAAGAGAGAGAGACCCCACATACATAAACTAACAAGTGTCATCGAATAATGGAGCTCAGAAAAAATACCGTTTTCATAGATACAATGCTATTTGGATTATAATAATATGATTTATGTGCGCGAGACGCACTTTCAAAATCATATAACACAAACTGCACAAGTTTTCCATATGCATTCGAAAGCAAAAAAAAAAATATATATATATATATTTTAGTGTTACAAAAAAAGTTTCAAAATGCAGTTTGGGGCAGACAGACTGCACAGGTGGACAAGTTTGGCGACGCCACAAATAAATTAACAAAAAAAATACAACGTTGCTTTGGGCTCTTTTCTACACAAGTGGAGCATATGGAGCGTCAAATTTGGTTCAGGTTCAGTGGTCGTCATGCGTTACGCTTATGTCATTATGACAAAAGTATACAAAATTATTATATCTATGTATTAATTTTTGGCCGTTTTCAAACTAGAGCAGCAACAAACGAAGACAACTATTATTGTTGTTTTTGTGTTGTTGTTGTTGGGCTCATGGCAATCGCATGGCAAATGCTTCAGGTGAGGTCCAACATAAATGATTATAACAAGTTCATAATAACAAATGTGTTTTTTGTTTTTATATTGTTGCTGCTGTCAAATGACCTGCCTGACTAATCTGATCGCCGCCACATAAATAAATTTTCAGCTTACATGTGTTAACAAATAATTCCAAGAAAATAATAAATTGAGGAGTTAACAAAACTTGCGAAATGGGAGACAACTGCTGGCTTGGAAATCGGTTAAGATTGCTGTAAGAAAGTTATTTGATATGCAGAGAAACTAGAATGAATACAGTTAGCAACTTGTTAGCAGAACATGATAAACAATCGTAAAGAAAATATTAAAACTATCTTTGTAATATTTGTTGAATATATTTAGATCAAAATTATAATACTTTGGTGTTTGTTTAAGGTAAACTTAATTTTCATCTTATATAAAAACAGCTAAAATAAACTTTTCAAAAACTAGTTTCTTATCTACAACTACCCAAAAATAACTTTTCCGGATACTGACCCAAGCAAATTGTAGCTTATTAAGCTACAAGTTCAAACTTGTTTTAATGCATGTTGGTAACTCATTTGTTAACTCCTCTTTGAGCTCATTGGAAGACAGCCACTAAACAAATTAAACGCAATGCTCTAAGCACAAAACAAACCCAAATCCACTTTGTGGCTACTGTTTGTTTTTTGGGTTCAAAGTTTCGTTATATTTTTGTTTGTTTGTCTTCTAGTTAATGTTTGTTGTAATTTTAAATGTGATTATTTAAACATTAAACCAGCAATGCAACATCAACATGGTTTCTGTTTTTTAGTTTCTTGGTTTTTTTTAGTTTTTTTTGTTAGAGAAAACAAGAAAGTCATAGACATGAAAATGAAATATCATCACCCATCATTCAGACCCATCATTCCAAATCCCCCCAAACACAAACACACACACAGATTGTGTCCGAGTAAGAAGTCAATTGCACAAACGTATTTTTCCATTTTTTATTTTTCGTTTTTCTAAAAGCAACAATTTACAAATCTGTTGACGGCTATAATTTTTTCTGGCTTTCTGACTGCAGCAGCAAGCCCAAAATAATGAGTAAGGGAATTTATATCTTTTATTAGACCAGAAAATAAAAGAAAAGAAGACCAAATGTAACCTGCTTTCTTCTTTGGCATTGTGTGTGCTTTGTTGGGTTGGGTGAAACTTTATCTAATGGATACAATTTGTTAGAATGTCGTTGAATTTTTCTACAGTTTGTGTTTTTACCTTGTAGTTATATAAATGGGGTATAGTAAGGTGATGGGCATTTGGGTGACAAGAAAAATAACTTAAAAATCTTTAAACCTTTGCGATGTTTAATGACATTTTGGTACGTGGTATCTGTAAGTTGAGCACTCTCGATACCAGCATCAATTTTGTTGTCTTACAAACGGAAGAGTTGAATTAAGCTTGATGTTTGGGCGGAAACTGAACGAAAGCAATCAACAGTCAAGTCAACAGCTGATAGAAAGAGAAAGACAAAAATACAGAGTGAGAGAAAATAAATCGGAATGAGAACGAACCTACGACAACAAATCAAAACAGGGGGTGCTTTAGAGTAGGAACAGCGCATGTGTTGTGACCTTCGCTTCATTCGAAGTGAGTTTGTTGTTTGGGTGGCTTGGAGCTAAATAAACTTTCGCTAGTTGCAATTGTTTCTGTGTTTGCTGAACGCCTGGCAAAAAACGTAATGGCGAGTTTGTGTGTTGACAGAATCGAGCGCCAAAAAGTGTGTTTGGCGTTTGACTTGTTGCCTCCTCCTGTTTGGCACTCGGCAATTTGGCTAAGACATGCTGTTTGCCTGGTCGAGGCGCCAGCGGGCGCGGCGACTTGACGGCGCCGTCGACGTCGTTCAATTGAATGGATGTATGCGTGTGCGTGTGTGTTGGTTGCACTTGGACATGGTGACAAGCAAACATTGATTATTATTATTAAATATTATTATTATTATATGTCTTTGTGGGCGCCATCTGAAAGTAGAATATAGGCTTGGTAGGGTGGGGTGTTGTTGTTGTTGTTGCTTTGGGGGGTTGTTGGGAGTTCAAAAAACACAATCAATGATTCGCTACGGCAAGCGACGCGGTTATCAGAAGTTAATAGAAGCAACACCAAGTCGCCAAAACAATCCGCAACTAGCAAAACACAACAACGGCAACAAAGTTCAAAAGTGGAAGCTGCTGCTGCTGCAAGCCGGTTATTAATGTTGGTGGATTTGCACACAGCTTCACCAAAGAAGAGTAAAGAATAACGAAACGAAACGAAACGTTCAGAAAATATAAATTGTTGCTGACCGAACAGATCAGACATGGATCAAGTTCAAGTTAAACCTCAGGCAATGCTATCTTTCCCCCCTCTCACACTCTTCTACTAAATTAGTGTTAATTAAAGTGTTACAAGGTGTTCTTTTTGCCTCAAAGAAAGTTAAGACAAGGCTGAAAACAGCAAACAAATATTAAGCGCTGACAGATGAATGAACTGTAGAACAACTAAATTAGCGATAAGTTTGCCAAGTTCTTTGTTTTATATAACAAGTTAAACAATCATTAAATTCTTATTAGAAATTTGAGTTCCCAAAAAAAAAAACTCTTTATCGAATGGTCCAAGGTTCTCGAAGGGCTGCCTCACAATTTGTTTCTGTTTGCGGAAACATTTAAAAGTCCAATTACAGCATAATTGTTATTATATAAAGCCCCATATTAAGTTCATAACTTCCTCATGGTTAATTGGCTTTAAGTCACTAATTAGCCCTATGTTGGCAAACAAACCTTAACTGGCCTTTTGCACAGAGAGAGAGATGAAGCTGATTCAGCTGTTTTTGGTAGTTGGAAACTTGAGCTAGTTATGGATCCCCAATCCATTTGAATGCAACATCAGAAGGCTAAAGAATGCAGCTGATACCAAATATGAGATTGTCATTAAAAACGATACAATGTTGTTGCTGCATGCCACCCGTGAGAAGGGAAGACGAAGAATAATACCATATCGATACGGAAAGATCTTAACCTACACAGGCTTACCCATACAAACACACACACACACAGACACACACACGCACACGCAGACGAACACATATTTTCCCAATTAACGCAGCTTATCTAAAAGCCCATAGATTAAAGCAACCTGTATTTTGACAGCACAGCCAATGATTAAACAATTAGCAGTTGTGTGGATGCCACAGCCCAGACTCAGACACGTTCTGAAATGAAGCTACAAAACAAACAAAAATATTGTAGATCTGACTATTGAGACGACGACCCTCATCAATTACACCAACAACAACAGAGTTGAAAGAAAGTGAAAAATCGTATGCAAGAAAAGATATATGCTAGATGGGTATATAGGAGAGGCAAGATGTGGCATGCAATGTGCTCTCCCCATGGGAGACAGATTTTACACTTTCCCAAGACGAGACGAGACGCAAGACACACGCAATCAAGAGAGAGGAACACACGAGAAAAACCTCAATCAAAGCTTTGCTTTTGCTTCGATGCATAACTTAAAGCGCAGGTCATCACACAGAGTTGTTGTTGTATGTTGTTGTTGTTGTATGTTGTGTGTGGGTTGTTTGTTTGGAAAGTGGACGATTGTTGGATGCCATGCCAAGATGGATTACTTGGCTTGGCACACGGAAACGCATATCAAGAAGAAAGAAAGAAGAAAGAAGTTAACTGTCGCTTATTAAGTGAAAATGAAAGCGTTTTTTGCCGAAAATCCACTCGAACTGACCAAATTCAACCGGTTTTCCGGCCCCTCCATCAACAACAACAACAACTGACCAACTAACAAGCTAAACAGCTCATTTTCATAGTTCAAAATTTACATGGTTCAGTTTGTGTTAGGGTCTACTATTAAACTCTTCTTCTTCATTGTTTTAGGTCAGCTCTAACAAGTCTTTGTTTCGGGGAACCGCCCTCAAAATAAGTGTAATAAATAAGTGCATGGTATTTTAGGAACTTAGATTTTCCTAACTTTAGAGGAATTTTAATTCAAAAGAAGTTCACATTAAATGCGGCTTGATTGCAATATTATTATTTTGAGAAATATTATTTGTTCCATTTGTTTTTCGTTGAAAGTTTTAAAAATGTGTTTGATTTGAGGTAAAAAAAAAAGTACGGAAGGGGTAAATATGGAAAACCCCTGACTTTAATCCCTATAAACTTCGGTTCTTAACACCTTACACAAAGCCTGCCATAAACGTAAAGTCGCCTTAGAAAGGGTTAAACCTCATTAATCTTTTCACTTACCTCGGTTAATGACGACGCTGCTGTCGCCGCTGCTGCTGGCGCTGTCATCATGCTGCAGCGACAACGAAGGCGATGGCGACGATGGTTGATCCTGCTCGTGAACCAGTTCTTGTTGTTCCTTATTGGATTTGTGTGGCTTGTGCTGCGGCTCCTTGCCTGAGAAGTGAACGCTGCCATCACGATGCATATGGAGCTCGAAACGCGTGGGCAGATGTGCATCATAGTCGCCGCTGGTGCAGTGTAGCGCCTGGGCGGCAACTTTGTGATAGAGCGATGTGAACTGATAGATCAAGGCCCAGGCCTGATCCTCGGAGACGGGCGCCTTGAAGCAATCAAGTATATTGTTTAAGGATACACACTGATCCGCACTGTTGCACTGATGGAATGCTTGCAGCAGCAGTTTTCGTGCACTTTGCGGCGCCTCTGAGCTGATGACGCCAATGCCGCTGCTTTGCTGCTGCAGTTCGTGTGTTTGTGTATGCGAGTGTGTGTGCGTGTGCGTGTGCGTGTGCGTGTGTGAGTGTGCGTGTGCATCCCCATTGGCGCTGTCCGGCGAGGTGGAGAGAAAACCTTCCTCGGCTTCTCCTTCGGCAAACTGACGACACTTTGCCGTGGCCTTGGGCGTCGTTGTTGTTATGGTTGTTGTTGTTGTTATGGCCTTGATGACAGCGTCGTCGACTTCAGAGTCGCCTGTCAGACTGTTGTCCATTTGGAGTTCCGTCATAGCTGCTGCCGTTCTTCTACTTGCTGCTGTTGTTGTTGTTGTTGGTCGTTTTTTTGTTCTTGTTTCAAGCAACAAGCCAAAAAACTGCAGCTATGCGTCTCAACATATATAAAAAATTTTGTGTATGTATTTGTTTGGAATTAAACTAGAAATTTGAACGATTTTTCGTTGTCACTGGGTGCTGTTGTTGTTGTTGTTTGTTTTGCTATTGTGTTTTTTTTTGTTGTTATTTGTAAGCAAACGATTTACACACACACATTAACATTGACATATATTTGCTCTTAATTCTAACATGAAACACAAAACACACAACTGGAAATATTTTTTTCTTTTTAAACTTATGCTTTGCTTTTTTTTTGGTTGTCACGTTTTATGCACTTGTCGCATTTGCCGTTATTTGCAAATGGCTTGCGCGCTCATCCTCATTTTCTATCCCCTTTTGAGCACCTTTGCCATATGCATTTAACACTTGCTCAGTCGTCGGTTTGGGGAGAGTGGACAGTTTCGCTCACTCTTTGCCCTGTGTGCTAAACAACATAACGCGCGCGAAAATTAATCTTTTTAATGCTTTTTTTTGTTTTTATTTATTAAGTGCTTTGAATTTTTTGCTTGCTGTTGTTTCTGGTTCGCTTGCAAAATGTTAACTACACTAGCGTTTAGATAATTTCACATAAACTTTATCAATTGCTTGTGTTTGAATTAGGTGATACGATTTATTTTTATTTGCCGTCTTACAAGAAGCGCGCACACACGTCCGATCGTTACGAAAGCTATTCACAAAATAACAGCTGTCGCTGAGCAACACTTTGACATCTGTAAAAAGGTAACATGAGTCGGCTTAACGCCAGTGCTGTCAGCTATATTATTTTCCCGCCGAAGTTAGCTTGTTTCGTCAAACAACGAATTAACTGTGGACCAACCTCGATGAAAGAAGTTAAGTAGGTGCTCACATATAATTTAATGCTCCCAAACTTCTTGTTTCAAGAGTTTTTATGAAATTAAAAGATTTATTCAACGATTTAGGTTTAGCTTTTTATATTTTAGCAGAGTCTGCAATGTTAACAGCTGCACTCTCGCACTCTTTTATTATAACAGCGAGAGAGAAACTGTTAAACGACCGCTGTTTACCGCTCATCATTCCATATTTCGCTCACCATCTCTCTCTTTGCGTTTTTATTTTGATTCCGGTTTTTCGTTGTGTTTGCTGCAGCTGATAAGCATATGTACGTACTATTATACTTCTTATTCAAATATGTGCTGTTTTCTTTATGGTTTTTTATTGTCTTTTTTTTTTTTTGGCAAAGCCAAGCAGCAGAAACAATGATTTCACATGCCTACCAGTTGAACTTCAGGTGCAATTTGAAGCAATTATGTTAAGGTCAAGTCGTGTCGAGTTGCGGTGCGGTGCTTTGGCCAACATATTATTGGAATCACTTCTTCACGCAGGGTCATAAACTTGGTCAACATTAGATGTTGACTCGCTCTCGGCGACTACTTAAAAGTTTCGTACCGAGCAATTGGCGGAAATGCCCCTGTTGAGCCATGAAATTGTACGGTAATTACATCTGTACTAATGTGTTCCATCATTCTTCATCTTCTTGTTATTACTTAAAGCTGAGATAATAGTGTCTTTAAAAGAGAGAAACATTTTACGCTTATGAAAAAGACAATCTTATAGTTAGTTTAATACTATTGTCTTTAGACTACAGTGTGCGCTCGGTAATAAAAATTTTCAAGAACAATACTTTATTAAGCACTTTTATAACGACTTTGAAATTATAAAATAATTGTTGTAATAAGTTGTAAAATTTTATCCACAAAGGTCCTCGCTTTATTTTGAATACTTGTGAATATTTCTGAAATGTTTGTTGCAGCTTTACGATTTAATAAGCCATAAGCACCAAAAGCACACACCCGCCTGCTGACCAAGTTATGATATATGAGCCGTAAATTGAAACTTTATATCTGTGTGTGGTAGCTAAAAGATTTGCATACAACATTATTACAGCATCTGCATCTGCATCTGCGCTTGGCCTGCGCAACTTTTAACGACTTGTTTTTTTCATGTGTGTTCATAAAATGTATTCAGCCATACGCAGATCTTTTTATTTTATTAATTGGCTGCCGATTGCAGTTTTGAGTGTCGTTCAACCAGTGTTGTCTGTTGCCCACGTAATCAGTTTCATAGCCTGGCAATGTGACCATAAAAATTTTAATCCTCATACTGCATCAATGACATCAGCTGCAGCCAGCGTTGCCAGATTTGTTGGTTTTTTATTTTTATGTGTCAATTTTGCTAATGAATTAATTAACGAACATTGCATTTTGATTATTATTATTGTGTTTTCCAATAATTAACTGCCAAACCGATGTCAACAACTAGCTATCAATTGTATGCCCCGAGTTCAACTACCGCCCATGGCGAACTTCAACCCACAATCGTCAAAGCCCAAAACAAACCAAAAACAATAAAAGTATACCCATATGGACGCCTTTGTTCTTGAAGTTAGAACTTGTATACCCATTCGACTTGAATGAATCATTGTGCATGAGTATAAATATGAGCTCGTAAGTTCAACCAGCCAAAGTCGAAACGAAAAAATATGCATATAACACAAAATCGAGAAAAATAAATGAGCTAAACTATGAATGGATGGAGTGACATGTGAATTACCTATACAATGAAAGGGCATAAACGAATAGTGGGTCATTATGTTAATGAAGTAAAATAAAAGGTGTATATGTACTTCTATAACAGTTTGAATAGATAATGATAAATGAATGATTAAAGTAAAGGTTGATTAATAAAATACTAAGAATTGATTTTAGTTACATATGTTAAGATTGATTTGATTTGATTTGATTTATATCTCTTAAGAAATCATCTCTTAACATTTGAATCTTTAACCATTTCGAAAAGTTAGTTAATCCAATATTCGGTTAGGTCTCCAATTCGGTGGCAGTTGGAGTCAACAGTTAACATCATTCTGAAATTGCTGTTGTTCTACAGCTCAGCCAAGCGTTGCGTTTTTGGTCAATTAGATTTTGTCGCGCGGGTGGCAGCAACAGGCAACAGCAACCAGCAACAACGAGCAGCAGCCGTTGCCTCAGTTTTATTGGGTCTGCTTGGTCAATTGGAGGCGTGGCAAGCGGTGCATACATATGTTTTGCTTGTATTGTTGTCATGCAACGACGGCGCACCGGAAATGTGCATCCGTTTTGGGGAGGGGGAGCATGCAACTAAATGCAAACATTTTGTTTGATTCTACAACAAATGAGCTCCAATTTGAAGTTGGCAAATCTTTCGTCGTTTTCTGTGTCAAACGTTAGCTGAGCCATCCAATGACCAAATTTGGTTAGAGCTAAAGCTAGCGAAACATGCGCAGAAGATGCAACGCTTCGTTGCGCCTGACACTTGCAACGGCAAATTGCATCAAAAAAAAGCCGCAAGCAACAAAAGTAAAGAAGTAATATTTAATGTTTACAAATGCTTTAATTAACAGTGTGGCAACGCCAACACCTTAATATCAGCTATCAGCTGATCTTTCGTTAAGTTTTCTTTAAGGCAAGGAGCTTTCAAAATAGAGCATGCAAAAGTCTCTCTCTGTTCGTTGCTGTCCCTGTCTGACATTCCGTCTGACAGTGCGTCAATGCGTTGTGCTCACGTGTGGAAATCATTGCAGCGCCGCCAATGTGCATTATTTCTTTTCCCAATTCTTCTTTTGTTTGTTATTGTGTTGCTATTGTTATTGTTGTGTTGTGTTGCTGTTGCTGTTGTGTCAGCTCTGTGATCTTCGCGCATACATGCATACAAAAATACAATTGTGTAATAATTCTGTGCCCAACTTGGTCTTAAAACGTGATGCAATTAAGCGTTTCAGATCTCAGCGATTGCACTCGAAGGCACTTTGAGTGCATGTGTGTGTGTGTGTGTGTCTGTGTGTGTTTTTATAGAGGAAGCAGAGCAATGTAGTAGTGTGAAAAAGGGTAAGCAAAGTTATGATTATCGTACGTGTTCTTGTACTTATTCTGGTAATCAATTTTTTCCCCTTCATATTATTATTATTATTATTTTGATTGTGAGAATGTTTTACATGGCCTAATGAACGTTTGAGCTACGCTTGGGCTTGGCTCTGTAATGAGAAAAGTTAGAATAATTCTAAATTGTAGCACAAATGGAACCAATTTACTCTGAGACACAGATTCCTGTTGCACAGTTTTCTATAATCTGTGCTTACTCCACTTTGGGTCCAATTGGGACCACCTGAGTCGCAGACACAGCACATTGAACCCCAAGTGTCCAAAAGTTTAAAATACCAAACAAAACCCAACCAGCTAACCTAGAAATGCGACAAAAAGACAACATAAAGTAAGTTAGCAAAACTGAATTTCATTGTTATTTTCTATTTTCATTACGGAAATATATATATGTATCTACAACAAAAACTTACAATACGCACATTATATTCGCTTGGTATCATTCTTTAGCGGCTTAAATCTATCGTGCCATTCGCATCAAGCAGCAGCAGCAGAGGAAGAAGAAGACGAAGAAGGCGGACTCAAGTGAACGTGACAGAAAGAGAGAAGAAGAAAAGACAGCGAGAGACACTTGACATAGACATAGATACGGTGCTCCATAAAGGAAGAAGAACTCCAAGTGGAATTTTATTTCTATTTTTTTTTTTTGTGTTTTGTGCAGACAATCTCGACTTCGATGATTTGCCATGACCAGTGAAAGCAGAACGTAATCAGAAAGACTTTGTTAAGCTTCTGAGATGGAAACAAATCGTTGGTAGTTGAAGTTGCTCCAAAACGGCGAGGAATTAAATGATAGAATATCTTTTCGGCATGATGAATATTAAATACACTCGAACTATCAGGTAAAACATAAATTCAAAGATAATTTTTTATGTTTTGAACTGCCACATAATATTAAATATTATCTAAGAACTAACAAAAAATCCTCGTTCTTAAATGTCCGATGTACGAAAATTACATCTTATATATCCAAAAATATTACACAAACAGTAAAATTTACTTAGGTAAATATACTCTAACCTTATGATATGGCTTTCGAATCCAAACTTATTATTCTTTTTCTTAACCATTTATTCAAAAGCTTATTAACATTATCTTTAAAGATTTCCCCAACTTAAGCAACAAATTTGATGAGATAGCCAATATACCCGAATCACAAAGAAAGAGTATGTTAAAATGCAGAATGATTCCAGCTTCATGAGACAGCGCTCTAATTTGTGTGCATGTAATTATTTCAGGTAACTCGGCAGCGATTTGTCTAAGATCCCCTCCCCTCCCTCGATTCTTGTACCCTTCAAGAGAGTTGAACGATGCCGACGATGAAGTTGAGACCCATTTTGGGCGGAGGGCAAACTGGCAACATATTAAAAGTAAGTGCCACTTTAGCTTTTTTGCCTAAATCTTTGAGAACTTGCGCAAAACCCAACAACAACAACAACGAAATAACGTTAAGTAGCAACCAAGTCAGTCACAGTCAGGCTGGAATGGAATGGAATGAATGAAGTGGAAGTGACTCCAAGTACTTGACTCCATACCAGAGCAGACCATACTCGAGTTGGGCACATTTGTAGTTATGGGTCGACGACGTTGATCATTCCAAGTGATGGAAGGGGGGAGGGGGGGAGGTTAGTATTATGTGCAATGCAATTTCTAAAACGTGATTCGTGCAAGAAGACAAAATATACAAAATGCCAGGCTCACTGGAGCACAACTAAAACAAAAACAAAACAAAAGACCATTAATATAATTTGTGTCTGGAATATTGTGCCACTCTCCAAATTGTTAGTTGCCCCGAAAATATCAAGTCGAATCGAAGCGCAACCCGGAGGCCGTTTCTAAAAACTTCCAGAAACTCAACAGCTTACAAATCTCCATCCAGGTCTTGATGTTGAACCAACATGCCACAGTTTTCATATCGCATTGTTTACAATTGCACTTAGTACTTCCTTCCCCAGTAGTTGCAAGTTCCCAGCACTTAGATCAAATGGCCCGCTGACACGATCATCGATCGTTGTTGCCCTTCGGAATCGCATTTGTGGGCGTGTTGTGTGTTGTGTGGGTTTTCCTTTATGATTTTACCATTTACTCAACTTATTCAATGAAATGTTTAGCCAGCAAGCAATTTACTCGTTGTCGCTTAATTTTTATTGCCCTAACAACAAACGACAACCGAATTGAGCTTAATATGAACTAATGGCGCAGTCGCCCTAAGCACTATATATATATAAATTGACTTGGTAGAAAAGTTTCTTAAATGATCCATCTAGATGATGGCATGGGGATGACCTAAGACATAAGAGAAATAAACAGATCTCCCACTCAACTTTAATTATCTTAATATCAATTTCACAAAGAGTTTTCAAGAACTCCACCAAATACTTTGTAGAGAAATAATGCTATAAAAATAAAGTTCAACGTTTGTTTTTTATTGTAAAACAATCTTTAACATCATTTATAAACGAGTTGAATTCAATACTTTTAAGAAACTCAACCTATTACTTATTTTAAGCTATCGCAACTTTAAAATCTTTAGTTAAAAAGAATCGATAGATGATATGAATAAGTTTGAAATGATTCATTTGAGCAGGCTGCGATTTGAACAGAGTTAAATGTATGAAACATGTTTAGGAATTAATTAAACGCCAAACTTGATGCCATATATTAATGCATATATCTATACTTAATGACAATGCTTATCTTTCCTGCTTATTATTTTTTAGCTACGATTCGAAGAACCTTTTGCGGCAATGAGGCAACAAATCAAGAAAGCGGCACAAAACTCTGCGGTTACAAGCGAATTTCGTGCAATAAACTTAAAAACCGCCAAGTGACCACCTGGACGGGAACGGCTAGGGGTATGGGTATAAGTATGGATATAAGTAGGGGGAACTGGTTAGGGTCATAAAGAAATGTCTTTATGAGACGCCTAGCGATGACTGCGTTGCATCCACTGACTCCGCGGAACGGCGATTGCGTTTGATGATAATGAAGACTTAGCGACACAATGTTCTCACTTGGCTAGCAAGTCTCTTAATGATGGGAACAACAACACAATCAGCAGCAACTGTGTTGCAAGGAAAGGAGACCACACACACACACTCGAATCGCAAGATCAAGAACATTATACGATTGGTGGCAAGTTACCAAAAGCGCTTTAAAACATTTCGTTGTGGCATGGCGCACTTTCATTTTCAGTGTGCGGCAGCGTCGCATAATTAATTGCGACCGAAAGTGGACAACAATTTGAGCAGCCGTCGCGCAGAAAGTAAAATGTGCGCCAAAGGAACCCAACGAACCTGTCCACACTAACCACGAAAAAAATAAAATAAACCGGATCAATATACAAACCAAGCAATCGAAGCAAGAAGGAGCTGAATGCTGAATGCTGGATGCTTGATGCTGGAAGCTGGGCAACTTTCTTCTTGCTTTTGACACACTAAACTGACGCAATGTGCGGCATGAAAACAAGTGCAGAGCAAGCCGCCACATTTCTTGGCTGCCACACATGTGACGCCCACGAGACGAGAGGCTTCCTGCTGCAAGAGAGAGGTCCAAGAAAAAAAAAGTGGCATAAATGAAAATTAAGCATGTTAATGGCAAGTATGCGACGAAACAAAAACTAAAGGTGCAACATGGCCAGTTGACTGCGGCTGCTGTTGCAGCGTGTGAATGAGGCATGAACGAAGTAGGTGGGGGAGATGAGGGTTGGCTTGGCAGTAAGAACCAGTTTAATGGCGCATGAAATTTCACCGAAAAATCGGCGAATCTGCGTCTAGCTAAAGGTGGCAAACGCTGCCACATTGTGTTGGCTGCGAAGAAGAGGTGAGGGTTGAGGCAAGTTGATTTGCTTAAAAGAAATTCACTTTCCTTTGGTTTTTACTTTTTCAAACAGTATACTCGAAACATTTGCTGCTGTGGCAAAAGGCAAAGAAGGTCACGTTGTTGTAGATCATGAGGATTCGACAAGAAATGACAAGGCGATGCGACTCCAGCTCCAACTGCTTGGATACATGGCTTGGACCTGGTCAGAGACTTGGCTAAGTCTAAGGCTAACAAACCCAAAAAAAAAACTTACACACACACACACACAATTGAATGCAGCTTGCATTTGCAATGAGCGAAAAAATACTTTTAATGAAAGTTGGCACTTTGCTTTTTGGAGCCTCTTTTTTTTGCTCAGTAGTTGTTGTTATTGCTGTTTGTTTGTTATTATTTTCTGCTCGTTTTGGGGGTTTTTTTTTTGTTGTTGCTGTTGTAGTTTTTTGATTTGTGGCAGGCGACATGGAAAATGACAAGGAAAATGCTTGGTTGTTTGTGGCCATTGTGTGTTGGCGCTTTCAAGGAGTCGGCGCTGAGTTGGCTTAAAGGTGTTTTGGCCGTTAACTAATTGGCCAAACGACTTTTGCCATGTTGCTGCGCTACTTTAATTGGGCTTATGATGATCTACTTTATGGCCAAAAACCGAAGTTTATGGTCTTTAAAATTGAACCAAATATGTTTTTTACAGCATTTGTCATGGCTTTTAAGTACTTAATTTTGTGTGGGAGTAGTATTTGCTAGCTTGTATCCGTTTTGAGGGTTCAAAATATTTATTTATGATCAGGGAAAGTCTTTTCTTGTGAAACAGTAAAGAAATTCAAGGTTTAAAGTCACAAAAGCTGAATGTAGAAAATAAACTAAAATTATATCTTGGATTAATATACTAAATTCAATTTAAAACAATATGTATTAACAATCTTAGACCACGCTGTAGCTTATTTGTATTTATTTAGTGTTGTAAAGTGTTAAAAATATTTGTAATGGATCCCAGTTAAAAGATCCTTAAGAAGTCACCGTTTAGTTGAATGTACGTGTGTGTGTGTGTGTGTGTGTGTGTTTAGCATATTATAAGAGTATAATCATATGTGTTTTACTCGGAATCCTCCTCTTGACCCTCACTGCCAAAAGGTCGATTATTGTGGGCTGCCGACCAGCGAGGGAGGCTATACAAGCACCAAAATGGAATAATCATCATAACGATCATTGAACCGCCGCCCAATATTAGCTTCTTGGCACTGGACATGGGAAAGCGTGGTGGTCCAGCAATGGGCGCATGACGGCGAACCTGTTGCAATTGGCCACCAAATCCAGCAGCCAGGCCGAGACGCGGCATCGGTTCCTTTTCAATGGGAATACAAATGCGTCTTATCGATAACAATTTTTTCTTCAATGCAAAATTCATTTTGAGTGCTGGAAAACGAGCAAAAATTATTAGTATACAAAAAAATTTCCATTTTGATTTTACTAAATATTTACCAAAATTTATAACTATTTTTGTGTTGTGAAAAAATCAGAGAATGTGTAATAAAGGCAAATAAGTAATAACAGTAAGTTGTAAAGCGACAAATCAAAAGCTACTAAGATGACAAAATCAGGAAATATTCAGAGAGTTCAAGTGTGCAATGTGCAAAAGGTTAAACAAGCATTTAAAATGCTAATGAAAGAGTTGTTTCGGCTGCCTTGCGGGGGCTTTCTTTACTTCAATTTGATTTGCGGACAACAATGTTGCAAGTAATAAAACAAAGAAAGAAAAACAATCAAGAGACAATGTGAAATTATAACATTTGGCATTGCGTGCACAAACAATTGACTTTTTTCGCCTCGTGCGACAGCAATCAGTGGCACGAGAGGAGATCAGATGATTACATAAAATACGTACTGAAGTTCATAAGCGGTAGAGTCGCCGCAAATCGGCTGAAGCTCAGATTAGTCGCTGTTGCTCAGCCCAACGGCAAAATGCAAAACACTGCTTGCAATTAATGAAATGCCATTCATTCAAATAGTATGCAACAGCATTTAAAGTGTTCATGGTTGTTGTACATGCTAAGACAATAACGACTATCGATATATGTAATTCTCGGCATAACAGCTGATTTTACAGCACGGTGCGCTGTTAATAACTTTGAGCAACTGTTGGGTCTTAAGGGTGACCACAGCTGTGTGGTTATTTTAGTGCTGCTCAATTTCGCAACTGAGAAATACAAATAAAAACAATGAGCGAAGCGGATGCACACAAGGCGCGTATAACGCAAATCGAAGAATTTATCAATGATGTGCTTAAGGAGGATCTCAGAGAACTGGAACACTACCTCAATCAGTTTAATGAAGAAATCATGGAGTTTTCACAGCTCAAGAATACACTACAAACCTTTGGCGACCACATGCCGGATGGCTACAAAACGCAGGTGAACATTGGCAGCAACATGTTTATGCAGGCTCGCGTCAACAAAATGGACAAAATATTGGTAGATGTGGGCAAGAATGTGTATCTGGAAATGAACATGCAGGAGGCGATCAACTTTAGTGAAGTGCGCATCAAAATTCTTACCAAACAGGCAGATGTTGTCCGCGAGGAGAGCGTCAAGAAACGCTCCCAGATCAAGATGTCCCTTATGGCAATTGGTGAGCTAGAGCAACTCTTACAGCAGCTGGATGAAAGATAGAAAGCTGCAAAAAGTGATATACAATTTAGGTAATAAGAATGTTTCTGTTTGATGGATTAACCTGACTTTTGGAGTAAATTCAAATTGTCTATTTAAATTGTTTGCATATATTTTTACAAGAGCACATTTAATTTTATACAGTATATAATATTCAATTTACAAATGTTGGCCTAATGTGTGACTAAAACTTAAAGCATAAGGGTTCAAAGCAAAAATGCAAGAGGACATCATGAAAACTACAAGTGATTTGGACGAATTGGTTTGCAGTATTCTACACATCAAGTTGAATGACGACCTTGCTGTGTGGATTCACCATTGATATGCGACGTGTTGCCCTCATTGAGTGCCCTATTTTGCGCGGCAAGGCGCTGCGAAACTTCACCCATAGCTAACAAGCGAGCGTCCATCTGCGGATGCAAATTGTGAAAGGAAATCGTAAACAATCTTAGGCAGAAATACTCACATTATTTTGTCCCCCCTGGCTCCTTTGAACACTAGTGTTTGGATGCACCACATTAGTTGGTGGGAAACGGCCATCAACTGCGTCTTTCACTCGACGCAATTCCCTTTCGAGAATGCAATAGTCCCTATAGAGAAGCTTGTTTTCGTTACACTGGCGATGTCCATTGTTCATCAGCGCATAGATGTGTTCCTCATTGCGTTTGATACGTTGACGCATTGCCTCATCTGAACGTACCTGTGCGTCTTTCCACTGACGAAAGCTTTCGATTATATTTTTTTGCTGCTGTATCACTCTCATTCGCTGGCTGCCGGTTTGGGAGGGGAGTTCAAACTGTTGGGACATGCTATCGGATCAACAATACCGCATACATACGTTATATTAAGCTGCATTTCCCTGCACCTGTTGTTTGCATCCCGCACTGCCTTACGAGTTTCCTCATTGGCATTACATAGACCAGCGATCATCGTTTTGTGCTTGTTCTTCATTTCCATAATATAAGCATTCATTTCACCCACGGTAGCACGCGACTTATCCAAATCCAGCTGCCCGCATCTCAGCTGATCATTAAGTGCTCTCTCGCGTCCAGTGCTCTGGGCCAACTTTTCTTTAAGTGATATAACCTCCTCGCGCAGCAAATTTCGCTACAAACACATACATATATATAATTTAATCTATAATTTGTTCAATCACATATTCACCTCCGTTCTGTAATCCTCATGCTGCTTTTCCCCTTGGGTTAGTCGAGTCTCGAGGCTTTTCACTTTGCGTATCGCTATGCTCAGCTCTTTGCTCTGTACATCGCAGCTATTCACCAAATCGCTATATTTTTCGCACTGTTTTTGTCGCTCGACCTCTTGTGCTTTTAGTTGACTTGAAATTTTGACGACTTTTTTTTGCAGTTCAGCTGGAAGGAAGCGTTATGCATTAATATGTTATAATTCTAAACAAAATATATTTAACTTACAGTTTATGTTCTTGAGAAAAGATATTTCTTCTGATTTTAGTTTGATGGTCTCCTCTGCATCAAAGTTAAGATTGAACTTCTTTTGCATATGGTCAATTTTCATATCACGTTCCGCCAGAGCGTTCTTTAGCTCATAAATTTGACGTTCTAGGGTTTCATTCTAAAATCAAAAAATCAAATATTTAAATTCATATTTTAACTATATGAAAAACAATTACAATCTAAAAATATAATAATTAAGGGTAAAAAGTAAAGCAAACATTTATCTAACAAACTAAAATCAGAACTGAAAATCTTGAAACTAATTCCCAACTTGTTGTTCCAATATATTCGAGCAGATTTCCGGCGGTTGCTCCGATTCCTGGGACAAAAGTTCATTTTGTTGCTGTTCCTGCTGCTGTTGTTCCACCTGCACAGTAAGGTCCTCAAGATCACGCTGAAACTCGCCAATAATGCTCAGATAATTGTCACGTGTCGCCTGCAATATCTCCGACTGTGTCTGGCAATGCAGTAGAGTGTGCTCCAACTGCTGTAGATGCGGACAATCCTCACCAATATTGGTCTGCAAACCAAAATCAACTCTATAGTCTTGATAGACAGACATAGATAGATATACCTTCAAGCTTACCATGTCAATTGTTTGATTTTAATCTTGGCAACACATCAATTGTCTGATATGTCAGATATAGTTTATGACTTGTTTACGTTTTTTCTTACTCTTCACTTTTCGTTTGTTTGTGGTGTCGAATGATGTTTGGGCTTTCGTGTCGATATCAAATTGCAATAGACTCAAAATATTTATAAATGCCAGGTATTTTGCCTTCATTACCATTTCATTTCATTTCAATAATATCGCTATTAAAACTTTGTCACGAAAATAAAACCAAATCGAATTCCAACATTGTTTGTAGGGTGGCAAAATGGTGGCAAAGTTTCAGGTTTCAAAGTTCCAATTCTTTGCCACTTTCGCCCACCTATACATATACAAACTAAACTAAGTTGTTAGTCTAGCTCTAGGTCGGGGAACCGGGGTAAATTACCCCAAATGGGTTAAAAATGCAATTTTTGTGAGTAAAAAGTATATATTTTACTTCGCCATGGGGTAATATCAACTTACACATAAGTATTTTGGTGTAAGGTTTAAATAGTTTAAACAAACTAAGACTCAAAAACGAATTTAAAACTCAAAATGCATAAAGCTCTACAACAATGGGCACTCTTCCTTATAAATTTCCCCATTGTGCCAAAATAATGCCGAGTTTTCGTCGAATTTTTGCTTGTTTTTGACTCAAGTATACCAGGCGCACAGAATCAGCAGCAAGTGGTGCATAAATTCTCATTATATTTATTTGCATACTTTTAGGCTGGTTTTTAATTCATAATATAATTAATTTTCCTGCATACTTTTGTAGTTAAATATAAAAACCATTTCTCTTGCTGCCTATTCTGTTCGCCTGGTACTTGGCGTCGGATAAACTAAAAAATGTATTTTGGGGTAATGATTAAAAATTCATTCATTTTTCTAAGAAAAACATTTTTATTTAAACAAATGAACAAACGAGAAGCACCTTAGTTTATATGTATATCTTATTTTAGTCCATGTATTATATTATTATTAATAATTGATTGTAGATTTTTTTATTCGATTTTTTGGTTTTTGAGGTAAATAAATACGATCTTAAACGATACGAGCAATACAAAAAAATCTTATTTTTCGTTTGTTGGGTAGGACTCACAACCATCCTTGACAGCCAAATCGATGGATCCCTAATGAAATTGACGGATTTTGACCTAAAATGTGTTGAATTTTCTTTTTAAATAGTCCTTAGCCATTTTAATCCTTACGGATTTTGAAAGGACATGTTGCGTTAGAGTTCCAAGGACCAACTCTATCGAACTGCATTCAAGGATTATGGGGTCATCTAAGAACAAAAACACTTGTAAAAATTTCACTCTACGGCCGAGCGAAAATAAGAAAAAACCATTAAAGTGCAGTTTTCTCGGAAACCACAAGGACGATTTGAATGTCCTTTGGCCAGTTGGTAGCCCTGGTCAAAACAAAATGTCCGACACAGGACACGTTCGAATCCTTTAGGATTTGGCCGAGTTATAACCAATTTTCTGTTTTAAACATATATCCTTTTATTTCAGCTGTTTGAAGGACTATCGTCCTTTGAACTACTTTGCTCGTTTCGGCTGGCCTAGGCCTACCTGTGGTCCAAAGGACATCCGGATAGTCCTTAGAATGGCCGAGTAAATGACGATTTTGTAATTTTTAAAATTTTTTCTGACCTACCCCCTGTAAAATTTTTCGAAAATTTTTTTTCGCGAATCCTGGAGATCCTTATAAGCAAATCGATAGATCTTGTTGCTGTGAGTTCAAAAATGTATTTTCCTCAAAGATCTTTAAGGAAATGATCAAGTTATGGCTTAAAATCTATAGTCCTTTTTGGCCGAAAATTTATGTATAAGTATAAATCGACCAAAACTTTACGGATTTTCAAAAACCATGGTGCGTTGGATCCGCATGGAAAAGCTCTATCGAACTGCATTCAAGGATTATGGGGTCATCTAAGTACAAAACACTTGTAAAAATTTCACTATAGGGCCGAACAAATATACTAAAAACCCATAAAAGTGCAGTTTTCTCGGAAACTACAAGGACGATTTGAATATCCTTTGGCCAGATGGTAGCCCTGGTCAAAACAAAATGTCCGACACAGGACACGTTCGAATCCTTTAGGATTTGGCCGAGTTATAACCAATTTTCTGTTTTAAGCATATATCCTTTTATTTCAGCTGTTTGAAGGACTATCGTCCTTTGAACTACTTTGCTCGTTTCGGCTGGCCTAGGCCTACCTGTGGTCCAAAGGACATCCGGATAGTCCTTAGAATGGCCGAGTAAATGACGATTTTGTAATTTTTAAAATTTTTTCTGACCTACCCCCTGTAAAATTTTTCGAAAATTTTTTTTCGTGAATCCTGGATATCCTTATAAGCAAATCGATAGATCTTGTTGCTGTGAGTTCAAAAGTGTTTTTTCCTCAAAGATCTTTAAGGAAATGATAAAGTTATGGCTTAAAATCTAATGTCCTTTTTGCCGATTACGGCCTATGTCGTATGCAATGATTTTTTTTGAAAGAATAAGCGATGTGCCTAAAAGTATGTGTACTTTTTTTTATTATTTTTAGAGGGTAATTTAGCCAATGCATCAACCTTATTTGTTTCCCCACAACAGCGGTCGAGGAACCGATATGGGGTAATATCGACTTAAACAAAAATATTTTGGAGTAATGATTAAAAAAGTTCCCCGACCGCTGGTCTAGCTTGTATTATTATATTTCAACGTACACCATTGAATGTTTGACACGGATTTGAAAATAAACTTGCCGCGTGAACTATAAAATTAGCATGTAGCTGAGTTGCTTGGATGGGTTTTTCTTTACAGAATGTATCGATTTTATCGTTTGATTAGACCAGTCACATAAATATTAATTTCTTAACACAAGTACTTAAGTTTCGTTCAATTTCCCACGACACACACCACTTTGATCATTTCATGCCGCTACTCAACACTTGTCAAGCACTGTAATTTGCACATTAACAGCTATTTTTTTGTTTTCACTGCTTGTCTGTCTTGTGAAGTTTCCTTGCCTTCACTCACTCAAAAAACAATTTGCACTTTTAGCCAACTTTTCTGGGTAAACTTTTAGCTTAATTGCACACGAAATTCGTCCGTCAACGAGGACCCGTCCTTCTTGTTGCCTTGCAAACTGGTAAATATTAGACAGACACTTCACAGCGGGCGCCAACTTCTTGGCTTGCCATTGTTGCTGTTGTTATTGTTGCCAGAGGAATCCGTTTGTTGAGGTGCAGCTAATTAAGGCACGTAAATTGTTTGTTTTATGTCTTGATTTTGTGTAGCAGAGCCCGATAACATAAAAGAGGCAACACATTGGCAACACCATAGCTGATTATTATATTCACTGATTTCATATTGCGAACTGAATGTTTCCGTTTCGGTATTCCGATTTCCCCCGACAGGTTTGATTTGTTTCACACGAATAAATAGCAACGTAGACTATGAAACCGACTAACTACTCCCAGTGACTATTAAACTGCTCCCTCTAACCGTTCTGACTCCTCCTGCAAAGCTCATCGATATGCATATCAGTGCTCGCAGCTCGCGTGTCGATTCTGGGTAAATAAATAACACGAAACCCATTTTATGTTTCTAGTTGCGGATGCAGGGTGCAAAGAGAAGGGTGCTAACCCGCCTCTTAGAGTTCACTCCGATTGCAGTTGAACTCGCTGGCATTCCAAGCGATTTGTACTTGTTCAATGTAAACAAAGAGCAAGTCTTTTGCTTCGACAGGTTCGAGGGTAATCTTTTTGGTCTACACTAAATACATACATACATACATACATTCTATATGAATGGATGTTTACATAAATCAAATGATTCGAATGGCAATATACTTGAACTGTCGGAAAACTAAAGCATATTATATATATAATTTTGCCTCCATGAATGCAATTTTCATTGAGCATACATATAAGAGTGGGTTGTATTTAAAAAATCGAAAAATAAAAGGCGGCGACCATGGGAAAAAGGTCTATTGTGTTCAGTGACCATAGCAAAAAGAATCTTTTGGATATGGTACTATTATAGATTCGAATAGAAGGTGAAGTTTGTCATATTCCTTAAAAACTTGTTAAAGTCAAAGCAGCCCTCGTTTGAAAATTGCATGTTTGAGGCAAATTCAGTTTTGGTTGCACTTAAATAGAAAAACTACAAAGACATATCAATATATATACATATATATATGTCTGCATATATTGTAAACATATATATGTAGTCAACAAATGATGAACTAAGGTTTTGGCGGGAACCTTCTACATTACAATAACTGATACATTGTAGCTGTGTACATATTGAAAACTTACGACTAAAGTTCACTTTTAGGTAACTTCAACCTTTTTGTTATCTTACAAGTGTAAACTTAGCTAAATTACACTAAACTTAAACTATGCTCAAACGGCTCCCCACTCCCCCACTCGATGGGGTCAACAAGTGACGCTTTTGGCACTAGTCATAAGTTTTTGATTGTGTTGTAGTTGTTTTTGTTGCTGTTGTTGTTTTTGTTTTTTTTGTTGTTATGGCAGGTGTTTTGGACTCGCTGTTGCTGGGCTGAATTTATAAAAGAATTTTGATAAGAATTCTTGTGTACACACATACTTATATCATACGATAAATTTGGAAACTTACAGTTGGGTGGCTTTGTGCCTGGCTTTGTTCCTGGCGCCTTTCCAGCACTTTCCACTCCGCGTAAATTGTTGTAATATCTTTGCAATACGGATTGTCGGTACACATTTCGGCTCTGATCTCCTCATCGGATAAATTTGAGCTGCTCTGAAGTGGAAGAGAGAAAAGTAAATAACATTTATTGGGAATAATTGGTAAATAATGACTTACAAGCCTTGTTAACAGATCAGCAATTTCCTTCAAAGTCTCGTGAGCCTTAAGACTCAATTTAAGCTCAGCATCATATTTGCAACGAACCTCCACAAGTTCGACTAGAAATTGGAAATAAAAACTTTCAATTAAATCATAATCTTTCGGGTTGTCGGATTTACGCACGTTCTTTATGCCTTAAATTCTTATTGAGCTCCTTGTTGGTTTCATTGATTGAGTAAAGGCGGCGATGCAGGGAGTCAACCATCTGAAGATCAATGTCGCCATCCGCAATCTGTGTGTCGGCAGGCAACGGCGCATTCAATTGATCCAAATCTCCATCCAGCGCCTCCAGTTGACAATGCATAGCATCCAGTTTTCGCTGCAATTCGCCGCAATCAGAGCTCTAAGAAAGAATCGGAATTAAAATTAATCTCTAAATGAGCGCGTTCTTTGCGGTAACATACCATTTGTGCGAAATAGCAGGAAAGCAACTTGCGCCGACCTTCTATAGCCGCATAGTTTTGCTTACTGTTGAGTTCTATAAAATCGTCGAGTTCCTTGTTAAGCATGCGCAGCAATTCGCTCGTCTTCTGATCCTTGTCGGTGATGCGATCGAACGAACACGAGGTGTACTCCATATTTTCACATTCCGCACTATAATCCTCCGTTTCCACGTGACTCGTACGATTGTTTGGTTCTTGCGTCATTTTCGACAAGCAATGTTGAAGATCCGACAACTAAACAAGAAAAGAAATATTAAAATCTTTATTTTTTTGCTTTCAGAAGATTTTATTTGAAAGCAAAGTCAAATGTACTACATGAGGTTTATGGCATTTCTATATTGAGGTCACTTTATAAATAGAATAAAACAAATGTCATAGCGATTAAAATTGTCTTACCTGTTGATTAAGCTGGGCTATACATTTGTCCTTTAGGATAATCTTTTGTCGTGCCGTTTGGACCACTTCGTCAAGATCACACATCTGGGCCTGCAAATGATAGAACTCATCGTGCTTGGCAGCCACCTCGTTGGCAAGAGACTTCATATTTTTTTTTACCTGAACAAATATATAAAATAAACAACGAATTATTACTTATTGAACATTATAAAGCTGCTTTATTAACAATTAACAAAACAAGAACAATAACTTCATTTACGAAAAGAAACTAATTTTGCTTTCTTCTTTGGTTTCAATTCAGTTTTGCCCTAGAAGAACATACATTGGCTTTCAATAAGTACTCAAACTACCGTCTTATAGCGAACCTACCCTTTCGGACTCACTCTCCGGTCGATTCTGATCGCCCTGAACGCCAAGCAGTTGATTGATTGTGATTGATTCCAAGCAAACATCATCCGTGTTCCAGTTATTGTGATGATAAGCTTCCTGAACCAGTTTCGTAATGGCACAAATATCCTTTCGCAGCTTTCGATTCTCATCCAGCACATCTTGCTGTTCCCCGCGCACCGACTGAAAACAGCTGATCGTCTTTTTATACGCCTCCATTTCCAGTACGGGCATATTACCCAAGAGTTCTTGGTTAACTTGCAGCAGCATATCGACCCAATCCTGAAATGTTGCCAGTCGCAGCTGTTGTGCAAAATACTAGCGTATAAAAACTTAATATTATATTTTTATATCGAGGCTGAATGAGAGGGTTTTCCTTACCGAATCGCCGCTGCCCTCCAGGTCAATGCAATCGGCATCCTTGAGTCTCTTTAGGTATATGCTGTTTATTGAAAATGTCATCATGCCCTCATCGCCGCAGATCTCGCGCAGCTTGTTAAGTCTGTTGTGATAATCAATCATGTTTGGGACGCTGCACTTGACGCTACAATCCGCCGTATCTTCCGTGGATGAGGAAGGAAGTCGTGACTTCAATTCGAGCATCTTTTTCAATCGTTGGTCAGTGATTGTTGCGGTCTCCTCAGACACATCGCTACGTTGCTTCACTTGCTCTTCATGGTTCGGTTGCTGTGGCTGCTGCGCCTCCGCCGCTGAACGGGGCATTTTTATGCCCATTGTGTCTGCATTTATGCAAAAACCTCTGCGCTGGTTCATTGCTCAAAGATTTTTAAGGTATTACAACAACAACAAAAATAACTAAATTAAATAATGAAGTTTTTTTCGTTTTTTGTGGAAGAATATGAAATTGGAGCCGAGATATCTTTCTATTTTGGGCCGGGTTAAAAAAGTGAATGCCGAAAATCTGTTAGCCTTCAGGCAATACAGCTAGGCTGGAGGCCTACTTGGATTCGATCGGTTTGTCGTTCTGAGACTCCAAATGCAGTTTTCCTCACTATAAATCACGCTTCACTGAGGTCACTAACTTTACACACGCAACCGTTAACGCAAAATAACAAAAACATAACAACAAATGTTAATAAAAAAAAATAAAAAAAGTATTTTTCGATTCGCCTAACGTTCAAACGAACCTTGGCAGCGACGCTGGCGTCAATTGAGACTGTGACAGCAACGGAGGCAGAATTAACGGCGGCTGCGGCGATGGCGGCGTGTTCATATCTTTTGTTTGTAGTCTTCTGACGTAGTTTTGTTTATTTTCATAAGTATTCTACATATGTACATATTTATAATGTATGTATGTGTATGTGTATGTGTATAAATATTCTTGTTTTTTTCGCTACACACACGATTGCGAGACGGTTTCGTTTTTCATTTTGTTATTGTTTTTTTTTTTAGTTCAGCTTCAGTTTTGGTTACAGTTTCAACTTTTTCAGTCCCAATTCCGATTTCGCGACCGCGTTTTGCCCGTTGCGCTTGGTGACCAGACGGCAACTGAGCGAACACAGAAATATGTGCGTCTGAAGTGAAGTGCACACGACTTACGAGTTACGAGTACACGAGCAATGCAGGGTTACCAGTATGGGCAACATCGCTTTTTGCTTATACCCTATAACTAATACACAGATCGAAGTGGTGGGCAACAAGTCTGTACGAATCAACACTGTTCAATAAACAGATGAATCTCTTTTCTTTTCTATAGTGTAAAGCTAAACAACTTTTTTTTAGCTAAGATTAAGGTTTTATTTCATAGATGAGTTAGTATGACCTTGTAATGATCCAAAAGTTTTTGCAGGGTATTTTTCAGTAAGCACCTTAAGCCAAAAAATATTCGCTTCGCTTTTTCTCTTTTCTCTCTCTTTCTCTTTTTTCTCTTTTTCTCTTTGCGTGCCTTACACACGCGCTTGGGCTTGGCCTTATCAGTGCGTCAGATCGGATCGAATCGGCATTCAGAATCTCAACTTGGCGCCTCTGTCTTTGTCGCTGTCTCCGTTACGGTCTAGGGTCTATGTTTACTAAAGAACTTAGCATGTTTATTTGGAAAATCTAAAAAGCAAGTTATCTATTTGCGAAGCTTCGTGATGACGGCCGGTCAGGTGGTGGGTGGTAAGAATTTGGCCAATTTAATTGATAAATAATTTTTATTTGCTGAACAGATAAGTTTATTTACAATTATAAGTGGACGAGCACAGAGGCTTGGCAATAGTTACATATAAACAAATAAAAAAAAACACCAAATAATCAAATTACAGTTATTCAAATCCAGCGGTTGGGGAACCTGGGTAAATTACCCTAAATTGGGTAAAAATTAAACTTTTGTGAGTTAAAAGTATACATTTATATATTGTTTTCTTTTCAAAACTATCTATATACTATACTAAACCATATTGTTTTCTTTTCAAAACTATCATGAAAAATTTGAACTGCGATGCCGGAGTACTCCCAAAAGTATGTTTTATTTAGCTTGAGGGCAATTTAGCACTTGCATCAACCTTATTTATGTACCTGGTTCGTGCACATGCTATTTCTTATACAACAAAGAGTTTGCTCCTTTTAAAATTCCATACAAAACACGTACACTGTAAATTTTAACGCTCATATACGTTTTATTTTTATATTGTTTTCCATACATAAGAACAAAAAATTATGTACAATTCTTTTTAATGCGCGTTTGTGTGTTTTGTTTATTTGACTCCATGCATGCGCTTATATAAAATAATGGACTCATATAATCAATCATATAACTTTGCAGTAAATCTTTAAATTTTTGATGCATACTTCAAAAAAATACAAGTAATACACAAAAATGTGCAAAAAACCAATAACTGCTGAATATATAAATTTTGACCGGTATTGGCCATTATTTTTGGCCCATTGTAATACCAACTAAATAGTGTTTAAACAACTTGCATACTCATACAGTTTCTCATTAGTTTGATAAGCCTGCTCGCGAATAAAACTTTTTAGTTAAGTTTGTATATATATAAAAATCGATTTAAAAATGTCTTTAAACTTAAACTCTGTTCATTTGAATCTCAAATTTTTGCTTGCGTTTTATATGTGTTTTTCTTTTTGTTTTTAAAGCCGCGTGAGTCTCGTTAAAATGTACATGAAACGCTCACTTAATTTATTATTCGATCATAAATTTATTATTTTAGCTATATTTATACTGCTGCTTAGAATTAAGATTTGCATTATGCATTAATTCTTACGTTTGCTTCGCTTACGAATTTCAATCCACTGTTTGGTGTGTGTGTGTTTGTGTGAGTGTTTAAAAGTTTACGCGTGTGTGCAAGTGTTTGTGTATGTGGGCTTATTGATATACAATTTGTTATTGTTGCTAAATTGTTAACTTGTGGCGCATGTTTTGTGCCTCAAAAACGAGAATTGTGGAAAAATAAATTGCAAGACATTTAGAGAATAGTCGAAATTATATTTTAGAAGCAATGGCATGAGATAGATAAAAAAGTTGTGATCTGCATAATCAAATATAGATTAGCAATAACTGTTCAATTTTGAGAGTGTTAGGCTAACAAATTTCGCGTTTGTCTATTGAGTTATATAATTGTGTTTAACATTGTGGTCAAAATAAAGGTTTCCATTTTTGGATGCTTATTGTTGCATTGGCGCTGAATTAAAACTGGCTTCTTTTACCGATTACTTGTGGAACTTGAAAGATTGGATTGATTTAAGAGAATATTAGGCAGTTGCTCGTATTTTGCTTCCGATAGCAAAATGATGAGTTTGGCGCCAACGAATTGAATGAGTGTGATGAGGGAGGACACCATTTAGGCCAAGTAGATATACACCTTACGATCCTCCGGCGTTCGCGCCAGATATTCACGCTCGATAAGGCCTTCGATGCGCTTTTTAATGAACACGGGCGAGGGCAAGAATCGTGATTTCAACTGCGACGTTACGTCCGAGACAAGCAGATTGTGCTGTAAAAGATTCATAAGTTATTGTAAATATTACTTTCGAAATATCATTACTTACCGCCATGCGTTTGCGCGCCTTCATAATTCGCACAATTGCTGCTTCGATTTCGTGCTTACGATCCTCATCGACTTTGCCTCGCGTCTCCTTGCGTTCCGGCTCCGATTCACCCTTTGCAGCGACAGTTTGTATCTTCACCCTGTTTGCGTTCAAAGAAAAATAAGGATGTTTAGTTGAATCTAAATTTGAATTAATATTTAAATAGGCGGCACCACCTGTGGAATTTGGAGACAAATGCATCGTTCACATAAAACTCGTCCGATGGCTCAATATCCTTTGTTTTCGTCTTTGAATTGCGCACAAGCAATCGCTGTGCAGGCTTACCCATGGACAGCGATTGAAGTGCGCGTATCAGCTCACGAACTGGTATATCCGTCTCTTGGTGTATATCTTCATAGGTCAGCACATCTCGATTGTTGAACAACAACAGAACACACATCTAAGAATGGATTATGTGTATAACAATCATAAGATTCAGATAAAATTTATGAAATTTCTTACCTGATAGGTAGACACTTGTAATATATGCTTGCGCGTTGTAGTAGGGACTGCGCTGCCATTTGAACTAGAGCTTGGCCCATCCTTGTCCTTGTCGCTGTCGTTCGCTTTGCGGCCATAAAAAACAGCATTTATATAGGCGGTGCCTAATACAAATTAACACTGTTAGTGAATAAAGCAAAACTTAGAGCACAATGACAATTTACCCATTTGCGGTTGTAACGTAAGCTGCCGTCCCGAATGTTTGTCCAGATAGAACTTTTTAAACACCTCAAAGGCCTCACGCGGCGCCGAGGGTATGTTGCAGTTGGGTGTTGCCGTCTGTAAGTAAAATAGAAAAATTACACGTTTAGTTAATGATTTGTTTCAAAGGTCTTTAGAAATTTACCTGTGTGGGCCAAAAACCGGTGGTCAGAATGCGCACCGTTAGCTCCACTCCGCTCAATGAGTAACTATTATTATTTACATAATTTTTGAACTCATCCATGATCGTATTGGAAACGGACATATCCTTGAACATTCCCTCCAGCTTTGATGTAAATTGACAGCCACATTCAGTCTGCAAAGTGGAACAAATAGATAAAAAGAACAATTAAATATATTATTAAGGTATTTGATAATATATGACACATGCCTTTAGTTTGGATATCATGTTCTTTTCAAAATCATCTGATACTGATTTGTTGAGCAGCAAACGTTTGGCCAAATGCGTTTTGTAGTAGCGCTCAAAGACATCCTTTTCAAGTAGGAAGCGGAAGAGGACCATCGTTTTATCCAGTATTGTTTCAATTTCTTGCTCACTCATCTTGAAATATAGAATTTGTTAATTGAATTTGCAAATTTTGTAACAAGAATCAAGAATAATTATAAAACGATGGAAACATTTTAATACTTACACCCTTTCCACCTTTTTTCAGCTTGTCATCGATGAAGAGCGACAGATACTCGGGCGACTTGTTGTTCAAATTGAGAAAATGCTCGAAATCAGCAGAAATTACATTTTTGAAGAGCCGATCATTGCTGAATGAGTGCAGCAGAAATTGATCAAATCTATCTTTCAGATCGAGCAAGTTTTGCACAAATGTTATGGGATTTGTGGTACCATTCTCCTCCTCCTTGACCAGCATGCTGCCCTGTTCGCGCAGATACGCAGACATTGTGTCCGCTATCACTTTAAGGCCCTCGTCCTTGAGACGTGAGAACAATTTGTATGTGCATGCCAAATCCTCGGTCTTTGAATTCTTTATCATATGTACCACACCCGAGTTCTCCATTTCGACAATGGTGCGCATATGTTTCTTAATAAGCTCCTCCTCAACAACACGCACAATGCGCGGCTCCGTATCCTTGTCCAAATAAAGCGTGGCACGTGACGATTCCTCGGTGATGCGCGCCTCAACTTTCTTGATGTAAACGCCTGCGTTGTTCTCCTCAAGAAATTTCTGCGATTCGTTTCTGTAAAAGGACGCTGACTGATGCAAGAAGGGCTTTTCAAAGTCCTCCTCGTAAACGGTTCGCGAATTGATTCCCAATGTTATCAGCATCGTGCACGCATTCTTGATTGCCAGATGATTGATTGGTTCGCCTCTGCGCTCTTCTATAACCATGCCCAGCAGACGGTCCCGTAGCGCTTTTTGAATCTCCGGAAAGCGAACAATCTTAAAAATGATAAGATTACAAAAACGGTAAGATAAAATTAGCAATTTTTATAGCCTTAAAGTAATAGTTGCCAATGTTTAGCATACCTGATCCCTGAATAAGTTGAGGCCCAAATTATAGACATTATCCAATGCTCGTTGCTGCACATAGACACGATCCATGTACATAAGTATGTCGCGTATCATGACCATTGAGGTCTGATGATCGGTCCAGGCTTGATTTAGCTTGGACAGAAATGTGCTATTCAAACTTTCGAGCACATCCTGTCGCACCTTTTGCTCCAGATGCTCTGAAACGACGTTGCTCAGTCCATGATATAATCGATTGCCATGCTTATGCAACACCATATTGTAAGCGTTGCGATAAAGCTGTTCAAAGGACAGCCCAGAATTGTTCTTTTTCTGTATCTCCTGTATGGCATTCTTCAAAGTGGCCCAGATGTCATCCACATACTTCTCATCCATGGAAGCCTACAAACGGAAAGAAACAAAATATAAGATTAGCATTATAATCAGTTATGATAATTGATAATTATAAAAGTATTAAAATATTCTTCATTTTTTTTAAGGAGCTAACATTAAATGCGCATCGTTTGTATTCGGGCAGCCACAATGGATACAATCGTCCAATATCACGCAATACTATGGCTCCATTATGAGATCTTTTGGAGGAAGTAGCCCTCACTGAGTGTTCACTATGTGTCGGCACATTTCTTGAGGTGCCGGGCGTGAAACGGAGCGGGACCTGTGTTGCCGCATTGGGCGGCACGGTTTGATGCTGAGGGCGCGTGTGCAGTTGTGGATGCTGCCCAAAGGCATTGCGTGAGCTACGAGAGCGTTGATTTAAATTATTTGAGCCTCCAACAATGCGTGATTGAGGTGGAGTTGGCAGTTGTGGATGATACTGATAGGATTGAGAGAGGCTTCTCAGATTATTGTTTGGCTGGTTGTTGCCGGTCCTTGGATCACGGCTGAGCATTGGTGGTGGTGGCTGTAATGGTTGTGGTAAACGCGCGCCACCGGCGCCACTATGGGCACCGAGCGCGCGCTCCCAACTATATCGATGCTCCCCAATTATGTTGGTCTGGCACGATGCCAGCTGGTGCTCTGTCTGCTGCTGTTGTTGTTGTTGCTGGTAGTGTTGTTGGTGTTGGTGTTCCGGCTGTTGACTATGGGATATTTGTTGCCGTTGTCCCGCTGATGCAGTACGGGAGCGACTGCTGCTTGTTGGCCTGATTGACATCCGCCAGGTGGCGCTAACGTCCCACAAGTGTCTGAATAACGTCGCCTGCACTCGTCATCAATGCGTTTCCTTCTGCGCTTCTGCGTTAGTGGTTGTTTGTGTGTTGGAAAACAACAACAATTTGTCGACTAACTACTAACTAAGTTTAGAATTGAGAGTAAACTTTAAAACTAAAATGGGATGAAACTTTTCATCAATTTCAACTCTGACAGCAATTTGTCAAAATAGTGTTAGTCAGCGTTAGCTAGCCTGCTCAGTTAGCACACTGCCAATAACAAACTACAGAAAGATCACTTATCTTTATCTTCTTTCTATATCTTATCGTATTTTCAAAACTTAATGCTTTCTCATGCTCTGACCGGCAAATTTGTTTTACTTTTACTTACGGGAAAGGCGCGTATGCGCATTTTGCCCTCCTTCTTTTGGGGATTGCCCCGAAGATTCATGTTGTGTTGGCGTTGTTGTCGACACACTCCTCCTCCACTTTTCCAGCACGCTGGTACGCTCTCTGCCGGAGCGGCAGCAGCAGCGCTGTTTTCGGCTCGTTCTTCTTCTTGTAAACAAACGATTACGTCGTCGACGGCAGCGTTGATGTTATTGTTGTTCTTGTGTTAAGTTGATATGGCTTTTTGGGCGGCAGTTGGCTAGTATGCAGTACACACTAAAAAAAAGAGAAACAAAGATCAGTTTTGCTTTGTTATTTTCCTTGCGATGTCGTTTGTTTATTTTTTGCACTTGGGACAACTGCAAGTCAGCAGGCAGCGACCGCAGCTTGTCTCTTTGTCACACACATTTTTGTATCAATTACTCTCTCAGACTTTCATTGTCTCAGAGGAGATCTTTTGGGCTGCTTTCAGAAATTCAACGACTTCGGTACACACACACATATATATATATATATATAATATAAAGAGAAATGTAAAAATGAAAAACTCACATCGTCGTCGAACGAATTTTATTACAAATTGCCAACAATTATTAAATAAAATAAAAAACAACCGACGCTATGACACTGAATGAGCAATAAACGATAACTTTTAATATGGTTGTGTATCGTTGAAAATTTGATAGTTTCTTTTTGCTATTTCACTTTTTCCTACATGGCAAAGAGACCAAACGCGTTTGTGTGTGTATGTTTTTGACGTCTGTGTATGCGTGTGTGCTGCTTCTTGTTGTTGTGTTGTACCTTTTTTGCTTTAGCGGTGTTCACTTTGTTTTTAACGAATTATCACTCTCTTGTTGCTTATTCCTTGGTTAGAGTTGTTGTTAAGTTTGTTTTGAATTATTATGCTGTCTATTGCATTATCATGCATTGCAATTTATATTGATTATAAGTAGTACTTAAACGAAATTCGGCTGTTGTGTTGTTTTGCTCTAATTTATGATATTTTGCCATTCACGTTGAACGCAACCGATGGCAGACAATACAAGCGCTGGTCATACTGTCAGCATTTGCTTGCAGAGCTGACTTGTGTTTTTGGTATCGATAGTATGAGCGGTTGTTTTAAATATCTTATCGTGAACAGCTAGCATTTCTTGTTTTATTAAAAATGTTAATGATATCGAAGATGCAATGGTTTTTTTCTATTAACACATTTATTAGATTAACAAACCATGCGTTGATATTAGGGAAATATGGTCTTAATTGAGTTTCATTTAATTTTAGGCCTTAAAGTATGCAATTTTGTTTTTGTTTTCAGCGGTCGTTTTTTAAATCATTACCCCAAAATATATTTGTTAAAGTTGGTTGTCGGGGAACCGGGGTACTTTTTACCCACAAAAGTTTCATTTTTACCCCATTTTGGGTAATTAACTCCGAACGCTGATTTAATTGAATTACGTTCATTTATTTTACACGACAAGTGAAAGCTTGCACACTGGCTTATTACTCACTTGCCAATATTTTCTTAAATTGAATAATATTTTAATTATGACAACAACCAGATGCACTGATAAAAAGTGTAAATTGATACTTTTGGCTGCTGCTGCTGTTGCTGTTGCTACCGCATGTGGCTTGTTTAATTAGCGATTATCCCGATCCAAAGGCAACGCCTGATAAGCAAATTGCCAAAAATTTACAACAAAATTGTGCATTTAATTTGTGTATACATTGTTGCCACATTCAACTCGCAATTTGCCGTCTTGCTGTCCTTGCTGTCTGCTGTCTGCTGCCTGCTTGCTTCTTGGCCCCTGCGTGTAAATTATGCGCACTTTCACCGCGTTGGTGTTGCAGTGTTTATTGTTGTTGCCAGTTGCCAGTTGCCTGTTGCCTTTTGTGGCATGCAGGTCTGGTCGGGTCGGGTCTGGTTGGCGTCCCTTTGGATCAGCCTCCTTCTGTTATTGTTGTTGCCAGTGCGTCGAAATTAATTAGCCGCACTTTATACTAGCGAGGCTCCAACTCCTGCGTAGGTGTTTATGTCAAATGTCTGGCTGAAGCGCAGCGGGTGATGCTGGCTGGTTGGCCAGGAGGCCAGGAGGAGAGGGGGAGATGAGGGATCATCACTTGTTGCCGTATGTTGTCATCAATTTATGCGTATTTATTACAATATTTATGCATGTAAATTGTGATGTGCCACGAATTAATTACACGCCATGCCACATCAACACGAATGTTGCCAGTGAGTTGCACTGCGGGTGCAACAAACCACAAATAATGTTGCCAGATCGTTGTTGTTGTTTCCTAGTAATAATAATAAGTTGGCAATAATCGTGCAGCATGTGGAAAGCATTCAAATTCACACCAGTGCATGCAAAACAGTTGCAACAAGGTTAATAAATCATGCAACATAACCAGCACGTCGAAGTGGCAGACAAATTCACTGAAAAAATCAAAAACAAATGCTAATCCAAAAACTTAGTTTAACCCAAAAATGGTAGTACGTATGTTTATGCTACGATTGCCAAAAAGGCTGCCGCATCAATATGGAGCATGCAACAACAAAAACAACAACACCAACAGCAACAACAACAATTGCGAACTTACAAGTTGTCGGCATTATGAATAACTTTTAAATTTGAATGTGAAATAAACGCTTTGTCTAAGCGGCTGGCTAACCGGCTACCGTTAGCAACATGGCCAAAACAAACTTGCGGCGAATGTTGCCAATGATTTATGCAGCAACATTTGATGAAATATAATACAAAAGGCGCACAGCAGCACCAACAACAACAACAACAACAGCGAGCTAAACAAAGATAAATTGCCGGTGCAGCAAATTGTAAACTATATAAGGTTTAAATGCAAAGTTACTGTCTGTTCTACACTCGAAAAAATGGTTCAGATATTCCAGAACAATCATAAAATACTAATTATACACTAATATTTATAGTCCTGACTTTTTGCTGATAACAAAACAATATTGTCAATATATGATTTCTAATATTACATTTTTGTTAGTATAAAATATTGCTATAATGCTTTCAAGTGTATTCGAGCTCACATTTTATTTATACGACCATTATTGGCGACGCCTGCGCTTGCTCACTGTGTGCAACATTTAGTTGTTGCAAGTGGCGCTGACAAACACGTGACACGACTTATATAAATGCATGTGTCCGAATAGGTCGTGAGCTCAATAAAGTAAATAATAACGATCGTGACACGATAGCTTGTCACGCGCCCATCACTACAATTGATAACAGCAAATCGAGCTACAATTTTTGGATTTATTAGTTTTCTTTTTGGCATTTTGTTGTTTCCGTTCATAGTTTTGATGGCTTTAATGGCTATTCAACGGTTACGGTATGAACTGGACCAGTTAGAGCAATGCATTCAATCTCGACGAGTGCATCTAATGGAAGTTTGGCCACCTGGAAGCAGCTGCGTGCAGGAAAATCCTTGTTGAACACTGGAATGAGAGCAGATAAGCGAATCGTTAATGTTTACGATAGTTGTTTGTGTTATTAACTAATTTTTATTGGACCTGTTGCCATGACCGCTGATAAGCTAGCAGATTCCAATAATGATGCCGCTGCCGATGTCGATGCCTTATCGGCGGCATTTTTATTAAAGAAAACAGAAAAAATAGCAATTGGAATGCTCACCTCGCTTGTAGACTTCATTGACCGCTCCAAAGTCGTTGAGATCTTTCAAGAAAACAGTGTTCTTGATTACCTTATCGACACCAGAGTCGGCTGCTTTAAGCGTTGCCTCCAGATTTGCCAGCGCCATCTCTGTTTGCGCAGTGGCGCCACCTGGCACCAACTGCATAGTTGTCTTGTCCAAGCCCAAACAGCCGGAGACATAAACAGTGCGATCGGCCACTACAGCTTGACTACAACAACAATATCATACGATTTAACAGTTAGTTTGCATGCTCTCCCTCTCTCGCTTGATCTGTTGTTTTGCTTACTTGTATGGCGCAACGGGCTTGGCTGCATTTGCAGTGCTGATAAGTTTACGCACAATCGTTGACATGTTTGTTACAAGTTGTTTCGTGCACCTGTTTCTGCTGCTTCAAGTTGACTGACAATAATTATTTCACTTGACTCTGCTCGCTGCTAACAGCGTAAGCTTTTCGCCGCACTCTCTCTCTCTCTCTCTCATCTTGTACGCTCTTTGCCAAACGCACTATACAACACTAGCACGAGCTTTCATAACTCAATAGGTATGTACGATTTGTAACTGTGTGAACTTTTTGCGTTGATTAATATGTCGCATATTCTTTATCTTTGGCCAATTGGGTCGCAGGCACTTTCTCTAGCAGCAGCCAATATTTGATTTAATGCACGCCACGTCACTCTCTTCATGCAACTGCCACGCCCTGCGCTCTCCAGCTAATTATTTATTATATTTGGCAATTGCTGTCTGTCAGTCGCTGTCAGTGAAGAAAGCACCGTTGCCAGAATTTTTACGCATGCCAAAAAAAAAACAACAACAACAACAAAAAGTATCAAGCTCCGTAATTATTATGGGATCTTGAGCTCGAAAAATGTGGTTAGGGTCTTAATCTTCTTGACTTTTTGCCTGGCAAAAGGCAAAGACGACAACGAAACGAAACGCAACGCAACGCAACAGCAAAGACTGGGCGCAGTTCTTCATGGTGCTGGGCAGAGGCGTAGGTGCAACGCAGAGCACACAGAACACGCCCTGAAAACGCCTGCCCCAAAAAAACGATTGATTGCAGTCGCTTTGTTGTTGTTGTTGTTGCTGTTGTTGCTGGGCATCCCACGAAGATGCAACGAACTAAGGAAGAAGAAATTTCGTTGCCCTGCAGCATTTTAATGTCGCATTTTAGCGCATTAATTACTTTATGATCCACTTTATGCGCATAAAATATGCGCATCATAAACTTTGTGGTTTTTTTTTTCATCTGTCATTTTTTATGAAAAATAAGCAATTTTGAGAGCATCCTCGAAAGCTTCGTGGGTGTTGACTGAAACTTCAGCCTAAATAAACTTTGTACGTTACAAATTGAACATATTCTACATTGATATTAATTAGTGGAGAGTGCAGTGTGGAGAGATTGTGGAGTGTGGAGAGCTGTAGATCGTATAGCTTTTTTTTGGTATTGATTTATATGCATATATATAATTTCGTTATATCGCATGCCACATAATGATAGCCTTTGGCATTTACAAACAATTTACATTAAATGCTTTAATAAATAAAGCTTTAAATAAGCCAGAGCCAGGTCCGGCCATATAATTAACATCCAGTCCATTCCATTCCACAGCAATAACAATAACAAATTGCCTTCGAAACAGGGAAGGTGTGCATTAAAGCAAAAAAAAAAGGGCCAAGAACAAGTTGCAGTTGCAGTTGCAATTGCAGGAGGCAACATTGCAAGCAGGTCCATATTTATGGCACTTGTCTTGGTACCAGAACACAGATTCTATCAAAGCTAAAACGTTGCTTAGTTCCCCCCCTCCGTCACTGAATGCAGCAACTTTCCCTTTTCAGTTTCAATGTCTTTCCCTCCACTTGTTGATGGGGAGTCATCTTTGCCTGGCTGCCAATTTTAACTGTCTCAAATAACTTCATTTGTTTAAGGCTTTATTGGGGCTTTATTAAAGCGGCGCAAGCGCAACAAGCGTCGCTGCTGGAGTCACAACTTGTGGCATCGGCAAATTGCAACAATTTCTCAAGCTTCAAGCCTTTTGCCCAGGCTATCGGTTATTGAGACTAGCTGTGTCTTGGCCACTATAATTTGCATGTGCTTTTAATGGCTCGTCGATTCGTTGGCTAAATTATTTGATTTTAATTTGCTGCGTAATTGTTATTGCCTTTATTTTAACCAGAAGCTAAACTAAGCTCTGACTAGATTGCACCTCTCAGATTTCAACCTTTTGCCGTTTAGCACTTGAATTTATGTTTATGGCTTCATATTGACACGGCCCAAGCCCAAGCGTTCGAGACAAGTTCGATTGGCCAGAAATAGAATGGCTATGGCTGCTATATCGTAAAGTTAAGTTACGCCTCTGTCTAAATCATTATCTTGTTACCTCGAGGCTTGAAAATGAAACCGATTTATTGAGAGGAGATTTTATGGATTTTTTACTTGAGGTAAGTTTTAAGGTATAGAGTTAGGAATGAATCAAAACTTCCTTTAGCCTTGCAACAGGTTTGATTTTCAATTTCAAGTATGGTTTAACCCCTAGGAATACTTTATATAAATGATATTAACTTCACACTTAAGTTTAAGTTTTCTTCGTACGAAAACAAGAACTCTCTGCTTATATATTGATCCGTGATAATCTATCCATTCTACTGACTTTTACTTCATATATACGAATACGAAGAACTCGTATGCAGAAATTCCCAATTCCAAACTGATTTTGATCGGAATTTTACCTATAGGCAATACTGCCAAGAATGAAAACAAGATTTTCGATCTTGTAAGAACTTTGGCTTAAGGTCTTTTTATCGAAAGAATTTGAAACGTTATCTGATTAACGTGCAAAACTAACTGTTATTGTACATGTTTAATGTATGAGTTATCTTTTAAATCTAGCTAATTAATATAATCGCTGCTGCAACTGCAACAGAGATTGGGGCATCTGGACAAACAACAATCAATAAGCAAACAGCAACCACACCCACTTTGCCCAACACACACACACACAGACAGTGTATTTGCGGCTGCCAATAATTCAATTAACATGGCTTTAAGGCAAGCAAAAGAAACCTGCAACACCCGGAGGCTTGGAGGCTGGCAAATATCAACAACACATTTATTTCACAATTGGCGCACATTAATCAATGGCAAACGAACGTAAGGAGGAGCATATTGACTCCCAGAACTGCCACAACAAGTACCTATACATACATATTTACTGAAGCTGAAGTTTTTTTTTTTTTTTTAGCGAGTGGGTTGCAATTAAAAGCAGATTAATAAGCCGCCCAGTGGCAAACAGTCGGTGGCCCAGCTCAGGTGCAGACAACGCCTTCGAATTGCCATCGATTGTCATCCTCTCTTTTTGCCTAGTTGGCTCGAATTACAACGTTTTGTGGCCCACTTTAATTGCACTTTTCATACTTGTTAATTTTTCAATTTTCCTTGACCACCAACAGCGACAGCGACCAGTTGCCAAATGTCGAACATTTGTGGACCACACATACAGATACACGTACATTTACAGATACAGGTGAACATGCAAGGAAGGGGTGTCTCTATCTATCTCTTTCTCTCTCTCTGAGACTCTCTTCCAGCTGACCCGGAGACTTGTGGCAAAATGGCACAGCGGGCGCAGCTGCTTTGGCTGGCAGTCTGTGGGGGCGCCTCGTTGGCTGCATTTGGGCCAAATTAATTGCTAGCGATTAAATTTCAAATTTTCCATGCTTCAACAACAACAACAACACAGCGCCATTCGCTTCCGTGCTGCAAGTTTTGCGTGCAAATAACTGTTGCCTCTTGCCTCCCCTCCGCACACCCTATCTTACATTGGTTCATAAAGTGAAAATCATTAGTTTTCATTTGTGGCGTTTAGGGCGTGTGCCGCCTGCTGGAACAACAACAACAACAACACAATTGTCGTGCAACTGTTTTGAATTGCAAATCGAAATTCAAACTCCAAGTGCAATTTTCACTTGCGTCGTCGCGTCAACTATTTTTGTCTGTCTGTCCAACAATTTTGCTGCTGTGGCAGTTGCATGTCAGCGTTTAAGTCATGTGTGTGTGTCCTCCTGTGGCGAGCTTAGCCATCGATACTATTACATATGCCCTCTAAGCATTAGATCACCCAAACTGGGTATAATAAACTTAAGAAAGCAAAGTTTTGTTTCTAGAATGAAAAGGTTAGGAACTTCTCAAGTGATTAGAAAGCCAAAAGATTAGCTTAAAGGTATCATTCCCTCTTTAATCATTCACAATTACAGGGTATCTTGTAGTATATCACTCGTAGTGCTTCCTGTTGTGATTTTGTGGTAATTAAAAGCATTTGCTGTTGCCCTATGACAGCTTCAATGGTTAGGAAATAAATTCCAAATATATTTGAAAGGCAGCCAAAGTGGGCGTTAAATATTTTATAGAGCAATGCCTGAAAGGTGAAAGATATCAATAGATAGTATATCGAATAACTAACTGAAATACAACGAGAAAATTTGCGGATAATAGACAAAGCTTTGAATGGTTAAGGAACAATATTTGTTGATATTTGATTTCGTTATCAATTTAAATAATAAATTTTACCCTTTAATATTCATAAATAGGTTTAGCTGACAGGTTTAATAACTACAATTGAACTTTGGCGGCAAACTAACTAGCGGGAAAAGTATTTGGTTGGAACCCTTAACTCACCCACAACGCTCAACGTCAAGTTCAAGTAGCAAAGTTCAAGTCATAAGTTTTCGTTTTTGGCCTCATCATCATCATCATTATTATTACCATCAAGCACAGAGAGCAACAAACGAAACGTTGAGTCAAAAAGCGTTGCACTAAATCAAGCCCACATAGTTTAAGAGCTTGGCCAGCACCAAGCACCAGCAGCAGCAGCATCAGTTTTAGACAGCTTCCACACAGTAGCCCCCACAGTGCACAGTTGCACTCAGGGGCACAGAAAGAGATAGAGATAGAGATGAGCACAATACGTTGAGAGTCGCTGAGTCAACGTCGTTCAGCAGCGGCATCAAACAGCATCATCATTAAAGCCTGGCCAAGATAAACACACGCCAAGGCGCAGCCTGAACATGTGTTGCCTGTCGAACGATCACAAAAACGAAGCGGGGCCAAAAACTCTGAGACCCACAGGTTCCTTCCTATTTAACTGCCCTATGAAATAAGTGAACAAAAAGGGTATGCTCAATACATGTAGATATGTTCGAAGTTAATAATGTTGTATCTTAAAGTTCCCTTAAACATTTTTTCATTATCTTTAATACTTTATGACAACAATTTATGCTTTAATATTATCCACAAGTCATTCATAATACCTATTCTAAAATCTTTCTAAGGATAGCATAACAATCCCAGAAGTTATTTCTTTATTAGTATAGAGCATCATCTAGTCTATCAAGCTAATATTCTTTACTACTGTTTTTTCAGCAGTTTTTTTTCGAGTTGTTTGTAGTTTTGTGTCTGTTATTTGGTAGCAAAAAACTGTTCAGAGGCGCACATAAATTTTAAATATCGCAACTTGGCCTAGGCCAAACCATCAAAGAAGATGCGAGCCGGAACAATGGCTTTTGGCCACTAAACCATATTTGGTAATGCCCAAGCATCCAATGCATCTTGGGGGTCGACTGTCCTAGAACAACAACCACAATAACAACAACAACAACAACAGTGTGTGTGTTATGCACTTTTTACTCTTTTTTATTGACCTGTGCTGCTAAACTTAAGCGGACAACTGCGGACAGAATGAGAGCCGTCTCATTAGACTCATAGTTTCAGGGTGCATCGTGGCGTATGAGTAATGTTAACCAATTGTTAAGTTTATATGTTTGTGTGTGTGTGTGTGTTCGATTTACACAGCTAAAAGGATTAATTCGTTAGCAATTTGTTATAATATGCAGTCATAACGATAAATCTATTAATTAAGCCGACGGTTGTTGTTCCTCTCTCTTGCTTGTGTGTGTGAGTGTTTATGTGTGTGTGTGTCTTTGGGGATTTTGCAGTTGAGAAATTACAACGCTTATTTACAAATTCGCTGCGGTTGCTTTGAGCAGCTGTGTATGTGTGTGTGTTTGCCACGCCCTGAGACGGTGTGTTTGTGTGTGTTGGTGTGTAAATTTGTTGATATTTAAGACAGTGGGTGGTCTGAAAGTGGAAATGAGCAACTGGCAGCGGCAAAAATGAAACCATTTTATGAATCAACATACAATTTAAATACCCTGTAATGTATGCTCAACTTGCATATTAGCTGTAGAAGCCGCTTACTAAACAGAGTTTTAGGAAATCGACAAAAATATTATATTGAACTTTTCAAACATTGAAAATGATATTTTTTGTTAAAGTTGTGGAGTTTTGACAACTTTAACATTAACCTATTTTTATTTTGCGAATATAAATACATTTCTTGAAAGAAATTCTATATGTTTTACAAGTTAAGAATTTAAAAATATTTATTAATTCAGGTTTGCTTTGAAAGAATATTGAAACTATCAAGGAAATGTTTATTTGATTGTTGTTGAAGCTTTCGTACGGGGTATCTGAACATTCGACTATCTGCATGTTTAATACTTGTTTATAATAAACCAATTGCAGGCAATAATAATAACAACTACAACGACAACAACAACTGTGAACTACTGTGCAACGTGCAACGTGGTGTGTATAAATTTGCCAAATTAAAAAGCGACAGCAGACAAGGAAGGGGGGAGCTCTCAACGGCAGCGGGATAAAGGGGTAAACAGTTTGAGCTGAGCAGCCACCCACCGGACGCATGGATGACGCAACAGGGTGCCCAACTGTGTGTGTGTGTGTGTGCAACAGGGAACGAGTGAGGAGGGAACAGGAGTTACATCGTCTATAAATAAAGCGTGTGCCAGAGTAAATCAAAACAACAAACACGAAATGGCAAACATGTGGCGGGAACCGAAGCTGGAATTGGAACTGGAGCCTGAGCTGTAGTTGGGGCGATTGGCAAGTTGGCAGTTTGGCAGCATGGCGCTAGGCACAGGATCAAGTGGGAGCCGACGACTCTTTGGGTGTGGTTGCCTAGGTGGTCAAAAATGTGATATGCCGTCAACTTCAACTCTGATTCTGACTCGGACTCGCTCGGACTGGATTTGGATTTGTCATCACCGATCGAGCGACGATAAACCAACATAAATATTGTTACGCATGTATCGGAAACTTACAGCAACCTTCCCTGAAGACAATGCCAGCTTTGATCTTTGAGCGCCGCTTGTCAACATCTTATTCCGCTCCTGACATGATTGATTTTTCGTGTTGTCCACTACAGCTTCATCGCTGAAAATTTCTGAAATGCTGCTGCTCTTTGACTTTCTAAAAAAATATTTCACTTACTCAGCATGCCGAAATGTAAGACAATCAAAAAATACCCTGGAAAGAAAGGTATATGCATTTAATAAATATTTAAAATATTGGTCAGATATATAAGTAATAAAAAACTTTAAGCCTATTGATTAAAAAATATTTTAAAAATATATATATTTACAGTTTACTCTTTGGCCTTTTAAATAATTTAAAAATTAGTTAAAATATTCAAAAATGAAAATCAATTTTCAGGAGCGATCTTCAAGCATCTTTTTCGGTTTACAGTTTCATCTTAGGCCTTCAAAATGTTGGTACAACAATATCAAAAAGTAAATACTTTTAGCGGTAAAAGTGTCTTAAAATGTAGGTAAGTAATTGAAATTTATTGTGGCAAGTTGTTGGTGTTGTTGCTGGTCTTTGCTATGTTTGCTGACCTGAATGAAAATGTTGAGCAAATGATTTTGTTTGATGTTGCGGGCAAACATCAGAGAGAATGTTACCGCTGCAACCGAAGCAACCGAAGCAACACGTTGCAGCATGTTGCAGCCACGAATGGATTATGTTAGTGGAGCAATCAATCGGCTATATATGGCAGGCGCGAACTGAAGAAAACACTTAGCGTGCCAGACGATTTCATTTGGCTTTATACATGACCAAAATCAGACTGCTGAGAAGTTTTGGCCCCATCCTGGGAACAAACAATTTAACTGTTAGAAGAAGTCTTTGTGTCGAAAGGTGTTGATATGGAGGCGTCTCATCTGCCGCTGCTGTTGTTGTTGTTTTTGTTGTTGCTGGGAAAACTTATTGATATGGGGGCTTCCTTAGCCTTGGCAAAGGCGACACAAACTGCGCTTTTTTGCGCTTTACGATTTGCGACCAATTTTGGTAGCCTGATTTGTCACGATGTTTTTATTTTTTCTTCCAACTTTTTTTTTTGTGTATTGTTTTTTTTGTTTCACCCTTTTTTTGTGTTTGCCGTGAAGTTGGACTTTATTTTTTGCGCCTGCCGCACTGAAAAGAAAAATAAGAAAAAACCAAAAAAAAAAAAAAACCGAGGAAGACAAACAAATTGGTCTGTAGTTGAAAATTGACAAGAATTTCGTGACTTTGTCACCTTCTTTTTTGTTGCCTGTTGCCAGTTGCCAGTTGCTGTTTTCCAAAGAGACTCTTTGCAACGCCCTCGTAGGCAACGAGCGTTGCAACGCTTAGGCTGCTTTCCTTACATTTTGGAGCCAACCGCTCGTTAAGTGGCAGTCAGCGCGTGCGCATTGAAGTCGCCTTCAACTGAAACTTCGACTGCAACTTCGACTGCAACTTCGACTCCTTGCCAGCTTTAGGGCTCCCAAATATCCAAATCTCGACTGCCGATTGGCGTTGCTGTAACGTTTCTCCCCTAACCCTCCGCTCCTTTAAAATCACTTCATCATCGGGCGGGTTTGTTTTTGGTTTTTTGTTTTTGCGGTTTTCGGTGCATTCTAAAGTCAAAGCAGCGCATAGCAAACGGCAACTCTTGTCAGATTTATTTGTTGCTGTTCCTTTTGCGGCCAGGTTGTACAGTTGCAATATGCCCTTAAAAAAGGTTATAACAACTGTGGTGTTAAGGTTGTAAATAATCAATTTCTTAGTAGCAATATATTTTAAAGAGTGAAAATATTTGGATTCTTTTAAAAGTAATAATTTAAAGTGTTGAATACAACTAGAAATATATTTTAGCGAATAAATATTATCAGAATATTTAGCTTGAATTCTAACTATAATCAAAAATCTTTCAAAGAAAACTAAAAAACTATTTTAACAGTAAAAAGCCAAATATTTAATCTTGTCAGATAAAGTATAAGATATTTAAATATTATCAAGACCATTATTCTGAGATTAAGTTAAGTTTTCGCATATCTTTTGGTCTTATTAAACAAAAGTCTTATATTTTTACCTACCTCATTTAAAGAGCATTCCGTAAACGACTTCGTAATAAATTTTTGGTTGCGATTCATTTATTTCATTTGTTTGTTGACTCTTTTTTGTTTGGTGTGCTGTGCGCTGTACCTGTAACCTTTTGCACTTGGTACCCTTTTCTTATTTCATTTTATTTCCTTCTTTTTTTCAATTTAATGATTGTTTTTTGGTGCCCTGACAGTTACAAGGAGCTGAAACATGGACAGCACAGGCCTGGCGACAATTTCCAAACTTTAAACTGTGAAAAGAGTTTTTTCGTTTCGTTTCGTTTTTATTTGGGTTGTTCGTGTGTTTCGAGCTATATGGAGGGAACATCAGGTGGGAACGCCCCTTAAATGTATTTGGAATATTTTTGGTCAATGAGCCGACTTTGTCTCATTTCAATTCAATTGTTATGGCTTATGGCCAGGCCTGATAACTTGGTCAATGTGCGCAAATTGACCAAATTGAGATTGAGACCGAAAAAAAATAGTGCCTCACAGGCAAAGTTCGTGTCCAACTCGAGTTGCAGTGACACCAACAACAAGAACAACAATAACAACAACAAATAACAGTTACTGCAACAATAATATTGTTGCCTGTTTTGTGGGTCAGCAGCCTAAACAGAATGAACTACTGCTGCCGTTGACCGACCAAACCCCCTCTCCTTTCAGCTGTCGCCCTGTTTTCGTTAGCCGCATTATGAGTTGACATTAGAGAACATGGCCAAGGCGCAACATGAACATCGTAGCAATGCCATCGCCCTAGACTGACCTCATTGTACCTCATGCTTGGTTCTTTTATTCTTTTGCTTGTTATTGTTTCTGTTGCTGTTGTTGTTGTTATTGCTCCTCTTTGGCTTTGGCCAATTTGCTGCAATTGCATCGCCAAGTGTGCCACTTTGTTGCAAGTTCGTTTTGGGGCTAAAAGCAAAGGCGAACACAAATAAGCAGAGCTCAAGTCAATATTTGTGCAAAATGTTGTCGAAATGAGGTCATGTGATGCAATCTGTGAACTTGCAACGGTTGCAACTTGCAACTTGCAACCTGGCTTATGAGTTTCACTCCACGCGAATGCAATTTGTGCTCTGTGTGCCACCAAATGGGTAACATATTCAATTGATATGCAGAGCAACGATTGCAAGCGCACAGCTCAAAAGGTCATCGATTACTCCAAAGTAGTCTATATATGCCAAAGATGCTACACTTGGATACATGTGGCATAGAAGACAAAAGATCTGCATTTGTTTATTGTTGTGGGCTCAAAACTCTCCTAGCTTGAGCTTTCACATGTACACACACAAAAGCTTTTGTGCTTTCACACATTATGCTAGTAGTTCTCATGGAAAGCTTTCTAGTGCTTAATACACACGCAACAAGCATATCATAAAAGATCTCAAGCTTTAATACTCACATATATATTTCTAGTTAAACTTTTTCCTAGTGCAAACAACCTTATAAGTAATCGAAGATCAGTAATCGAATTGTGAGACAACTTTCCACTCATTATAAATGCCAATCGCTTTGACAGTTTTATGCCAGTAAAGTCAACTTAAAGTTCATCGGTGCATCTCAATGGCAAACGCAAATGGCCAAATGTACTTTCCATCTAATCTCAATAATGACTCGAAAAGGCTGGCTGAAAAATCAAAATCTAAAATCCCAAGCTGCCTTATAGGATATCAATAAGGTATTAAGCTGCCAGCATGAAGTCCATTAACAGATCCAACCAGGCAGATGAGAGGTACTAGCTCGATGAGGCAGGTAAGCTGCTGCTTTCTGTTGCAGCTACATATGTCAACACCATGAACTTGAAACTCTCTGCTGTTTTGCGAGTTGCTGTTTGGTTGGGCTTAAAGCGTTTTGTATTCTAATTAGATTGTCAACGGCACGACAACAACCTCATTTTGCCTCAAAATGCCGGAGCACACACTCAGAGCATTTGCATTAGCGCCAACTTCTCGACGAGACTCCACTCGACTATGGGGTTTTTTTATATTTTTTTGGTAGACAAAAATCTGCATAAACTTTGCAAGTTTGGGGGCAGGTTTGAAGTTCATTAACATGCACAGGTTAATTACCGTTTTTGTTGTTGTTGCAATTGCAGCAAGGAAATGAGCCATTAGAAAAAGAGGCTCAGAGCGCCGCAGTAGCCAAAGCGACGATAAAATGGCTAAAAGCACACATAAAAAAAAACAGAAACTTACACAAAGACACATGTAAAGTTTCTACAACTATATGTGTGTGTGTGTGGTGGGGACTGTGACAAATGCTTACGAAGTTGAACGTTGTGGGTTTTGTTTTATTTTTTTGTTAGCCATGCTACATGCAAAATGTTGCATTGATAAGCGGAGGCAACGGTGGCAAAGCCAATGCCACTGAAGTCATCCCGTTTGCCGCAGCGGTAAATGAGCTGGCAGGCAGCAGGGCAGTGCAGACAGGAGACACCAAGAGGCACGATCATTAAAACAAAAGCGGCGACAATAGCCACAGCCACAAGCATCACTGACAAGCCATGACCAACAAGCCGAAGGTACCTTAGAGTCGCCTCCGCCAAGTTTTGCCTTGCTCTCGTTGGTGTTGGATTGCCTTAAACGATCCGCGTGAATAACTAATTTCAATGGAAGCTGCTGCTTGCTTCTTGCTTCTTGCTACTTGCTACTTACTACTTGCTGGCTGCCTGCACACGCGCGCCTCTTAACATTTATCACCCACCATCGGCCATTGCCAGCAGCCCCAACAACAACAACAACAAACATGCTGCTAGCTGCCAGCTCCCCCGCCTAACAAACAAACAACAATAATAAAAAAAACAGTCCCGAGACAATGCAACAGTTTTTATGCATCCATGAGACAGCAAAATAACAACAAAGCATACAGAATCAACAGCAACAAAAAATGCTTACTAAGACTTAAAAGGAGTGCGTAGGACAGGCAAACGCATGCATATTGCGTCTAATGAGCTGCAACAACAACCAAAAATAAACCTTGAAAAAACTGTTTTACAGGAAACAAAAGACATTCAAAGAAACAGCAAAAGTATATGAAGAATATGCAAAACATCGAGCGAATGAAACATTTTTAAAAATGTAAAAAAATAAACATAAAAAAAACATTTATAAGGAAACATTTAACATCAAGGTATCCATTTGGTAATATCAGGTTATTGAGAAACTTGAATAAGTATTCGTAAATAAATCTTACGAATAAAATTTAAGGATTTTATTTTTATTAAAATGAATGGTTAATTGAAGGATTGTATGAACAATTGAATAAATGATTGTATAAATTATTGAAAGAATGAATGGTAATAGAATGAATGATTGAATGAATGAATGATTGAATGTTGGAATGAATGAATAATTGAATGAATGATTGGATGAATTAGTGAATGATATAATGAATAAATAATTGCATGATTGATTTCATGATTGATTGAATGAATGCATGATTAAATAAATGAAGGATTGAATGCAATATATTAAAATTATTCATATAAAAATAAATTGCTAACCATTATAATTCTTTAAATGTACTGAAAACTTATGAACTCTTTTGAATAAAAACTTGATGCTTTAAAATTGTCCTTATCTAAGACTTGTAATTAAAATCATGCATAAATTTGTTTTCTTTGTCAGCGCTGAAATATTATATCATGATCTTAACTCTAAACTAGATCCACAACCAACAATTAATGCTTAAGTCAAGCACATCACGTTGCAGCCCTTTTGTTGTGGTATTATCTTGTAAAGTAAACTTGTTAAATGTCTCAACTCTGAACTTATTGCATGCAACGTTTGATTTTTGTCTATGCCCACTCTTGCCGCTTGTACCAGGAACTCACAGCACGTGCAGCCTGCAAAGCGATAGAGATAGAGGGAGAGAGAAAGAGATGGAGACAGACAGACACACATCAAGCTAATTAAGCATACTTCAATATAACAGAGAAGAAAAAAACCCACAAAAGCATCATAAAAATCGTGGGCCAAACAGCACACATGAAGCACACTTGGAGTTTGGGTTTAGTGGAGCTAGAGTTGGAGTTGGAGCACCCACAGAGCGTGGCACGCGATAATCAATCAAAAGCCATTAAAGCCAAACGTTTTTCGAAGTACAGAAAAAAAAACTAACTATGAATTTCCAAAACAAAGCAGGCACAAAGACAATGAATCAAAGTAGAAAGCATTTCATCAGAAGTATGTATATGTGTTGTATCTAAAGGAGTGGCAAATATCATCTACGCATACGCAGCAGCAGCAGCAGCAGCATCGACTGTCTGTCAAGACAAGTTAAAGATCAAAATCGAGAAATTTATAAACGTGAACAAAAACAAGATCAATAGAGCACGAGCCTCACTGTTGGTTAACTATTAAAGATATATACAGATATGTATGTGGAGAGCAAACACAGTTGCAGTTTGAGCAGATGATTGACGGAATTAGAATAATCGTATGAAATAACGTTTATTATTATTATTATTAAATGACCCAGTTAGGGCCATTTTGTTATTGCCTTTCAAGTGAAAAGTGAAGGCAACAACAACAACAACAACAAGAATGTCGCAACAGTCTGGATGAAGTCTGAGTCTGATCTGCTGCCAATGTCGCTCAGACTTTGGCAAATGCAAATTTCTGTTTCTGTTCAATTCGTTGGATACGTTGCATTCGTTGTTGCTGACTGCAACGTTGGTGCAACTTTCTAAATGAAATTCCAATCGCATGCCATCTCGCTTGCACAGCACATTGCATTCGCCATCTCGCTCGCTGCATGTGTGCACAAAATTAAAGAAATAATTTCAAGCGAAAATATACAAATTGATTGTCACCTGGCAGGCGAGCGAGTTAAACCTTGGACTTGGAACTAAATCAAAGCCACCTTTCTCTCGTATTTATCGGGGCGAACACTTAGCCATGGCTAATACATATAAATTTTAGCATAGTGCCACACGTGTACAACATGTGGCATGCAGCATGTCGCCTGCGTGGCATTGGGAAGCCGTTGGGCTCAATTAGAGACGCGTCCGCCAAATTGCTCTGCACTTTTACTGTCGCCACAGTTGGCGACGTCTCCAGAAGGATTTTGTTTTTTTTTGTGGTTTGTTTGTGTGGCGTGGCATTTTGTCGCGACACCTTCAATGTCTCTGGCAGGTTATACCTACCCAGTACCTCGCCTCCTCCTTCTACCCCTCCTCCTTCAATCCAATCAGTCACTCATTTTGCGCGTAATTGTCTTTGACAAGCTACGAAGTAAGCTTGCAATTCACAATTGCTTCAAGCTGCAACTGTTGCAAGTTGCAACTTCTTGTTGGCATTTGTTTGACTTGGATTAAGTTTAAGAGCATTGCTTAAAATAACTGGAATTGTTCATTAAACGGTTTGTTTCTTGTGAACATCTTCAGTTTATCCCCCCGCTGCACTTAACCCTCCATAATCATGTTAACTAGTCCCAACTATGAGGACGTAAGCAATCAAATAATAATAAAAGTAACAAAAAAACAAAATTAGTTGCTTTCGAATTTGTAATACACTTTCTTTAAATTACGATTTGATTTTATACTTATCATAAATCCGTAAATATTTTTTGTTCGATCGTTTTGAAAACCCCAAAAACAAAAGTGTAACCTAACAATTTTTATTTAGCTTCAAGCATTCCGAAAATTTGCTTTTAAGATTAAAAAACTATAGTGATGTACCAAATAAAAACCTTGAGCTAAAAGTAGATCAAAAAGTGAATAAAAAAAAGAAAAGTTTCCTTTTAAACAAACTGCCTTCTTTAACATTTAATAAATAAAATAAAAATTTAATAAATAAATCTATCTAATAAAAGTCAATCCTAAAATATATTAATCAAACATAAAGCAACACAACCTAAATAGTTTTAATAGTTTTGTTACATCGAACATAATGTGCCTGTTATTAAAAGTTATAGTACCCTTAGGTAGAGCCTCAAGACAATTCATGACAGCTTTTACCCATTTGACAACAATTTTTAGTGGCGCTGCATGCCGATCATGGAGACACTTGCGAGGTGGACAAATGCTGACATTACCCATTTCTTAGATTATTCCGCACACAATTTGAGCATGCAAAAATGATTTTATTGTTTGTCAGAGAGCCAAATGCAGGCAAACCGCTGTCGCTCTGGCAGTCACTACGTCACGTCTTCGTCTGTAACCGCATCTATGTCCATGTCCATGTCCGTGTCGAATAGGTGGCCCCCAAGGCGAACTCTTGTGTAGTTTTTTTTTTCGGCCAAATATTAGCACACAATTCGATTTTGCATGCCATGGCAGGTAGTAAATTTTTACGAGTGCAAGTGGCGAGTTTTTCTTCATGTCTCTCCATTTGGAGCCGGGGCCAGCCAGCATCGACAGGGTTTGTGCTTTTATGTGGCCATGACCATAGGCAGCTGCACTTTTCGCTTTCACCTGTTGGCTGCTGCAGTTATGTAAAATCTACTGTCAAATTAATGGTGATTTATATGTGGACCATAATATGCGGCTTTATATGTCTGTCTGTGCGTGTGTGTGTTTATGGTCAAATGTGTTATGGCCTTAAACACATTGAGTTCCTTCACCAACAAATAACAAAGCTTTATATGTTTATATCGTATTTAGTGTAGTTAAATAGCTTACAAAATCAAGGAGTGTTTTTATAAAGTGAAATTGGGAAGATTGATAAAATTCGATAAAGCTAGATACATTTCGGACACCTCTTGTATTTCTAAGATCAGATTTAAGTTTAAAAAAACCTTCAAGGAAGTTTACAAAAGTTTTGACCTAGTCCCATATTCGATCTTAACCCACTTTAAATACTGTGTAAACTTATCGCCTGGGAACATTTCTTAAAAATTCGAAGCTTAAATGATAAATGCAGTCTGCATACTCGTTCGATCCCACACAAATTAATGGAAAACTTATTTTGCTTGAACATAGCTTTTGTTTTAGGGTAACCTGTCTTTCTTTCTCTCCCAAGACTTTCAACTAAAAGCATTTCTCCATACACACATTACATGACAGCCAATTTGTTGTTATAATAAGTGGTGTGGGCTTACATAGTTTTGAACATGTGTGTTGTATCTAAAATGCCCATTACAAAGTAACTTCACTTTCACTGACTTTGACTGCATTCCAAGAATTCCGTTAAGATATGCCTCGCTCTCGGCACTAACAAAAAGCAAACAGCTTTAAAATCCTTAACAAGCTAAAGATTTATTCTTTAGTATAATAATTTATTGGCTTTTGATTCATTTGTCAAACACAATTGGTAAACTTTTTGTATTAATTTTTGCGTTAAGTCAAAATGATCTTGCTACATAAGTTTTTCTGTTGCATACCGCTGCGTATTGGTTGCATTTTGATTGGATACCTTCTTATACTGCACGGATTCGCATGTGATCTGTTAGTACAATGGAACTTGGAAATCTTATGTGGACGCATGACCATGTTATGGGTTATGCACTGTCAGCTAAATATTGCTGGTGGCATTTTATTGCTGAGTGCTGCTGCTGATGTAAGTAATCCCGCCCTCAAAAAAGTACTTAACTAAAGTTAATTTATACAGCCTGGTAGTCTCTACTACTTGCTGCCCATACAAGTTGTTGTGAAGTTGACAAGTTTAATTATTGAATTGTTGTTCTATTTGTTAATCGTCAGCTCTGACATATCGATTTCGAGTATAATAGTTACTTACTCAATTATCTCTGTTATCTGTAAGTTAAAGTTATGATCTATACTATATATAGTTATATATATGTAACAAATTAATTTCACACTTTCTCTCGTTGCAGGTAATATCTATATAGTAATTGTGACCGTCTCCTACTATCAGGAGCTGGAGGACCAATTTTAGCTGGGTTTGCAATGCTGCAGCTTATCATGGCAACGGTAGTTGGTATGGTCGACGTGAGGCAGACTTAATCACAGCGTGTAGCATTTTGTGCCGTGATTAAAAGCAAATTTATTAGGCAAATGTTGCGCAATTGGTCAGCAATACACACAACATAAATCGTCCGGGGCCAATTGTCACCAGGCACCTCGACTGCACCACAGCACCATAGCTCCTAAGCTCCAATTGCAGTTGCAGCTTCAGCAGCTTCGACTTTGGCTTAATTATCGGTCGCACTGTTGCGCTACATGCGTGCTAATTGAGTGCGGCCAGTGACCAACTGACCAACTGAGCCAACTGGACAAGAGCGTTGACGTCGACGTCGTCGTCGTCGTCGCAATGGTTGTTGCTGTGGTCTTGGCCGCGTCCTGCTATGATAACAACAACGCGACGACAAACGCACGCTGTGCCAAAATGAAAATTATGTTGCAATCCTCTCTCAATGCTTAACGCTCGCAAACGTTTCCCTGCCTGCCTGCCTGCCTGGTCACTGATCACTGATCGGGGGGACCTTAATTAATTTCGTTGATTAATTGAAAGTGCGCCTTGACTTGCTCTTTTTTCTTCCATGTTGTTGTTGTTGCTGTTGTACTCTTATCTTCTTGGTGCCAGTGGCAAAGTTGAAGGCAAGTATGAAAAATGTGAGCAACTTTTATACGATTTTTTTGTCAGTTGCAGTAGTCGTATGTTGAGGGCGTTGCCATTGGGTGCAACCCTTTTCGGTCCATTACTTTTAACCGACCGATTCGATTATTGCAAAAGTTATGACTGACCGCAGGGTAAAGGGCCACATCGAAGAATGCAACAACAACAACAAGCAACAGCAGTTACAATTACAATTTGAGTTTGTATTCAATAAATATGATTTTGGCATCATTCACTTTGGTAACAGTTACTTAAGTGGTTGTATATGTATGAAGAATCAAGTCGTTAGCGGTAAGAAAATATATATTAGCATTATTTCTGTATCCAAAAAAAGGATTTCTTACTTATAAGCTAAGATGGAACTCTGAGTTTATTGAATTTATATATTTATCCTACAAGCTTTTCGAAAATGAATTGAATACATGTAGATTTTAATTGGTTCCTGCATCTTTGAATACGTTTTTCTTTTATCTTAACATCTACCAATTTAAAACAGTATAGTATTAACTAATTTATTTGAATTTATATGAAAATCTCCTTGCATTTGCATAGCCAGAAAATAAATATTTATATTTGCTGCTGAGTGAACTCAATAGCTTTTGTTCATATTTCAATAGACAAAACAAATACCTATGAGGCATAATATTTAATATTATTTGTGTGCCACTCCCATTTTCAATTCATGATTAATTGGCCACAGTTAAAGTTGCAACAGATACAAGTGTATATTTATTTGTTATAACGGCCAAAGGAAATGAGCCATGTTTATTGCTATGTGACATTTGCAATCAGTGCTCGGAGCAGGAGAGAAGGGAGCCACGCACTGGTGTTGCAACTGAATGGGGCAAGTAGCAACAGGTAGCGCACAATGACAACAACAACAACGGCAGCAACCTCAAACCAATTCCAATAGCATGCAACGTAGGTGGCACTTGGACACAAAATTTTTTTTTCTGATATGTTCGCCCGTCGGCCAATTGTGAAACTTGGCCAATTGACTAACTAGCCAAGTGTCAAACTTGCCAAATTGAAAACGAAGTTACGATGCAACCGACGATTTGTTTATGCGCAAGCATTTCTGATTGCATATAAAGATATACACTTACAATGGGCATAATACTTGTGGCAAGCACTTGGCCTTTTCGATTGAAAGATCTTTTGCATGATTTATGAACGTTTATGAGCTCTAAAGCTTAAGTTTAAGTTTTTCTATGAACACAGATTTTATGGCAATAAAGAGTATTTCGATTTCCGCTCAACAATAATAGCTGCACCTTTTTGTATATATTTTTATATAGATATATATATATCGAGTTGTATTTTTGTAATTTAATGAAATATTACGCGCACGTGTCAACAGAGCGATAAAATTTATTTACGCAGCACTGCGGGTCAAGTGAAAGCACATTTTGTTGGCATCTCGGGAATTCAGACGCTGTGCAGACCTTCAAATTGAATTTACGCCGGCGCAACGATCGCCAATGAACGGTTTGTTTTTCGGGTTCGTTTTCGGGCTTTTGTGGGGATTAGTGCCAAAACAACAAAAAAAAATTGAAATCGAAATCGAAATGTAAACCTGACTGCTATAAAAATGGGCGTAGGGCAGCCTCACTGACACGCGGCCATATTTTAAATGTCAACAGGCAACTGCCCCAAACTAACCGAAGATAACCGAAGCGCAGTTGCATCTACAGCAGCCAAGGATGCACACACGTACTGTGGCTGTAGTTGTTGCCTTGTCCGGGCGCATCAAAAATTCAATAAAATACCATTAAATTACAAAATGAAGACAATTCATTTTTTTTCTTTTCAGTTTCTCATATGAATTGCTTGGGGCTCTGGGGCAGGTCTGATACTTTTTTCGTTTTTTTTTGGGGAAGATCATGTTCTGTGTTGGGTTTATTATGCGCTGCATTTTGTATCTTTAAGCAGCAGCATTTAATGTCGCTTTGCGGTTATAAGCAATAAAATATGAAAATCTGCGCTGATAAATGTTGAAAACGACATTTATCGTAATATTTTATGAAATCAGTGAATATTCCGGCGAATGGTTACAGCAACAACAATAACAACAACAACAGAAGCTTCAACAATTGCGTAGACAATGCAACATTGTTGTTAAAGTACCCCAAAAATTGACTTGCAATTGCATTTATTTTATGAGTGGGTTTTCCTTTAGCAAATGATTGATGTCAGTTAATGGGTATAAATCTGTAATGATGGACTTGAGCATCCCGTTGATTGGATTTACAAGGTTAATGATATGAACTTAAGTTTTGATTAAGGTATCGAGGAAACTAGGAACGTTTAAGCAGAAGATTCCTAAAGATTTCTTTCCAAATAGTCAAGTAAGTATAAATAATATAATATATATTTTTACACGACTTTTATGACTCATTTGCATGTACTTCATTTCCAATCCATCACTACAAAGTGTTAAGAAAATTATGTTTTTTACAAAATACTACCTAAAGTATCTTCTGAAGACTTTGTAAAGATAAACGCGGCAAGGCCATCAACGAAATTAGTCAGGGAGCATAAAACAAACGCGTCTCCACCGCCCACAATAACAACGAAACAAGATCTACGCCTATTGCAAACATATGCGCACAATATTTAGTGTTGCGAAAAGAAGAAAACTCATAAGCATTTGTGACCATTATGACGCTGCGACTAATAGCCGGCCTTAGCGTTTTGAGGACGAGGTGTAGGGGGAGGCACAACATCCTACACAATTCCAACAAACTTCCCATAAAAATTTTTGTTCCTACTGAAGTTGCAAGTGCTCTTCTCTCTCTGTCTCTCTCTTGACTGTTGTTGCTCCTGATGTTGGTCATTAGGCTGGCACCGGCTTTAAACTGCACTTCCAACAACTGCAGCTCCAGTGACGTCGACGCACACGCAGTTGAGTGATGCGCATTGGGGTCATTTGTGTCTCTCGAATGGGTCGTCACTTTGGGAGCTGCGGCTAATTTCCATAATGTTCGCCTCGAACGCCAGAACAGTTCATTCACTCTGCAAACACAAGCAAGCGGGCAATTTCGGAGCTCGTAGCAAGTACTACAAGGCAGCTTAAGTGAATGCCGGGTCTTAACACCTACCAAAGACGACCAACCAGCAGCAGCAGGTAGTTGAGTTTTGTGTCCAGGATTCGGACAAAATCTTCTGCGCTTCACTTGTTGGCAATGGCAACTTAATGGCTCAGCAATTGCTGACCCGTCGCTGTCTACAATGTTGCCGTTGGCTCTCTTTCTGCTTTTGGACTCTTCGCTGATATCTGGAACTTGGAAAAAACACATTGCACTACACTTTACTAGACTGCACTTGGCGTTGTCGTTGTCTTTGGCAGCGCAACATGAGTATGATTTATGGTAGTTTATGTGGCCAGGCTCAAAAGCAGCTTCTGCTCTGCCCTGTTCTCCAAACCAAAATGGCAATTCGTGATGTTCGTTAGCTTTGGTTGGCGATGGGTGCGTGCATGATTGTGATTGTGACACTATCGCATAGAGAAATATCATAATGGCGAGAGCTTCAAATCGATACTTAGCAATCGATTAGCACTTAATGGAAGAAAACAAGAGTACAATAAAGTTACTTTTTAGTTAAATGCCAAAAATGTTGTAAATAAAGTCAGCTTGAAGACTATTGAATGACTATTCCTCTCTGATTTGCCATCTCTAACTGTGGATTTTGTTGTTTGTCCCGCTTAATGTGTATCATTTTTCATGCCTCTGGCATGGATTTAGCATTATTGTATTTTATATTATTTGTGCTTAATTTGCTGTACCCCCATTGCACCTGATTTGCTAAATCGCATGAGAAAGAAACATATATATATATAGAAACTCTGTAAGGGAGTTCTTTGCTCTGTTCTTATTCTAGTATGTTGCTTAGCCGCCGGGGCAGCGTCTCCTTTTTCTTCGTCTGCTCTGTTGCTCACAGACAAGTTCGTTAATTTGACGCTCGCACCTCGTTCGCATAAATTTCCCCAGTGAGGGATGTAGAGGGGTGTGTGTGTGTAACAGCAACTATTCTCTCATCTGGTTTCTTGGCTGCTTGGGCTATTAGCGCACAATGCCAACGCCTGCGCCGCCCACTGCAACGGAATGGAGAGGAGGCGATGGAGATGGTGTTGCCGCCACTTTGCTACAACTTCCATTCCGAGTTTGAGCTCAGCTTCAGCTTTATGGTCATGCGGCGTTCCTTTTGTCAATTTTCAGACATTTGCCTTTAAGTGCAAGCCACAAAACGGCTGGCCAGAGATTTATGTTGTTCTGTTGTCATTTTAAGTTAATGGCTTGTAATTCTCCATTCACTCTCCCTCTCTCTCACACTGTCTGTCTTTCTCGCTCTCTCGTTTTTCATAACTCTTTGCATAACCTGATGATCGTTTCTTTGCATTTGCCAATTGGCGGCTGTTTGCAGGTGAATTTTTGCCTAGGCAGCTGGCTAAATTTATGATTCGACTTTTAAATTGGTTTATGGCAATTTCCGCCGCACCCACACACACACACACACACGGACTCATACACACACACGCGGACTCACATACATATTATTGCCACACTGATAAAAAAAAAAAAATTTGATTTAGCTTTTAAGTTATCGAAAATAACTGATTGACAATCGTAATCTTTGCAATTGGGCAGCACTGTCGACCAAATTCTGACATTGAACAACGAACACATTTTTCAATTGCTGAAAAATCAAATATTCGAACTGCTCTTAAATCATTTGTTTTAGCAACTTTCGGTTTATTTCACTTGTGACTTGTTTGTTCTCGCTCCAATAGGAAAAAAAAAGAAAAATGAAGCGCCACAATGGAAAAGCTATTGCCGCCGCTGTTGCAATCGCAACCGCTGCTGCAGCTAAGCAGAAATTGGAGCCGAAGCCACTGACCGCAGTGGTGCTGTACGTGGATGTGGCTAAGAGGATGCCAGGGTTAGAATCTGCACCACCACCGGTGCCAGAGTTTACCATGATGCGCGAGGATTTTCCAGCTTTGCCTGGCACTCAAGAACGTTTCACCGTTCATCCTACGCCAGACGATTGGACTGCGATCCTAACTGACGACGACGATGATGACACCGACGACGACGACGTCGTCATTAAACCTAACCCAGTGGGACAAGTCGCAACTGCGCAGCAAGTGGAACCGGAAGTGCTGCCAGATTTGCTGGCGGAGCTGGAGAGCTCAAGCTTGCCTTCATCCAGCGATGAGGAAACTCCGAAGGTTAAGCAACCCGCTGTGGCGCACGTTGCTGCCAATGCCGACATCTTATCGGAACCGAATGTATATTTCGAAAAGCCGTTCCTCAATGCCGGCGCCTGTGAACGCGCCTGGTCCGAGCGTCGTAAGACGAGCGCCATGATTCGACCGCCACCTGGCTTTGGGAACGTCAAGTTCTACGGGTGCCTAAACTCCAATCGCATGGGCCTGCCACTGGGTGGTGTTACCTTTGATAAGACACCACCGAGGATCAATTACGGCACACCAGCCAACTCCTGCATGGAGGGACCCTATGGCCTGACAGGTCTGGCTCGCAATTTGAATTTGGCCAAACAGAATTCGCAAAACGTGTTGCAAATCTTTGGGCACGAGCTGACGGGTCTCAATGTAAATGCAAGCTGGAAACTATACACTGGATTTGGCGGGCCATTGCAGGGCGGACGTGGTGCACCCCATGAGATCAACTACGATGTACCGATACATTATCTGTGCAGCGATAGGACAAAGTTGACTCAGCCCAAGATTGAAGAGATGGAGGTGGAGCCATTGTTCTTTTTCTTCTACTCCTATACGGGCGATATGATGCAAATGTTGGCTGCAGCCGAACTGGCCGAGCGTGGCTGGCGTTTTCACATTCCCGAACGTGTCTGGCTGCGTCCACAGACGGATAATCCAAACTATACAACGCAAGGCTATCGACAGGCAGGGGAATATAACTACTTCAACATGGTGCACTGGAGGATAATGGCACGTCATTTTGATCTGCATCCCGATCAACTGGAGCGTACCATAACCAAAAGTGAGCTGCGCAAAAAATATGGCTACCACGAGCAAATGGGGTAAATTAATAAAGATTTATCAGCCACTCGAAATATTTTTTCTGTTAATATTTTTCTTTTTATCTTCCAGTGAAAGCTTCCTCTAAGCCGAACCTTGACGCGAAAAATAACTCATTTCAGTCGAGTGTAACTATTTAAATGATTTAATAAACGTATTTGTTTTAAATACAGTTAGAGGAATATGGATATACGGCACTTGTCTTCTAACACTGTCGAAACTAAAACGATTTTAAGCGTTTCTTCAACAACATTTATGTAAACGAAGCATGTTGCATGTATCATCAAATAAATCATTGAAACCAAACATATTTATTTGTTACAATATTGTTACAAGGCAGACTAAGACTGGAACGTAAACGTTTATTATGCAAATATTGAAAATGTTTTTAAATTCTTGTTGACAGTAGTTTGTGTGTGATTAAATCTATATAGGTTATTTGTATCTGTTCATTTGTAGCAGCTTAGCCATCCTTCGTTGGTGGTGTATACCAACCATTCTTGTCGTGCATCTGCACCATCAAACGGTAGCTGATTTTGGCACGTTCCAAGCTAAATGTATTCTTGACGTATTCCCGAGTTCGTTTGAAAACGATGCGAGCCTGTCCCTTGACCAGTGTAGCGGAAATTTGTAGTAAAATTGACTCGATATTGTAGGCAGAGCTCCAGCCATGCTTGGTAAGCAGCTCCATGCAAATGGCACCGCCGGCAAGGACAAAGCCGCCATGGAGAATTGGATAGACGATACGCACAAAGGGTGGCTCAAATGGATATTTGTCGCTGAAGATAGCGTTCAGTTGAACTGAACTCTTGCCCTCCTGCTCTTGAAGCTTAACAAGGTCGGCATGCAATGGACTATCGGGATCGACAGAGTTGAGGGATATATTCCATTCGTAGATAGAGTCCTTAACCAGCTCGATTGAGTAGATATTCTGCTTGAATATCTGCGATCGGTATATATCACGCAGCTCCTTCATCAGGCGATCGCTGGCCTGCACTGAGCCCGTAGTCGAAGCTGCCATACAGGCCTGTCGTAGTTTCATGCGCTGCTCATTCAGGGTGGCGAGATGCGGCTCATCAATGCCCTCATTTTCGCTGCCCAACTGCAAGTTTTGCCTTTGCAATTCAACAGTCCCATCACACTCGCTCTCTGACTCGCTATCGCTAATTAGGTCTAGCTCAAACTCCAATTCGTTATCCTCAAAATCGGAATCTTCATTCTCAGTCAGCTGCAACTCAAATGGCAGCGTCAAGTTATCAATGTCGCTAGGCAAGGGCAGATCGTGACTGCGGCACAACTCCCGTAGCAACAGTCCAACCTGCAGGGTTAAGTGATTGTCGCGTCCTTCGGTCGTGCCCAGAACTTGCACGGCATTTGCAATGCTCAGATCGTCGGTATCGCCGAACCAAACTGGTGGTATGGATGGATATGTTTCCGGTATATTGGCATGAATGTCATAATGTTTGCCATCCTTATCGATGAAACGGCAAAGCAGCTCGTCGAGGTTGGCGTTGAGTATCTGGAAACGAATGTGATTCTTCGGGAACAATTCCTTCAGCGCATTGACTTCAGCCTTCAGAGATTGTAAGCACGCCATGTCTTCAATTAGCGCCAAATCAGGGTATGTAAACAGTTCCGTGTTTCCTATTTGCCTTTCCTGTAATTTTTTTTTGATTTTTTGTGTTTTTTTTTTTAATAAATTTTCTGTTTTACTTTTACAAGAGGTATTTGTGTTAGAAAGAGTAAACTGTCTGCACTGTACACATTGGTTTAATCAGGTGTGACAAACTTTACGGAAGTAAATCGATAAAATTTCACATTCTTGTTTAGAACTAAAATTTACACAGATGTTTGAGTTTTGCCAAAATTTATTTAATATATATTATTTTTTATTGTTTTCTTGCCAGGCTAAATAAGCATAGCTATTTCGATAATAAGCATAGTAATCGATAACTTAAATTGTTACATTTATTGCTATTGAATACAAATTATTGTTTTTTTCCACAAAATTAACTGAAGATCAATGTTTATTTACATCACTTGGACACACCTTTGATCTGAGTCTATTCAATATCCACATGCCACATGCCACGCGCTCCACTAGCAGCTGTTTAAAATACCAACACACCACCAGACTGTGGCCAAGCCTTGTAGCACTGGCAAAAGCCGCGGCTCATTAGCCAAAATGGAGCAGAGTTTGTTGGCGGCAAAACGCTGACCGAAAACCAAAGCAAATAAACAGCAAAGTGAGTGAAGCGAGCGAGCACACGATCTGTGCTGTGTTGGCCAAGTGTCGCTTTGGTCGCTAATTGCCACGTAAATTTGCAACCATTTTTGGCAGCTCATTAAATTTATTATTAAAACAAAACGCTTGGCCAAACTTAATTGCCATCAAATTGACATGCGAGACGACAGCACCCGCCATTAAGCCACAACTAGACGCAAAGATTGGACCAAGCCTGCTAGCTTGCTAGCTGCCTGCCTCATGCGTATTAATTGCCATGGAGACTTCATAATTTCATGTGGAAAAATGTGAACGTTAGGCGTGCACAACAACAACAACATCAAAAACAAACTGCAACAAACCCAAACTGTAATTTAAGCACAAGAGTTTTGTAGAGTCTCCAGTCTGTCCAGTTGGTGGGTTTATTTATGGCACAGCAAAGTTTGATTGAAATGTGTTGTCTGTGAAATTGACAACTGGGTGAGATTTGCACGGCTGTGCTCTATTTTGCACTGGATTGGAGTTACCCCAATTAAGCATGAATCATGGCTTTGTGCACCGGTTGCTTGCGCAATCTTACTCTCAGCTCTCTGATTAATAAGCCGCCCGCACACAAGCGTCCCTAAGGCGTAACCTCAGATATTCAGGCATTAACCCCATAACATAACCTCACACACACACACACACGGACACACAATTACCGTTACAATTTGGTAAGTCTGGGCACAGTTCTTACATGCATATATTGTTGTTGTTGCTGTTGGTGTTGTTGTTGTCAACACGCTCGTAACTTGCAATCAACTTAAGATGACAGTGAAAATGAAGCATTGACGCCTCGCACGTACCACAGAGGATGCGGATACAAGTTGCAATGTGCAGTTGCACAAACACACACACACACACACACACAGCTAGCTAAGTCCAGTGGGCAGTCAGACTGTGGCAGACTCCACAAAATCTCACCTGGGAAAAGGTGTTGGAGCCCAATCAGGTTTCCTTGCATTTTATTTCGGTGTGCGAGTGGGTACCAAATTAGACACATTTTATTATTAAAATCCACTTGTGTTGAAATAAAACACGACTTTCTGTGTCGCATATAATGAAAATATATGGCAAGTTAATACCTGAATTTATTTATCACCCATGCGCAGGCCATTTCAAGCCAACTACAAGATCTGGCAACAAGTTTCCTGTTCGCATTTGCTTCGACTGCAGTTGTAAGGCGCCAAAAGGGCAACGTTCAGTATGCTTTAAAAAAAACAAATGAAGATGCAGATGCAGATTTTCCAGCACTTCTTAATGCGTTGCGTGCGTGTTTGAACTGTAAAAGAAGTGTTAAAAAATCTGTTAAAATAAATTTTTATTGATAATAAAACCATGACTAGAAAAGAATACCGCCTGCATCTATGCTGATCGAACTTATCGTCAAACATACCTCAGTGTGCTCAATTCTTCTTCTATGTGCAGTCCAGAACTTGACTTGGCAACAGAGAAGTAAGTAAGTAAGATCTGCATTTGAAGATCAATGAACGTCGACATCAAGGATTTTGTCATCGTTGATCGCTTTCATTCAAGTCTCGTCTACGCTCTTTTTATTTTTGGTTTGTTTTGTCGCATATCATCAATTCTTCGCTCTACATGATGCTAATTGGCAACTTCTTCCTTTTTCGCTCAAGCAGCCAAAAATAAATTTGTAATGTTAATTACACTCTTGTGTGTGTGTGTGTGTGTGATTTGCATGTGAAAGATTGTGTCAGGTATATTTCGATTTCGACTGGCTATTTTAGATTATTTCTTTTTGTGTCTTTTCATTTTGGGCGGCGTCTCTTGGCGATGGCTGAGTTCGTTGTCTCATTCATCGGCGTCGTCTGAGTGTCTGGCGTGGCGACTGCGACTGAGGCGGCTGCTGCTACTGCTACTGTTGTTGCGTTATGCCATAGATGAGGCATGAAAGATCAGATCGACTGAGAAGAGTTCAAAGACACAACGGTACATTCAACCTGGACAAACGACAAGGCCACTGTGACCACAATACTGTCCGAACCAACACACACCCACGTGTGCCAAGTCAATGGACGAGGGTTGATTGAACTTGGTGCTCTGTGAGGCTGAGGCTGAGAATGTGGCTGGCTGCCTGCTGCCTGCCCCAACAAACGGCAAATTGCAACCGAATCGAACCGAATCGAACTCTATGAGAGAAGCTCGATTTGCAATTCAGAAGTAAGTAGTAGAACAATGGGCATCTGCCCGGTGAGAGCATCCGCATCAGTAACTCGTCTTCCCGTAACAATTTCCTTACTTATGCAGAATTCTTTAACGGTGGTTCCATCGCCCCCTGAAACAGCATCATCATACAGCATACAGCAACCAACACTGGCCACTGAACCGTCCGTCGTCTCTCTCTCTCAGAAGGCAACAACAAGCAAAAAGGCAAATCGAGCAACAAAATGTAGGTGGTATGCATTTTAAAGCAGTGAAAGTGCAAGAACCAAACATACGGATACCCCGTTCATTGTGCTCGTTCTTCGTTCTTTGCTGTTCAATTCGATTTGATTCGATTCGGTGTAGTTGTTGTTGTTGTTGTTGTGTTGCGGCCAGATCCGCTTTTATAATTGCAAAACTTTTAAATGCAATATATACATGTATAGATACATTCATACATATCTGCAATCTGCGTGTTAAGCTTATCTAAGCGCTATTCAAATACACGCCAAATTTGTCAAAACAAAATTTGAATTCGAATTTGTCATTGCAGCCGGCATGCAACCCAAACTAACCCCACAACGATACAACCATTGAAAAACACAAAACCCACCCAAACCACCACCCCTTTTCCGCTCCATTTGCTGTTGATTATGTAAGTTGCATTAGCATAAATGTGATTGATCCCACAGTTTGTGTATTATTTGATTTTTATTGATTTACGAATGAAATGCAAAAAAATGCAGTTGAATTTGCAGTTTCTGAATGGTTTGTCGTTATTGTTGTTCGCTGTTATGAGTGTTGCTGCACCGTTGTGTTGGCTAAGCCCCAGTGGCTCAATGGTTACCCTACACAATGGCCATTTACCTAAGCTCTCTTACCTACAATTCGAAGCCAAGCTCAATGGCCTAAAGATCGTAGTCAATCGTTGAGTTGCAATGAGAAGATCCATTTGGGATCTTTGGCCAACTCCCAAAGGTCCCCCCCTAAGCTGACCTGCTGGGTATTGGCATGGTCCATAACTCTTCGGCGAGTATCCATTTCGTTGTTGGCATTTAGACATTTGCATGGCATGCACATATTTAATAGACTTTCTGAATATGACAAAATATGCAATTGGCCAGAGCCAAAAACACAGGTGAAATTTGCATGATTATGACAAAAGTTGCATTGCGTTTTGCTTTGCTTTGCTTTTGCCTCGACAGAGTTCAAAGCACTTTTTCAGGGAAATACAATATACACTCACACACACATAAGCGATAAATCGCATTTATTTCCTAGATGGATTCAATCAAAATGCAAAATGTTTATAAGTTGTTTAACGTAGATTATGCAAAGTTTTGCCTTTTGTTGTGTTTTTGTGCAGTTTTTGCATTTTTGCTTATCACTCAAGTGTGAAATAATATTATAGCACAGTTTTAGGCGCCTTCTTTATAAAGCAAAACAACAAAAGTACATTTTATTCAAAGTCAAAACTCTTTTAGCCATAACTTTACTTTGTCATAACATTATTTCACTCCCACCAGATATAAAAACATTAACTACACTGCACTTAAGCCAACTGTTTATTCCGTTATGCACTCTTCGCTCTGATCTTGCAACTCTTTGATGTCTGAAAATCATTTAACGCACGCGCGCCGCCGGCCAACACCCAAAGAAAGACAATTGCAAAAGAGCTTAAGCGCCAGTGACAAGCAGCACGCACTTCTTCTACCTCCCCCTCTCTTTTCATCCGTCTCTCTCACTCTCTCTCTATTTCTCTCGCTCTCTTTCTTTTGTTCTGTGCTTTGGCATTCTGCATTCGTGTGCGCTGCTCATTGATCGAAATTGAATTGGACATAAATAAAACAAGATCAATCAATTGATTTATTTTGACATGTTGCAACAGCGTTCGCTTCAACTGCAACTTCAACTTGAGAGTTGGACAGCTTTGCCTGCTGCGACTGTTGCGCTGGCGTCTTTACCATTCCTGTCACCGTTGCCACAGTTGCCACAAGTTGCCTGGCGCTTTGTGGCCGGTTTGTTGTTGGCTCTGATTCTCATCGTTGCCACAGCGCGCAGTGGGTCTCATTTGCTTTGTCGCTGGGGAGATTTGCTCTTTCATTTGCTCGTTTTGTGCTGGTTTTTTTTTTTCTTTTATCAATTGCATTTGCAACTTGTACCTATTGTTGCAAGTTGCTGTCTCTTGAACGAATCGCTGAACATACTCGCTGGTGGCCCAGTTGAAGTTCTGTTTATGGTTTCTTTCAGCTTTTTTAACTTAATTTAAATTCAGAATCATTTTTTTATCTTTAAAATTATTAAAGAGAAGTATTAATGATTTAATATAAGTATAAAGACTCTTAATGCCTTTATAACCATTTTTGTATCTCATCAATCTAAGAAACTAAATTCATTTAAGGTTTCTACTCAGCTACCACTTATCTTTACAAAAACAAGTAGCTGTCATATGTAACTCTTCAACGCGACATTCTCGATTACTTGCTGTATGAATTACGCATGAGTTTGTTTTACTTGAAGTACTGTAGTACTGATTAACTGTTTGAGACCTTAACGATAACGAACTTAATTGCCTCACATGTTTGTTTGTTTGTGGCAACCACCTACACTCAAGTGGCAGGCAGTGAAAATAGTTTCTCTTATTCCCAATTCAAAAACCCACCTATGCAAGATTGAAAGTGCAATCAGACGCACACCAAAAGCGTTACAGACAGACAGAGAGATAGATAGACGATGGAGGCTTCCAAGTGCAACTGCTAAGATTAATTGTCAGCTTTTTCTTTGGCAACTGTTAACCATTTTACCAACATTTCCTCACAGCCATCAGCATCACGTGTCACAATTAAAGTGTGGCAGATGCGAGAGAGAGAGAGTTCCACTTTGTGGCAATGTGGGAAATGAAGGGCTGCCTAGTACCAATCCTTGTGCCATGATAGCGTTATTTATTTTTAAACCTCAACGAAAGATTGCTCTCCATAGAGAAAGTTCAGCACCAACGAAATACTATATATTTTTATATATATACTTGTTTTGTATATGATAAATTAACTTAGAAAAGTCACGAGTGTCAGGGCGTGAGTGTAATAGCATGAAGTGTACACACAAAAGCCTATATAGAGTGGGTTCCATACACACACACACAAACGATAGATGTGAGTGTGTGTGTGTGTAGGGGGGTCTTGATTAATGCACTTGGCAAGCCAATGGAGCTCCATTGGCACGCCTTTTAAAGCCCACGGACTGCCTCTAATAAAGTAATTTACTTTACTAAATAGTTGCCGGCAGCATTTTACCTAGGTATTTTCCTAGCCTTTTAACAAGATGTTATGTACCATTAACCCCTCCTCAGCTCTCCCCTTTATCACTGTCCGCTACGAAATTAGCATTTTAATTGAAATGTCACGCCGCTTTACCAAGTGCCAAATAAGTTTTGGGCCAAGTGGTTGGCTTTTGCCAGACACGACACGCACTTTTTCATACGTTATACGTTTATATTTTGTTTAGTGGGGGCTCCCTCTATTCATTTTTCGGTATGTCTGCATTGATGTTTTCATTCGAGCTCGACTGACGAATGGCATTTCAAGCAAACAAAAATTTGCCATACCAAAACATTTCTAATTGCAACTACAACTCATATATGAAGTTTATTTGGCTTCGAGTTTGATAAATGCTTGGAAAACAGACAGCTAAAGTGCTGAAAGTATAACAAGTTGAGTAGCTTGTTTTGCATTCAAATGACTTGTTAAATGTGGCGTCTATTAATCAACAATTATGTTGGAAAAAATTTAAGTAAAATGTTTTTGCTCAGTTTTTCATTAAAGTAACAAGTTTGCGAGTTAATAAAAGAGTTGCATATATACCATATGCCAAATAAAGTTGTCTGAATAAAAATTCCTTTTCGAAAATGATTAATAATGTTTACAAGCAGTAAGTATTTATATATTTATCACTTTTATTAGCATTTCCCACCGAATTTGGTAAGGCTTTGAAGATGTAAACTTTAATACTCAACAAATTATTAAAAAAGCCTTGATATCTTATTTATTTATATTAGCATTAGAAAGCAAGGAAACTCACACCTGTGAGAGCATTGAAAGACTTTCATTTCATATCTCACAACAGCGATTCTTGTGGCAACAAAACTAAAATCCCAATTGGGATTTGAGTGTAGTGGAGACACGAACCTCCCACGCTCATTAGCATTTTTCCCAGCCAGCAGTTGAAGAAAAGCAACACGAATTGAATGGAATATTTCATTAATAAGAAATGAATATCAGCAATTCGATTGGGAAAACGCAACAAACAGACTTTTGACAGTTGTACAGCAGCAATTGCCAGGTTTCATTATCGTGCTGTCTTCGACGAAAGGTGACAGTCCTGAGAAATAAAATATTCCTATTTTCCTGGCTTAGCGACTGCAAACATCAGCTCTAATCACTTTCCACACTCACACACAACTGTTTCCACTTATAAGCTGCACTTTCCCTCTTCCCAACCCACCAAAAAGTAGAAGCAACGCCATTTGGTTGCCCATAATTATTATTTATAAATAAAATACACAATGCTCACGTGTTGAGACTAAATCTCTGTGCATCCCCCTCTTAAAAACCCGAAATGGAAATGGTGTTCCCCCTGCCCGTCATTGCTGTGAGTTATGGTGTTTAGCTACCTCAATCTCAGTTCCTTGCGCATCATCTCTTTTTAATTTCTTGAGGTTGTATTTTGCTCTCTCTTTGGTGTTAATAAATTTAAGAGTTTTGTGCATAAATTATAACGATTGCATATTAATATTTGAAGGGGGTTTCAGTTAAGCAAAGCGAGCATTATTTTCAGTAGCCGTGTCATTATTTATAGGTCTACACGTGTTATGATCGCACCCCAGGGGCCAAAAATTATTGATGTAAGAGCCACAAGAGGTGAGATCTACATTTCAAATTTATGAGAGAAAGAGTTTAAAAATATGTCAAATCTTGAATGCGTTTTCAATGGCTTGTTAACTAAAGAGCAAACAACGAAATACGATAATGGTAAAGGAATAAGTTTAATACTTGATTCGCAAGCCAATATACTTATCTTCTTAAAGGTTTCCCCCACTAGTTGGGGCGCCAATTGATGTCACATGATGTACGCAGCAAATATCTTTCGCCTCATTGATTTGAAATTGTCATTCGTTTCGTTTCTTGCAGGTTGCACATAAATCTTGCCTAACTGCCAGCCATGAGTTATTTTTGTCTGTATTTCTTTTACATAACACAATCGATTAGCTGCGCTAAATGTTCAATAAAAATGACTTCTAAGTAGGTTTTTTGGTATGGCACATGCTGCAGCTTGTGGTACCTTTTCAGAATGTCATTTGTGATATTTACATTTTTCTATTTGCTTCAAGTTTTCACTGCTTATTACATCAAAGATCGTTGCAGGTGAGCCTGTCTTGGGTCTCTTGTGTCTCTTGTGTTTATGTGTTCATTGTTCCCCGCATCAAATGACCAAAAAAACTTTTATTTTTCAAAGAAACTATTGTCTCCGCATTGTGGGTGAAAGTACGGCGGGTAATCGCGTAAGATACTCGTACTCAACCCTACCAAAAGCAGCTTAGTTTTTACCTGCTATATCATTAATAACCCATTGAAAAGTGTGTTAATTGTTTTCAGCGATCAACAAAACAATAATTGCCAAATTACATCATCGAGTAAACTGAATGCAAATGCAAATACCTTGAAAATAGTAAATAAGAATGATCTAGTAGTAAAGTTATGATTTTAAGATACCCTAGAATATCATCTCAAATCTGTGTGTGAATTTTACAAAATTTTTATTATGAGTATCTTGGTTCAAATAAGTAAGAAGAAGAAAGTATGTGTATGTGTGTGTGTATGTATATGTGTGGGTGTGTATGTCTGTATGTATGTGTGTGTGTGTGTATGTGTGTGTGTATCATACAGCTGTTAAGAAGACTTAGCAAGCCTTACCACGTACCATACCATACTCTTACAAAGCTAGAACCAGTTGGGAATTCTAAGGAGGGCATGACAAAAATATTGGCTACTATTCATTTAATTAGTTATATATTGCAAGTCAACCGTTGAAACCTCTCAAGATATCATTCAAGTCAATGTGTATTAATATAGGGTATATAAAATACTCAAAACAAACTGTAAATAGCTAAAAATAAAAGCCAAAAATGGCTTACGGCACATAACATCCGCAAAATGACCAAAAAGTAGCAAAATTGAAAATAAAACACAAACTCAAATGGAAATGGAAATGTAAAACTGTTAATGCAATTGCGAATTGATGTTTGCACTCGCTCCAAGTGCGTTTAGTGCAACATTATTTCAATTGCGAAATTCGTACAATTGGCAACAACAGTAAAAGCAACCGGCAACAAGCTACATTTGTCCATATTTGCATTATGTGTAGCGGCCAAAAAAAAATAAACGCATTTTGGCCAATTGCAATTGCAATACCAATTCGGTATTTATAGCCTGACATTTGCGCCAACGTTGCCCAAACGAATGTCCCCATCCTGTTACCCTCTTTCCAGTCTGCCCCTTATCGCCACTTTGTTTCTTCTTCGCTCCCAATCCGGCTAGCTTACATGTGTTTTGTTGTTTGTTGTTGTGCTATGTGCACCTTCTGCACCTGCGCGCCATCCAAAATTTACAATTGCTGCCATTTTTGGATGCGCCAAAGATGAAGATGTCGACAGCATTGTTGCTATTGTTGTTGTCATGGCTGAAAGTGAAACGTGTAGCTTGTGGGGCCCGTCAATTGGCCAAACAGACTCCATATATGTTTGTGTGTATATGTTTGTGTGTATGTATATGTATAGAGAGCAAGAGAAGCTATGGAGGTCAGCGCTTATCGTGCGATTCTTGGAAGCGAGCGACATTACAAACTGACTAACTGTCGGTCATAAAGCACCAAAGACCAGTTCAACGGCCAACAAATGCAAAAAACTCAAAAACAGCCAAACAATGGCATAAGCAAAAAAGCTTAAAGAAGCTTTAAATACCCTTGGGTAACCAATTATAAGTTAAGTTTTCTGTGGAAACCTTTGGAATATCAGTTATCAGATTATAGTTCTGTATTTTCTACTTGAAATTCCTGTTTGCGTTAATGTCTTGAATGATTTACTTATTGATAACTGATTGTAAATTCTTAAATCAATAAATAAGTATAATCTGTGTCGAAACATGTATAAAACATTTTAAGTTGTTTTAAAGCGTTCTAGTAGTTGATGGTATACCCCTTACTAGAAAGAGTATTGAAAAGCGACACGCACCATTTCAAAAGTTCAAAATGAAACAAGCTGCACGAAGTCCGAGTCACAGATGAAGACGAATTTTCGAAAGAAAGAAACAAAAACCACAAAGTTAATTTCATTTTACAAGCGTACAAATTAAAAATGCCCAAAGACTGCGCTTTAATTAGTCAAACTCGCGCCAAAGCCCCCCCAACCAAAACCAAAAACAAAAAAAACAGCCAAAACAGTCAACAACGCACGAACCAAAGTAACAAAAACAAAACCTGACTTCAAGTAGGAATCGGAATTGAAGTCGTTGTCGGAGGGAAAAGAAGAGAATACTGGCGACAAGTTTGTCTAATTTGCTGCGCCGACTTCTTGGTATTCCATGGAGTAAAGATAGCTGGTGCCGCTGGCGTGCGGCTGACGGCTGCCGGCTACATTGACTTCCGCTGCAATTCAAATGCCCAAAATCCAAACCCAAATTCAAGTCCAACTTCTGGCCACTGGCCAGACGACACTTGTCAACGAATTTTAGTCTAATTTCAGCTTCGGCAGCGTGCCGTGACTTTGGAAATGAAAATGTTGTCGAGATTTATGCGTCAAGTTTTTCTTCAACTGAATTCGTTGTCAACCTCATCGTCTGCCTGCCACTTGCCCCTGTGACATAGACACACTTGAAGTTTGTTTTTGGGTCTAAATTTTACAACTATATTTCCAAATAAAGTTTGTTGTTAATTTTTTTATGATAGGCCCGCGATCTCAATCATAATTCTGTAGAACTTGTAAATGGAGTAACAAGTGGATACAGTTTGTAAGTAAATCTGTTGGCTACTTATGTTTGTTCTGGATTTCAATGGTTTATGGGCAATGGCTTCTGTGAATTTAGCTGGCGTCTTTTGTGCTCAGTGCTCTCTTTAGGCCGAAAAATGAGATATTACAGCGTGCGTTTAAATTAATTGCCCGAGATGCGAGCTCCGATACACGAAACGTGACTCAAAACGGGGAGCCAGTAAAACAACCTGATGAAAAAGTCAGTTAACCAGCCAGAATTAAGCCAGAATGCAGTCAGAACAAGTTGATCATCACTTGTTAGCTGCTGCTGCTGCTGTTGATAGATGGCGCCACATACAAATAATTTACCACAAGCGATTGGCAAATATCCACTCTCCTCTGACTTTTTATAGCTTTTGCATCTGCAATAGTGGGCTTTATGTGGCAAGTGAACTTAACCGCTTGATTAATAGCGGGTTAAATGATTTTTATATGCATTATATGTTGGCTGCCAGCAGATGGCGCCACACTAAGCAGTTAACTAAATAACAACCTGTCGTTATTTCACAAACATATCGTCTTTCACTTAATTCAATGTTTTTTTTATGAATTCGTTGTACATTTATGTGTATTATTTACTGATCATTAGCAATTTTCCTCTTAAAAACCTAAAAAAAAAAAATACGCCCCGCTGTTTGTTGGATTTGTTGTGTAGGCGTTTGCACAACTTTTCCAAATGAATTTTTTTTTTGCTGCCTACGGTTTTTAGTTTTTGGCTACCGACAATATTCACACGCATTGCGACAGCACAAAAGAACCAAAAACTCAAAATTCCACGAGCTGCTTTTGTTTGAACAGAAAAGAGAATAATTGTTACTGCTTCATCTATTGAGCGAGTTTTGTGTTTTGTATTGTTTTGGGAACACCCAAACAGGTAGTAAGTGAAAATTACAGTTTCTTATCGCTACTTTCGTTTTTGTTGTTATTGTTGTTGTGTTTTTTTGCGCCCCATTGATTTGCCATTTGAGAAGAAAGACTGCGCCGATTATAACCATATCCATGGCAATAATTTTGGTCTGTGTAAATTGCTTTCGTTGTTGTTGTTGTTGCTGATGTTGTATTCGTTCGCACTGTGTGTGGCAGAGAGCAAATTGAAACTGCGGCTTAATTTTTTGCGGCGGGAAAGCGGCTAAAATTATTCGAACGCATTGTGCGTTGTGGGGTCAAGTGTTGAACGGGCAAGTTTGTTGCTTAAGTCTTTCGTTTTTTGTTGTACATTTGTTGTGTTTTTGTTGATTTGTTGTTGTTTTTGTTGTTGTTGTGCGTTGCTGTCAGCACGCTTGTCAGCAAATTTGTTAAACAAACTGAAATGAAATAAAATGAAAAGCAATTTTTTGTCGTTGTTGTTGTTTTCGTGTTTTATTTTTAGGCGTTTAATTAGTGGAGCAAGCATTTCGTTCAGCACAATTAAGGCGATGGTTTGCATTCAGCGAACACAACACAAGATAAGATACAAAAAAGAACAGTTACTTTTGTGTTATACGAAGTGGAAATACCCTAACATATACAATGATTATAATACAACATAAGATTTCATTTGAATTCGAAGAAAATCAGTTAATGTTAATAAAAAAAAGTCTTTCAATGTTTTGTGATACAGGAAAGCAATTTCTCAACTGTTAACGACAAAACACTACTGTCTAAAGTATTTTGAAACATGTTCCACCAACCAGGGTTAAACTTTGTATAGTGTATCTTTTGTTGTTGTAAAAAAGAAACCGAAATAAAGCGTTTAAAGGCGGCGTCCACTGTGATTAAATCAAAATGCGTGGACAGGGACAAGCAGACCAAATCTCTTGTAAGCCATAAACTGCAAACTCATATGGAACAGGAGCATGCGCAGGAGTCGGGAGTCGGAGTTGGAGGAGACTCTCTGCTCATGTCATTTAGCGCTTATTGTGTCTGCACGTCTGCTCCAGCTGTGGACATGGCTCTCGTTTAACCTTTTGAGTGGGCAGACGCGCCTGTCAACTTTGTGCCGTAAATTAAACCATATAAAAACAACAGCAACGGCTGAGTTTCCAAAAATACATATAAACATACATATATGTATGTTTGTGTATGGTACGAGCATATATATATTCCAAATATCTGTACGTGAAAAATCACAATATTTTCTGTCACGTCATGCTGTGGATGCGCTACATGCTCCAATGAACCAATGCCTCCAATGATCATACGAATCGTCACTCGCTGACTGACCAAAAAATTAATTTCATTTCATTTTTAAGTTGATTTTTTTTTTCTCTCTACCTTTCATTGAAGTGTCGTGCGACAAGTGCCGCAATTGAGTCGCATGTTATTGTCAACGCTATTTGTATGTCATGCGAAAGGGGGTAAGAGGGGTTAAGGAGACGAAGTGGCCTGTCACCAAGCAAACAGCAACGAACAGTCATTGTCTTAACGAACAGGTGAAGTTTACTTTATTTTTTTTTTTTGGCTTTTGAGCAGTGAAATCGAGCGCAAAATTTCGTGTTTTATTTTGATTTCCTACCGTCTGGCGCTGATTTATGGCCAACAATTTGAGCAATTTCATTTTACATACACACACACAATATATTTAAGTATAGTCTTGTCAAGTTTAATGACAACTGCATTGAATGTCATTTGTGGCAAGTTGTTCGGCTGTCACATGCCACGCCAGCAATAACAGACAATTTGACGGTGTTGCAACAAACAGATTTATTGGCTATCAACAAAAAATGAAAGTATTTATCGACTATTAATGATTAAAATGTTGTACTTAAGAGACTATTATATAACAATTGACTTTAACAAATTTATTTCTTATGCATGATAGTAAGTATATGAATTCAAATCTAGTTTATATAAATTTTTACTTTCATTATTCCTAAACCCATTGACTAGGCAAAATAAGCTTCTTTTGAAAACTCTTCCGTTTGCCTTTCAATTTCTATGCCCTTTTAATAACTGCCAACAAGAACAATAAAAAATTCGTTTTAGATTTTACAACACAGATCGATCTGCTTTATAAATAATCACGAACTGAAAATGCGTGGGAACTACAATACTTCTTTTTTTTTGCGTGTGACGAATGAATTTTTATAACAAAAAAAATAAGACGAATGTAAATTGCAGGTAAGAAAAGCTGAAAAACTAATCGCACAAATATAAATGCGAGTATGACAATAAAAAAAAACAAACTTTTATTATTTCTGCCTTTTGGTTGTTAAGATTTGTTTTTTTTGGCGGCGACCCACAAAAACTAAGCTAAAAGCAAAAGCTTCGTTTATTGGGCAACGGTAATAAATTATCGAAAAACACGAAATGCGCACTAAAATATGGCCAGGAATAGCTAACAACAACAAATATCTAAAAGCAGTTGTTGTTGTACATTTAATACAAAAAAACGGAGCGATTTGTGCCAAAAATTCAAAGCTCAAGATTAGCATCGAACCCAAAATGAAATCATGCAAAAATAACAAATAACAAAAAAAATGTTTCTAAAATACGAAAAAAAGCAGCAGCATCGATGAGTCGAAACTAGCGCGGCAACGAAACAGGTTCACACGCTACCCAACAATCCCAGGCGAACGATATACCAAAATTGATGAGCGAAGCACAGGACGGGGCGCAGGAAGTGTAACTGAAGCAGCCGCAGCCCTTTTTACGGGTTAAGGCACTGAAACATTGAAAGAACTACCTGTCTGTTTGGTTGTGTGTGTGTGTGTGATTCTCCTGTATAGTGTTTTTTGTTTTTGCTTTTGGTTTTGTGTGGAACGCAACAAGTGAATGACAGGATAATCGTCCTGTGTACCTGTTTGTTTGCCTGCCCTGCCAGCCTGACTGCCTGCGGTCTTCTACTTGGTTTTTTTTTGGCATGTGAACAACTCGCATAAAATCTCTTAATGTTTGCATTCTTATGCCGCTGTCGTCTCGTTTGATGCGTGATCTTGTTGATTATGCTGATGGCTGTGATCTGTGTCTCTCGCTGTACACCAGTTTCTCATGCCCCCTAGCAGGTTCCATTCCATTCACTCCGAACTCTCTCAGTTCAGTGGCATTTTCGACAGTACAAATTTCTCGTTTACCAATTTTTTTTTTGTGTGTCGTTTTTTTTTTTTTTTTGCCCATCGCTTTTGTATGCAAGAGTGTGAAATTTTTGCTTGTTGTTTCATGTTGTTCATGGAAATTGCCTATGCCTTGGAATTTGTGGGAACAAGTGCAGCAAACACACAGAGCTCGAAACGATCTGAGCATATTACGTGCCCTTTCTGTTTGTCCCACCGAGAAGAAGAACACCCGCAGGCGAGAGCGTGTGAATTTTGCACTCTATATGATTTGATATTTCATTACTTTTTTGTTATTTCTGCGCGTAGTTAGTTAGTAAGAAACAGCATGAGAATTGAATTGATTTTTTCAGATTGAAATTGAGCTCCAATCAGACTCTTATATGATCGTTAATAAGTTTATGAAACAGTTTCAAGACAATAAACTTCTTTTGAGAAAAACTTCAACTAGTTTCACAAATATTTGCAGTTTTTTTTCAACATCATAATCATTTCGTATTTGAATTGGTGCATAAAAGTTTGCCATTAAACTTGATTGTGCATAAAAGAGTTATAATCATAATCATCTTAGTGTTTGACATTTATATGGATGTAACCATTGTAAATCTCCTTGTACAGTTCGTGCTCCATTTAATTAAAATTCCAGCAACCTGCTCTCGGGATTATGTGTGTTTATGTGCCCTAAAGTGCTGTCACCTTAACTCGCACGCATCATGATTTATAATCCTGTTGCAAACAAAATTAAATAATAAAACCGACAAAAAGTAAAGCAAAACATCGAGCGGAAAACACAATCTGTAACAGACGCTTCTCAATATGTAAGGAACATCGGGCAGCGCATGCGCAATAAATTCGGTTTTTATGACACCTGACAAAATACGCAGCAGCCCGATGATGCTCAAGTTGCCGCTGCAAGTTGCCAGTTGCAGTTGAAGTTGCGGCCGCTTCAGTGGAAAATTGTTTAATGACTAATGGCATTCGCCAGTGGTTGGTTGGTATTGGGCATAAAGGTATTGGGGTTGGGGATTTGGTAGTAGTAGGGGTATCTACTCTACTCTATACATATATATAGATATATATGGGACGAACGAACGCCTTATGCTGTTCGTTTATTGCCCTGTGTCTATTGAAGATTAATTTCATTTACACAACTTCATCGCCTTGGCCTGGCTTAACACTTTGTTGCCGCTGTTGCCGGCTGCCCGATGCTGCTGCTGCTGTTGCGTTTTGGAGTTAATAAAGCCATAAATATTGTCTTTGGGGGCTGTGCACGGATTTTGGTTTCGCTGTAAGACGCCGTAATACGCAACAGTAACAGCAACAGCAACAACAACAACAGCAACAGCGTGTCTGGAGCGGCACAAATCGTTACGTGTCGATAGTTTTTTATGGCTCCTTTGTGTGTGCCTAGTGGTGGCCAGCAAGCAGTCGACCATTCGACTAGAGGCGTATGGCATATGGCGCAGATTAGAAACGGAGCTGATGTTTTATGAGAAAGCAAATTGCATCAGCAGCAAGTGAAACCAAAAACCTAGCATGTCCATGGGAGGAGCTTAGCTTTATTAACTAACCAAAGCGAACATTGAAAGTGGTAAAAGAAAAAAATCAATTTAAGCCATAGACAATTTTAGTAGGCAATAGAATTTTATATAACTTAATCGAACGGCTATTTTTTTTAATGCGCAGATATGAAATTAGAGCTTAGTTCACATAAAAATTTTAAAAAACTAAGTTGTTAAAACATTTCAATGAGTTTTTCATTTATTGCAAACTAACTTAACTAACTTAATGTTGATAGCTTTTAATGTTCTTTTAATGTACATATTTAATAACATTTCAAGAAATTTGAATACCTTTTCGAGCGGTTTTTTTGATGACTATCAAAATTCAATTAAAATCGTGCCATGAATCATATTAAGTACATAAGAATTTAACAGTTGTACTCGTAAAAAATCCCCTGTACATATTCACGTTGCACGAAACGTGGCGCTATGTGTTGCAAGTTTCACGAATCTAAAGAGTGAATAGCTATTGAAATACTTTTCAGCTAGTTCAGTTAATTCCTGAATAAGAAACATGTAAATAGAACGACAGGAAAGAGATTTCCATGTGACACCTTATCGGGACACAAGTGTGTCAACAATTGTTATGAGCAACAGATAAAATCGGAGACGAGACAACGATCAATACACAATTCCCGTAAGGTTTATCCGGGCCAAGGCAAATACTAACAAATGAAAAGGTGCTTTACAGTTTTTAATATCTTTTATGGTTAAGCAATCGGAGCATATTGGCACAGCTGCTATTTTATAAAGACTTTAACGATCGAAAACAGACAGAACACAGCCTTATGCAAAAAGGTGCTACATTTTCCATCAACAACACAAAAGCAACTCTTTGTTGTTGTTAATATTAAACAAATACAACGCAACAACCGAGCTGCGCCCTAACGGAACGTTGTCGAGTGCTTCACAGTTTTTGTTTTGGGGTGAAGAGTTTGTGTTGGTATTCGCTTTCCTGCTTGGTGTGGCACAGTGTAGCACTATGCAAATACACCTTGCTATGCCAGCGAGTCGCCTCCTTCCGGCCGGAAAAGTGATCTATACTCAAGTGGCAATAGTTTATATTTTTGGGGTGGTTAGAGCATACTATGTTTGCCTTCAACCTTTCCTCTCTACCTGTCAAGTTTACGCCTGACGGCACAAGCGTCCGATAGAGAGCAGAGCAGTAAGCAGCTGTAGGGTCCTTGAAAAGGAATACCATGCATATGCATATGCACAAGAGTTTAGGGTCTAGGGGTCGTATGGGTTAATAGGGGTGGATAGCTTTGCGGACAGGTGGGCCAAAAAAAAAAAGAAAAGATAAACAGAAAAACTCAAAATTTGTTTAGACATTAAATAGGTGCTTATCTAACAACAAAAACTATTTAGACTGGATTAAAAGTACAGTTTTTATTATGCTATGAACTGTAACGCATTGTATAGAAGAAATATAATATTTGATAAGTATGCAAAATAATTTAAGGGTGCATCCTTAATAAGGTTTTGAATAGAGTCCAAAGAAAACTCTTCCTCTAAAACTAATCTTGATATATGAATGGGAACTATTGATATTGGCTACATTTTGATAGGGTTTGCTTATTTTAACAAAAATTCACTAACATTAATACATTTGATCAGTATAGTTAGGTTACTTAGGTTAGCTTAATAAATCACTATTTGAAACTAACAAATTCTTAAGCAAATCAGCCTTCTTATAGGTTGCCTATTGAAGGCAATAACTTTTGATATGCTAATGGAGTTGCGGCACAAGTTGAGCTCTATTTCTAACCTGACTATAAATGTGCTCATTGTCCATTGAATTTCTAATTAGATATGGGCAATGAACATTCGTTTTAACCCACTCCAAACAAGCAAATCGATTACATGAAATTAATGCCACTACAATTTGACTGCCACAGCACGAACAACACGCATGCCCAACCGATTGTCCAGGGCAAAGAGAGAGAGAGAGAGAGTGGGAGAGAGAATGAAACCTGGCGCACGGCTTCAATTGAAGTTCAATTGAGGAGACGCGTAGATTGTGTCGCCCTCTGGTCGCGCTTTGATTTTATTGCCAGCACTTAACATAATGAGCGGCACGATAAGATCACGTTTCCTCCTCCAAAAGCAGGCGACGCCGACAGTTGGCAACTAAGCGCATGCGCATATGCTTCCTGTCTGTCTTTACCATTCGCCGGCCGGATATTCCTTTAAGTACGCCTCCGCATTGTCATCGTCATCGTCTGCGTCTGTGTCGACGTTTGCGTCTCTTCGTCTGCAATGAGTGCACAAAAGTTCAAAGTGCATGCATAGAATACATGAATTTTCATTGCGAGCAGCTCCATTGAAATGCCAAGTGCAGTAGCATCTGATTGAACAAAGGACACACCACCTGTTTCCTTGGGCTTTTGTTCAGATTTATTTGAAAAGGAAGTTCATTGAACTTACAGAATTATAATCGTAACGCGAACGCGTGTTTCCATCACAACTCTTAATAATTCAAATAGGCATCGTAGAGTAGCTTGGATTTTTTATAGCGATACTTGTTCTCCATGAAATGAATTATATCCTTGAGCTTCACTTGCTTAATGCATACAGAAAACTGACGCTTTGGCAGTCTTACTCCAACTGTCGAAACCCCTGTAGCAACGCTTGGTAAATTACCGATAAGAGCAGATAGCGTTGGTTTCTTATTTCCCAATGCCAATAGAGCTGTCTTATTGGTCGACTCCATACGCATTTCGCTTTCATAAGTAGTTGAAGATCTGCGATTGCGCTGTAGTTTTATATAACGCCTGAAATTGGAATATGTGAAAAACCAAACGATTATGAGATACTTCAAGGCATTAAACTTACCTTCGATGACCGAATTCGCTTTCATCATCAGAACCTCCATAGTCATCGACCTCGCGTTCATCAAGAAAGCGCATCGTAAAGCGCATACCATGATCCAAATCAAAACGAGCATCGTCAAACAAACGATTGTTGGATCGATGCACGCTTAGCTCAATGACTGTCTTTATAATGTACTTCAAATAAGTCTCCGCAGCAGCCAACATTCCATCGACGAGCACTGAATTCGTGACAGTTGACAAACCTTCCATGGAACAAAATGTGTACAGTGTTCTTTCTATCCATTTGCGCTCGAGAAACGAAGGACGTGTCATATCCATAAATTTGGGGCCTGAAACTGGCTTAAGTTGACCAAACTCTGAAGATGGCTTGAGATCATCGGTGTGGTCAGGCAACACGAGACGATGAATGACAAGCATCTTGCCGGCATAAGGCTGCATGGGCACTACAATCCGACGCATATTTTCTATAGCCGTGAATCTACAATAGAAAAGTCAACTTGAAGTTTCATTTAGAGCAGCTGCCCAAGGTGAGGAAGAGGTGTAATGTTGCAAGCTATGGCACGCGCCTGCTGCACCTTTAACAAAGTTTCAAGTGCATAAGGTAACATATGCCAGCATGATCCTTACCGGTCGAGTGCACGATCAGTGACCGCAACAGCCCACTTCGGACACACAGCGGCACTTGTTCCTCTCCACTGCACAGTGCATACTGTACAGTCAACCTGCCCACACATCTGCAACAGGAGCGAGGATATGTTATGCAAAGTGCACAGGAATGTGACAGGAAAGCAGGCAGGCAGGCAGTCAGGAAGCCAGGAAGGTGGTGGATTGCACTACTGGCACGAGCGACTAATTATTCAACAACGAAAAACATACTTAACATGATGGAATGCTAGAACTAGGACAAACACAAACAGTCTACAAGTTAACCAGTCGCCCAAATCGGTCGGGGTAAGCGGATATTAAACAACGGCGCGCGACAGTCGCCTGTCTCTCGTCGCCTTTTCACCGTCCCGCACATTTCCGCGCACCACTGACCACAGAAGGTCCAGTTTGTCGTGTAGGGTGCTTAGGCGCATATTAAAAACCTTTGGCATTACCTGCGCTCGCTCAATGATGTTTTGACATGTTGTTGTTGGTGTACCCCTAGCTACAAGTTTATTAGAAATTCTGGTCAAGGTGCCTAGTGTGTCTCGACGGCTTTTCTTTGTCGCTAATGTTCCGAGTGTCTGTTTCTCTGCTCTGCTCCCGAACAGGTTCATTACGCGTGCCGTCAGTCTGCTACAAGGCGTTGACCTAATTATGTTTTCTGTTTTCTTTGTTTTTTAATTATTTTTTTACTTTGTAAGCACACTTACCAATAATAGGGGTAGCTGCGGGTTACTTACTTGGCTGTTTTACCTATGCAAGGTGCGTTCTTTTTTTCTCGTTTCATTTTAGTTGCAGTTTATAGAAAAGACAACAAACTAAGCCAAGAGATGGTAGGTAAATTGGAGATGAGCGATAACTTTTTTTTGTTTGTGCTGCAGCTTTTGGCAAAAAATATCAGTATTTGCAATATGCAATAAACGATTTATATTAATTGTAAGCTCTTTTCATTCATCAAAAAAATTAATTAAGATTTTATCTGTAGAGCAACAGAAATAGCGACTTCTGTTTATCAACAATCGATCATCGTTATTACCATCGAAGCTCAACGTTTTGCAACACTGCACACTGCAGAAATGCAGCACATTCAATTTGAATAACGATAATGCAGTAAATAGTCACTGACTGCATCAATCGTAATGCTAACGGGGCCCCCATATTCAAGTCAGCATTTAGAAATGCAGATTGGCAATTCCAATTGCAAAGAGTGCAGCTTGCATAATCCAACCGAGGCAGCAGCAGCAGCAGGAGAAACAACGACGACAACTCTGGCAAAGGAGCAGCAGTCACAGTCACAGCAACAACCGCACATAAACTAAGCTAACAATTCAACTAAAATGCCAACTAGATAATAAAAAATAAAATCGAAGAAGAAGAAGAAGCACAGAGAGCACAGGGAGCAGGAAAAATGGATGGAAACAGATCGACAAACAGTGCAGATAGAAAATGGAAATAAAAAATGCGAACACGAGTGCCACGAGTCACTTGAAGGCACCCAAAACTGACTGCCAGACAGATAGAGTCGAAGAGTTGAAGTTGGAGTCAGTTGGGCCGACCACCCACACGCTATTTGCAGTGCATCCTCGCCGCCTGCGCAGTGTCAAATAGACAACAACAACAATAACAAAAAGCCAAGTGTTGCGTGGAGCGCGGGCGTAACTGGACAGACAGATAGACAGACGTTAGCGGTTAGTCGGTGAGTTGTAGGCATATTCCAGTGAATAAATATTATCATATGGAAATTTACCTTTGCAGAGCAATTACGAACTGCGACTGCCGCATGTCCGCATGTCCCCCCATCCCGTCTGTTGCAAGGTGACCCAGCAAACGTCAAACTTTTTTTTTTCTTGCGCTAGCACAGGAAATCGAAATCCGCAACAACAAGTTGACGTTTGCCACACATTGACGATGATGTAGCACCCAAACTGACTGCGTCGACTCCAACTGCAAGTTGAGACTGAATAGGATAGAGAGAGCGAGAGATGCTGCTGCAGCTTCATTCATAGATGTGCCACAGCATGTGGCAGAGTTGTTGTAGAAAGTTTAAGGCAACATGGAGCATAACGACAGCCGGGCACAGGTCGCACACACACACACACACACACACACACAAGCAATTGGCATCGCCTCCAGTTGTTATGCTTTTGCGTACCTGTTGCCAGTTGGTGGCTTTAGGTGCGATTCGCGGCTGCGTTTTGGGCGCAGCAAACGAAATTGCCAATTATTGCGCTTTTAGTGGCGGTGGCAGCTACTGTTTTACTGTTGCTGTTGCTGCCACACACCTTGCAGCAGTTTGAAACGGAAGCAGCTTGTATAGAAGAAGCCGCTGTTTGTTATACATACATACATAGACATCTAAAGCTATATATACCCTATAATTCAGAATGTGTAATTTATGACAGCAAACGAGAGAAGTTAAGAGGTAATCTATCAAATAAGTTACATTTAAGTATACATTTTTGTTTTAATGTGTAGTGTATCCTAAAAAGAAACTTTTCTTAAAGTAAAAATCTCTTAATTTAAGCAAAGAGTATCTTATATTCCAATAGTATAAAGATCTTCATTTAACTGCTATTGTTGTTGCCACACATCAGCAAGAAACTTTTAATATGGGGGCCTTCTTGCAGCAGCAACCGCGTGTTGCATACTGTGGGTGTGGCTGATTGGGCGAAATGGATGAGTCTGAGCCTGGGCTGGCCGCAATGATCAATCTTTGACGTGAAACGTTTATTGCAGATTCAGGCTGACGTTTTGTTAGCTTAAATGTTGATTATTATTATGATGATGATGTGAATGCAGCTGTGGATGTGGATGTGGATACGAACACTGTGGACTGTGGACGTGTGGACACTGATGATTTTGATTGCAATGCAACATTGGCTACTGGTTTTAGCCGCAGCCAACACTTAAGTGGGCGTTTGGAGCATTTGAAAATTTTAGCTTGTGGATGCTTGTGGCCTGCCCCCAATCGCCTGCTCCGATTTAAATATGAAAGGAAACGATTCATTATTGCCTCAAAATGGAAATGGCTGACAGGCACACTGTAATGTTTCAATTTTTAGAGCACCTGCACAACAGCCTAACAGCAGACACCATTTGACGTGTGTGTCTTGGTCACAAATCCTTGCCTGTGCAGCGGAAGTGCAAATGACACGCCTTGACAAAACATTTAAGACATTATTGTTTGTTATTTTGTCTTCCCACTTCTAATTTATTTTTACAGCATCGCATTTCCGTTTGCTTCTTAGAAGACAAATCGTCATTGTTCGCACAAATTGGTAACAGGAACTTGTTTGTTAACAAAAGGGCAAACAAATTTTGATACAAATGATAGTATAGAAGAAGTAGAAGATTTTAGTCGAATTTATCCGGCTTTTAATGAAGCAATAAGTTGTTTTAACATACTTTATTATAAGTTAATCAATTTTAATTTTACATCCGCGTCGTTATAATATCACAATAATGAACAACCAAAAGCCACTTAACTCAACAACTTACATCACATTAAGAAAACATTAACAGCGAACCTCATCGGGTTACTAACAACTCCTTGGTTCAAGCAGCTCCAATTTCAAGTTTGCCAACGGCATCGATCGATGGACGACTCGCTGCCAATGAAAATTATATGTATTGTGGAGAATTTCTTTATAAACATGACGCGCGTCTCTTGTGATGGCACCATAAACTGGACGATAACCCGCCTGCCTCTCTGACCTCCAAGTGCCTCCTCCAGAGACCCAAAAACCAAAAAAAAAAACCCATCATATGCAAAATGGGCAAAGCGGGACAAACTTAATAGCTGTTAGGCTGCTGCAACCAGATAACCAGACCAGGAGAAAAATCAAAGCCCATGAGTGGACTAAGCTTTAGAGAAAGACTGGAAGATACCCTAGGCAATGACTACAATATGTTGTAAGCAAGGAATAATCATTAAAGATTGCCTTCCATAATTGTTAGCTTTTCCCACTGTTCAATTTTCTTTTGCACATTTTCATGATACCCTTTGTCAGCATTGGGAAATGCTTACAGGGTATAGAACCGAAAAGTGCAACACACGCCGCCGGCGGCGTGCATGGCCTGTGGTTGCACGGCTGTGTTGAAGATGCACGCCCCCCCACATGGACACATGGACAAGGGAGCGTTTGTACTCCATCTTCACAACTTCTTCACAGCCTTCTTGCCTGCCTGTCCAAGAGTTGCAATCTGTTTGGAGTTGGAGTTTGCTTGGAGTCAGCCTGCTCGTGTGTGTCGTCAACCTGTAAAATGTATAACGACAACATTAAGCTCGTGCCACCAGCTGAAGCTTAATGGTTTGGCGGTGGGGGCACTTACCGCTGAGTTCGCAAATGTTGCAACATCATCTCTACACAACGGTACCACTCATGGCATGCCACGCCATGGTGTGGTGTGGTGTGGCGCGGCAGGTTCATGTCAGTTCAGGCACGCCGGCAAAACGGTTGATCTGATTTGCCTTCAACAAACTGCTAAAAACAAAAAAGGGAGGCACACAATATGTTGTTGTGCTTAATATAATAAAAATTTAATATTATAATTTTTGCTGTTAGTTTTTTTTTGCTTTTCCGCTATAAAGCTGGTTTCATGCCACGGTCGTTGACAACCTGTTCTCCAAATTGTCGCCGGCTGCTTCTAAGTAGTTCACTTCAGTTCTCTTTGTTTCCAAATCACAGCCAGGTGGCACAGCTACATAATATAACGACCTGCGTCTTCTTCTACACATCTCGAAAACAGAAAAGGATCTCTGTTTCTCGCATTGCATTCAAGCGAAAATGCAGCCACTCGATGAAGTGGTGCAGCTTTGTTATTGCTACCGCTCCTGCTGCACTTGGGCAGATGCCGCGACGACGCAATTCAAATTACTGCTCAACACTCATAGATACATTTGTATGTGTGTGTGCGTGTGCATTATCCTTGAAACGTTGATTTATAGACGCACGCGTTCTTTCTTTTCAATTATAGATATATATATTTTTATGGGCTACCAGTGCGTCTCCCTGTCATGTTTTTGTTTGTTGTGCACACACACACACACACATACACTCGCACACTTGCACACTTTATTTATTCAAATGCGCTTGAGTTGCATGCAACGAGTGCTGCTGACACTAATGAAAATCCTGCTACCCAAAAGTGCCTTTCAGCCTGTGAAAACATCTGCGCGTGCGCCTAAAATCCATCCGAGAGTTGTTTGTCTCTCCTCAAAGATTTATGAGTTATGTCTGACAATGCCATTGGTCCTGTTTGTTGAGAGATTGCTGCGAATAGAGAAATCAATTTAAAATCGTTGTCGAGTAAATAGTACTTAGAATAATCCTAAGGAATTTTTCTATTGAATGTACTTATCAAGGAATAAAAACTTCTCTTTTATAGTGCTTTAAAAGTAAAGATTAAGTTTTAAATATTTTTACTAGGTTCTTTTTGGTTATTAAACAGTTTTCACAAGCTTGTTATTCTGAACAAAAAGTTCTAAATTCTGTTAACCAATTTTTTGTTTTATGAGTTAAGTTCTAAGAATACATTCATAAGATTTTCATTCATACATCTTCTTCATAAGATTTTCATTAAAAAATTTTCTTTTTTTTTAAAAGGTTCTGCAGAATTTGTCGGTACTTTTTTGCTTTACAAGAAAATCTCTACAATATCTTGACATAAGGTATTAAAATAAAATATATAAAGTAGAAATGGTTTGAACTCTTTCTACTTGCTATATACTCGTTTGTAATAAATACAATCTTTATTATATAGATATGTAGAACAAGACCCAGAATGAGTAATTAAATGAAAACCAAAGTGTATTACTAAAGATAAGAATAAAGTAAAGCATTGAATAATAAAAGTTGATTTCAAGCAGCGACCGCCCACATGGCAAGAAATCAACTCTCCCGGCGAGTTTTTAAGGCCGACTTAACAGACACCTCACCTACATAAGTATAGTATGTACAACGATGTATGTACGCTCATCAAATTGATGGACATGATTAGAGACTTAGCATCAAAATGAAAAGAGAAAAGCGCGACCTTTGGCGCCTTGCAGCGGTGCACACACCCCGACCAACAACATCACAAGAAGACAGATGCAATGCCGTATAATTGATGAGCTTTTAGCATTTTTAACCAAAAACAGAAAGAAAATCAACTCAAGAAAGGCAGAATCGGGATTGACGGGGCGACGGTTGCAACTAACGCACTTCATAAAGCACAGGCAGAGAGAGTAAAGGTGTTAAAGGCAGACGGGTTTTCGGGGCAACAAAATGATTAATCATTTGGCAGGTGCGCCGCGGCCCAAAGAGATGTAACAACAACAAACAGCAAACAGAAACACAGAAAAGAAACGGTACTCGAGACAAAAAGGGTTTGCTCTTTAACAAGAAACTATTTAACTTAATTTCAACGGTTTGCATTTTGGTTAAACTGTCAAGTGGACGACGTCTCTCAGCGGCGGCGGCGGCAGCTCAAACAAAAGGGCTCAAAACTGGCCGAAAAGGATTGCTTTTATTGTTGTTATTATTTGGTCTGCCTGAATGCCACACCCACGCAAAAGCCAGTCAAACAAAAGGTGCGACCTGTTTGTGTGTGTGTTTGAGGCGTGGCAAGGACTCAAGCCTGTCTCTCTTTAGGTTTCCTTTTGGGTCTCATGTGTAGGCTGGCCATCATTATGTAATTTGACGAAAAGGTAAACGAGAAACAGTTCAGTTTAAATTGTTGGAAATCAAAGCGTTCTCTAATGACGGGTTAAGCGTGGCTCAACTTTTGCAGCTTGAGCTCATTTTGGCCCCATCGATATTTTTAATGGGACCTCTTTTTAATTTTTATCAAGATTTATGACAATTAATAATAGGTATAAGGCAGCATCTCTATGAGCGACTTCCGCTCCCAATCAATTAAAAATAATAGTCCAGCGAGATCTCTCTTTTTCTGTTTAACCTGAATTATGACAAAATATAGTTTGTATATAGTAGATTCATAAGCAAGATTTATGTTGACAGTTCGCTTTAAGACCACCTTGTTACCTTGTGGCACATGACGCAATCTAGGCAAGCACCTTGCCAAAATACGACTATACAAATCCTTAAGACTGAGAGCCATATTCAGGCAGCTGGCAGGCATCTTCATCTCTTCAATTCTTTTGTCAGCTGTCTACCCGCTCTTTTGTGTGCTCACTTCTTTTTGTGTTTTTTTGCGAATAATAGGCATAGAAATAGCGATAGGCATCTGTGTGCTAGAAGCACAGGTTCCATGTTCCTGAGTTTAGAGTCCTGTGTGGCATTCGATGGAATAGAAAGACGCTCATCACCTGTCCTTGTGCCAAAGGCAAAACTATGTTCAGATTTTCATTATCTTCTACACACTGCATTCTTTCCCCTCTATTTTTTGCCAAGTTGTCTTTTGTTTGGGGATTTACTGTTTGATCCAGTAGGTAAGTCGACCTGCAGCCAAATATTATATTCAGTTTTTGTATTGGCATGTGCCTTACAATGTATATAAGGGTACACCAAAACTGAAGGGAGCGCAGATTAAGCCAAAGATGCGTTTTTGCACTAGTAAAAGGGAGAATGGAGAGTTGTGAAGTACCTGACATGGTGATATGCTCAAAGCAAAGTATATAACTCCATATATAATCCATAAAATAGTTATCGATTCGTTTGATAGACAATTCCTTAGACAATCTGTAAAAAAGAGTAGTAAAGAATTTTTTATTATACGATGTTTAAATGTTAAAAGATCGCCAAAGAAACGATTAAGCGTGGGATAACCAGCCAAAATATCTAATCAAATATATATTTTATCTTGCTGTGTAAGTTAAATCTTTTCGAAATGCAAATACAAATACAAAACCGCAGACACTTGTTTAACATTTGCCAAGTTGTTGGTAAATATATATAAACTATAAACAAATATTAACCCAAGGGTCGAGGTTTAACAAACGTCGAAAACAAACCACATAAAGATAAATGAAATGTCATTTGGACACGCACGTCACGTTTAGCACCTGAATTTGTTTGTCTTTTGGTCAACGGCTGCTGCCGTCAAAACTCAAGTTCTTAGTTAAATCGTGATTTTTGATGACATGAGCATATTTACCACAAACTGAGTTTATTTGTCTAGATTCTAGATATTCGTTGGTCAAGATGTTACGCAGGTGCTAAGCAGACACATGATAAGTTGTAAAAACGCAGATAAGTTATTACATGGCTTATAAGTTTTGCTTACCTTAGACCACACCTGTTGGCTTCTCACGGTGCGCTACTCCTTTCAGGCACCACATGACAACATCTTTTAAAAGCCATACAACTTAGTTTAGTATTGTTTCTGGCTCATTGCTTATGCCTTTAACAAATGGCATCCTTAGCTCTCGCTGCGTGCGCTATTTCCTTTCGATTTTGCGCATTCTCTAATGAAAACTGCGCATTGTTTGCCTTTGCGGCCTCCTTTTCTTTGTCCCAGTAGCTGTAGGTGGTGTATTAGGGTTGCCTCTGCACGCTTTCGACATCATGTGGCATGCTCCGAACATCTGGCGTTTACAGCTGGCTGACTGATAATGTAGCTAGGATCTCTACAAAAAATCAAGTTATATATTGAGTATTTATCAAAAGTAGTTGGAGACAAATTGGCACATGAAGCTCTTACGTTGTGAAGTATAGGTTTGAGATCAGGCAACATCTTCATTAGAAACGAAGACATATCGGGAACACGCACACAGTTGTATTCAATGTGAATCGATCATTATGCACAAGGTGGGTGTAACCAGGGCATCTTCTTATCCCAGGCCTGCTGTCTCTCTTCCCTATTGTACGCAAATCTGCACCAAATTTATGCAAATTGAAATTCCATAGCCAAACACCTGGTCTCGCAAAATACCCATACGCTTAACAATTGTTTCAATGGTACGAAGGCAGGCCGGGCAAGGAATGATGAATGTGCCGCAGATTCCACTCACACCAGTTCCTTGGGCTGATTACACTGGCTTGCTGTTGCTGTTGCAGTTGCAGACAACTTGGCGCGCCATGCACAAAACTGTAGCAAAAATCTTCAAGAGCAAACGGAGCAGAACGACACACAAGTCAGGTTGGGCAGGCAGTCAGACAGTCAGACTCTACGGGCCGGCAAGGTGTCAATTCTGGGAAATCTGCTCAGCGTGCGCGGTCCAAAGTAAACCCAAAACAATACACAACGCAGCGGGAGTCTCTCTGCAGAAAAGGCAACAAAATTGTTATGGTGACAATGACAATGACAATGCACTGGCTATAGCCAAGGAGCAAATACAAAAAACTATATACATACATACACACACATAACGAAGCGTAGACAACATTATTGTCATCTCCGACTTCAATGGGCAGCGAGCGCAACTAGCATTTTGGCATTGGAAACTAGTGCAGTGGGCTGTGGGAGAATCTTTCAGTCAGCTCCAATTTAGGAACTGCAGTCTTCAGTCTCGTCTTCTTCTTTAACAGTTGCTGCCCACAGGCAATTTGCATCTGCGGGCGTTTTATTCTTTTTCACGACATTATTTATTTTAGCAAAAATTTACATAGCAAACAATGTTGATTGCGCAAAATCATGTAAAGACAACTATTGTTATGGCGGGCTTAAGTGTTGTAAAATGTCAGCATGGCGTGAGCGGGTGTTGATGAATTATCGTGTGGTCAAGTATGAAGATGTATCGATAGTCAAATGAGATCATTTTAATTGTGAGAACTTTGTTGATGTTATTAGTAAGAGGATTTTGTATGATATACAACAACATATATGCGCATACAAGTATATGAAAGCGTGTAAAATTATGGCATTTAAGCAATTTTTTTATGTTGCTACAACAAAACTGCGGCAATAACATGGTCAGCTCTTAAGGTACTAATCCTATTTTGAGACAGTGAAACAAAACTAATAAAACTCTTTTACGACAAGCTTTAAAAAGAAAAAACAAGACGAAGAAGAAGAAAAGAATGCGGCCAGCGACAGGGATAGGGACATAAACCTACTGCTTGCCACGTCTGCAGAGAGAGAGCAACAAATTATTAACGACATTTAAAATACAACGCCTTTTGCGACCGCATCTGAGTTCCGAGAGCGAAAGGGGTCAAACAAAAAAGTTCCAAGACGAAGAAGAAGACTTCCTTGCCTCAAACTGAAATTGAAGACGCGACGCGACGCCTTTTAATGAGATTTGTTGTCTGCTCCGAAATACATGAAGAACTCGTGTTTCTTTTGCATTTAAGCATTTTAAGGACACGCAGGCAGCCAGAGAGGAAAAAAAAACGCAACAATCACTTGTTGACCCAGACGGATGAGGCGCTCTGTCTGTGGCAGCGTGTGGCATTAACAAGTGTGTGTATCGTGCTTGCAACAGACTCTCAACAGAGCTTGATATATTTTATGCTCTGACTGGGGCTGTTAAAAATTGAAAATTACTTTTGTTTTTGGGAGAGATCTGGGCCCTACCGCATTTGAAAGCTGTGGCAATAATTGCACAGTGAAAATTACAATCCAACATTTTTATTGACTACCAAAAAACGAAATGAAGAAGATGCTGACACGGATCTGCGTGCAATCCGCACTCGATGAAAGTGCGTGTGGGTTATGGAGTGGAACTGTAAATGGGTCTGGGTTCGGCTCTGGGTTATGGGTACTGGAGCATGTGCACCCGCGGCGTTCGGTTTCTGTAAATGCGAATGAAAGTTTTTTAAGCTGAGGGTTTTTTTTATTGTTGCATCCAGGATATTGCCACAAACATGACAGCATTAAAGTAAATACATTTCTCAACATTAAATGCCACCCGAAAGTAAAAATGAAGAACTAAAGTAGTTCAAAACGATCACGTAACTTACAATTTAATTAGGACTGTTGAGCAATGTCAACAGCTTAGCTAAACTTGTTTCCTTGATGATTTAAGGCTGACGCAGAAAGCAAACTAATTAACTTGCACAGCGGCTATACAGTCCACACCTGTGGGTGGTCCGCGTTCAGAAACGTCGAGAAGGAACTCAGCAGAACGTACAGAAAAAAAATTAGTTAACAAGATCATTAAATCTTTCTTAACAGTCTATCGAGCAGCGACGGCGACAGACAGACGGAAAGAGATAGAAGTAGGTACAGCGAGACTGGAACGGTGCTTCAGGTTCGAGTCCAGGCAACGACATTAGATAAGATAAGAATGAGCGCACCCAAAAGCAAAGGCAGAGCATACCTGAGGGGCCTCTAAGGCTCTAAGCATGTAAATTGCATATCAGTGTTGCGAATTTAGCCTTTTTTATAGCTGTTCAGCTTAAGATGAGTAAAAATCTTTATATACAGTGAAAGCTATTAAGAAGCACATATTACTTTTATGTATATTCATTAGGAGAAATATATTTTTAGTATATATCTATGTTCAATCAGGAGAAAAACACGAACAACTTAACAAGTAACCGATGCTGTTATTTATTTATTTAGCTTTATTTTTTTAAAGACTTTATTTTTACCTCAAAAAACGTGCTACTCAAGATAAAATTAATATTGTGGCCTAGCTTTGAAAGTATCTTAGCTATTTTTAGCTTGTTTAGTGCCAACTCTGTCGCACAGTACGTGGTCAGTTTGCCGAGCCCTGGTCGACGTTGCACATGTTTATCTATTAATTTATGCTGGTGGTTTTTTGGGATTTGGGCCAGCGAGATTTCGATTGTGCGCCAGCGAGCGCCTGCTTTTGCCCTAGACTTGAAATTGGCTCTTGGGCAGCAGCAGCAGCTTCTGCCCGGTTTCTGGGAATCTGAAATCTGCACAGCAGTGAGCAACAGGAACAATGATTTTGATAAGCGAACTAATTAAGTTAAATGGATGCTTGTGTGGGCTAGTGGCAGGATTCCAAGAAGCTCTCGCAATTGGCACTAGTTTCGTTTGAGTTTGAGGTTATGCTGCTGCTGCTGCTGCTGCCCTGATTTATGACACAACAATCGCTAGCCAACACCTTTTTTTTATCTGACAAACAACACTGAAAGTGTTTGCTGTTTATTTGTTTGTTTGTTTCTTTGACAGCTGCTGTGGTGGCTGCTGCCCCTAAAGCGGTTGCCACTTGAGATTCCAACATGTTTTTTAATTGCTCGACATACGCATGCGTGTGGCCAGAGCCAGGATTTGGCATGTGTGTGTGTGTGTCTAAATTTAGAATTATGTTTTATCCCTTTACAAAGTCAATCAACAGACGGCACTTTGGTTAAGCATGCGCCGTTTTGAGTTAACCCATACTCGAAGAGCGGCAAAAGTGTTTCAAGAGAGTCAGAAGTAGAAACAAAGTGGAAATGGAACGTGCTTCTGCAGCGCTCTTGTATGCTTGTTTTTAAGAGAACCCAAATTTTAACTCTTTGATTGCTCTTTCGTTTTGAATTATTTATTTACAAAGACTACTTCTTAACATCTTATTTCAATTTGATGTTTTGTGTTCAAATGTTTATTCAAAAACTTTCTAGTTTATTCACATTTATTTTCCATACACTTCCAATGTCCCTTTGACAAATAGTTTATAATGAAGTTTCGCCCACTACCTGAGCCCACAACAGTTGTCAAGTCAATATGTACACGTGTTAATTTCAGGTTACAATTACCTGTTATTTAATTATTAGCCCCTATTTACGCATCAGGTCAACCCATAAACCCAATGCACTTGGTAATGAACGGAGCTCTGCCGAAGAAATCCACCACTACAGTTATTTTTTGCAGGTAGTGTTAAAAAAGGAAAGCCTCTGTTGTTTTTCGCTGTAATTCGATAATTGATGACAAGCTACGTTTAGTGCTGTAAAATGTCAATTAGTAATTAATCGGCGCTAATGCAACTCTGCATTCTTGTATTTCATCATTCTTGTTATAATCACAAACGCAGTTTTGCTTATGCGTATTAAATATTGTAATTAAACCTTGCCATTTTAAAAATACATTTACTGCGCAAGAGTCTTTTCAACCCCCAATGTATGTGTGTGTGTTTGTTGCTGCTTTCTTATTGTTTTCAATTAAACTTAATGCGTTCGCTCTCTGGCTCTTCCAGCAAGACCTCGTGAGACTCTGTTCGGTTGGCGTCTGTGTGCAAAGCCGAGCGGTTGACTTAATGATGATAAAGAGCTGTTGTTGATCTGAGTGCGCCTGTGGAACCGCGCTCTCTTACCTGCGCCAATGCTCAGCTGCAGCTTTGGGGCCTGCAGACACAGACACTGCAGTAAACATAACGGCATTTAGCTGCACACTGTTGTTGTTGCGGCGGCGGCGTTAGCGATTGGTGCAAGTGTACGCGCTCCGCAGTACATAAAACATATATAAAACGTACGAGAACCGGTTTTGGCGCGGACCGTTGCGATTGGCCGTGGCGCATGCTATCAACTACCAAAATACACACGCAACAACGCACACACACACACACACACACACTGACAGTCAGATAAATGCATGCACGAACACGCACACAAGGGAGCAGGTATGATTGTTACTCTCTGCGGCTCTCGCTGCCTGCGCTCTCTCCGGCTCTCCGTCTGCGCGCTGCGCTGAACCCTGTTGCCGCTTATAAAAAGCCGCTGACAGCGCCGACTTGTTTCAGTTCTTCTCTTTCGTTCATTGCAACAGCATCACACTTAGAAAAGTCAATCATTGACGGCATAAAAAAAAAACACACACAAACCAATTTGAGTTCGTTAAGTTTTGTGCGCTGCGCGATGTTTATGTGAAGACAGCAATCGAGAATAAACGTGTGACAATAATATACACAACATATATACACCTAATAAGAGTTAAACAAAGAAAAAAAAAACAGTTACAAAATGCATACCGTTGAGCATATGCTAGTGGAAAAAAACTACAGCAAGTGTCCTTTAAAGAAACGGCCCATCAACTATCAGTTCGAAGCGGAACCCGAAGACTTGTGCCTCAAAAAGACAAACAGCAATGAGACGACGACAACAACAGCAACACCCACAACAGCAACACCTACAATAGTTGAGACAACAGTTCCCGCCAGCAACAACAACAACAACAGCAACTCCGAGGAGGAGCTGATCAATGTGAGCGATTGTTGCGAGGATGAAGGTGTCGATGTGGATCACACCGATGATGAAACCGAACACATGGATGTCAACGACGATGAGGATGATGTCGATTGTGTGAATGTTGAATCCGATCCCAAACAAACACAAGCTGCTGCTTTGGCTGCTGCGGCCGCTGTTGCTGCAGCTGCCTCAGCGGCTGCAGTTGCCGCTTCGGTTGTGGTGCACCCACAACCCACCTATCCAAAATATGGCCTACAGCCATGGAACTTTCATATGTCACCGTATACCGCCGAATTCTATCGCACGATCAATCAGCCACATTTGGCTGCAGCAGCCGCTGTGGCGCCACTGCGTGCCGAGCTGCTTTCGCCCAGTTCACCATCGGATTCGTTGGGCTCCTTGTCGCCGCCGCCACATCATTATCTGCATGGACGTGCCAGCTCCGTTTCGCCACCGATGCGCTCCGAGATCATCCATCGACCACAACTGGGAGTTCGTCATCTCCACCAACAGCAACAACAACAACAGCAGCAACAACAACAACAACAAAGTTTCCTGCCTTATCCTACATATCCGGCTGCTTACTATGCACATCATCATCATCATCATCATCACCAGCCGTTGCATGCCCCAATATCGCCTGCCTACTCCGAGAGCTCCTATTACTCCATGCGCAGCTTGACACCCGAATCCAGCTGCTGTTCCGTGCCCGAAGATCTCTCGCTCAAGCACAAACAAGCGGCAGCAACATTGCAACAACAACAGCAACAGTTGCCATCACCACAGGACAGCAATGGCTCCATCGTTTCATCATCATCATCCGCAGCAGCAGCCACAGTATCCTCCTCATCGCCCAGCAAGAAGGATAAATCGGCGCCACCTCGCTACCAATGTCCCGATTGTCAGAAATCCTATTCCACCTTCTCGGGCCTCACCAAGCACCAGCAGTTCCATTGCCCCGCGGCGGAGGGTAACCAGGTGAAGAAGTCCTTCAGCTGCAAGGACTGCGACAAGACCTATGTCTCGCTGGGTGCCCTCAAGATGCACATACGCACCCACACCCTGCCCTGCAAGTGCAACATGTGTGGCAAGGCCTTCTCTCGCCCCTGGCTCCTCCAGGGACACATACGCACCCATACGGGAGAGAAGCCCTTCAGCTGCCAGCATTGTCATCGTGCCTTTGCGGATCGTTCCAATCTGCGAGCACATCTCCAGACGCACTCGGACATCAAGAAGTATTCGTGTACCAATTGCTCCAAGACATTTTCGCGCATGTCGCTCCTAACGAAACACAACGAAGGCGGTTGTCCTGGCGGCACTGGTTCCAGCTCTAGTTCCAGTTCAAGTTCCAGTTCCAGTTCAAGCGCTGTTGGCTCCCACTCTGAGCTATCCTATGGAGGCTATGCTGAGCCCTAGGCTCCACATTTCGTAGCGTTGTACACAAGCCATGTTCCACCAAAAATTAGTTCCTAGCTCGAATCGAGAGTAAGCGGCAGCTCCAACAACACAATCCAAGACACACACACACACACACACATACTTAAACACCCAGTGAAAAAATTGAAATTTTTGTAAATCTTTTTTAATTTTATTATTATTTTTTTGTTTTCTAGTCAACACATTTTCTTTACAAGAGAAAAGTAAAAATTATGAAAAACGCTAAAAAATATTTCAGTTACTTTTTACTTACGAAAATTTAATTTTGATTTCAACTAAAATGCATTTTAAGTGTGTCTCAATCCTAAGCCGAACTATTGTAAAGTATTTGCAAGTGTCCTGTACATATATACATGCATACAAACATACATATATCTATATTGTATTACGCTCCGGCGTCTAACTGTAAAGACTCTAAAGAGCAATTGAGAAGCCGCAACCTGTATAACTGTAAAACTGTTTAACTGTAAAGAATAAGAATACACATATGTACACATATACTGTAACTCCTTTTATCATAGTATTTTAGCTTAGCTCTAGCTTGTACTTTATACACTTACAAATATTTTATAGAGTATATATATATATATATCTACTATTTTTGATATCCATGAAGAAACTTTTTGCGCATACATTGAAAATGTTCTATACAAAACACTACACTTAAACTCAAATAAGAAAAATGAAATATTTTGATATGAAAAATGTTTTATAATTTTAAGTAATTTATTACACGGTATGAAAGAAACCGCAAAAAATACAAATCAAATGCAAAAAAAAGAAACAAAATACATTTATTTACAAAAAAAAACATTTATTTAAATCTTATTTTTGGGAGTTTTGCTAAATCTTCTTTGCCTTCATAAATATTAGACAATAAATCCCACTCACACCAACTAGTTTCTTATTGGCATCAAATCCAATTAGACTCAACATTTCTATGAAATAATCGTGAATTACTTCCTTCATGGACTGCTGTCAATCGCTTTTCAATCAATATTTTATATCGCCTTCTTTTTTTTAGGTCATGCTCCTCTTTTGTAAGTTTCAGTTGGACTTTATATATATATATTCAATAGCAACGATCGATCGATCGATCGCTTCGGATCCCACAAAGTCAATCAGCCAATCCGCGACATTTTATTGCCAGAAACCGAAGACTCGAAACATAAAACTGTTTTTTTTTTCTTTTTGTGTATTTTTATATGCTACGCTGCTCATAAATTATATTTAAATTTCAGTGCACGTACTCAAGCGAACAATGTGAAGTGGCGAAACGGGTGTGGAAAGAGGGGTACAGTGTGCAGGTATATATATATATATGTATATTCACAAAATGGCAGTCACTAAATCAAATCGAACAACAACAACAGCAACGTTAACACACATGGTTCAATAGTTTCGCCCGGCTGCTTGAGAGCCACATCAACGTCTTATTAAACATAAACCTATTTTAATGAAAAAGATCAACAACAAAAAAATACGCAGTTATATTTTTTTTTTTTTCATAGATCCAAATGTTGATCCCGATCCAGTGATGCGGAAAGAGAAATCAAATGGCGACGATCCACAATTTCAAATGGTTTTGGAAATAGTTAAGTTGGCACAAGACGAAACTTTTATTACTCTAACATGATGTATGGGTGTGAAAATGAACAAATATTAATCTAAAATATAAAAGAAGTCGACTTTAATGGATTTTGATCTACAAATAATGTAAAAAAATTGATTTTCTTGATAAACAATTTTCAAATAAGTTTATTTGATGAGGGAAAATGAGTTTAATTTACTGAAGATGAAAAATAAAAGTTTATTATATTTTTTTTTATATTTTCATATATATTTTGAAATAATATCAAAACTGATTTAATGCTAAAGATGAAAAAATATGAATCTAAAATATAAAAGTCGACTTAAATGGATTTTGAGAATTAAACAATATTGAAAAAACATGATGTGAAAATGGAAAAAAATAATCTTTAATGTGAAAGAAGTCGACCTTAATGGATTTTGAGATTAAAGAATAATTAAAAAATTGATTTTTCTTATGAAAAAGTTTCAAATAAGTTTATTTGATGAGAGAAAAATTAGTTTAAGTTACTTAAGATGAAAAATAAACCTTTTTTATATATTTTTAATATTTTCATGTATATTTTGATAATATCAAAAATGATTTAATGGTAAAGTTGAGCTTTATTAAATTCTTAACACAAGTTTAAAACTTAATAACCATTAAGATTAAAATCGAATCGCATGTAAAACCTTAAATACCCCTTCGGTGTAGTGTATAAAATATGGGTGCGTTTTTAACTGCTAAGCAAAACTCATTATCGAGATCAATTGATCGCCCAGGCGTAGACCCAGGTTAGGCGCAACAACCAACCACGTGTGAGCGTGTGTGTGTTTGTGTTGTTTGTTTGGGGATCTGCGCCTTCAAGTGGCTCCCTCGAAACTTTCCAACCCTTCTTCCTTCCTTCTGCCCGATCGCTTGTGCAAACTGCCACGACTACGACAATTGTTGCCAAATTAGATCATCAGGCAGCAACCAGTCTGGATACAAGTCAAGTCTCTTTCTCTCTCCCTCTCTCTCCCTCTCTCTCTCCCTCTCTCTCTCTGAGTGTGCTCACGTGTGCAGGCAGATAGATATATCGCCGAGTGAAGCGATCGTTTGTGGCAAGCTCGAAGTAAATATATGAAATTAATATGCACGCATTTCGTGGCTCCACAAAAACGTTCCTACCCTCCCCCCCCCTCCCCCTTTTACACCTAAGCCACCTTAACTAAACTCTCCTTGTGCGCGCTCAAGTTACCGGAGTGGGAGCCAAAAGGGGGGGAGGGGGAACATCGTTGGTTTGATCGTGCTGCTTTCTTGCACAAACAATTTGCAAACGATTTCTAATAAGCGTCTTAAATTGTAACAAAACGCGCAAGACGCGCATTTAGGGCCTTTTGTGCCAGCCAACCAGTTAACAAAAGCGAGCCACAGCCAAAGCTAAAGCCACAGCAGCAGCAACGACTAGAAAACAGTAACAAAATAGATTCGCAAAACATGGCCAACAAAACAGAGGGTATCAAAAGGTGGCAGCAACTTCTGCTGCTCCCTCCCTCCATTCCTGCTACCTTCTTATACCCTGAACCCAATGAAAAAGGGTAGAAAGGGTATAATGGTTTTATGCAAAAGTATGTAACAGGCACAAGGAAGCATCTCCGACACCAATAAGTTTATATATTCTTGATCAGCATCAACAGCCGAGTCCGTCTGTCTGTCCGTCCGTTCGTCTGTCCCTCCGTCTGTCTGTCTGTCCGTCCGTTCGTCTGTCTGTCCGTATGTATGAACGCTTCGATCTCAGAGGCTCTAAGAGCTAGAGACAAAGAGATGTACATAAAACAATAGTAGCCACTAGTTTTAACATGCAGTTCCTTAGAATTCCCAACTGGTTCTAGCCTTTTCAGAGTGGTATGGTAAGTGGTAAGGCCATCTAAATTTTTTTAACGGCTGCATAATTTATTTTTTTTTTTAAATATGTTTTAACAGCTGCATAATTTTATTTTTATTTTATTTTTTTAAAATATGTTTTAACAACTTAATACTTTAACTAACTGTGAACGAGTCATGTTAATAGGTAAGCGATTATATATATATATATATATATATATATATGCGTACACACACAGACACACACACACAGTCACACACACACAAACATACAAACATACATACATACATACACATACATACATACATACACACACATTCATACACACACATACATATACATACATACATATACATATACATATACATATACATACATACATACATACATACATACATACATAAATACATACATACATACATACATACATACATACACACACACATATATATATTTTCTCACTGTACGAGTTCAGGGTATCGTCTAGTCGGGTTTTCTCGACTAGACCCTTCTTATTTGTTTGTTTTTGCAACAAACATCTTTCAGTGAAGCTGAAACTTTGTTTTTTTTAGGGTTTTCGCGTTTTTGTCTGTGCCAAAATTCGCGCTTTCGAAGATTAACATGAATTTAACTATAGATTTCTTAAATTTCATTATTATTGAATATATTTTGATAAAGTTGTATTCCCTTTATATATATTTGGAATTTCTCATGCTATCAAACATAATAAAAATATATACACAAATTTCTTCACATTATTAATTTGACCGATAATTCAGTTTTAAAGGTACAGCACCCTCACCCTTCCCCTCACCCACCCTCAATTGAGCAACGAGTGGCATTAGGATTGTGGGGGAGAAAGAGCTCCACTTACAAAGTTAAGCTCCAAATTCAGCTGCTAACTACGAAGCGATCGCGCAAAAAAGCACACTTCGTCGTGACAAACAAAATGCTCACGTTTATCGCTCACAAAAGATCTCAATTTTTACGCTAAACTTCATTCGGGTTGTGGTATGGTTTTTTGCTTTTTTTTCTTTTCTTATATATATTTGAATTTATTTTTTTCTATTTTTTTGTCGCTCTTTGGCAAGTTTCCTTGCTTAATGTGACTCCCTCATTTGGGCTGGATCTGCTCTGGATCGATTTTATTTTTTATTTTCAATGCCCTGTTCTAAATATTAATAGATAAAAGGGCTGGCATGAAAAGAAAATAAATTTCAACATCATTTTTTCACTTTATTTAACAAATTTTTATTTCTTAAGTTTATTGCATTTTTAGAAACTTGTTCAAGAAGTCTCCAACAATCAGTTCAAAAAGATTTTTAATACCCTTTCGCTGTTAAATTTCTTAAAATTGAAACTAGGCTACATAATATCGTAAATTTCCCCAAACTCTTCAATATTCAACAAAAATTATAAGCTTCAATAATTTGTTCAGAGTGTACAGGGTATCTGCCAGTCTGCTATGCATTTTCCGTGCTTTCATACTTGTTTTTCTTATATATTTATATATTATTAGGGGTAAGCAAGGGGGTGGGGGAGTGTTTGTATGGACAGCCTTTTGTTTGGAAAGTTTTCATTTTGGCTCGTTAAAAAAAATTTGAAATTCAAAAAATAAAAAAAAAGTTTTGCACCCAAAACCAAATGACAAACTAGACAAAGTATATAAAGACCGAGGGGAAGGGTAAAGGAAAGGGGGTGGGGGGAGGGGGGGTAACATCATCGAGTAGTCAATTGTTGTTGTTTATCTTTGAATATTCATAAAGCTCGATCTGTTTACCATTTTGCGTTGTCGTTTGACTTTTTGCTGCTTTATTAGAGCCGAAAAAAAATCATTGGTTGACGTCAATGAAGGAGAGGAAAAGGGGAGACGGCTGGGGGGTAGCTGGTAGGCCAGAGTTGGAGTTGGAGTTTAGCCAGCTGCAGTTGCAAAACATCAGGAAAGTGATATTTATATTTGTATTGTATTACCAAATTGCACCAGTTTGCTTAACCGGAAAAAAAACAGCATTTTGGGGAGCCTTTTGGTTGTAGCTGCAACTAGCCATTTTTTTAATGGCTGGTTTATTCTAACTACAGCTAGTACTTATCTTATCTAAACATGTTAATCAGCCGCAAGAGAGTCCCGCAAGGAGTTGGCCAATCCCCGAAAAAGAATTCTCTAACCCTTGGCCAAGTGCATTTCACACAAAACGTGCAAATAATAACACCATCTCCATCTATACCTAATGATCTACGCCATGTTGTTGTTGTCCCATTCACGCACACACACACACACACATACACACAAAGTCTGCGCACACTTCGTTGTGTGCACTTGGAAGACAATAAAACGCGTTAACTGCTGTTTGCCTGCACAATTGTTGGCTGGGAGCTAAAAGTTTTGTTTGTTTTGTCTGTCTGTTGTTTCCCCACCGCTCTCTCTCTCTCTCTTTCTCCCCCCTCTTGCGCTTAGCCAATGCCAATATTGCACGCTACGCAGCCACAGCGGCTAACTAATTGGCGAAACAGCACCAACAACAACTACAACTGCAACAACAACAACAATGGTTTAGTCGCATTGGGTGAAAAGCCGCCAACTAGCCATAGCCGAAGCAGGTTGCCTTAGTATTTGTGTCTCTCTGTGTGTTTATGTTAGTTTTTGTGTTAGTGTGTGTGTGTGAAGATGATATCGTGTTGTCGTTCAGCTCACGCACTACCCATTACACTTACACTCTCGCATCTCTCATCGCTCTCAGCGCTTCGTAAATTTTTTTCGTTGTATTTCGTTCGTCGTTCGCCAACCAAAGCGACAACAACAAAACACTTGCGCTGCTTTTACTCTCACTGTGAGCTTTACAACTTGTAATATTAAACAATGTTTAGTTAATGAGGAAATGATTATTTAATATGTTTATTTGTTGGGTTGTTATAAAAGCTCATCTGTTATTGTTTGAATATGTTAAATTTTAAAATATATATGGGAATAATATTCTGACTGACAATATTTTCAGTTGAGTTCAGCGCAAGGGCATTTCATATTCGACTTTGCCAACGTTTTAAGTTGTTGTTGCTGCTCACTTACACAAATTAGCAAAAATTGTCAAACAAATGCAGGAAATAAATAATGGAAAAAATGTCTTTTTGTATATTTCGTGCGTTGCACATTTAACCTTATCTATGAACAATAAGATTTGCTTATGACTATAATTTCATATTTTCAAAGCATTTTAAACAGGACGAGTGGGTAGTTAGTAGCTTAGTTTTGCCGTTGTTGTTGTTATTACACTCGACTACTTGCTATACGGCTTTATTTATGTTGGCAGCGTAGTAGAAAAGATTTAAAGCTAAATTTAGTTAGAAAAACTTTACGAAAGAGTTAAAAATTATGATTGTTGCTTTGTTCAGGTTTGAAAAGGGTTAAATTTCTTATAATTGGTTATTTTCTTTACAATTAAATTCAATTAATTAGTTAAGAAACTTAGTTTTCACATAAACTGCATAATTGAAAGCCCCTATATAATATTGTTGGTTTTAATAGAGTCCTAAAATTAACATATCTTTTAAAATCTATCCCCATTCAGGTTTTTCTCCACCTGGAAGCCTGCTTGCCTTCGCTCTCACGCTGAAACCTTGACCCCAAACTCAACGAGAAAATCAAATCTCATGACAAAAACCGCCCGCTTCTTATGCTCTCGGATCTATAAAGATGGGTGCACCGAACTCATAATACTAAAAAATATATATAAAAAAACAAAACCGACACATTCGAAATGGCATTCATATATGGGAAAAGATGCCGCTGACAAGATCGCTGCTTTATTTCCTACGGCTCGAATTACCAAAAAACTAAAATGAATAAAAAGACAGAAAACAAAACTAAAGCAGGAAAGGAACCTGTTCATCGGCATCGTGCTCTCTCCTTCTCGCCTTCAGTCCTGTTCGTGAGCGTGCATACATAAAACAAGCTGAAAATTGGAATTTTTTTACCTGGCAATGCTGTTGACACGAGCAAATCAACGAACGTTCGACAAGTTCGGCTTTAGAACGACGGGGTCATGGGAAAATTTGTATTTGCATCGGAAGTGAAACCGTTTCGGGTGTGTGTGCGTGGGAGGGGTACAGGATATGCAGGGAGCTGTTCGTTGTCGTTGTTTGTCTCATATTTATGTTAATTTCCATTTCCATATTGGACAAATATAACAGGAATTTTGATTAATGTTGCGCAGCTGCTAAGAACTAATGGTCAGAAGAAGAAAGAAGATCGCTACCCCCGCACCTCTCTACCCTCCCTCCTCACTCACTCTAGTCTCTATTGAAATCCAGCTGGAAGCCACTTAAAATATTTGCTAGTCGAAAACAAAAAAAAATAACAATCGCTTGGACACACGGCACATGTCCAAATTGATGCCCTGGGGCATTGCCATCACCAAAAATGGACTCATTTGGCGCAACGGTAAATTCAAATTGTTATGATCCGTAAATGTCAAAAAAAATATATGTGTGTGTGTTTGTGTTTGTCTTTGCAATTCAAATGACACGCCCCCCCCCCCCCCCCCTTCCAACTTACCACCACTCACCTCACCTCATCTCTGTACAGTTGATATGATTCATGATGGGGCACACTTGTTGTTGTGGCTACCACTTCGACGACGACTCTCGTGGCAAGTATTCAAGGTCCATTATCCAAGTGCGGACCATAAATCAGATCTTCAGTCAGTCTGTGTGTCTTTGGCGTTTCTCTTCTTCTTCTTGTGCTTAACTTTCTTCGGTCAAATGGAATGCTCCTTAAGCTTAATTGTCTCTTTTTTGTTGTTGTTTCTTTTCATTTTTTGCTTCAATTTTATACTCATTTAGCTAAGCTGTGGGGCGGAGTTGCGGTCATTTGCCCAAAGATATTCAAATGCTGTACAAATATGTTGAATACTTGTGATTGTTGGGCACAGTGGGACGAAAGTGATTTGCACTTATCAAGTTTAAGATCTTAATGACGAGAATAAGAGGCTAAATATCGGTTGCATATTTCCATATAAAAGTTGAAGATACTCAAAGAAATGAAAGATATTATGTTTTGTTGTTACTTCAACCACTGTGCGCAAATAGCTTCAATATTTACACAGACTTTGGCTTCAATTTCAATCCAGAACAATAATAGTAAGAGCCACCGGAATGAAAGAAAAACAACAACAACAACAAAAACCGGGGGCAAAGATTTGAACATAATTTTTGGAAATATTTTTTTTTTTTACTTCTCTGTTGGTGATTTTGGGCAATGCGAGAGATTGAAATTGGTTTCTCGATTGTTTATGCATTTTGTAGCTCACATAACTTGACCAAGGGGCCAAAAGAAGTAGGGGGGGGGGGGGTAAGGGCAGTAGTGAGATTTCTAAATGCCACAAGAGTTGAACGACAAATAGGCGGCCCGCCATCAAATGGAAGGTGAATAGAATTTCTGGTCCAAAGCGGCACTCCATCATCATAAACAATATATATGGGAAGAGAGAGAGAGAGACCCATAACAAATGCTATGCGCGCGCGCCACCAAGTGGAAGTGGAAGGCACTCGTTGGATTCAGTTGGATTTGGATACGAAAGCCCGATTTCATTTACTGTGTGCACCCGTTGGCCATTTGACATGAATGTGAATCAGTGTCAGGGCAGTCGAAACGAAACAAAACATAAATGATTTGATTGTCTTTGGAGATGCAGCAGCAACAGCAGCTGTGGCACGCATCAGGCACCCCCGCGTGGCAAGCAGCAGCTGCCACTTTCCAAAGCCAAAGCTTGGCTGCTGCATCTCTGCAGCTCATCTCGTGGCCCCGTTGTCATAATCAAAAGCGTTATCTGGTAGCTAACAGCCGCATAATTTCAAGTGGCTCGCCACTTACCTGCCCCTTCGATGGGCTAGCTGCCTTGTTCCAAGTGGATTTGCGGTTGCCTGTGGAAATCAACACGTTGCGCAGCTTCAACTTCATGTCTGTGTGTGTGTGTGTTTGCTTTTGCTGCTGGCATGATGGTAATTACGAGCATATGTGTATGTGTGTGTGTGTGAAGCAGCTTTTGAAAAAGTGCTCGCATATAATAATGACAATAAAGAAATTATAACAATAATAAACTAATGGTGGAAAAAATGCTATGTAGTACGTTCAAGTGAGACTTTCGCCTTTTGTGGCATATTCGATTACCTGCAGCAACAGCAACAACAACAGCAACAGCAGACCCTGTGGCTTACTAGTGAAAGAAGAGGGGGAGGGGAGCTTAGCTTCGTTACCTTTTAGCATTTCTGATGACGATTTCATATCGAATTACCTGCAGCTATCAACAGTAGCAAACAGTGGATTTATACACAATTTCTCTGGTAGAAGAGAGTTCAATTCGCATGTATAGAAAGAAAACTAGGTAGAAAAGTTGTGAATAATATTAACAGCACTTTTGTGATATACTATATCAACTTCAACTAATATATGTGGTATAGGGATGGGATAAAAGTAAACAGAGATGGGCTGGAGTATCGAGTGAAATAGTTTTAAGTAATTTGTCAGCTGATGCTTTTTGGGCAAAACAATGAGTAAGCAAGGTCACACTTAGTAATGGCAGTCGCTGGATCGAGAAAAAGAGAGAAGATGTCTGATCGTAGTGCGAAACTTTAAAATTTTGTGTTTATCAATGAAATTTATAATTTGCATTGAGAAATAAATAAATATACTAATTTATGAAATTTATATACATGTTACAAGAGTTTTCTTCACTCTTTCATATTCAAACAATATCTACCAATCAGATATGAACTGTATCCAATAAGTTGTACTTTGCCAGTCAGATGAATACGTTTTCAAGTTGATTCCAATCCCAAAAGATAATCGAATCCTAACTCTAATAATTTTCTCATTATTCAAGGGCTTCGTTTTGCTAGTTTTTTTTTAACTTTATAAAAGTAAAAATAATTTAATTAATAACACTTTTATTTAACAAGTTTCAGTTTAAAGCATTTTAAATAATATATAAGAAATATTTTAAACCTTAATCTAATAATTTTTCCATTATTCAGTAGATTAATTTTGCTTAGTTTTCGTTAAAATTGATGCATGTTTTGATATTGCACTTTGAAAATATTTAAAATAATTTTCTTGTTATATTTCGTGACTGATTTATCAAAAATTTGATCTTACAAAGAGAAGATATTAAAAATTGTCCCGTAAGATGTTTATTATCATAAATTGATATTCTTAAAAATTAATCCAATTACTTATTTAAACAGATCAACGCATTATACATACATACACCCACTTGTCAAATCATTTCGAGTAGAGGGTATATTTGAATTGTTGCACGTGAGGCGCGTGCAAAGGCGCAGCCTTTGTTGTTGCTATTTTTGTATTATTGTTGCAAATTTCACTTGGTGCGCATTTAAGGAAATGTCGAGAAATGTCCATTTTGGTTACGGTTGCGATATTTCCTTAAAAGATTTTTTTTTTGTTTTGTTTTCTTCTCTATTTTCAACGCCGGCAAATGGAATTGTGGGTGAAAAGTTCAAATGTCAGCTAAACTTTCAAACAAAAGGTAAAAGTTACAACAACAACAACAAAAAACACATCAAAAAAGAGGAAGAAGTGAAAAATAGGTAAATACAAATAAGAGCCGCGAAAAGAATTGCCAATGATTTTTTATGCAAATCATAAATCAGGCATTGAGACATAGAAATGGAAATGGAAATGTAGACGCAAAGTGATTGGAATGACGGAGCGTTTGACGGATTGACGAACGAATAAGCTATAGTGTGAATCATAAAATTTTGCACACTTTCCAGTTACATATCCCGTTATAATTAACACAAAGAGGCAAGCAAACTGCCTTTGAACGTATGTGTGAATCGGATCGGATCGTTAATTAATTTGAACATGGTTTAATTTCATTCACGCACAAAAGAAATCTTCGGGTGGCATTTAAGCCCATTCCATTGTTGATGATGATGTTTTTAGCAGTACCATCTTCGTTATGTTTGTTTCTTGGTTTTTTGTTTTTGTGCCAACTCTCTACACTTGAGAGTTGAGACCTGTTTTGCGGTTGACCTGGCATCACGCATCCCCAACAGGCATCCAACCGGCAAGTGGGTTTCAATAGAAATTAGCAAATGTGTCGCATCATTAGCCACAAACCTCTCCTCTCTCGCTCTCTCTCTCTCTCGTCTGTGGAAGACTGTCAAATGCTGTGTGGCATCTTCAACTTCCCCCTTTGGAACGTTGTTATTTTTGTTGTCTGTCTGATGATTTTTTTTTGTGGTTTGTGGCGCCGGATTAGCTTGAGGATGCGGGCACCAATAATAATAATAATGTTGTTGTCTAACTGCAAAAATTTCACCTGAAGTCTTTTCGGCCAGTTATATAACTAACCATATGTGGATGTGTGTGTGTGTTTTGATATTTGGGTTGGGTAGGTGTTAGCTGTTGATGGTTGATGATTTATTGAGTTATGACAGTAGGTTAAGTTGTTGCCCAAAGTGTTTATTTTGCAGATGGAAGTGCAAAAATATATCTATATATAAATATCCAAACACAACAACAAAGAGCTGAAAACTGAATGCAAATTATGCATAAAAAGTTTGGTTTAAACAAATACAAAAGCAAAAGGAAACTCAACGTTGAGATTTGAAGGCAAGTTCCGGCTTTCAGTTTGGCTCCGATTATGTGGAAATATATCTAACGATATAAGAAGTTCTACTTCCAAGTCTTAACTTATCATTTGAAGAGTGCGACCCTTTCAGCTACTTTCTCCAAAGTGTGAAGTTAAAATTTTTGGCCTTTTTCGTAGCAATTTGCAGCTTTCGCAACGTTTGACAAACTCGAAGGAGGAAAAAGGAATGTAGGCTGAAAGATTGAGACCCACCGTCAAGTTCCTTTCTAAGCTCTAATCCCATAAATCTCACCTCTCTCCTGGGCAATTTGGAAGATAGCTAGAAAAAAAACCTAGCTATTTGATCAAATATATTTTCACACTTGCCACATATATCAAGCGGGCAATGGGGCAAAATTTGCACTACAAATGATTTCAACACCAAAAGGCCGCCAAGAGCAGCTAACAGCATCAGGCATCAGGCATCGAGCATCGAGCCAGGAACAACAACAGACAATGCTGAGTTATGGGAAACACCGAGCGCATGTTGTACAAATTTTCTAAGCCCCCACAAGCCACAACAACAACAATAACAACAGACCCAGACAGCCAGATAGACAAGCAGACCAGATGGATGGACTGTAAGACAGATGGGGACGAGGGGCAGGGAAAAACGCCAACAGACAACGCAGAATCAGAACAGTAAAGCGGGCAAATCTTCAAAAAACTGTGCAGCAAGCATAAATCTCCCAACGCCTTTCTTTCGGGGGCGGAACGGTAATGCCTAAAATGAAAAAAAAAACCGAAGAAAAATTGAAAGAATAACAAAAACAAAATGCTGCATAATTTTTTTTTTTTTTTTTGGACGCCAAGACGAGCTTAGTTCTAAAAAAGGCCAAATGGATTACAATAATAATTTTTCATATGCAGATTTTGCTACAGAAACTTCTGCTGCAACAAGTTGCCAAAGCCATGAATAATATTTCATTTTTGTTTTGTTTTTCGTTAAGCATTTGGAAATTTTCTGTCTAGCCTACGCCTGAACTTCAATGAAAAATTGCTAAATAAATAATTGACAGTAATTGCGACTAGAAGTTACTCTACAAAAAGTTTCAAGAGTACAAAATACTTAAATTTGTTAATGGTTTGGTTCGTGAATCTGATAAATATCTATTACTTAAATTAATTTTATATTTTGAATATTTATCTTACCATAATCGATTCTTCACAAAAAGAGTATTTAAGTTTTTTTTTCGATACTTTTTCTGCCACTTTTGATGCGCACTTTTGAGGCAAGAACTCAGCGACGCCAATATGTTGCAACAAATTTGCATTCGACTGCGACTTGAACTTCCACTCCACTTCAGGCATACTGATCCGAACCCTCCCACTCCAACTCCTCCATCGCCATCACAATCACAATCACCATCACCATTTACTTGGCTGCTTGCACCTTGAGCTGCAGAAGCTGGGACTGCTGCTGCTGCACTCTGGCTGGGATCCGTGTATCATTGGCCATGGCGTTTCCAAACGTTATCAACTTGAGGCTGCAAAGAATTATTATGCTCTCTGCTAAATATAATAAAAACAAACCGGGCATACTTTTGCGGTTGGCCACAGGCCGCCTAAACTCGCAACTTCCACTTGATGGACTTTAGTCAAAGTCAAGTTGGAGTTCAAGTTCTGGTTTTTTTTCCACTGCCTTTCTGCATAATGCAAGTCAACGTTGAACGTCGAATGTCGAAACGTCGATCGAGGCAGCAGAGCCTCATCATCATATTGCCAATAACGCATGGATTTGTGCAATAGATTTATTGAATTATTGCTTTGACCGTGGCAGGTACATGGGCTCCAGCTCCAGCTTCGACTCCAAACTCTGTAGACGGACTACTCCTCAACTTTTTTGCAGTATGGAAAAATGTATTTGAGTGGGTGATAAATTCAAAGCGAGCGATCCATCGAAGCTACAACTTCAGCTAACACACACACACACATGTGCTAGTCATTATGGCAAGCGGCCATAAAAGAAAGCTGCTGAAGTGCATCGATGAAGCTGATGTGGCAGAGTCAGAGTCAGAGTTAGAGTCGAACTTAGAGGCACAGTCACAGCCCAGACCTCTATGATAAGTCCAATTAAAGTTGCCATTGCTCGACGGCCCAGCTAGAAAAATAAGCAGAAAAAAGTGTCAGCAATATAACGAATATTTAATACACTTTTATATAACGATTCGATTATAAAAGCTTAACCAGAACTCTATAAAGAAAGTTTCTCAACGCAGTTAGCCAACCGTTAAAGTCATAACCAAGTTATATGACATCTGCAATAAAAACAATTAAATGTTTTCTTAGCTTTATATTAAAATAATTATCAATTTGATTTTTATTAGCCGTAATGAAAGGCTATATAAATATAAAAATAGCTTATTGGAGTCATAGAGTATATGTAAACAACAATAAAATGTGCGGCCTTTGTTTTGGCCTAAACGCTGGCCAATTGGCCAAGTCCAGTTTTTTTTTCGGGCCATCATAAGCAAATAATCAAGTCATAAATCTCACCTGGCAATGAGCGATTTACGTTTTCAGTCTTTTCGACATATTTTTTGAAAGTAAAAACTATCAAAATATTCTGCAATTATTTGGCAATTTGTGAGCCACAAAACAATTTCTATGATTAATTGCCATCCAGTTGTTGTTATTGTTGTTATTGGTCGCATGCCCTGCTCCAAATTCTGACCTGAAAAAAAAACCGATGCTGATATTTAAATATATATACATATTTTTTTTTCAAAGGCAACGTCAACCTGCTGCGACTCGAGAGATTCTCGCACTGTGAAGTGCACTCCAAGCAGCAGCAGCACCAGCTTCAGCTCCAACTTCAGATACCGGGCCACATAAAACGCTTGGGGCGCACGGGCTCAAGTGCGGTGTTAGATGGTTAGGTGGCTTACGGTTTGGTCTCGTCTCCTCTTGTCTGGTCTGTCTGCCCTGCAATTGCTTTGATTTCTCCACCGAAACACAATTACAAACGCTGACAGTAGCTGGCCGATCTTCAACTTCATTAGAGAGATTTCGATATTGTTTGAATGCCACCGTATGAGAGCAATATACATACGTAGATACTGTTCGTATTCACACACACATATATAATTGGGAGTCAGTGTAGCGCAGGCTGGCACTTCACTTTCCAACTATGACATGGCAATAATAATTGCGCTGCCCCTAGGCCAGCAGAGGGGGTGGGGTAACAGACGGCCACAGCACAGCACAGGCTGCGACGGCGGCCGAGTTTCGGTAGCGCTTTAATCACTGGATGAGAAGAAATAATCACAACACAGCAATACAACAACAAAAGAGTTGAAAGAAGGTGTCTTTTTGAATGTAAGAATGTGGAGCACTTTGTTGCTTGTGTGTGAGTCATCTTGTGGTTGATCCAGTTGTCTCAATTAGCTGTAAATTTGTTGCCTCAGTTTCGGGCTTAAGTCACTTTAAAATGCATTAATTTCTTGTTCTTGATTTTTTGGCAACATCAGAACGAACAGGGTTGCATAGGTGCGATAAGCACTTATAAAGGCGCTTAATGAAAAAAAAAATGCTGATTGGTTTCCAATTTGTGAAGAATGACCTAGAAATGTTACTAATTCACGCAAAAAAAATTTTCACCTGCAAGAAATATATCTATATTTAGCTGCAATATATCGATACATCATCTACGATAGCTTGGCATTTCATTACCTACATTTGCTGGTCACACTCTTAAGTACGGAATAATAGCATCATAAAAGATGGCTGCTCAAAATAATAATTGTGAAAGTGTATCATTACCTACATTTGAGGATCGCACTCGTCAGGAATAATATTGATATCGTATTTGGGTAAGTTTAATCACATCATAAAACATAGTTGCTAAAGATAATAGTAATACAGTTGTTTTCGTTTGCAACTTTCGAGGTTATGTCTGCCATGCGGCTACATAAAATCGACCAATTTTGCAAAGTAAATGAACATTTATTGCTGTGCATTAAAAGGCACTCATTCATAACAACATAAAGTTAAACTATCTGCTGGGGTCAAGTTGACAGGTACAAATAGCTATTTTTTTTGTTTTTTTTGCTGGTGTGTTGTTGTGTTGCGCCCAAGCCGGCCACTTTGCTGGCCCCTTGGTGCTTCCTTCCCCCTCCCCCCGCCCCCGCCCGCGCTTCCACCAACACCATCGAGTGCAGGCGTCACGCTTGATTCGTGCACAGTTATGATATTTTAATAAGATCTGGCAGCGCTGGCAAAAGACGACGTTTGCCATTTGTTTGGTTATTGGCAGTTAAGACTGGGCAAATATGTAGGCACAGTTAGTTACCATACTCTACTACACTGGATACACGACTAGACTATATATAATAATAGTAGTTGTAGTTGCCAACAATAACAGCAACAACAACAACAACAATCGAGTGAGATATTTAGATTAACAGGTTGTTTTCATTACAATTCGTGCTTTTTAACAAGCAAAACGTGCACTTTCTCCGCACGCAGAGCCAATAATTTCTGTGGCTTTGACTCTCCGTTGTGCTTAGAGAGACGACTCCATGGACGACTCCCTGGCACAGATATAACCCCCGAATACACCGCGTCTGGCGCAGACTCCTTGGCGTGGAACAATAGCCACATTGGCAGGCATCGACATTAACATTGACTTTACACGACTTTGGAGCGATCGCGTTGTGGTAGCTTCATATTTTTATTGTTGTTGCGCATTGCGCATTGTAAAAAAAAAATGTTTGTTTGCGTTTCGCCTGGGATCGTGCCGGTATCCTTAAACTCTTGTTGCTTGCCAGCCAAAACGCATCTTTTTCGTGTGCCTAGATGCGTAAGGGTATTATGAATATGTGTGAAAGAAAGCGACGTTATCAAAAAATGCTTTCTTGATTAGTTTTATATACTGATCAGGACAAGATAGTTCATCTAGTTTTATTTTCAATGAAACATCTTTTTTTTTATCACTTTATAGTGTATCTAAAGATTCCCTTTAAAAAAAAAGATTCCTTGTTGGCCATTCTTACTGGCTGTTTATGCAAATAATGCGACGCTGGGTCACGTTTATGGCTACTACGTTGTAAAGTGTCAATTTCTCAGATGCGCAATCCACAACAAACATTCACACACACACACAAAATCATAGCTTTGCATTGATATCGGAATGGGAATGGAGAACGTGCAGCTTATGTCATAATCGCAAAGAATCCTTGTCGCGCTCAGTTGGGTGTTAATGTGTCTATGTGTGTGTGAGTGTGTGTGTGTGTGGAACTTCAATGTGGTCAACCAGCGTCATTTTTCCCACATTTCGCGATTTTGCCAAGTTTTGTGGCCATTTGTTTATGGAGTTTCGGCTACTGTGCACTTGCTGCAACAATCATTGCTGATGCTGATGCTGTTGTTGTTGTTGTTGCTAGCGACTAGAACAATGGATAGTTTGCATGTAATCTTGACTTCTTCCCCGCACCTTGTTCTTACCTCTTTTTCATTGCTGTTGTGTGTGTGTGAGATTTCTGACTGCGATTTGTGCAGGACATGCATTGTTGTTGTTGGGCCCTAACAAAACAAGTTGCCAACTTGCCTTAAACATACATACAAACAACAACAAAAACAATCTTAACACTAACAACAATCACGAATGTTGTGCCAACGAGCGAACAGAGCCGCCAATGAGGTAGCTAAATGAGCGCCGCTGACTGAAACTTAACAAATTGCGGCTTTATTACCAACATCTCACTTATAAACTCAACTCTGCCCAAAAAAAGAGTTAAACTCAAACTCAACTGAACTGAACTGAACTGATAGATGTGCCCGCCAAAGACTCAAACGAAAGTCGCAACCATTAGGATAACTATCGCGTGAGAGAGAGCGGCAAAGGCGAAAGAGAGGGGTAACGGGGCACAACCGATCCTGACTTGCCGATGCTCCGCACAGAGCTAAGTGGGCTAAAGTAATGAGCCGACGCCGATGCTGACGAAGATGCCGACTACGACGACGACGACGACGACGATGCTTTTCTTTGACTCCAGCTGCAACTGCAACAGTTGCCGCTGCTCCGCCAGATCTCAGGCAGTGCGATTAGCGCGCATGCGCAATAAACAAACACGCCATGTTACCGTTGTTGTCTGGCAACCGATTCGAGAGCACTGTGGAATCCGAGTCCTTAAATAAAAGACAAAAAAAAAGTTATACATTTAAAGCAGAAGGAAAAAACTTTATTTGGACAAATTAGATATTAAACTAACAAAGTAAAATAAAAAAATATACCAAAAAATAAGTTAAGAATATGGAAACGTTTCTACGTACCTCCTATTCGAATACTTCCTAAGAGTTAATGAAAAACCCCATTACTTTCAGTAGTTCCCTTCACTGGTTCGAAAAAAAAACCTTAAGATTCCTAAACAATTTTAAAAGGATTCATTTTATAATTTCACAAACAACTCATTTTGAGTTTTGATACCATTGTTAGCTTTAAGAGCCAATGAAACTGGAACTGGACTGGAAGCTTATTGTTTTTGGCTTTCAGGCTTTCAGTTGGTGTCAGCTGGTGGGAGTTGCGCTTTAGCCAGAAATGAAATAATAATTATTATTAACTATTAGCGTTGGCTGGTAGCCAAACAGATGAGACTGAAGCTTGGAGCTTGGCAACTTGGAGCCTGGAGACTGAAGATGCCTATGCGGCCAATTGCCACCATTTCGGGACTTGAGGCACTGTGTGGACTGGAAGCAGTTGGGGCAAGTTTTGATTGTTTGTGACCTTAAGTTGTCGTGCCGCAGTGAAAAGGTCATCATTAGGCAGACAGACACAGCCATTGCTTATGTTTGGCTTTGGCTTAGTTAGCTGAATGGGTTTGTTAGTTAGTTAGTTGTTTTTTTTGTTTGGGAGGCGGTGTCTAATTTGTAGCTGCAACTTCAACTTCTGTTTGCCTTTTTTTTTCTGCTGCGGCGGCGGCATTTTGGCATTTTTCGTTGGATCTGCCTTTGATTTTTATGATGTTTTAATTTGGGGCGCGTTGCAGTGAATTTAACGATTATTTTTTGCTAAAGCGAAACTTAAAACAGGTTCAATTTGAATGTGCTTTGAATTGTTTTCAACTTTGAACTAGTCAGCGTGAAAGCTGGGATCGTCTCTCCCTCTCTCCTTCTCTCTCTCTCTTTTCGAATGACACAATTATGCATCGGTTTTAATCCGTATTTGAATCCCTGCTCACATTTTCCCATCACTTGTCGGCTTGCCATCAACCAAGAAATAGTCTAGCAACAACAATGTTGCCTTCGTCGTAATTCAAAGCGTTTCCAGGCAAAGCCGACATACTCCCATTTTTCAAAATGTATCCAAACAAAAGCTCTCTCGAAAAAAAAAAATGTTGTTTCAGTGTGTTTTTGATCTTGTACCGCAATAAATCCCCAAAACTAGAAACTTCCTCAAGCAGACTAAAGTGACCAGAGCAGCAATCCAACAAAAACAACACGACACAAAAAAAACTATCATATCTACAACATATGTCGCCGCCAATTAACAAAAACCTAAAACAACATTTAAAAAAATATTTACCAACCAAAATTCGAGACGAGAAATTTGCTGCTGCTGCAAGATGAACGAGAAACACATCAAAAAAAAAAAAAGGATTAAAATCAAAAATTGAGAAAATGCTTTCAGGCTAATCCCAGCGACATGCGCAACGTTTGCGTCTCATGTTCCAACATTTGTTGTTGCTGTTGTTGTAGCTGCTGGACACACACTTGTCGGTTGGGCTCAAAGCGACATTTCCCACATCAAAAAGATTTCGTCACGCATAATATTTTTTCATTTTTGATATCCAGGGGCTTCGATTGAAAAAAAAAACAACAAGAAACATGGAAAAAAATGAGTCTGAAATTATTAAGTCATGCAGAAGACAATTGGATCATTTGTTTATAAGGTGTGTTTGTTGTTGCTCTGCCGCATGTGCAACAGGTTACACGAAACGAGTGACGTGTTTTGTTATTGTTTTTATTTCGTTTGTTGTTGGGCATTTGTCAACGGTACCGTTTTTTTTTTTCAACTTGACTGAAATCAGCTTAAATATAATTAATGGCTGGCATTGGCCATTGACAAGTCCATTAAAATGATTTTTATATATATTTCCTACATGCGGAATCTTGATTGACTTGACTAGACAAAATGTGACATGTGCGAGCGGGTTGAGAGAATTAGAATAGAATCATATATACAGGATTATAACTTTATTTAATGATAGTTATACTAAATTGAATAAATTTGTATAATTTTTGCTTGAAATTTGTTACAATTTTCACATCCGCCATTAAGATTAACTTTTGTTTCTTAACTTCTTTACAAAAGTCATTAAAACAAAGGTTTACTTGGGGAGACCCATAAGTTCCGGGAATTACGTTGTAGTGGGGAGGGGAAACCCAGTGTTGTCCGTAAGAGTATACGATTTTACTAATGAAAATGTAGATTTAAAATATAAGAATCAATAAATAATATATTCAAAAAGCCGAGTTTAAATATTATTTCTTTATATTTTATTTTGTTTAAGATTTATTTGTTTCTTAATGTTTCTCGTGTTTGTTGAGGAAAGACATTCATAAATAAAATAAACCAATCAATCATGTTCCCAACACACATGTTGACTGGCCACGATTTGAATATTATGATCCTGGTTAATTCCTTAACATTAAAGCCTTTAAAGAGCCTTTTTTCTTTTATTTTTTTTTTATTTTGTGTTGTGTGTGCTCATGTTGAAGCCTGCGGCAGATTGCAGCTGTGTCTGTCATTGTTGCTGTTGCTGTTGCACTGCAGTTTGTTTGTTTTTGTGTGTTATTCTCGTTGCCGTTGTTATGACTAATAAAATGTTAACATGCAAAACACTCAAACGCGAAAAAAAGAGCGAAAAAATGTCAAAAGCCAGCAACACGTTTTTGATTATGGCCCACACGTTGTTTCTTTTGGCCCGGCATCTCCTCCACCTGAAAGATCAATGGTCAGCTTTTGGCATTGCTGTGATTGCGATTCTGTAACTCCCCCCCCCAACATCCCCCTTACGTTGTGTGTGTGTGTGTGCGAATGATTCATTTGGTCTGAGTTACGATCAGTGTTTGGCTTGTCGCTTTGTGCCAATTCTTTGATTTGCGAGGGGCGCGTGCCTCTTATCAGTGTCCAGTGCAACGGTTAACAACGGTTACTGACACATACACACACACACACACACAACCACAAAGGGTCGGCTAAAAGTAAAATTCCAGTGACTTTGGCTCTTAAGCAAATGTTTGGCTTTCTCCTCGTTTCTCGTTTCAGCTTCTTCGTTCAGTCTATGCCTATCAATTAAACTCATTAAATTTTTCGTAATTTTTTTTTTCTGCCTCAGCTCAATTAAAACTCATTAAATCATTTACAATATTCATAAAATAACAATAAAAGTCTACAAGGCAAGTTAACAAAAAAAAAGGCCGCCACAGAGAACTTGCAACGGGAAAAACTTTTTTTTTTTAAAACTCTAATGCATTTGTCATGAACCTGCCAGGCCGAGAGAGAGACGCTCAGATGCTCGCGAGGGATAGGTGGGGCAACAACGAAGGTATTGGCGGCGGCGGCGTTTCTAAGCCAAACTCCAAAAGTCTTGGCGCAATGACCGCGACCTGCTCTCCATTGTGCACATGATGATGAGGCTGAGGTTGAGGTTGGGAGGCTGTCGGTTGAGGTTGAAACCTCGGCCCCGTTGGCGGCCAGCAACAACTACGCTAATGGTCAACAACTACCACAACAACAACAGCAACAACAAAGTTGCAGCGCACGCTGCCAACATTATAAAGAAATTGTAATAACAATAATGGCTCAATAATTTATTGATAAAGCTTCGAAGCATTGAAGACCCATAGTTGCCAGTTAAAGTTGTAGGCTGTGAGAGGTCGATATAAAACGCTAATGTGTCTGTATGTGTGTGTGTGTATCAAACGGTACTTATGTAGCAAGTATTTTGAGATGTTGTTTTTTTGGTAACTTCATTTCATGCGAGCGCGATCCACAGAGAGCGCGTAGTGAACAAAATCTCTTAGGAATCGTGACTCCTACATTTTAACCTTTGACCTCACCACGAGCGAATGAAGTTAGCTGAATGTCCAGATTGCTTCCCCTGCTCCACCACCAGCCGCTCTTACTCTCGCTCGCTCTTCATTTGTACCGCTCTTGTTGTACCTGCTTTCTTAGCAGCAGCAACAGTTGAAAGTTAATGTAGACGGAAACAGAGAGTGGAAGGAGATGGAGAGGGGGGTTGGGGGGCTTGTGGGGCGGTCCAAAAATCCACAATAATCATACAATTTATTACCTTTGCCTTTTTGCAAATTCTCGAACTCAAAATGACAATAAATCATATGCACATTTCGAATAATACTTTTTTTTTCTTTCTTCTTTTTGGGTGTTTTGCTTATGTAAGCTGCTGGCTTGGCACGAGTCGAAGTTGGAATTGCAGTCGGAGTCGGTGCATTGTTATGCGCCAAAGGATGTGAAAAGGAAATGGTCAACAACAGCAGTACACTCACCAAAGACCAGAGGAACAGGGTAAGTGGACACAGCCTTTCAATTGTTGAAAGTTTGCGACTTTCTTAACAGTTTAAGAGTATTTCCTGCTAGTTAGTTGATGTGGGCTGTAAATACTTCTACTTCTTAAATATAAATCCCACTCACAGAAAATAATTATTTACCATCAAGGTTTAACAGGATGATTACATTTAAAAATTAAGAACTTTGGTTCATGGAGGAAGTTTCCTTGTTGAACTTAGAAAATCTTTTAAGATTAAAAACTTGGTGAATACTTATCAAATTTTAAAAGAACTGACTTTCTGCACTTGTTATGATCTTTAGATCAATAAATTACAATCTAAAAACATAATTTTCAGTAAAAATGTATCATGAATCCCAAACGTCCCTTAGGGAATGAATCAAATTTTTTAAGGCTCAAAACTGAACTGATTTTTTAAAGGAATGACCTTCTGAACTTGTTATAACCTCTAAATTAATACTGTATTTCAATCTAAAAACATGATTTCCCGTCAAAATTCATCATGAAATTCCGCTTACAAACGGGCATATTTGTATTTGATTTGTTTTTCGAGTCCCATGTAAAGTAAAGCATGTGAAATTCCACTGCCAACCACTTCGGCCACTTCAAACGCAACCCTTGCAGCGCTTCCTGCGTTGGGGGCCGGGCAAAAGGTGTAAATGAAAAGCATATTTACGCACCTTCACTAACCAAAGACCCCCAAAAATAACACACACACTCTCTTTTGGTGGCCACTTGCCGTAGGTTATAATAGTAGCAAGGTACAAGGAACAACATGAGCAACAACAACCGCAATTATTATGGTCAGTCGTCACGGGTCCTGCTGGGTTGCAATATCGTTGTACTGCAGCATTTAGCATGTTCTAATTTACAAGCGAGCGACGAATATCGACAAAAATCTGAAAGGAACCACAACCAGCAACAACACCAAATGTAAACCAATCACGTCAGTTGAGGGGGAGAGTGAGGGGGTATTGCGCGTTACGTGCTTGTAAATTCAAATTTGATTTTGGGGCAATCGTTGCACTCAGTCCGTCTCTCTCTTTATCTCTCTTTTTCTGGTCAGTTTGCTTGTTTTTTTCGTGGTTCATTGAGCTGCGTTCCGTGCATAAATTAATGAATTATGAAAAGGAGTTGGTTAGGACAGGATGGTGGAGGGAGGGCGGAGAGAACGGCTGAATGGGTAACAGGAGACCGCACACAATGTTTAACATGGTTTATTAATTCAATTTGTGCCTAAATTAACGTGTAACGTCCTTAAATATTAAGTTACCCGCCAAGCGTCACATCAACTGGCCTCAAAACATAACTTCCTTGTTCTTCTTAGCTTAAAATTTTTGTTAAGTTTTTGCGTGTGCCAATGCCATTGACTTCTTGCTTTCTGTTTGGTAATGTTTTTCTGATCGGAACATGCGTATTGCTTGTGGCATAAAGATTATCACTATGCCAAAGCAATAAAGCGTCTTTAAAAGTATTCTCAGTCACGAATTACCAAATGAGGCAGTCAAAAGATTGTTACAAGGTGAACAGGGTGATATGAATATGAGGATCACGAAAAATTGACTCAAAGAAATTGTATTTCAATATTGTAATTAAAGAATATTTAAAGGTGGGTCAAGGTTAGTTGGTTATGTAAGTAATTCAGGACTATAAAACTTCGTAGTTTGTCAACTTAATATTTACCTTCAACAGAAATGTAAACGAACCGTTATATATATTTTTCCATCATGTCTAACTTCTCTAAGCTTTAATATCAATCAAACATTGGCAGGTCATTCGTTGGTTAGGTGGCCTGCATTAAGCCACCGGCTGGCGGCATTGTGGATCCATCCACCTTATCATTTTGGTGGCGCATTGACGCTATCGTTTTGCACATCTGGCATCGAAATTCCAGCGTTAGCGTTAAGCCTGCCTACGCCCGCTATAAGCTTTGACTAATTGGCAAGGAAATTGATGGGTGTGATAAAATGTGCCTCTTAGTCTATAATTTATGGCGCCAGAAACCGAAACTGATTCGTTATTGGTATAAATTTTGACAAATTTAGCTATTTGCCAATACATATATATATATATTATTAATCGACCACTTTACGCATTTTGAACGTGCAATTCATGCACAAAAGTTGCAACGTACTATTATGTGTTGTTGTTGTTGTTTGTGGCAAGTGACTGTTGGCGTTGTTTAGTTTACTGGCCGATTGAAAATTAAAACAACAAGCATTTTGTCTAGACTGCCATGTTCAATTTGACCTCAACTTGATATTTTTTTGGTTTTTGGGTTCTTCTAAAGGAAACACGCAAACTTTTTGTGTGATTAAGAACTCTTGAGAAACTTCGCAACAGACAGAATCGATGTCATTATAAGCACTAACTGTCATCGTACAATAATATGTATATAGCTAAAATCCAACATGATATTCACATTTTGTATTGTTGATGTTTAGCTTGAAACAATCGAGTTACACAATTCATAAACTTATAACTTAACATCCGTTTAACTATGCATATTCTATACAACAAAGGTTTCAGTAGTAATGTTATTATACTAACCTTTCTAGTTAAAGACATAACCTATCTAAAGTTTGTTTGCAAACTTCCTTGGCATAATTTGGGTTTGCCATTAGTTGGTAACGCTGGGACACGAATCAATTAACTAGTTAGCGCCATGTTTTTTAATGGTAACGCTATCTTGCGACAGGCGGCAACCCTGACATCTGCCAAGCCCAACCGTTAAAAACAAAAAACTACAAAAAAATATACAGAACGACACTCACTTAGCATTTGATTCATGGAACCACCGTGCCAGGCAATCAGCAAATCATTAACAACTAATTAAATTATATAAAACAGTCATTAATTAAGCTCCAAGGCACAGCATTGATTCTACCATACGGTAAACATAGAGTTGCCTTTCACTTTGAGCTAGTACAAGCAGAACGGAACGGAACGTTCCGGAATGGAACGATTGCAAATAATGACAAGAACTTTGTGTTAAACTTTTGCACTTTGACACTGAATGCTGACACGAAAGGCTGCCGCTAACCCGATTGATCCCACCAGCTGGTGGTGGCAATGCAACCCAATGCACTGCACCCACAATTGGCACGCTTTACGCGGCGGCGGCGGCGGCATTTGTAAATATTTAATAACTACATTAATAATGTAGCAGCAACCAGCAATGACACAATGACAACACAACACAACACAAACAACACAATAATAATAACAAAAACAGCAGAAAACAACTATAATAACACGCGCTCTCTGTTTTGGTGATTGCAATTTGCCAAGCAATAAAAACTACCGTTTTGGCCACGTTTGTACTACTAGCAATGCTATGAATTGAATGAATGTCATTAATTTGACAACAGCAACCGTTAAATCAGCAATTCAATCACCAGTGGTGGCACCACCACTAACCACTAGCCACAACAACAAACAGTCAAGCGAATGGCGACAAAAGAAACGGTTCTCGATTCTCAGTTTGGTTCAGTTCGGTTTCAGTTCAGTTTTAGTCTCGCGGCGTGAGTCTTAAATTACCAACCTTGCCACAATTTTCAATGCGCATTCGCATTCGAATTTGTTTGCAGTAATTGGCCCGGCAAAACTGGGAACCCGGCTACAAATGTTGACGATTGTTGCTGTTGCTGCTGCTGCCACCGCACCCATCAGCAACAATTGCTGCTGTGTGTGACGGGCTGCTGCACCACCCAAGCATCGTTCGCCTTTTTCGCCTTTCAACTTCAGTTTTACAGGTGTCTCTCTCTCCTTTTCGGATCGGTCGATCGGTCGATCGGTCGGTCGGTCATTCGTCTGGGGGCCGGGTTCTCTCTCTCTCTCTCAACCAAGTTGCTGCCGTGTCAATGACAGTTCAATGTGCTCGCGATTTGTTGCTGCTGTTGCTGTTGTGTTGCTGGCAACAGTTGTCGCACATGCAAATCGTGACTGTTGCCCAACCGAACGTCCATCACAAGTTGCCAAACAAAACTTGCCAGTCAGTCAAGACAGTCAGTCAGTCAGTCTTGTTTTGCGGAACTCATGTTACGTTTATGCAGTAGCTTTTATTGTGATAACTTAACAAGGCAATACGTTTTATACAGAACTTTTCCATAAAAGCTCATTGCAATTAATAGCAGAAGTAATTATCAGATGGAAAGATATGAAAGCGAATATAAACTTTTAAGTTGTTTTTGCAGGAATTTATCGTTTTATGAACATCGCATAAACACACTTTATAAGCACTTTTCAGTTAAGTCACAGTTAGTGGCTTTTGCTCTGTAATTTTTCATGTACTTTGTTTTTATTTTTGCTGGTTTTTGTGGTAGTTAAAATGCGAGTGATTTGCTTAAGACATTTTGATTGATTATTTTTGGTTGATTTTTGCGCACATGCGCAAATGCGACGACAAAACGGTCAACTGCCTGCTCTGCCCAACCAACCCCTAATCTCCATCTGCGCCTCCTTACTTAATGGCAACGCTTCCTCAAGTCGTGTCAAAGTTTTGGCCACCAGATTCGTCAGATCATTGCTTTTGGCCAAGTCATGCGCACAAAAAAGTCGCTCGCTTTTATTAATTATTTTGACCCAGAAATTTGGCTGTTGTTTTGTTCGATTTGTTTGTATGTTAAGTATTAGGTATTGGAATCGAAGTATCTTTTGTTGGTGTTGTTGTTGTTGTTTTGGGGGGATCGGCGCGCGTTTGTTGTCAGTTAAATTTACCACCTGTGATGAATAACGTTACATATTGTTCATTGTTTTCCTTTGTGTTGCGTTGTTGTGTGTTTGTGTGTCGTGATTTATTGGATTTATGAAGTACCAGCGGAATCTGGCATCAAAATCATTTAACGTAACGTAATGTTCGCCTTGCCATGCCCACATAAGGTTGATTACTCAGGTGTCTCTGACTTGTCTCTCGCTCTATCTTTGCTTGTTTGTTTATGGGGGTCATGTACCGTTAATTAATATGCAAACCCTTTTTTGAACTATGCTGTTAACAGTATTGAAAGTTATATGAAAAAGTCACATATTCCAAACATAGTTTGATTTTTTATTTCGTTTAACCATAAACAATTTCTAGATTAGTAGTTTTCGGCAGATCTGTCACTTTCTAGGTCTCTGGGATAGCTGCATGCTGGATGTGTCTAGCCTTGAGAAGCTAAGTCTGCCCGGAGCTAAGATCTTCGTAGACGAGGGCGGGGCATGTGAGGTTGAAAGGTTTAATTTCATACGTGTCATAGTTGAAGTTGAAGATGCCGGCCAGTGTTCCTTTTGTTGCTTTAGAACATTTGATTCGCTTATTCTTATTATGCTCATTGGATCATTCTCCTCCTGCTTCTGCTCCTCCTGCTCTTGCATAGACTCCTTTGCTATCGACATAATGGCTGCCTGCTTCCGTTGCCTGCGTGGCGAAGTTGCATCCAGATTGCCGCCATGGGAACTGATGCTGCGACTGAGTGCCTCCGCTTGTTGCAGTGCTTCCTGATTAGCATCGTGCATCAAGGCTGAAATGCGTTCACGATTGGAACGCTCCTCCTCCATTTGACGGTGCTGCTGACTGCGAATCTGTTCGAACTCCCGCCAGAAGGTCTGGGTAATCTGGCGCGAATTGCGATTGAGTTCGCGACGCAAAGCCATCATCGCATTTGCATCCCGCGGCAGTTCATTGCGACTAACAGGTCGTCTGGACATGATTTTTTTTTATTTTTAGTTGTTTAGTTTCTTTAAAATTTAGACAAAGACAGTTTGAGAAAACTTTTTAAAATGAATGACAATGAAAGCGAGAGAGAGACAGCGTAGAGTATATGTATGTGTTGGTTAGACGTTTCTGTCTATGGCAATTTGATCGATGTGAGTTTTCTAATTGCGCCGCCAACTTTCTTCTTTAATTGTGGCAAGAAAAATGAGGCCCGTATCGAAATGGCATGGCATGAAAAGCACAGCAACAAGAACAACAACAACAACTCAAACGTCACCGTTGAGAAGCGCAAGAGAGAAATTGTTTTCAATATACTCATTGTATGTGTTTGTTTACCCAAAAAAAATAAGAAGGAATATTTGTTATTCTGTTGTTCTGTGCAGTCAATCAATCATGCGATAGAAGCTTAAATACTTGGCCCAATTGGACCCTGGTCAAACAATGGGCCAACGTTTGTCTTTCGATATAATCGCAGCCCCTTCACATCATATCCCACTTCACTCCGCTCGAGTCGAGTCGCGAGTCGACTCCACTTAACTGAAATGAAAACAAAATTGCCAACAGCGCCGCCTCCTTTTTGTGTGTGTTTCCTGGGCCCAAAAAGACGCCCTGCTGTGCACTTGTCGAAGCCAAAAGTTCAACGATTGCCGCCAACTGTTTTAAATGCGGCTACCTAACCAAGGCAATCGAGAGGCACAAGCCGAAATTTCGAATTCGAATCGGGAGGAATCTGTAACTGACTGCGCTTGCCCAAGTCACAATTTATCCTTTATGGCTTTTGTTTCTGCAGAAGTGAAAACAAAAGATTGTCATCGAGAGTCCAGTGAGATTTGAGCTCTTGTTTTCTGTTTGCTTTTCCTCGTTTTGCATAAGCTCCTTGATATCGTTTATATATATACAGACATACATACTTTATGTATAGTTTGGTATATGAATGATCGCCCTAATTGGGTGAAAGTGCTTAGAAAGTGTGACAGTATGATGATGGTCAGCAACATCAAACAAAAAACACTCTGATCATTACGATCACCCCACTGTCAAATCAATATCTATGGCCTTTACCGATACCTGTAGCTATATAACATACATCACCCGCATATATAGGCATCGTCAGCAATCAGCTAGCAAAACGACTACAAAAGCCCCCGGTACGTCTGTCCAGTCCACCTAGTCTGTGAGATATTCCCAGGCCAGGCCAACAAAACTAGAACTCAAAATCAAAATCATACATCACAAGCAATTACCGGCTAAAATGCGGCAGAGTAAGCATCGACAACGACTAAGGCAGCGACTAACCTTGGCAAACACACACAGAAAGCGACACAACGAGAGAAAAAGAGAGAGAGGGAGAGAAAAAAAATCAGAAGAGATATTTATATATATATATAAAAGAGTGGGTTGCTGCTGCTGTTATTATTGGTGGTGTTGTTGTTGTTGTTAATACACTTTGATAGGCAAGGCAGGCATATCGATAAGCACTAAATTCTTGAAGGATATAAGCTGTGAGATATTTTAACTAAGGCTGTTGGTAATTGTTGGTATTCTTAAAGGATTTCGTTGCAGATTTACTAAAGTAAAGCTGTAAGTGGGAAAACAAGCTACTTTATTTAAGAAAGAAATATTTTATTGGTTAACATTAATTAAAATATTTCAGACAACTCTTAAAGAGTTTGATAGACAAAGTTTTCAAATCAAGCTCTGTATAAAAATCATTCTTTAAAAAGATCTGGATTTAAAGCAATGGTTTTTGCAAAACACTTTAAAAAGTGTCCAGACTCTGTTATCCAAACTTAAATTTTAGTTTAAAGAGTATTTCATATTCGACACAGTGCGTTTAAAGCTTCATTGTTTTTTGCAACTTGTTGCCTTGCTGTTGGGATGTTGTGTATGCTGCGCATGCATCATCATACCATCATCCCATTATCACATACCACAAGCCAAGCCAAAGCCAAGCTAAGGCTCTGGTGGTGCTGGCGGTTTGCTGCTCCTCCTTTTGGCTGACCGACTGCGGCACTTGAATGCTCGGCATGAAATAAATCGCGTGTTTATTGTGCCAACGGCGATCGCTTCAATGTTGCACATGAAAATTGAACGCAATAGAATGCCACTAATCGATCGAATCGAGCTAGCTGCCTCTCTCTCCGCACTCCTCTCTCGAATGCCGCCGCCGCCGCCGCTAGCAACAAAATGAAATGTTTCAAGTTCAAATGCAAGGTGCGGAGCGAGTGAGTGAGTGAGTGAGAGATAAAAAGAGAGTAAGTGAGAAAGGGAGTGCCAGACAGATTGGACGACGAGGCTGCTGCTGTTGCTGTTGTTGGACAAGTTGGTGGTGTGGTGTGTTGTGTTGTTGTGGTGGTTGTGGCAGCGACTGGCGCAAGCAATCTCAAAATAATCTAAACGATTTGGCGAAAATCACGTTGCCGTCGCCGTCGCGACTGCGGCATCCACCTGTTACGCCGAGCTCATTTTTTAATGCCCCTCGCCCCACCACCGCACCTCTGCAACTCTGCAGCTCTGCACAATGCTGTTACTAAGATTGAAGGCCAAGGCGGAGTTTGGAGCAAAAGCGACGCGGTGGCGGCATTGAGACTAAATTGCAAAAGCCAAATTCAACAAATGCCGGCGCACAGTTTGGCATTAATAATGAAGCGCAATCAACTGACGGCCGCCGGCCTTTGGATGGCTCCACAACTGACGGCCTGACTGACTGGGCCGACTGAGTGACTGAATAAAAAGTATTGGCCAGGTGAGGGTGCCTTGATATGTTGCATTGGCATTGGCATTGCACAGATTAAACAATTTTTTTTCTTCTCTTTTTTACAGCAACACAATGCATAATTTCTCGCTGCTGGGCTCGTTATGTGTTGCACCACCAGCCAGCACCAGCACCACCATGCTGAATGTGGTTGCTATTATTATTGTTGCTTGGTGTTATTCTAAACGGCTTTTAGACAAAGCATCAGCAGTTCAGCTCAGTTCAGTTCAGTTGAGTTTGCTGCCCGCTGCTCACGCTGCCAATCAATCAATCACGCCGAGAGCTCCAAACGGAGTCGCCTAGTCATTTGAGCATCTGCCGACGCCATCAACGTACCCGGAGCGCGCTCTCTGGTCAAGTGTAATGGTTTTGTCATGATGCAGCATTTAAGCTGCCGCCGCTGATTGATGCGCCGTTCGTTCCACAAGAGAGTGCCAGTTAGGAATTTCACACCAACACTAACACCACAACCACCACCAACACCACCATCAGTACCATTGAACAACATACCAACTGTCTATGGAAATTTTGTTAGCCACTTGTCAGTCACTCAGTTTCACTGTTCACTGTTCAGTCAATTTTCTAGTTGTTCCATAATCAAGTTCGTTGCCTGGGTCTTTTGCATGAGTCCAATTAAACATACAATATTTTCCTATTAAAAAGCAATTACTTTTGTATCATGCTTGGACCCATACAACAATACCGCACTTAAAATTGGAAACATGCAACGTCTAACATTCAATCTAAGTTACTTCTTCTTAGGATATCTTTAAGTCGAGCTCCCTCGCATTCTACCTTGTTTCTATAAAATCGTTTTGCTCTGTTTTGAGTCTAATTCGCAGGCTTAAGATACGTAATTGCATGCAATTTTTCGACAAAAAAAACAACCGATTTCGAATCCGAAATCGAATTGAAATAACGAGTGCCACCTGCAGGGCGGGATATCGAATCAGTGGAATCAAAGTGCAATTAATTGACGACAATTGTGTGGCAAGTGGTCAAATTGTGTGGCAACATCCAAATCAGCCGCAAACAGCAATTGTAACAACCGTACAACAACCGTAACAACAACTGTAACAACGGCAAACGTCAATTGTCTAATCAACAAATTTAGTCAATAAATCGTAATTAATTAACGTTTGCCGCTGCGCTTTTGGTGGCAGTTGCCAATTGCAGCAGTAACAGTTGAAAGATTTTATTCAATTTTGTCTAGAAAAATTTAAATGTATGTTGCATATGCAACAACTACACAAAAACAAAAACACAAATCCAAAAACAGAAAAAAAAAACGCAAGCAAATATTCGTGAATTGGGTCTAATTTTTAGAGCAACTAGCGAAAAACGTTAACAAAAATATTGGTAACAGCTAATCAGGCACATATACGCCCAAATATATATGTATCTGTGTATATATATAGAGGTGTGCCTGGCAGGTGGTCATGCGGTGTAGCTGTTGTTCTTGTTGTTGTTGTTGATAAGATCATTGCAATGTGTTTGTTGTCAGAAAATTGACTTGCAATCCACGAACTAACTTTTCTATTCCATTGAAATCCAAAGACTTAGGCAACGAACTTGCACGCTTTACTATCGTTTTTAAAGTTAGCTTAGTAATGTTTGAGCTTATGGCTTATGGAATGTTAATCAGATCCTATAAGTTCTTTTGTGACTAACTAAAGTTAATTTCTTCGTCATTTCTGATTACTTTACTTGAGAGGATCGAGTTCAAAAATCACTTTCATTAATTTTTCCATAGATGCAAAACATTCCGAACTCATAACTTTGTTAAAACTGAATAGATTTTCAAAAGGAAAGTCGTTTTAATCATGTCTTGATCCTAATAATAATACTGCATTCAAAGTTGGAAATGTTCCCAGCCAAGAAGTGTCTGATTCAGGCATTTCCGTTGAATGATTTGACAGCTCATCGTCAGCTGCTTGTTGCTGCCTTGGCTTATATAATAATACACTGCAATTAGCTGTAAAGAACTTTTAATTAATAATGCTTTAATGCTCAACGGCTTGTTGCCCAAATGCTTAATGCTCATGATATATATGTGTGTGTACTGACTTCGAACTCAACTGTGGCCTGATCAAAGGCGACTGAAACCGCAGCCGCAACTTGGCAGTTAATCAAATTAATTGCTTAGAAAATCAACATGTTGATTTGAACCGAATACACACAAAAACTAAAAAGTATAAAAAAGAGAAGCATTCGAATCACAATCGACATCAAAAGGGGCACACAATGACATATAACGAATTATGGAATAGATCGGTGTATTATATCATATGCATATTCAAGGCCCCTAACCCTAACCTACAATGGGATATGTGCAATACTTTTTATATGTGTATATGATTTTTATTTGTTTCTTTTGGTTTTTTTTTTTGGTTTGTTTGTTTTGTTGGTGTTGTTGCTTCGTGTTTATATTCTTGGAAGCGCATTATTTAACCGCAGCACTGAACTAAAAACGAAAATTGGCCAAAAACGAGCCACATAAATCACCACACACAGATACAGATGCTTACTTATATATGTATATATATATATATATGTATGTGTGTGTGTTTTTTTTTGGGGTAGAATCATTGACAGCGCGCCGGAAGATTTCATTGTTTCCCAATGGGGCCCAAATGGCGACGGCAAACTTCTCGGTATTTTATTAAGCCACACAAATCAAAAACCAAAGGCATTCAGCAAGCAAAAAAACCAACAAGCTTAAGAAAAATATATATATATATATTTATATATATATAAGGAAGCCTTCGTGCGGTAACTTGACTCATGAATTTGGATGCTTAATTCTACTTAAACTCTGTCTGGCCTTTTTGTGCGCTTTTAAATGCCTTACATATTGGCTCTGAAATCCGAGGCGACGATGCTGCTGCGATTAGCTGGGCAAACAAGTGTTAAAGTTGTGGCAGCCACTGCATCCACCACACAGTTGCTTGTTGCAAGGTGCTGCTGCGGCTGCGACTGGGGCTAGGGATAAGGGGGGAATTATTTTGCGATGGCAGTGGGTGCACTGATTGCTGTTTGCCGCTCCTCTAAGTGAGAAACAAAAACAATCTTAAGCAAAAGGTTTTTGTTTTTCTCTTCTTTCTTTCCCGATTTGCCGCATTTGTTTTATGGCCATTTTTGGTTGAGCTTCTTTTTTTGTTGTGTTTGTTTCGTTTCGTTTGTCGCATTGCATTGTGCAAGACGATTTTTGCTTTGTTTTGTTAACGCGTTTGTTTGTTTGGTAAGCGTTTCTTTTGGTTTTGTTTTGTTTTCGATACGATTCGTTTTGGCAATGCCAAAGATGTTGCCAAGAGGCAAAGCTTAAGGTGTTGCATAATCTGCCGTTTGCCAAGATAATAACTAACCCAGGCAATCAAGAAAATGAAGGCATACATTAAGAAATATTTAAAAGCCTTTAAAGTAGTTTTGACTGATTGGAAGCGATAAATGAAATAAGTAAAAAGAAAAGTGGATGAATGAATATGTTCTAGGGTAACTATCAAGATTTATTGAGGGAATATAAAATTTCCAAATTCAAGCGCAACCTTCGAAAAATCTTTTGGCAAGTTCCAATTGCATTTAATGATAGTTGTTTAGTCGTTAAGATTAATTTTTGGGATTAAACCACCTTTCACGCATATGTTATTGTTGTCAGAATATAACCTCTCATTTTTTTTTTGGTAACGAAGAAGAAGGTGGGGTGGAAAGGGGGGTTGCCTCTACAACATTGCACCTGGTTTGATATTTGCATATCAGCAATCATTGTCCACACTGTTCATGTCATTTGCAGTCAGCTAATCCAATGCACAATAACAAACCCCACCCCACCCGACACTAACCCACTGCCCACACACTGAAAAGAAGCAGGAGTAACTATTGTGTGTGTGTGTGTGTTGTGTTGTTTTGTGCCTGCCCAGTTTGTCTCTAATTTAATTTGCATTTTAACAACTTTTTGCGTGTGGCTTTGGCTCGAAAAATATACAAATGCGTCGTCCAAACTGTTGGACAGCGGGCAACAAAAGGCGTGACTGCAACATGCGCCAAGTGCGTGAAACGCCAAAATAACACACAGCAACCTGCCAGTGGTTGCCAGTGTTGCCCGTGAAGCCAATATACCTGCGGGCGAGCACCACGTAAGCTGCGCACAAATTAAATTAGTTTGAATAAACAGCGAGAGGTAACCAACAAAAACAAAAACAAAAACAAAAAATAATAATAAAAAACAAGAACAAGGAGAATGAACGAAAAATGCTCGTACATAATAAATGAACGAGGACGCGGGCGCAGCCTTTAAAAGGCAATACTGCAGCAGCAGCAGCGGCAGCGGCAGCAAAAAGAAACAAAAATAATAAGAAGAAAACGAGCCCCAAATCAAAGCAAAGCAAAGCAAAGCAAAGTCAAGCGAAACGAAAGGAAGAAGAAGCTGCAGGGCAGGCAAAAAGACGACCGCGCGACCATGAGATGTAGAAAGAAGGAGCAGCAGTAAACTGAGCTGAGGGCCAACTGAGACTGAGACAAGAATTCCATTCCAAAAGGCAACTGAGGCAAGGCTGCGTGGGCGCATGCCTGCGCAGGTGATTTTAATCGCATGCCTGGAATCTGGCATAAACAGGTGAACCAAGCGAGCGAACCAACCAGCGAGCGAACAAACCAACCAACCAAGAGGGCCAGCAACAACCAAATTAAATCAGAGACGAAAAGGCCGCAAAACGTTTCAGCTACGAGCATATGCCAAATGAGCCTGAACTGCAGTTGGAGCCTGGCAAGGATGAGAGAGACACGGCAAAAAAGAAGCAAAAACAAAAAACAAAAACAGAAACGAAACGAAAATTGTAAATCACGAATTTTTGCAGCAGATATGCAAAAGCGGCGCACATTTTGTAGCAAATTGAATTTTCAGCAGAAATCCCAAAAACGGGCAACGAGCAAGGGTTGCGGGCGGGAGAGGAGTTGTTGTTGTTGTTGCTGTACGCCTTGTTAAAGGCGAAAAAATAAGAATCAGCGCGCTTGCGCATAAATTTAACAAAGAGCATTTGCAACTGCGACAGGTTGCAGCAGCAGCAGCTAGCCAACCAAGGAGCCAACAACAACAACAACAACAACAACAACAACCGTTTCGCAGTTCTCAATTCTCAGTTCGCAGTTTGCAGTTCTCAGTTGCCGAAGTCATCCCAATCTGCATATACAAGCCATAAAGCAATTTCCATTGCTGGAGCACAGCCGCAAGGAGGAGAATGACGTGCTCAACGTCTACACCCCACATCCAAATGAAAACAAACTAGCTTAAGTTAAGAAAAATGCTTAGCTCGAAGATACTCAGTAATCAGATCTATATTCGATTAAATACTCAATGTGTTCTGTATGAAGTTATGGTTGAAAAGAGGTTTTAACTTTCTTACTTCCGTTTAAGCAGTTGCCTCGATTATTGGACGGATTGAAAATATCTCGTTGATGATCAACTCTTATCCCTTATCCCACACAATTAAAATGATTACAGGATATACAAGAAAATTGTATACGAAAAAGAGAAAAACGACCAAGAACTTGCCCTACGCAGGCATTCAAGTTGCAAGCTTAGCTAGTTGCAAGTACCGATGCCACAACCTTGATCCTTGTCAAGTGCTGCCTACAGCAGCCTCCAGCAACCGCAGCACCAACAACATCCACAAAGCCGCCAACAACTTTAATAAGTTCGCAGCTCGCTGATTTCTGCTCAGGTCTGTTCTGATTCTAGACTTGTGCTCTGACTGCAGTCGAGCAATGCGTATTTTATTTACTTGATTTTTATGCAAATTTTTATTTTATTTGTTAAGGAAAATGCGCAAGCACCTACAACAACAACAACAACAGCAATAATAACAACAACAGCACAAACGACACGTATTCATTTGTTTGTTGTATGCAAAAAAAAAGCGAAATAAGCGAAAAAAATTGTTATGGCTCCGTCGTGAGGGTAGGAGTCTCCAGTCTCCAGTCCCTGGTCTGAGTGTCTTCGAGTCTCGCTTCTCGTGGCTGTTACCATTTATAGCTGGCGGTTTTTTCGTTGCCAAATTAGTGAATTTACATGTTGAACAATGATCAATGTTTTGTTAACAAATGTTTGCTTTACAATGCTTGTTACATACCATCTTGCTTGTCTACGGCAGAGGCTTGCGGCGGGTAGTATGAAACTCATAACAACAAAGCACACACTAAACCCATTGCTTAAACAATGCCAGCATTTTTTTTTTTGCAACTAGCTTTGAATTTTTGTGGCGATGAGTCTTTCTATTTTTGTTGAATTGGTAATTGTATGTGTGAAATATAACAGATAAAAGTTCGTTCCGCTGAGAAATTTATTGCAAAAGATGCATAGTTAGAAATTGACTTGGAATTCAAGAAATGAATATTAAAATATGAACCAAAGCGAAGAATTATTAAATATTATGCGAGAAGATAAAAATATTCAATTATTTTTATATGCCAGCATTCACTTCGTAGTATCAATGCAGATATCCAATCTGTCATAAATTATTGTACAAAGGAAAAATGAACATAGAATGAAAGGCACTTTTAAGAATTGTTAACCAAAAAATAGATACGTGCGTCATCTGGCATTCACAGACATCATCCTTAATAGAGACTCTGGCTGTCGGGGAGGTCAAGGTGATCATATATGATAGATAGAGCTGGTCCATAACAAATTAATAATGGGCACTCTGGCATGCCAAATTAAAGGCTACCCTTACCAAATGTACAAAGTAGCAATGTGTGTGGATTATTGTTTGCACAATAAGCGGGTGAGAAGAGGAACAGCAGAAGCAGCAAACTAAATAGTAGCTGGTAAATATTGAAGCTATCAACAGCAGTCGGGTTGTTGGGCTGCTGTCATGACACGGCACCATTCAGCCGTTCGTGGTCAAAGTTTACCATCAAATTGCTAAAATAGCAAATAATGAAGCTGACAGGCAGAGTGAGGACGACGGCAGCGAACAGGGGATGATCTGGCTGCTAAGCTGCTGCAATAGCGGCAGCAGCAGCAGCAATTAAAACGGAGCGCAAAAACACCAACAACTCAGACCACCCCCCCGAAGCAATATTGTAACAGTCAGTCGGAGACATAAGCAACACTTCACGGTCTGTGTGGGTCGTGGGAAACTGGGAAATCCTGAGGACCTGAAGTGCCTGTTGGCGGTTTGACTGGGAGGAAAACGACAACGACGACGACGACGATGCCGAAAAGAGATACATTTGTTGCTCTGTGGCAGACAGTGAGCGTCTGTTGGCCATCAATTTGGTTGGTATATGCACAGAGGGGTGGCAAGTGCTCTTCCAGAGGGGGTGGCTGAATGTCTGTCTGCGTGCGCCACTTTAATTTCTCAATACACGCATTATCCTTGCCACTGGTACACGGTACACAGTCCTGATGGCACTTATTATCTCTTCGATGTGGCGTGCCCAAGAACACTTGAGTTTTACAATCGAACCGTTTTTTTTGTTCTGTTCTTCAATAGCTTGCGGCCTTCTTGCTGGTTGTCCAACGGGTGTGGGAACTATTTGTTGTTCGCCCTGTGAAGCTGAGCATATGCTTTTCCATGCTTTTCCCCTCTCTCAGAGGCTGTGTTGTCCTTGTCCTTGCGTTTAATGGGTTCGACGTGTGTGCACTATCATTGCGAACGGCACAACGGCCCATCTTCAATACTTATGCATATTTGCTGTGGGTCGGTCACGTGCCTCGCCAGGATTTTGGCAATCGTTCTGGTTCGCTCTGGCGTAGTACCTGTCACAATCACACTTTGCGGCATGCTGCAGCATTGCAAATAATATAAATTAATATTTCTTCTTCTGTTGCCTCCTTTTTCACCCTTCTCGTTTGAGGTTGTTTCTTTGTCTGTTTATGAGATTCGTTCGGATTTTACTGATGCGATTGCTCGAGTTCTATTTCTGATTTGGTTTTGCTTTTAGATGCCTCTCTGGGGGGTTGACAATTACACAAGTTACACTGAGCTTAGCTTGCGAAAAGGCTAACTGGTTACAAAGAAGGTTACAACAACACAGAGAAGAATAAGATGTGGTTAATGATTATGAGTATGAAAATTGGTTTTGAGAACTTTTTGCTTGAAGCTTGTTTTAATTGCTCGATAAGGAAGTTGGGAAAGATATGACTAAGGAACCAAATAAAGGAAGCAACAGTAAAATTAACATTTAAAAATAGTTAAAATTTATATAAACTTAAGCTATCAGTCCTAAAAATTTCTTTATTTTGCTTAAAGCACAATGAAATTATCAATCTGCAAGTTCTTCGTTATTTCTCTAAGTGCATAAAACGTTTTGGTAAATATTTGCAAATCTTTTTGCGCCCAATTCGCTGACAACAACAACAAATGCCGCTCATTTCCTGTACGTCTTAAAGACACGTGTCAGGACATTCGCCTTTGTCGTCGTCGTCTTCGTCAACTGAAAGCTGGCAACAAATAAAAGTGCAGCGTGCAGATTTGTCAAAGACTAAACAGAATGGGCATCATCAGCCAAGGGCAGCTGGAAGGGCGTTGGTTAAGGGCCACTTAAAGTTGGCATTTGATGCCAAGCTGTAAAAGGGGATTGTCAATAGCAGTTGATGAGCCGCAACAGTGCAAATTGTTGTGGGCGTTAGAGGTAGAAGTAAGGGAGACGAGAGTCAGAGTCAGATTGTAAATAGCTGCAACGAATGCGTATCGGATGACGTCAGCTCTTGATACATTTAGCGACAGGCAGCAAATCATTAAAATAAATGAAATGCAGAGTGGAGGCTGTGCTGTGCCACTGCCACGTGGGTGCACACTGCTCGAAAGGGCAACGTTAACGTTGAAGGTGTCAACTAAATACCCTGGGGCACTGACTATAAAGTCACTGCATCAAGACAGAACTGAACTAAGTAATGGTTATGTTTTGAGAAGCTGATACACTTAGAGAAATTAAAAGCCAAATGAAAGCAACTAAAATTCAAGTTTTGGTCTCTAAAAGCTAACTTTTCTATACATTTTCATAAAAATAATTTTTTATAATGTTTTAAACTTGAATTCGTTGCAGACGTTTTCAGCTCTACGCAATAGAATTTTATTAAGTCAATTTCATAATTGTTTCTTAAACTGAATGGTTCCGAGCTTTAAATTTGTTTTGCTAAGTGCTTGCTGTCGTTCGGGCGGGAGCCTAAACAAAAGGCATTAGACGTCAGTTGGAGTGAGGCAAAAGTTGATTGGTGTTAGCCATAAAGTTTGTTGCGTCGTCTCCTGCTGCATCCGGATCCTGTTGGCGCCAAAGGCTTTGATGTGAAGGCGGCGTCAGAGGCAGCTGATCTTGGGCCTTCGTTGGACACGCAGGCGTTGATGGACATCTTGTCGCGCTAGTCGCTCGTCGCGACGCCAGTTGATCAGTTGACCAGCCAAAAAGTGTCATATAGTCAGTCAGTCAGTCAGTCAGTCAGTCAGTCTGGCGGCATGTGTTAAAGACTGGCGACTATTCCGTATCCGACTGGCGTCAAATGGTGCTTAGCGGCACCCACTATGGAGCAGACTTGAGACCCAAGCCCGTCAAGCCAATCGGACAGGGCTCCATCCAGGCTCCATCTCATTTGCATGGAAATGTGCGCGGGTGTTGGCCCAGTCAGTTGGCATAGGCGAAAAAAAAGGCAGATACAGAAACAGAAACAGAAAAAATCAGCCAAATGCAGGAAACCTATTGTCTTTTTGTGGCCTGGTCCAACAAAATATGCAAAGCTGAAATTTATGAGAAATTAAAGTAAATTTATTGGCATGGCATTTTAGACCGTCTTATGGCAAATGCGGCAAAAGAAAAAAACACTTTCTGCGACCAGTCCCTTTGCTTTGATTGTGTGATCGATGGATCTCTCGCTGTCTCCTTTGCATGTGTTTGTTTCTCTTCTGATAACTTTCTCCTAACTAATGTCCTACAACCCATGCTTCGACAAATTTTTAATGGGTTGAGACTTGGATATAGATAGATAAAATGTTTAAAGTATTTGGAGTTTGTCAGGAATACATGTTAGAAAATTTTTATAATCAACTTTATTCTCATCCAAACCGTTAAAATGAGTTTGGAATGTAAAAGACCCATATTTCTGTCTGTTCAATATTTGATTTATTTTATTGCATGTCAGAGCTCAATATTTATTTGTTTAGCAACAACAACTTAATAGCCTTCCACATATGCAAATTGTAACTTTCTCTATAGAGCCAAAGGTACATCAACATCCTCCTCTTTAACCCTAACGTGGCTTTCAAATGTCAAAAGTGCCGGCACTTAAAATGCCAGCGATTCGATCATAATATTGCTAGGCCAATGAAATTAGGTAATAAGCTTGGCCATGCCATACCATACCATGCCATGCCATACATATATAGAAAAACCATTTTTTATGCCGTCAGGCAGCCAGAAAGCAAGCGATTCCAAGTGCAAGTCACTTTTCATTTTCAAATGGCAACGGCAAGTGCGCTCGGCCACAAACGCCAAGTCCGTTTGGCCAAGAGTTGCAGGCATTTATAATTTATAAGTCGGTGCCCCAGACTTGAGACGACCAGACGACGAAGTCCTGGACTCGGCGGCCTGCAGGCGGCTCTGTCAGTTCGACTGTCAATTGAGCGCAACACTTCGAGCAAAAGCAAAGCAAAGCAAAAAATAACAACAACAGCAACAGCATAGAAATGCACAAACAAAGCCACCAATCGGACACTAAAATGAATTGAAACTAATATGCCAAAGTGAGTGGTGCAACAGACTCTCTGACAATGGCTTCATGATTCTGAAGACAGCGCCACGGGGCTAGAGCAAAAAAACTTAAACGAAACAGGCGAAAGGATAACAACAACACACAATGGACACAAAGCTATGCATGATTACCTAATGCCACAAGCGCGAGGTCTTTGCTTGAGAGTTATGTATTGAATATTGATACTCTTTTTTTTTTTGTAGAGCGTTTGGAAATTCCTTGAAGAGATTCTTTGATTTATTGTAAACACGGTGTCCATTTGCTGATTTATATCATTTTATTAGTCAACAAACTTCAGTTCTGATCGATAGTAAGTAAGTGTATTGAATTCGACATAATCAAACAGCTTCTACCTATTCTCCTTCTTTATCAGTTGCATTTTGAGTTGATTTATTATTTGCTGATATAAATCATTTTGAATAATATTGGCAAAGTTGTATTATATATTTTTTTTAATTGTGCGACACTAAACAAAGGTGTCACGAGTGCCAAGCAGGCATAAATTAATTGAAAATCAATTAGCCACAAGTTGGCTGTTGGCCGACGGCGCAATAAAATGCCAATAAACGCATGCATTGAATTATTGAATTATTGTCAAGTGCCAATTGGCCAAATGGCTGGCAATTGGCCACCAATCCATGGCGACATTTATTGCTTAAATGTGATTATTAATAATTCGCCAAAGCAGCTAACACAATCTCTAACAACAATATCGACTAAGCAATGCCCTGTAAAAAGTTGTTTAAAGTGTATTTCAATTTTCAATTTCAATTTGAAATAATGTTTGAAAACTTAAACCAAAATCTGTTGCTATTAAAAAGAAACACTTTTTATGTCTGTGAGATTTTTCCTTTATACCCCTTTTAAAAACACTTTTATGGCCATGGAGTGTTGCAAAAGATAGACTCATAAACTGTTTGGGACTGCAGGTGAAATAGAAATATGTTCCACAAAGCCACAAAGTATACATACGAATACAAATACGAATGTATTTATGTATGTACTACAACTTCATAGGAATTTATGACTGGACCAACAAATTCGAAGTGCATTGCTGTGTATGGTCAATAAAATTTTATATTCAAAGATTTTATTTTATTTTTTATTTTTTTTCGCATGCTTTGCGAGTGACTGAGTTTTTGCAGTATTTATTAATTAGAAAAACAAAAAAAAAACCTGCAACGTTCCACGGCTCGTTTAAAAGCTATGTATATAATTTTAGTTGCACTCCATACACACACACACATACGCTGCTGAGGTGTTAATTGCACAGTGGGTAGTGCACCACCAGCACCACCACCACCACGACAAGCACCACTAGCACCACTACTAACAAAAAATCGATTGCCCGCCGGGTTTTAGTTGTAGTTTAAGTTTAAGTTGTTGCTGTATCGATTGAAAGTGTGAAATTGCTAAGCAATTGTGATTGTTGGTCTGTCTGAATGTGTTTTTTTTTATATTTCGGGTGTTTTTTCTGGACCATTGCAATTGCCAAATTACATCAGGTGTTCGAACTCATAAGGGGGGGTGATTATGATTTGTGTGTGTGTTGATTAGCTGATGGGTGTGGTTCAATGATTGGCCACGTTAACGTCTTGTATGTGAGAGAGAGATTAGAAGGCTGTTATGTTGAACTGATGCAATGTCTATAGTGCTTATTAAATCTTATGCTACTAATTGGACTTTACTGATTATTAAATGTTAACAAAACTGTTATGTTCTATTACCAAACTTTTAATCATTCTCTGACCCGGTATGTGGTGTTCCAGTCTAACTAACTTGATAAATATGCTGCTTGTGTTTTTTTTTTGGACAACTTGCAAATATTTTTGCTTCAGCAGTCAATGCCAAAAGGTTAAACAAATGCAAATGGTATTTATGCCCATACTTACAACAGTTTGGCGACATCATTAAAATGCCTGGCCAGGAAAGTTTTTGGCTAAAATTTTCGAAATTAATTCATTTTAATAAATCCAAAAGCAAAGTCAGTCTAACCATGCACATGAATTCTTCCGCATTAAACCGTGTACAATTGGCCCAAAGCTAAAGTATTTTAACAAAGCTCCTGGCTGAGCTGAGCTGAGCTGAACCAGAAAGTTGGCTTACTACTCACCTGGACATGGATTGCATCCATATTCGTTTGGCTGGCTGGCGAAATTCGGTTACAGATTTATGTAAATTTAGAGCATGACACACACACGGCCCAGGCACGGGACAAGAAGATACAACTGCCTAGCAGGCAGGCAGATCTTAGCTCCTACATACTTTATACAATTGCTTGTGTGGATGCTGTTTTGGTTGCAGCTTGGTGGAGGTCAAAGTGAATCACGCTTTGATACATGACCATTAGTAGATTTTTGCCCGGGTCTGGAACGTGCAGCGGCATGCGAAATTAATTCCCTATACTACTTCAGTTGAATCTCTCAACTATGCACCTGGCTGCCAATTAGCGTAAATATTAAGGATTCTATGTGAAACCCACGCTACCGCGTTACCCCCTTTGCCGACGACAACATCGCCCAGCTTCAGATTCCTGGCGCGCTTTGGTTGCAATAAAAATTGCCATTTTCATAATTGCCCCAAGGTAGATGGTGCCAGAAATGTCGCCTAATTGGCTGCCGGACTAAGAAAAAAACACAAAAACAAAAAGAAACATTTACTAGCGATAAGCCACAAAGCAAACAACAACTAGCTGGGATCCTTCTAACGGCAGAACAATAGAACGCTTCTCGAATCTTTGGCAGGTCTTTAGCCACAAGTTTTTTCTCCCTATTGCTCTCTCTTTCTCTATATGCTTTGACAATATTTTTGCACTGCGTTTGGTTTGCTTGCCAAAGCGAACTCTTATATCATTTATCAGATGTAACATCCATGGTCGTTTGGGCTTTGACTTTAGCATTACCATTGCTCTTAAATACTCTTTGCAAACACTTGTTGAAGCTAAGGGAATATTTAAATATAAACAAGATTGTTAAGTCTTGAATTGATTGTTTTTTCAATAGCTTAAATATTATATTTTCTTTTTTTACAAATAGGAACAAAGAGGATCGTAGTAAAGTTTTTTTTTAAGGGTATTTTACCAGAGTTACAACAATGCTGCTCAGCTGCTTGTTGTTGTTGGGCTACTGTATTATTATTGTTAAAAGTATTATTGTTGTTGGTGTTTTTGTAGTGTGTTAACATGATCTTTTATTACTTGGTTTTGTTGCTGGTTTTACGGTTTGGGAACTAGTGCCACACAGTCAAGTTTATTTACCGCTAATAATGGTCATTTTAGTTGATATTCTTGCTACGTTGACGACGATGGCGTGGCTCTGATAAGAGCCAAAGAGTCAGCTTTTAAGTTAATAGTTGCGAATTGCACATGACAACAATTGCAATTGCTATTGCAGCAGCAATGGCAACCGAAACATAAAACACACACAATTTTGATTTCATTTGTTCGGAAATTTGTAAAACGCGATTTTTGAATTTGTTCAGCAATTTGCTGCTTAATTGACAAAACACACACACTGACTGGCGACAGACTGGCCAACAACCAGCGGCGTTTTTCTGTAGTTTGGATAGTCACAAGCAGCAGCAACAACAACAACATCACACATGCCTGCTTGCAACACACAGTCTAAGAACGAAATACACAAAATTCAAATCCGAATCCAACTAATAAAATCATAAACAAACGTATATGCAACGGCAGAGACCCCAATGAGTCATTCGGCATCGGGCAGACACACTCTATGGCTAAAACTCTTGCCCCAGACAGCTGTGCAGACTAAGCGCCCCAGTTTGGCTAGAAGCAAAATGAGGAGTGTTGCGGTGTGGAGAGTGCAAGTGCGGGGTGTTGCATGTGATCTGTCTGGTGGCTATGGGGCGTGTTGTTGTTGTCGTTGTTGTTTTTCTAAGTTCAAAGTATATGCAAAAATATATATGTATGTATAAAATGTGCAACATTTTTAACAAACATGCGCGCTTTAAGGCAAATATACAAACACAACATGCAAAGTGTCGATGGAGAGTTACAAATAGATTCAAATTATACTGCACATAAATACAAAAAAGCTTTAACTAAAGTCAAGTTATTGATGGAAAGTTTGATAAGGCAAAAACTACAAAATCGGCAAACTATGTGAATATTTAGATTACCAAACAGGTAAAGGAATATTGTACATATTTCTGACAGACAATAGTGTTAAATTCAATAGCCAACATGCAATTAGATGACTACAAATTGATCAAATCAATCTTGTTGCTTATATAAAAATGCAAAACTGAGCTAAATTCCTGAATTAGGCAATTTAGTGATATCTGGCAGATCTAACACCAATTCTTGTATATGTAAAATCAGCAGCCATTAGGCTAATGCAGCGCCAGCATCGCATTTTTCACAAGCCCCCCAAAGTGTCCCTTTTGTGTGGGTCCACCTCTCCTCCACGAGTCCACCAAATGGCAGGTAGTAAAAATTGCGCCTATTAATTTATGACATAATAATTCTCAAAGCGCAAACAAAGCCGCTCGTATAAAAGTGAACCCGTAACCAGACAATGGACCACATTATGCACTTACGAGTATATTTTGGAGTACAGATCGTATACCTGTATATAGAGTAAACCCACATGGCAGCCACTGAGGCACATATCGGGGGAGTTCGAGTTAGAGGGGGGGGCTGTAGAGATTGCAATTGCAAATCAGCGCGACAAAAGTTGAAAGACCAACAACTGACAAAATGGGGGGCGCCAAGTGTTTGGTTGTTACTTTTATTATTATTGCTCATATCGTTGTTGTTGTTGTTGTTGTTGTTTTGGCATGGGCCAAGTGTCCAGATGCAGCTGTCAGAGATTGCCACTGACGGTGTCTGCGACGCGTTGCGTCGAGTGCCATAAAATAAAATAAAAATCCAAGCTAAATTATTTAATATCACATTATCTGGCATCATAATTATCCAATGTGCCGCAGACACTGTGCAACAACAAGCAGTAAACTGTGACTCACTCGACTCGAAACGAACGAAAGGAATAATGTTCAATGCAACACACAACTATGAAAAATCACTTGCAATTTGGTTTATCAATTTGTGAAAATTATAAAAAATATGCATACGTTGAATATTTTGGCGAAATCATTTGTAAACCCAACTGTCGCCCACGCTTCTTTTGCTGCTGCTGCGATTGTGGCGATGTGGCGATGTGGCAACGCCGCTGAGTAGTGAACCCCGCATTGCGTGGGTAGCTTGTGCTGCCCAGGCGTGAAGTAACAAAACAAAAAAACAAAACCTTCGAAATCTGTAATCTGTTTATGCAACTGTTCATATGTACTCTTTGTCTTTTGAAGGGTATCATTACTTTGAAGTTGAACCTCAACTGGTTCTGGGAATTCTAAGCATATGCAAAGTTGTTCTAACAAAACTTTCACTGGCTTTCAATACTTTCGTTTACGACTTGAGTTTTATGCTAGCTTATCTCTAGAGTATTAAAAAGTTGTCATAAAATATATTTAATTTGCATTCTCTTGCTACAGCTGGTTTTTTTTTATTGTTTTATTTGCAAGCCATTCGATACACTTGACGCCGTTCGTTGAAATTAAATATATACGGGCGTATTTGTATGTGTATAGAAAATGCGTCGTGAGTCAAGTTTAGGATTTCTGGTTGCATCGTTTTGGCTACCTGCCGCCTGCCGCCCGCTGCTGTTGGCGCTGCAGTTGCTGTTAGTTGCGGCGGCGGCGGCTTCCTCTCAGTGTCGTCTCTATACATTTTGGTAGAATACGAAAAGCATTTGAACAGCACTTCTTAAGAGACGGCAGCAAACAAATATTCGTGATTCCTGATAAGCATCATTTGTTTTGGGCCGCTGTGGTCCGAATGCTCTCTGCCTGCTGCCTTGCTGCTGCTGCTGCTGCATTGGTTAACAAATGCCGCTAAAATGCGGAAAGCTAATCAAAAACGCGTTGCTGCCGCTGTTGCCGCTGCTGCCTCAGTTGCCGACTGGCCCCAAAAAATCGATGGCAAAGCGTTAACGTTCCAAGAGCCAAGTTCAATTGCCAAACAAATTCGCGTGAATGAGCCAACAGCAACAGCAACAACAACAAATGTTTGAGCCAGTGGCTGCTGGTATTTATACTTGGTACTTGCCAGGCAAATTTCGGAAAAACATTAACCGTTTTGTTCGTTTCGTTTTGGTTTTGTTGTTTTTTTGTCTTGTCTGCAATTTTGGCCTGTTGTCCGTGTGACTTATGTGCGACATTAGCGCAACGTTCTTTGCTTAATTACGTAAACTTTTGCTGGCGTCCGCCTCAAGGTGCCTCACCCCCCTTTGTTCCACCCAGACGTTGGTTGTATCGCTTGCTGTTTTGTTTTGTGTACGACAAGTTCGTGTCTTAAGTCTTTCGGTTTGCGCCTTGTTTCGACTCTTGTCGCAGTGACGTTTTTCTGTTATGTTCTCTGTGTTTGCAACAGGTTGTAAGTCGAAATTAAAGAATTTGTTATGTTGATTTGTTCTCTTCCAACTTCTCCCTACGATGGGTGGCAAAGATTTTACATTCACATCTGTAGGGAACATTTTGAGCTTCAAGACACATCTAATAGTTAATTATATCTGTAAAGTCTCGTTCATATTGGAGAAAGCATCTTTAAAATCTGTTTCACACATCGTAATGAGAGAACTGATTAGATCGATACATAATAATAACTAGAAATAATGATGTTTGCAAAAATCGCATCACCTGCTGTGTTCCAAGATCTACATAAATGTATTTTACCTTTCCCAAGCTTTCGATGTTAGCATAATATTTTGTGCAATTCCATTCATTTACATTCAACACGCTTACAAACAACCTGAACAATATTTGTTATTTTCTATTAATCATACGCCTGGTGAGCCGAAACACGCAAGGTGCGGCAGAATTGCCAAAAAAAATGACGGAAAAAAAACGAGGTGAAAAACTCATTTAGTAATTTTTCTCACGCTCCATTAAAACATCATTAATCTGTGCTCTACAAGAAATAAGGCATCCGTCTGGGCGGAAGAAGAAGCATCTGGCGGCATTACAAGAAAGTCGCCGATCGCACTTTAAACTAATTTCAATATAACCCAAACAGCGGACACTTCAAAAGCACTCGCACCGACAAGTACAACACACACACTTGTTGTGCAGCACCTTGTAAAGTTGTTGAACTCTTTAAAGAGAGATAGCGAAACAGATGAAGGGGGGGAGACAGAGAGAGAGAGAGGGAAATTGAAATAGTTGTTTCGGGATATTGACAAATTATTGACAGACGGGGCCCACTGCTGTTTGAAACTAATTAAAATCTGTTTAAATGTTACAACAAAGAAAGAGCAAAAAAAAAGGTCGATGAATTTTACAAAAGATTCGATTTATTTTCGTTTGTTGCATAGCGATTGGCAATTTTTCATATAAATGTGGTAGCTGTTGTTGCTGTAGCTGTAGCTGTAGCTGCTGCTGCCATTTACAACATAATCTAAATGAGGCATATGATGCTGGGCGCCCCATTATTCATAAGCAGGGAGCGAGAGAGAAGGCCCAGCCGTGAAATGATCAGAAATGAGCGAACGCTATGACTTAATAGGCCTTAGCTTTAACTGTGCCTCATGTGTTTGTTGTTGTTGTTGTTATTGCTGCTGCTGCTGCTGCTGCTATGCTGGCCACCCAGTTCGGTTTGGCTTGGACTCGACTGTGAAGTCAATAAAGGCGCCGTTGGTGGTCAGCTCAAAAACTGAGCTGTTGCCAACTGAGCTGAGGACTGTGCCACAACTCGACAACAGACTTGGAAGTTACGTTTGCCGCTGCGGCTGCGACTGTTGCTGCTGCTGACTGCGCTTGGCAAGACAAGATCATTAAGGTGGCATATAACATGGCACTAAAGACACACAGACACTTGCCGCGTTTGCTTTAGCTGCCTGCCTAAAGTACCTGTTTCGCATGGGGGCCAGGAAACACTACCAGCAACTGATGTAAGTACAGTGCATGCTGCCTAAAAGCAATTCATTCTTACTTTACTACATTCAAAACGATAGAATTTAAGCTACGAGTGAACATAAAAGCTTTTGAACTTTCGAAGGCTACGGAAAGCTTGAAGTTATTTTTAAAAAAGTCATTCCATAAGAATCATCAAAAGCACTTTAAAGTCAGAAGTTCTTTCGAACCATATAAAGTTTTTCTCCAGTTTTTCTGTTCTCTTCTGCAATGATCACTGTAGTTGGCCAGTTAGCGCTGTTTGCAGTTTTGCAGTTAGAGATGTTGTACTGGCGCTGACACTTTTGATTGAATTCCCAGCAGCGTGCGTTGGGTCTACTACTAAGACTAAGACTTTTGCGCCTGCGCCTTCGATTGTAATCAACGCGCTGCGATCAATCAGCAAACTTGAGCTCGACGCCACACAGTCACTCGAATCAATCCATCAAACGTATCAATCATGATGACAGGCAAGACCAGACCATGCCAGGCCAGACCAGACCAAGTCTATGTCCAGCGTCCAGGTCCAACTTCAGGTTGAGGCTAAGATCAGGTAGCTGCTTTTCCTAACATGACTGGAACCGTTGTTGTTGCCTCACTTGTGGCGTCTCCACGCGCGTTGCGCCCATTAAATTTGAATAATCTTAGAGTGTTTTTTCATCTTCTTCTTCTGCTTTTTTTCCTTTTTTGCTTTTTTTTTTTTTTTTTTTTGCTTGCAACTGTCGCATGAAGCTGGGGAAGCTGAAAACTGGACATGACTGGGCCGCCTTGCGTGCTTGGACGCTGCAGGCCATCAACTAACTGATTTGAAATTCTAAAGTGATTTTGATTACTTGAGGTGTTGATGTTTTGACTTGTACGTTGATTAGATAGTTGAAGGCTTGTTAGATGCATGTCAAGTTGCCGCACTGAGTGGCAAGAGAGACGGGACCAGAGATGCTGACCAGGACCGGTCGGTCTATCAGTCTGTGTGATGCGTCTTGATGTTGATTATAATTTAATTATAAGCAATCTGTAACAAGTTAATGGCCCCGTTGGCTCGGCGCATAATTTAGCAACAGGCAGGTGTGAAATGGCTTCATTAGCTTAGACGCCTCTGAGCACAACTGCAACTGCAACTGGCAACTGGCAACAAAATGTGGCAAAACGTTGATGAGGTAGCCGCTGCATGACTAATAATAGTCATGGCCCTGTCACAGTTGCCAGCCAATTCCATTCTGCTTCTCATCTCTTCTCTTCTTTTGGCCACTGGCAGACACGAATCCCCGTTTGCAAATGAAAGTTGGTTGGGGTTTTTGAGTGACGGCTGCGAGGCAAAAAGGAGATTCGAGTGTGCTCATACGAGTTAAGCTAATGGTAATGAATACTCACTGTACTTACTACTTACTCACTGTGGCCCAAAGTCATATATGTTTAATGTCGGGAATTTGCAGCAATTGTTAAACTCAGTTCTACTATAGAGAATTGTGTCTTAACAGAAAAGTTAACACGCAGCTGAGAACATGTTTCTAGAGTCTCTTTATCTCAACTCTTTTACATATATGCTGTAAATGCACTCAGACCTCAATGATCGACCCATTAAGCTCTCAATTAGTCAATTTTTATGGTTTGTTACTGTGATTTATGTGCTAGTGCTCAGTTTCTGAGATCAGCCGTTACACCAATCCATCAATGGTAGTTTTACGGTTCTTAGCATTAAACAAGTCAATTTTCCGGCATTATCAGCTATTAAACGATAAGAACAGGCCACCTAGCAAGTGTTTATTTCTTGAACGTTTCAAATGTGTCTTTTTTATTGAAAATATGTAGTCCCTCGTGTTGAATTGAGTTGGAATTTCTGTATATGATTCATGTCAGGGTCACTTGTTTGCATTGTTGATCTTAATTCTTGAATTTCGATAGCTTTTTGTTTACTTTCAACTTCTGGCCTGCTGAATTCTTATGAATGAATGTAAATAGGAAATATAGGAAAGGGCGTAGGGGAGAACAACCTCTTTACTCTACTTATTCTAATGTGGTCTTTAGGTCTTTTGTTTATTTGCTTAGCATTCGTTGTTGTCGTATACAAAATGTCAGCAGTGTGATTTTTGGGCACTTTTTAATTGCTAGTCGAGAAAAATGAAGATCGGAACAGCCAGCCGTTGAGTGAAGTCAGTTGAGTTGTTCAATGTGTGGGCCGTTTTCTAAGTACATATTTTGTTTATATTATTCGAAGTGTTTGCATTTCGTAATTGGAACGTCAAAGTGTCAAGTGACGCTTCAAAAGGGTTCCAATTTGTTTACCAAGCATTCTCCAACACCCATTTGTATCTATATTATGAATATCCGACGCATTTTAATGAAGAGCTGATATTGTAAAAACATATATATTTATTGATTATATATAGATATATATTTTTTACAAACTATTCTACACAATCTTCGGTACTTCAATTGTATTACTTAGAAGAAGAACTTATTTATAGTTTATGAACAACTATTTCCGTAGGTCGTTTGGATTAGAATATTCACATTGGTGTGCTGGTTGGTTGGTTGGTTGGCATGAAGTTCACCTGTACCAGCATAACGAAAATAATGTACCTGCTGCAGGCTGCATCTACTTACGTCGTATATACGAATAATATTATTACCAACATTAAGGCCGAGTCTGGACGGGCTCTTAACAAAGTTGAAGCCAACAAGTGGGCAGGGGCAGGGGGGCAGCAAGAAAATAAAAAAAGGGGTCGATGAAATCAACAAGCAGATCAGAGACGTTCGCGCTGTTGCACGTTCGAAGCGGAGAAGACCTCAATGTGAACCTGCAACAGGCAGTCGCCGAAACAGCTCTCGACCACAACAACAGGTACTTGCAGTCGCCTCTAGGCCATGGATGCGAGAACGAACCAATAATCCACGCACACAACACAATGAGGCTGCGGTCGGCCAACAATCCAGCGTTTCTATGGAACCTAAACAGAAAAGACCAACAACAACAACAAATATCGTGCCCCGACTTTGACTTCAAGCCAGAGTCGGAATCTGTGTTTTTAGTTGGTCCTGAGTCTGAGTTTGAGTCTGATCGCAGTGGCTACTCCAAGGGCGCATGGCCAATTCTCGCGAAATGGAATTATAAAAGAATGCTCCTTCACGACCCGGGCGCGTTTTAACGAGTTGAACAAAATCGAAAACTGTGTGTAGGAGAGCTAACCCTACAACAGCAATGAGATGAAAATGAACAAAAAATAACAACATAAAAAAATAAGAAATAAATAAATGTTGAAAAAGAGTTGAAAAGAAGCAAGAACAAAAGCAATGAGCGTGAGGGTGATGTCGAAACGGAAGGGTCAACGGGGCAAGGGGGCATTCACAATGAGCCCGCAAATGAATGCGTAGACGAGATGCGGCTGCGGCGGCGGCTGCTGCTGCCTCTGCTGAAGTGGGTGCCTCCCGAGAGCCCAACCGAAGTTAAAAAAAAATAAAAAAAATTAACCGAAATGCGAGCGAGTTGGTCGACCGGCCGCAAACCCGCAGCAACAAGTGTATAAGTGGCATGGCAAGAGAAGGAAAGAGAGAGAACCGCGAGCTGATCATCGATCGCGGCAATCGTAGAATGAAGTGGAAGTGTGAGTCCCGGCACTTGAGGAGGTGCTAGGGGAAACGTCTTCGCAATCGCTAGAGCAGATGAAAAACCCCAGAAGACGAACCAAGAACCTGCAGTTGAGTGAGGGGAGAGTGTAGCTCCAGCAAGTGCGATCGATGGATCGATGGGTCTGTTGTTGGGTTTGAGGCTTTATTATGGTGGCAATTGTATTTGGCCAGCGATCGTATGGCGGCTCAATTGTTGTTGTTGTTGCTGTTGTTATTGTTCGACTTGTTCGCCTGCCCGTACATTTATGCAATTCATTGTTGTTGGGGCAAGTGAGAAAGAGAAAGATATCTATATAGAGAGAGAGGGAGAGCGAGAGAGACTGGAAAGGGTAAGACATCAGATCATCTTCAACACCTTGGACAGGTTACAAAACAAAAGTGGCAACATTATTGTACATTGCTCTGCCTCTTACCTAAACTCCTTCTGCTGCTGCTGCCTTCTCCCACTCCTCCCGCTGCCGCTCTCTCCTCTGTTATCGGTCAACGTGGTTGGTGTTGTTGTTTTTGCTGGATATGCGTACGTGGTTCAGGCTTTTAGCTGCAGATTACGTAGAAGCTCTGGCCTCATCTTCTTATGACTTTAGCTTTAGCTTTAGCTTCGGCTCCGGTTCGGTAGTTAGTGCTTGATGTATGTAATTCGTGTTGCGCCCGCATACAGCTACCAGCGGCAATATATATATAAGTATGTACGTGAACCAAGTTGCCATTCCATACCATACTATGGCAAACTATTTCATAGCATAGCTTGGTCATCTCATAGCATCTCGTCGTACTAGTATCGAGTATTTCATAATGCAATGCAATCTTTATGGGTTCATCGCAAGAGGTGATCATCGAAAAGAAGTCAGCTAAATGCAACCTGTTGGGCTAGGTTATACAGAGAAAGCAACTGCATTGTGAGAATGCCTACAAGCTTGCAATTTCAGAAATCTTAATAATCTGACTCAAGAAGCAGAGATAGAGAGTGAAAGAGTAAGAAAGATAATGAAGCCACTCTTGAGAAGCTAGAAAAGTCTCGAGTTCAACAAATAATAGTAATCATGTTTAGTTTCTGGCTGTTGTTATAGTATATCTAGGACACAGGTGTTGAACACAAATACTTTTGAATACATTTCGTATATAGTTCGGCAGTAAATTCTATGTTTCGAAGGGAAAAGTCGAAGGACTTATTATAGGATTCAATTCCATAAATATTTAAACCTCTTTCCAAATTTATATTAAGTGAAATATCTTGTTTAATTGCAAGATTACATAAAGCTTTTATAAAACTTTGAGGGTTTTTATTGAACTTTCCAAAAGAAAGGTACAAAATCAGGTAAAATGAAGTTTCCGTTAATTTTTAAAGCCTTTGCTATTTATAGCATCTTTTAGCGATCACAACCTTCGGCTTATCTGGCTATCCTCGTGCTAAAAAATAACCTTGCCGCGGCCAGGCAAGAACTATAACCTGAGCAAGCGAAGTTTGCCATAAGGAAGAAATTAAAATTGTTGTTGCTTTTGCTTGGAATTTTAATGATAATTTCCTCTTCACGAATTTATGGCATTTTAATTAAAAGAATGCCTGAAACGAAAATAAAAACAAAAAAACATACATAATATGTTTTGTCTTTAATCTGTATGTTTGTTATATTGTGCTGAGTCCAAAAATACAAGTTTTAGCCACGTAAATTAGCCAAGTTAATACGTTTTGGCCTGATGCTGCTTCCTGTTCGCGCGCGCATGAACTTTGCAGCACTGTCAATGGCATAATCCTTCCTGGCCATAAGTCGCCACCAACACACAACAACAGTTCACAATCCGCAATCCGCACAATCTTTCCACTGTTGGCCCGTTTTGCCCAGTCTCCAGTCCCCAGTCGCACATAAACGTCAATTTGGCCAATTATGGAACGCACCAAAAACTCGAAACCGCCAAGACTACTCAAGACAAGTGCATTGGACTTTCGATTTCTCGTTCTGTGCGCGCCTTCCATATCGCCATTGCCGTTGCCATTGAATTTTTGCCTTTGCCACTTGTTTTGGGCTTGATTAATGCGCTCGCTCCCGCTGCTTTAGGTTTAGCTTTAGCTCCATCCACAGCTTCAACTACAGCTTCAGCTCGTGCCCAGCCCATCCCCAGTCTGGGCTATTAATTCTAAAGCTCTTTTTTTTTCTTTCTCGTATACTCTTGCAAAAGGGTAGATGATTTTGTGGTGATGTTTGAAAAAATTGAACGAAATATTTTCGAATCCATAATCAAGTTTAAGTGTTAATAATATTCTATAAAAGTTTTCTTGATAAAACGAAACTAAGTTAATGAAAGGCTTGTTTGTTAATTCAATCAGATTCCTTTTAAAACGTCAAGTCCTGTAAAGGGTATGTACTCTTCGTCTTGCCAAAACCACCTGTTTATGGTTGTATCTTTTATGTTTGTTTGTGGCTTTTTGCTGGCTGGCCATAAAAGGCAACGTTTGTCGCCCCGACGACGATGGCTTCAACAGGTTGCTGTTAATGAACGCCCGCGCAGAGAGTTCTCTCTGTTTCGGTGGATTGGCAGGGGCAGGAGGGTAGCTGTCGCAGGAAGTGCTCGTCGGCGGTGCCAACGCAAATGGTTAGCAATTACTTTATGCGTTCGCAATGCCAACTGATTACAAGTCCCTTTTGGACAGCACCGCACCTCTCACAGCTAAGCTGAGCTGAGCTGAGAGCCAACGTGTGCGGTAGAATGCACGAATGCGTTCAATATAATGAAATTCATTTGTTCAAAGGGCTTCAAAACTTAGTCCAAGTCGAATGGAGTCTGGGCTCGGCTTGAAGGTGCGTGGCAGACCTGTCCAACAATCTCGAGCGTGCCGCGTCGGCTAACCTTGAATTTTTTTTTTTTTTTTTTTTTGCTTTACACTCAAGTCGAAACGAGAATTGTAGCGCTTGGTAATATTTTTTTTCTTCGCTTATTGTTGTTGTTGGTTGACTCCTCCGCGGCTTGTCACTACGAGCGAAAAAAAAACTTGTTACACCGCAAACGTATATATATATATAATTTTAAAAGAGAAGAAATAAATACACAGAAAATGTGTCTACAGTTGGCGCTCGAGACGCCCTCGCCCTCGACTTGGACCCCACTCGACTTGATCTTGATTCGCGCCCGGCTGATTCATAGGCGCAGCCCAAAAAACATACGCATACATTAATACATAACTACGAGTATATTTTTCGCGTTGATTAAACGTTGCGCTGCGGACGGACATTCGAAATCCGCTGTTGATTTTATTAATAAACATTAATTTTGCGGTTTAAACAGTTGTTAAATAATCGTTTTTAGTGCGCTCATTGACAGTCTCAAGTGGGAAGTCTCGAATTGGCAGAGACTGTTACCGATCGGTGTGTGCGATCAAAGAACTTCAAGGATATGGAAAGGGACGTACTCAAAGGTGGGGTCAAGTGTCAAGTGTATATATATAGATAGGTGGAGGAGTATTAAACTTCATAGCATATAGAAGAAAAAAAACTTAAGCGCAATGAAGCAAGTGAAAATGATTGAATTTCAGAAAGCAAAACTATGCGTTAATGATTTATCTTAACGGTGTTGAGTAAAACCAAATATGAAGCTTAAGAAACTTGAAAGAATGATAAGAGTTATGACTTGACTTTTAAGTCATACTTAACAATAATATTGTTTAACGAACTTTAAGAACACACAAAACTTCTCAAAGGCTTCGAAATAAGTTTGGTGTTCAATCGTTTGGAAGAACAAGCGCCACTGACAGCTACCAATCAACACCAAGTGTCTAGTGACCAGTTATAGACATATCCTGCTGTGATTCTTAGCTCTCAGCATTGAAGTACAGAAGGCATATAAATCAAACTTCAAACAATGCGCCCAAATGCTTGACGACCAAACGCAGTAGCCAACTTTCACCCATAAATGGTGTGCAAAGGCCATAAAAGCATGGCGCAGCCTGTTGACGCAATGCCTCCTAATGATAACATTAAAATTGTGTTAAGAAATTAGCTAAGTGCAACAGCAGCAGCAGCAGCAGCAGCAACAGTTGAAACAACAACAACAGCTGCAACAGGTACAAGATGAACAACTATGAGTCGTAAATCATGTGAAACAGCAAGTTGTTGCGCTTGCTTGGAGCTTGGACAACAGCAACAACAACTGCAATAACTGCAACAACAAGCAATAAGCCGCAACAACCAGCAACCAACAGCAACAACCAGCAGCATTTTCACATTACGCGATAGCGAAATGTGCACGTCAATTAAGATACGCCAAGGTATGCCAGACAGGTGAATCAGCAGGTGGGTAAGAGGTGCCAGGCCAGCAGAGGGGAACGAGAGCGGGACCAGAAGCCGGACTATAAGCTAGAGAAGCAGAAGCTGCAAACAGTGGCTGGGGCACTTTTGTCAACCTGACTTTAACAGTTTCTACGCCTGTCACCTCGTAAATCTCAAAGCAGCTCTCTCACTCATTCTGTCTTTCTCTCTCATTTTAATGAAGATGAGAGCAGGGTAGATGGGGGAAATAGGTTGACAACGCCCAACAACTACAACAACTACAACAACAACACAATCAAAAGTTAGTAGCGCAATTCGAGCTGCGTATATTAAAAAGTCAATAAATTAATAAATTATCGCATTAAAATAAATTGCATCTAAATGTTCTAAGTTGCACATTAATTAAGCAGATTGCTTGATTTATTGGCGTATCAAGTGTCGCCACCGCCACAGCAGCACGGCTGCACCACAGCACCACCGCAATCCAGACACCAGTTTCTTCAGCCTGGACCTTGTGCTCTACGAGTATTGCTGATTTTTATCAACAAGAGTTGATGCTGCTGCTGCTGCTGCCGTTGCTGTTGCAACAGTTGCTGTTTGCTGTTGTTGTTGCTGCTGCCTTTCATATTGCCTCAGCACACAACAAGAGTTGAACGCGTCTTGCTCATCATCAACAGTTAAAGATTCAAACCTCTCTTCCTTTGCCCTCCGTCACTTGCCAGAACACATTTTATGTGTCCATTTACGTAGCTCAAATTGTGCGCATTCTAGGCAAAAGGCGGCAGCAACAACAACAACAACAAAAAACAACAACAAAGACACATCTGCTGCTGCTGCCGTTTCTTGAATCCCGTTCTCATTCCCATCCTATCCCATTCTATCCCATCATCATTCCCATCATCTTGAACGTCGTCTTTGCACTTTGTTGTCATCCGCTGACTTCTTGTGCGTGCCAATTTTCTCCTTATTAATAAAGATAAATAACTTAATGATTATTACGTTTAAAGTGTTTAATTTGCAGACGTTTAGGCGCTATTCGAGATTTTTTATTGCTTGTTCTTGTTGTTGTTCGTTTTCTGCTGCTTATTGAAATGAAGTTATTAGCTGTTGTTGCAATCTATGTTTAACAAGTGCTTCATCATGTCTTATTATTATAAAATCGTAACGATAACTTAAAACCATAATTATTAGTTTACGATTGTAAATTCAACTGAAACTTCTTATAAACATGACTTGCTTATTTATTTTATAATCGAACATTTATTGTATGTATTTATAGTATTAGTATTTCAGTTCTTCTTTCTATCTAAGCAGTGCCAACTCGTAGGACGAATGAATGGGATATCTGGGAGTCCTTGAGAATATCTACTCTTGGTTGCAAAAGTTGCATACATTCGTACATTATGTACATGCATAAATCGCGGGAAGATTAATAAGCAAATTACAATATATGTTTATGAGTTTCTTCCCTCAGTGATTGAAGTTGTTACCTATATGAACCTATAAACCCCTCCCCTTGTTGAGAAAAAATGTCCTGCTGTTGGTAGGGCCACTTTTCGGGATGTGAAATTGCCATGTTAACAAGTGTAGCTGGTAGTAAGAGTACCTGTTTAACCAGACGCAAACAACATCAGCGACAACGCTGACGACAACAACAACAACAAAAACAACAGAGACGACAATGACGTCGGCCCACAATCGTCCAAACAACAGAGAGCTGGACCTGAAGCTGAAGCTGAATCTGGAAATATGGCACACGCTGCCATATGTAATTGTAATTTCACTGGGCCAGACATCGGCTACCTTGCTCACTCTCTCTCGCTCGCTCTTCCTCTAGTTGGCGATCTCTTTCTTTTGTCTCGAGTCACTTGCAAAAGGTGTCAACGCGCATGCGCGCACGAGTTGTCAGCACATTAATTTCATTTGCATTTCCGCTCGGCGCTGGTTTCGCATTACAACTTAAAAAGCTGGAAAAACTAGTGCGATTTTCCCCAAAGACAAAACAAGAACAGCAGCGCAAATTGCAAGTGTTGCCCACTTGGCCAACGAGCATCGGCTCGTGCCTAGCTTAAGAGTATGTGTGTATGTGAGTTTGGCAGTTGGCCTGGCCCACTCCTATACAGGGTTGTAGCCAACATGAATCACACACGCACAACGCAACGAACGCAGCGAGGAGGAATTGGATTTTTTTTTATTTTTTTATTTTTTTTTTGGATTTTTTTTTGATTATTTACATAGTTTTGCTATTACTACAAATTTTTATTTGCCGCGCACATTCGTTGCATTCGTTGTTGTTGTTGTTGTTCATCGTCCGCTGTCGTTATATGTGTGTATGTGTGTGTGTTGTGCTTTTTTTGGGCCCCACTGTTTAATTGTGGCTTTAAGTGGCTTATAAACAAGCCTGGCACAAGAATATTAATAGCCCATGTTATTGATGGCAATTGCTCGTTGATTTCGGCGTAATTAAGTCGTTGTCATCACTGTTTATGTATGTGTGTGTGTATGCGTGTGTGTGCTGTTATTTTTGCTGTTAACTTAAACATTTGAATGTATGGTACAAAGATATCTAGCATGGGCTTCTATTGACTAAGGCTTAAAATGATTAAAGGCAAAATAATTGAATTACATTCTAAGCAAAGAAAAGATTAAATCCAAAAGATGTGTAACTTTTTTATTTTATTATATTGGTATAGTTTTTCGCTTTACTAATTTAACCTTGATTGCAATTTCAAATTTATTGCAGTTGAGGCGTTGAAAGACTAACAGTAAAAAAATGTTTAATTAATTTTTACAGTTGTAAGTTTAATTTGATTGATCAATTAAACTATGTCTATATATATCTATATATTTTTTTATGGATAAAGCATTCAAGTGTTAAAAACTGTTTGGGTCTGTTGCAAAGAGATTTGTTCAGCAATAAATAAAGGGAAACTTCCGTTAATGTTGCACTTGGACATTTGGCTCTATATAAGTAAGCCTGTTTTGTTGTTGTTGTTGTTGTCGTCGTTGGCCCTGTGGCAACAAAAACATTTCTCCCACATTTGGTTGACTGACATTTGATGGGTTTTCGTGATGCGCCGCGTTGGCTGACTGTTTGGCTGCCGGGTTGCCAGCAAAATGCGCAAAACATCAAACGAAAAACGTCAAACGCCCAATGGCCAACAAGTTGAAAGTTTCTCTTCACCAATATGGAGACAGCATAGATCTTACTCCCAAATGTCCCCACCGCCCCCTTTCTTTCTTTCTCTCTTCTCTCACTCTGTGTATGGCTGTTATCAGGCTGGCCAAATGCAGCCGTGGCTTACAAATTAGCGCGCTGCCAACTGCAACTGTCGACTGTTTTGGACCAAAAGGCAGGCTCCAAGTCAAATGACACTAACAACAACAATAAACTACTGTTGACATTTGTTGCTGTTGTTGTTTGTTGTTGTTGTTATTGCTGTTGTTATTGTTGCTTTTGTTTGAGAGTGCAAAACTCCTACTACAAAATAACAACAAAGAGACAAAAATAAATATACACAATGGAACACTTGTGTCTCTTGGACACGAGACTCTCCTCTGGCGCTGCGTGGGGGTGAGATGTGTATAGTTGTGTGTGTGTGTGTGTGGAGCTATGCGCCTGGATCTGTTTGACTGTCTCACTTTGGTGTGTATGAGTATGTCTGTGTACTTTATGGCCACGCACGAGGCAGCAGCACAGTCTCAGTTGAATCCACAGTCCAGTCCAGTCCACAATCCCGTCCCGTCCAGGCGAGTTTCCATAACTCGACGGTGAGCCTCGTGTCCATGTCAGCATCGTATGTATTCATTTCCAAAGGGAATAACTTATGTACGCTCTGGGCACAATAAATTCTTGCGCTGAAAATGTCAATTAGGCGCAGATTTCGTTGTTGCTTTTCCTACAGCTTTTATTTTTGTGTGGTTTTGTTTTATTTTTGTTGCTGTTGTGTTTTCTACCGCGTGAAAAATCTAATTGGCTGGCATTTGTTTTTTCGGCGAATCAAATTGAATTGTACCAGGCGACTGCAGCCCAAAACAGTAGTCCCCAACCATGTTAGCTGTATTTGAATTTACACTTGCTTAAGTTGAATTCGCCTGCCACTTAGCTGTGAAATGATGACATAAAAGAACATATGCGCTGACACATCAATGGGTGGACATACGGACCAAATCGACCAATGGACACATAGCGCCTCTCACTCACTCCTTCTTCCTCTCTTGCTCTCTGTCTGTCTCTCTGGACTAATAGGCACAAGCGTAACCAACTAAGAAGGACTTCTTGCAGGCTGTCTGTTGCTTATTGACAGCTCTTAAGGGTTAGAGATGGGGAACTTAACATAAATTTTTTGATTATGACAAAGAGGAAATTGATTGAAATTTGAGTTTTTCTGATCATCATATTGATTTAAATCTATCGTTGAGATAAGTCACGTTAGTCACGCACCCATCTCTATCAAGTACGCACACGGAAGGTGGATGTGGCAGACTGTGTTGGCCAAGTGCCTGCCTGGGCAAGTGTACAATGGCCAAGTGCGTTTCGCTCTTCAGTTCGACTGGTCGACTCGGGCGCAAAAATCGCAAAAAATCAAAAATAATTGCCAACACGGGGCGACGACGAGACTGAGCGCGAAAGAGAGAGAGCGAGATATATAGAGATGCGTATGGTGTGATTATATTGAATTTTTGATACGCTGCGTTTGGCCAAAAGGGCTATGGAATGGTGGCACCAAGACAACGACGACGACGACGACGATGGCGTTGTGGCGACATTGACAGGTCAATATTGATGGAAACAAGATTTATATGACAACGGCGGCTATATTTTCAAATTTAATGAGCAGGAAGAGCCCAAGTGCTGCCTACAAGTGGACAGTGAATGGCCGTCGGTCGGTTGTCGGTTGTCGATTCTCGCTCCTCGATTGTCGATTGTTGGTCGAACTCGAAGGCAGAAGTGTCGAGTAACTCGCTTAAATGATGTGCTAATAAGGCGCACATAACTGTGCAAAAATATGATGGGGATTTCATCTCTTGTCCTCTCTTCCATCTCCACCTTTGGGTACAAGACGATGCCCGCTGGGATTTCAGTCGCCGGATTTTTGGCCGAGTGTGGAAATTATGGCAAATATGATGGGAATTTCTGTTTAATGAGCAGGTGCTTAATGAATTTTTGTAATCAGTGTGGCGACGGCCACTAAAAGGTTGCAGATGTAGGTTAAAGGTAAAGTGTGGGATCCTTTTAAATAGGTTATGAAGAGAAATGTCTGCAGAGAAAGTTTTAATTAATCAAAAAAATCATCAAAAACATTATTATTATGTATATTTTGTGTTTCTTAGTCACTTGTTTTATGAACTAAAGATCAAAAACTTAGTTTTATTTATTTAAAAACACAAAACACACTAAAGTATTGGAAACACATTTTTTGTATACACTTTTCTAACCAACAAACTGCCACACCAACCCCCTAAAACACCGCACCATATGCCAATGCAAGCGATCTTCAACTTTCTCAATGGTCATCACTTGAGCAAAGGCAACAACATTTTTGCGCACATCCTTGACCTCTGTCGCTCGTCGCTCTCAAGCCCAACAACAGAGACAGCAAAAATAACAAACGCCCAGACAAGACACCTACAACAAGCAAAGCAGTCAGCAATCTACACCCACTGCAGCCTGCAGTCAGCCTTCAGTTTGGAGCGAGCCGTCCGAGCCATCAACATTCCTTGCGCTCTCTCAGTCTTGAGATCCATTATCGCCGCTCGTCATCGGCGAGGCTGTAGGGAAGAGGCTAGGAGGGACTGCTTGTACCGCCCGTCGTCACTTGTCTGATATATCACCTGTATGCTAGCAACAACAGCAAGAGCAACAGCAACAGCAACAAGTTGCAACTACAACATGGCATAATGCACCGGCAAAGAGAAACATTGAAGACAATCGCCTCTCTATATGCGTGCCAAATTGGAACAATGCGACCGCACCTCCAGACTATTGTCAACAACATTCAGACTGCAAACTGCAAACTGCAGACACAGCCACAGATCGGGCATAACTTGGAACCTTGAAGCTTTTGTGGCGTCTCACTGCATTCTGAATTCTGGGCGAATCAAATGCATTAATCCAATTTACGCATGCCACAAACGCCAGGCATCGTCGTCCACTTGCTCCAGAATTTTTGTGCTGCGTAGCCCCCGCCAAAGCTGTCAAGCTAAACGTAATGTGGACTGCGGACTGTGGACTGTGGACTTTGTGTAGACTCCTTGTTCCTGGGGAGCAGTTCGATGCCGAAAAAGATTTCTGTGTAAATTTGCAGATTTTTCAAAAGTTGGCAGCACAATTTAAGAGCAACGCAATCAGCGTTAAGCAATCTACGACTGCAGTTTTTCACTTAGCCCCCACAACTGAGGGAGCCTCTCTCTCTCTCCCTTTATGTAGAGATTCAAGTGCAAGGCGCGTTGACAATTTTATTTATTTACAGTTGGCAACTGTCTATATAAATTGAAGGTGCCACAAGCAGGCAGGCAGGCAGTCGGGCAGTCAGGCAGTCAGGTTATACAGCACAGTTCTTTTCTTCTGTTTTAAAAGCCAGAGACAATGTCAACATAGTTGCAATTAATTTGTAACCGATTATCATCTTCAGGTGCCAAATAAACTTCTCATACACCGAATGCGAAACGTGTTGAGTGTCCTCGAGAGTAGTGTATCGGTGCGAGTATTTTGCATTTGCAACATTTTAACTTGCAACTTGCATCTCTCAGTTCAGTTTGCTGCTGCTGCTGTTGCTGCTTTATGTGCAACATGGCCACATAAACAAGATCACGCCAGTTACAAATGTGCGATACTCGAGTATTCCTTCCCCCGCCTTCCCGCTCTGCCATTTGTTGGTTTTCCGTTGTCTGTCTAGAACACTGGCTCGCTTTTTGTGTCTGTGACAGGTTGCCAACACTTGACGGATTTAATTATTTCGATATTTGCCTCTACGTGTTGCGTGTTCGGCTGGCTCGCTTTGCTTTGCCAGCATTCCACATGCATCATGTCCGAATCGTAATGAGAAAATATGGCATTTGTGTGACAATAAAGTGTGCTTCGCACTTATGTTACCCACAAGCACAGCACACAGCTCTTCTCTCTCTCTTTCTGTCCCCTTTCTACTTGACGTCACAATCTCTACTGAAGCATTTTGCATGCGCTTAAATTATGTTGACAACTGTCCGTAGCGTCTCATTGCAGCGGCTGCTACTCACTCATTATGCCTGTAACATGGACTCGCACTCGTATCATATCGCCCTCCCGTTTCACCTTCCGCATCTGCTGCGGCTGCTGCTGCTGCTGCTGCATGCATGCAACATGCAACAACATCTAGCCAACATACGTACGGTCGTCGGTCTAATGCCTGCACCATTTATTAAATGTCTCCATGGTGCGACAATAACTTTATCAGGCCAAAAAACGAAAAGAAGCTGCCACCAGACACCCAACCAACAACCAACTGACCACTGGCCACGAGCCGCACGAGCCGCAAGTACAAGCAGACGAGTCACAAACCACTTTGCATGTCTGTAACTGAGCTCCAGTTCTGTACTTGTTTAACTCTGCCAAGTGCAGGCGTATTAACCCATTGATAATTGAGAAAATTAAGGAATTTTAGTTAGAGAATGTGAAAAAGTGACCAAGAAGAATACTTTATAGCATGGTGTGGAATTTAAAGTAGTGATAAGTCCATCTTGTAGATAAATGTGAATTGAGAATGAGGAAATCGTGGGAAACAGATTTTAAGATATAAACATTTTTAAATGTGCTTTTGATTACTTATTTCTAAATACGTAATAAAAGTCAATCTTACTATTAAATGAAATAAAGAACGTAGTTAAAGATACATAAACATAATTTATGTATTATTTATTAAAGTGTTAAACGAACGAAGTTTTATAAATTTAGCATAGGCCAAAGCATTTAATGGGTTAAGAGCAAGTCAGGTGTAGTGTTACCAACGATTGCGTTATAGCATTATAGAGCTGCAGTCAGCATCCACATTTACCAGCTCATTAAAAAGCTGGACAGGCTGCACCCACCACGCTGAACTGAACTGAAGAACTCTAGTCTCTAGTCTCAGTTCAATTCAGTTCAGTTCGGTTCAGGTTGTATAGTTGCGTGTGCATTGCCCCCATTCAAGATGCACAATTGGCATGTGGCGGAGTCATAAAGAGACTCGACAGCGGCCATTTTGTGTGTGTGTGCAGGCCTTGTAAATTTAGATTTTACACAAATTAGCCAAACTTGAGATGCTGATCATTGTGTATAAATTGTGTAAACGAGTTCGCTGAGCTTGGTAAACCTGTCGGTTAAGCTAATTTAAAACAGCAATTCGAATTGTCAATGGCGCTTGCATACAAATGGACTATATATCTGGAAATAATCATATCAACGTATTATTTTTTTGGCTGCTGAGTGAAATCATTATTTTTTTTTTGTTATTTTTTTCGAGGCGCCTAATGACAATTTCGTGTTTCTTTCACATTCGGCTCAACAAAATGCCAACGCAAGCAAATTTGTTAGTGTGTGTGTATTTTTTGAGGGCTCATAAAATAAATAAAAGCTTGAGAGCTACGTCGCAGCGGCTCAAAGTGCCATAAATTCTAAGAGTTTATTTATATTTTAATTTTTTCTTTGATTTTTCGTTTTTCGAGGGTCAATATTTGCGTTAAGCTGGCATTTAACGAACACGCGCTTGAGAATCGCGATTCCGAAGCGTCCTGCACCCATTTAAACATTTGACAAAATCATTTAAAACAGATGCAAACAAAGTTGCGGCAAGTCGACGCATTTTTTTTTAGGCTCATAAAAAGTAGCTATAAACATGTCAACCGCCCCGGAAAAAAAACAAAACCGACTATCGTCTTGTGTTGACTCTCATTTTTAATTAGTTATCTTGAAATCGTTTCTTCCAAACGAAACTAAACAAAGCTTCAACACTTGTCGCCATCGCGTTGAGACAAAACAAATGATTTGAATATGAAGCCAGTGGACAGACCGCCCTTTTGGCCATTGACGACAACGAATCAGGTGTTGGGTATTTTTCAATAATGGAGTCTCGGTCTAGATTGTTGTTTCATGGTCAAAAGCCGTTCTACCACACTTGAGCCGTCTAAATGGCGTCTAATTTGACTAAGTTATTCAGTTAGTCAGTCAGTTTGCCAGTTTGTCAGTTAGCAGCAGCAGCAGAAGCCGCCGATCAACTTGTTTTCCCAATCAGTTTTGTCGTTGGCTTGTCATAAAATTTTGTATAATTTTTACGGTTTCATAAAGTGACAGTCATGACATTTTAGTTGGACTTCCTATTGAAGGCTTTGGGTTTTAGCGGTCTTTTGTCTCTTTAACTTGTTTGCTCGCATTTGTATTTAAATTTTTCGATTAAAGATTTTCGGTCTCATCGTTGATTGTTTTTTAATGAAGGTCCGCGGCGAATGTGTAACGAAATTTGATGATTTTTATTGGTTACAGTTTACAGGCGGCGTAGTTATCAGATAGTTTCGTGTATTTATCAAGTCTACATCTTGAACTTGTCACAGCGACAGCCGATTGTAAAGATCTTGTTTGTAGCTGCCGGGCATGATTGCTTTCGATTAACAATTTAGATTTGGTGTGGAAAATTAATTTCCAATATTAGGGCAACCGCGGGGAATTTAAAATAGATACGGGCTATGTTGATTAATAAAATGTAGCTTGTTATTATTCGTTTAAGATTTTCTTTGATTATCTCTTTACTTTTGTTAAAGAATGTGTTATTACTTCCTTATAACATATAACAGAGCTTTATGATGATTTTTTCCACACATTTTTAAGGATACATTTTTTGGTCTGTCAGCTTGTGTCTAAATCAGTTATATTTGCTTTAGCCAAAAATCCAAACTGACAATCGAATTCAAAACAAACTCCTCCATCAATTTACTTTCCTCCTTCTGTCTCAGGCTGTCAGAGCTTCCCGCTGTTTCCACTCTTCCACTCTAGCTGCATGCTCTTTCTCTCTGGACACATACTCACAACCTCCCTCTCCCGTCTAACTACGCCCGACCACCCTCCGGTCACCAATTTAATTGAAACGCCCACGTCATAAACTCTAAGGCTGTTTTACCTGCCATTCTGCCCCATTGCGTGTTCGACTGTTTGCCATTTGCACCCACGCCCATTGCCGCTAGCTCCCAACTCCAGCGGCAGCTTCATCACAAATAGAAAGAGAGAGAGAGAGGCGGGAGAAGAGGGAGAGAGAGGGAGAGAGACAGTTAGTAAGCAACTGAAGTAAAACGCAGTCGAAACTTCGAACGCGGCACTAAATTTTTGGTAAAATTATTGTTATTACACAGAAATCGTTTATTATTAATTTTAATGTATGGCAGCAGACGCCAGACGGTGCAAGCGTTTAACTGGATGATGGGGGGAACGGTGTTTGAGGTGAGCGGCGGGTGATGAGTGTGGGAGGGGTGGTAGGTTGACTCTGTGTGTGTTGCGTGACATGGATAGACGTAGCCAGGCCCATTTGAGACGCGTGCAGTGCGCAACTGTTAATGCAACCAACTAGACAGAAATCCGTGGCAAACGTGAACGCGTCACGTGACTCACACACACACATAAAGAAAGTAAGTCCTGCTGCTGTTGTTTGTTGTTTTTATTTTAGCTGTTTATGTTACGTGTGTGTGTGTGTTGGGCAAAGGATGTGCCCGAATGGGCGCAGCACATCGGTTTAGCTGGCAGGTAACCGAACAAAAGCACGTGTCCAACAAACACAAATACTCATAACGTAATCCCAACCCTCATCGATGCAATGTGGCCAGCCGAGTGTCTGTTGTTCTGTTCTGTTCCTGCCTTTGTATCCTGGCCTAGGGCTGCAACTTTTTACGCCTAATTGAAACGACTCGGGAGGCAAAAGTTTTCACCTTCTGACGCGCGTTCAGCTCGTGGCTCATTAATTATAATTTTCATGTCGAGTGGGTTGGCTGCCAACAGGTAGAATACCAAAGGGAACAAAGGTTAAGCTGAGTTATACACTGAAGAAAAACATTGTTATGATATAGAAACGATATTTATTCTTAAATATAATATAAATAAAAATAAAAATGTTATGGCACAAAAGATTCATGAGTTCCTATGAACGTAACATTTAAATAATATTTTTATTACCTTTCAAACTTCAAACTGTTGCCAAACAACTTTAACTGTGCATAACCAACCAAAGGGTTGGTGTTAAAAAAAGGGTGTGTATGTTGTCTGTCAGTTTTATGTAAATTGTGACATCCATAAAAAGCTGATCCAGCATAAAATGCCTATTAAAACGGAAAATGCGCTTTGTAATATTGAAATGGTAATGAAAACTGAAAAAGTTTAAGCTAAAACTATTTATACTTTTTCTCTTATTACGAATTGTTGTTGTTGCAATGCAATTCACAATGCACTCCACAGCTGACTCAACATGAGGGTCGAGGGTTCAGCATAAGCTGGCTTACCTCACTGTCTGTATGATATCCTTCCCCTGGTGCCTGCCCAGTCTTTGATAGATGCGCAAAAGTACTTAATCATTGTGCGGGCTAAATTAATCAAGTTGCTTGTACTATGTAGTAGCTAGCAGTGGCTCCTGTTCCGTGTTCTGTTGTCTGTTTTATGGGGGAGGAGCAGTTCTGTTTTTAATTTGTGCAGCTCATGGAATATTCAAACAGCATATGGCTAGAAGTAGACTGGGCTGCAATCCTTGAGGCTGCATAATATTAACCAAAACAAGTAGGAAATTAAAAAAAAGTGGAGAAGAGAAGAGAATTTCTGAGTGAGTGTCATATGGCTAGAGGGCGGTTCGCTTTGAAGGACTTGGTTTGGTTTCATTGCTGTCTCCGCTTTCCTTATGATTAATCGAGTTCATCTGTTGGTTTGTTTACAATTTCTTTCGATTCATTTCATTCAATTTCATTTCTCGCGCACTCACTTTAATATGCGTTAAGTCATAAAAGGAAATTTCTCTCGAGTTCGTTATGGTTAGCCTAATAGCTAATGGCTAATAGAAGAGAGAGAGCAGCTTGGCCGAAACGGCAGCAGGTACATCCCAAATTGGGGATATGCCAGGCAGCTAGGCAGTCAGACAGCAGCAGCAGCTGGGCATTAAAGCTGTGGAATTTTAAATCATGGCGACAATTTCTACAAATTCCTTTGGCAAGCGCAACGTGGCCAATAGTTTTTGGTAAGCAAATTGGCAGGAGTAGCATCCAGGAGGCAGTGGGCCTGCTTTGCGGCCAATTGTACGCTGTGCCGATTGGCATTTCAGCAATCTTAAGTACGCCTACAAGAACATGTAAATAGACTTTCGGTATCGAAACAGGAACATGGTATGCAATTTGCTCGTTTGACACTTGAAATATGTGGCAACAATACAACGTACGTACGTAGTATGTAGTAGTAAGAGGCTGCAGCTCTTGGCCAGTTGTTGCTTGTTGCAAATGCATTTTCTATATGCGACTCGCAATGTTGTTGTTTATAGGTAAATGTCAGACGACGTCGTCGTCGCAGGCGGTGACAATGACAAGCTAACGAAACAGAGAGAAAGAGAGACGCGAGACTGCCAACTTGCAACTGGCGACATGCCACTTGCAACGACAAGTGGCCCAAGTAGCTGCTGCCGCCGCTAAATAGTACTGAGAAACTTAAGTCTGATGCTATACTCTCTGCCGAACTGGACTTGTTCAAATGGCCGACTGGCTGATCGTTGCCTGAACTTTGAACTCGAACAAAATATGCGGCCAACTTGTTTTTTTATTTCTTTTCGCGATGCCCGCCCCAAAAGCAGCTGCAAACGCCCCCAACTCAGCGCAGGCACAGTGCAGCGTCTGCTTAACACTCTCTCTTTGCATGGCAAGCTAGGATTGGTAACTAAGTTTGTTATAACAAGAAATGTGTAACTAGAATAATTAATTTGTTCATTCATAAAAGTTAGAACTTGAGAAATGAAACTGTTTTTCCGGAGATGTAAATATATTCACATATATATAATATATAAATATAACGAACTATTATTCAATTAATATTCATAGCTTTAAAATTGATTAATTATGCACCTCTACTTTTGAGTTTCATACTAGTAAACTGTTAGAGTATTGGAGCAACAACTTAGCAAAGTGTTGTGGTAAGTTTTTTTTTTTATTTAGCAAGTTGTTGTTAGGGTTCGGTTGTGATATCAACGCTGAGTGAATTTGTATGTTCACAGTTTAAAAGAGCAGGCGCGAAAGTGAACACTGATCCGCCAGCGGGGTATGAGCCGGGGCAGGGGATGTTGGGGTGTCCGGGCCAGTGCATGCTTGTAGCTTGGTTTGCTGCTGCTTGGCTTACAATAGCTCAAGAATACCGCTATCATTATTCTTAAACTTTGTGGCGTCGGCGGCGTCGGCGACTCCTTGGCTTTAAGCCAAGAGAACCGAGAGCCGAGGCTGGAAGGCAGACAAGGCAACTGCTTGGAGCCGCCTTCTAGACTTTAGCCACAGAGTTGATTCTCATTTTAATGAACCGCCGTTCTATTTTTCGCTGATCTTTCGCCACTAATAGGAACGTGTTCACGTCGTCGTCGTTGTGGTTGTTGTTGTTGCTGCTGCTGCTAGTTGCTCCTTGGTGAGACAACAACAGCAACAACAACAACATTAAGAGCAAACAGCAGGAACAACGACAGGGAGCAAGTTTAGCGCATGGCAGCAGCAACGGCTTAAATCTATGAGGACGCCTTACAAACTATGCTTAAGTGATTGTCAAGTTAGGCTTTTAATTTATCATCCATAGACAACAGCAGCTAAAGCAGCGAAGACCACTCGGACTCTTTGGGGGCTAAGTAGAGGTTATGCCTGGGTTAGGCTACCATTTTTTTTTGCTTCTTCTGTTATCCTCCTTGTGCTCTGGACTGTTGTCTTGTGGCGGGCAAAGTGTTTCGCATTGCATAATCTCGCGCTTCCTTGACACAGCTGCCCCCCCTGCCTCCCCCCTCGCCCTCGTCGACCCCAAACTTTATGCTAGCTGGTTCTGTGTTCTGTTGTCGCTGTTTGTGTTTGTGTTTTTTTATTTTTTAGACCCTGCTTGGGTGTTCGATCGTTCCACATTCCGGCATAATTGATTTTAAGCGCTGCCTTGCTAATAAATCGTAACTTTATCGCTGGCTCGGTTTCTTGGCAGTAGAAACAGCTCCTGATGCCTGATGGTCTTCACCCAGCTACACTGGCACTTGCCAGTCGGGGGCGTCCTTGTTGATTGTCCAATAAATAATGATAGCAAATGTGGTTGCTGCTGCTGCTGCTTCTGCTGCTTTTGCCTAGGTGCATTAGAAAAGCTTTTCACACAGTTTGGCCCTTGACCGCTAACTGCCACGTTAAACATTATCCAAATGTTGCCCTGCACTTGACGATGCTGCATTCGCTGCTGCTGCTGCTGCAGTTTAACAAATTTTAGCTCGTTTATGGTCAAATGGCATTGCACTGGCACTGGCACTGGCTCCACACTGGCAGACACAACGGCAGCTGCATGGCCGCCAATTATCCGTACAAGATGCAGCAGCAAGCAACAGCAGCAGCAGCAGCGGCAGCCCCCGCAACCAATACCGATGCTGACGATGCCGACGATGCTGACGATGCCGAACCCGAGATCCCAAGCTTTACAAGTTACTTTACCTTGCCTTTGGTCCAGTCAACAACATCAGCTAAAGTGCTGCACTTGGTTGTTGTTTGTTTCGCATTGCTCTTGCTAGATATTTGTGTTGTTGCTGTTGTTGTTGTTGCTTTGTCGCCTGCTCTTGGCTATCTCTGTTAGCTGTGCCCCAAGCGCTTGTCCCAGCCTTCTTCTTTTTTTATCCAATGCGTCTGCTATCTGTTTGTCTGGTTGTCTGTTTGTCGGTTCTGTGCTCTGAGCTCCAATGTTCGACTATGTTCTGTTGTATTTTATCGCAAAAATACTACTTGAGTAGCTTTATGGCCCATGTTGGCCAATAAAAAGCTGACAAAACAATATTCCTGTGTGCAAATTTGAACTTGGGTTCCAGAAATGGGCCACCAAACGAGCTAAATAACAAACACTCAACACAATTTGCCTACTTTTTTCCTGGAATATAATTATGTGGCATTGGTTTTTTATGGTTTTTTCCATACCAGCTGAAGTTTTTTATGTATGCAAAAAGATTGAAAAATAAAGCGAATTTTAATTAGATGTGGAAATATTTGTTAAAGGATTATAATCGCGTAGAGGGAAGAGTAAGATATACTTCATACAAATTTATAATAAATGTTTTGTTTTTTCTTGATATCTTGTTACTGTTTTAAAGTGCATTTTACTTACTAGCACTTTGTATTGTTAACCTTTTGCAGGCAATTTAAACTGTTTCCATATTAAGATTAGTAATATTTAACATGTTCGCTCCTGCTTTTTCTCGTATATTAATTTAATATGCACGCCCGATCCAAAGGCCAATAAAGTTGCTACATTTTACGCTGAATTTCAGAAACTAAGACAGCGTTGCGGGCGTGGCAGTTGGCGTTGTTGTAGTTGTTGCTGTGCCGGCTTTAATCAAATGAAGCGAGAGAGAAAAAAAAAATGATTTCGTGTTTTCTAAGCTGAAAGGCGCTGAGTTTTAAAGAACATATAATATGTGGTAATTAAAAGGGCAAAGCAGGTACCCAATTGTGGGCGTGTCTAGTTCGGTAGCGATTAGTTTAGATTTCTCGGTTTTGAAACACAAAAAAACTGAAACCACTGAAATTAAATGACTTAGGCAACAAACTTGAAGGCAAAATCGAATTAGATGTGAAAAAAAGTTCCCACAACGAAGTCGTTGTTGCGAACATTGTCAATGTTATTGGCAAAGACAATAAAATTAATATACAGAAAACGCCTGTCCACAACAACAGCAACAACAACAACAACAACATCAGTCGCATTGTCAGTTGAAGACCCAAATCTAAGACCATAAATAAAAATAAAATACAAAAAATAAAATACAAAAACAGCAAAGAAGAGTAGCGAAACATGAAAACCGCGTTGGCTTTGGCTGCTTGTTAACAAGTTCACCAACAGCCGAAGCATAAGCAGCAGCAGCAGCAGGTAACAAAAAACAACAAGAACAACAAAAACAACAACAAAGTATCATCTCTACACTTGGCCCAAAGATCAAACGCATACATTTTAGCGGCAGCTTTTGATAAATTTTTTTCCTGCGCTCTGCGTTTTGCCGAAACGCAACATTTTTCATATTGTTTATTTTTAGTTGATGTGTTTTTTCATTTATTCCTTCCTTGATATTTATTTTTTTTTTTGTGTTGTGTGTTTGCTCATTTTGCGCAACTGGCGCTCGCCCCCCGATGTCGGCATCATTAAATTAAAACGAAATTTAAACAATTTCACTGAAAATTATACACAATGAAGAAGCTGCCGCTGAGGGCAGCAATGAAGCTGAATGAAACGCTCCGACAACCTGTCCAAAGACTCCAGACATAACCCAAAGCCTGTCAGTTAGACAGTCAGAGCGGTCGACTCGATTCCACTCCAGTCAGTCAGTCAGACAGTCCCTTGTCCGTTGGCCGTTGTTGGGGACGAAGAAGACGACGCATTTCGCCTGGACAGGTTGATTACTGTTAAAATTATCACTGATTGTGATAAGCGATAACTGTGAGCACGTCAAGACAACGAAGACGACGAATTTTGATGATGATGATGATGATGCTGATGCTGTTGCTGATGGTGATGGTGATGGGGGCTACCCAATGATGCCTGGCTGATGAGTTTTGGTACTGTACTCGGGGTCTCTGAGCCCCCCCCGAAAAATATAAATGCTGAGGCCCATAACGAATTGTTACAAACCTAAATGGAGCGGCTCGTTAGTCCAACAAGTTAATGTGCATGACTTTGGAAGTCTTTTTGGGGTCTTTTGTGATATGTTAATAAGCATTTGCCACTTGTATTGCCTCAGCCTGTGTGTGTTGTGTGTGTGTGTGATGTGTTTGTGCTTTGGTAGGCATACAAATTATACGTGCCAGCTAACTTTTACCCCAAGTGTCTGGTTTGGCGCAAGGCAACAAGTGTTTGCCAACACCTACAACACAAGAGAAAGTTTCGGCATTGCATTAGATCCGATCATTTTCCAATGTGTAACCCAGAAATGCATTTCGAGCTCTCAGCGTGGGAAATGCATTTTATACGTATAGCAGCTGGAGCTTAGGTGGAGTTTTTGTTGTTTGAGTTGCTTTTTTTTTTCTTCTCACACTATTTGTTTTTGCAAATCATTTTAAAATTAACTGGAATTGATTTGAATTACGCTTTACAGCCTTAAAATCTTTTCTTATCGACTTACAAAGCGCTTCAAAGTACCCACCAATGGGATTTAATCTCTGAAAACAAAAGCAGATACATAAAATTTAAATAACAATACGTGTCAGGCAAACCAAATAATCAAATACTAATAAAAAAGAAGCTAAATATACTTTTAAAAAACGAAAACAAAACAAAACTGTAACAGATGAGCAGCTCAACGGCAGCCATCATAAAAAGAAACAAAATGCTATCATAAAAATTCAAATAAAAAAAATTTAAATTATTGATTAAGATCGACGAAACAAAATATTAAAAACCCGAATGAAGCGTCAAAATAAAACCAAATACCAGACTATTTAATAGCTCTTATCTTGCAGGGCAGCTGAGGGAGTGACAATATTAATATATTTAATTTATTTTAATTGCCACTGTGGCCGTTAGATAAAAGCCGCCATTGACTCACTGACTGACCGACTGACTGAATGAATGAATGAAAAGAGATGAAAAGAGAGTTAGCCATGGAGAATCTTTGGTCAATCCTTAAGCTGATTGAGCGATGCTTTACGACGATGACCATTGGCATTGAGTGGCTGAGCTTATTGTTTGTGAAACTATAAAACTATTAAAAGATCCATAGCTGATTGTATCGCAGCTGTGAGTTTAAGATATCTTTATGGCCGGAGATTTGTAACATTGTTTGAAGACGCATTTTGATGTGGTTGCGCTTTAAGTGGATTAACTGACCGAGAAACAATGGCCAGCAATGACTCACAACAAATCACACATAACGTATACGCGATTTTATTTGGATGTTTTGAAACATTTGCTTCGTGGAAGTGATTAGTCAGTCAGTTAGGAGGTAGAGAAGTTTTTAGCGCATTGTTGCCTCTTCTGCAACAAAATGTGGCACACAATGTAAAGTAAGTTCGCTTAAGCCGCAGGCTACCCACGGCCCCCAAGTAGTAGAGTTGGCTCAGTCTCGACGGGCAACAGCCCACTTGGGTCGCATTTGCATATGAGTTCATTTAGCAGTTTAAGAACTTGGCACAAATAAACTGCTAGCTCTAGCTGTAAGTTTAAGCCACGAAACGTGTGCTAATTTACATGAGATCGCATCGGACCACATCCTCATCATTCTCATCCACATCCTCATCCTCAAGCCTAACCACATCCACATCGACATCTCTGTTTCATCTGGGTGTGCTTCTGCTGCTCCCAAAAACAAAATAAGGCAGCTAAAATTAAATCAAAAGCGCGATACGCCAACGTTGGACCAGCAGCCGCCAGCCAGCCCACTCGGATGATGATGAAGAGTCTATCGTCGCCTGGCAATCGCTATCGAGAATGCGCATATACTACATACTATATATGACTTAGTCTTCATGCACTGAGAATAATTTCCAATACTATTATGTACACACAAGTTGGACTTTATTTGAGTTCAGCATTTGATTTTTATACAAGTGCATCTTTCAGGCATTGCCCTGGCCTAGTCTAGCCTAAGCCTGGCTTAGTTGGCCTTAAGCCCAGGGCTGGCTTTTTGGCCAAGTGGCAAGTGCAGATTGCGAACATTAGATGAAATATTTATATTGTCTATATGAATTGAGCTTGCGATCTGGCACTGCGGCAGAAAAAAGGTTCTCGCAGCAGGATGCCAGTCATATCGCACTGAGTTCATGAGGAGTCTCTTAGCAGTCTTGATCTCTCTCTCTCGGTCCCTCTCGCTCTGTCGTTATTGGATCTCGCATCAGGTAGCGGGTAGAGCACACACAAGTGTCCAGCAAACGACAGAGATATGAGCCCATTCGGCAGTCACGTTTTATTTAAATATATGCGCGTGCGGGCAGCTGCTCCTTCACTTGGTTTCAGTTGGCATTCAGTTGCCAATTGCCTGGCTCACTCAGTATGTTTTTGCAGTAGCTATATACAATGTTAGTTGCTTGCCTGGTTCGCCTTTGGGGGGTGTCGATGAGTCTTTTACCATTCAAAGTCTTTCTTGGCTACTGTATGTCCGTTTGAGTCATGAAAAAGTAGCTCAAACTGTACTGTACTTGCGGCTAATATAGCCACAGTCAAATCCCATTGAATATGTATTCGATTGCCTGTCATCTTCTTTGGGCCCTGCAGGCGACAAGTGTGGTCAAAGTTATGGCCAGGGCATCTTTAATTGCCCAACTCCATTTTGCACAGTTTCGTGTACGTTAATTTCAAATTTCAATTACTTGAACATCACGCGCAATCAACAGCTATCCCGAAAAGATCATCGCCTCACTCCACCTCTTGATGATTAACAACCAGCTAAAGCCTCTCGTTCCCATATCCATCTTTCTGCTGTATCGCCTGATGATCCACTGGGTACCCTGAAAGAAACAAGCAGTTGCCTTTACAAATTCCATATACTAATCTAACTAACTAATGCTTTAAAAAAGGAGCGTTAAATTCTCATTTTCTTTTCAGTAACATTCCTTAACTTGTATAAAAGTTTATTAAAGATATATTATATCTTTTTAAGAGTATCTCCGATTCGTTGTTTCTTGCGGCACTGGCTACATTAGGTTAGTTACTGGCTTAGTTTTATTTGCCAGGCAGCTTTTTGACACAGTAGTTAGCAAGGCGCATAATAATAATGGAACATTTCGTGCACGGGTCCACAACGTACCCGTTCCCGTTCCTTACCCTGGACCCCTCCACTGACTGTGGCAAAGAAATAAAAACAGGTAGCTGCATCTTTCCGGCAATTGCAGTCTCCCATTACATTTATTATTTATTAATAACATAATTTATTGTTTCATGGCATTCATGTGAACTTCATGAGCTTACTGTTCTTCGCAACAGGCAGTTGGGCTAGAGGGCGGGTTGGGCAGGCAGTTAGGTAGGGGGAGTAATGCAACTGCCATTGAATTAAGAAAACGCTGGTTGGCGACTCAAGTCGGCTTGGAGCTTCAGGTTCGATTGCCAAACGGGGCATTAGGTCGCCGTCGCCGTTGCCGTCGTCGTCGGCAATTGTTGTTAGATGGAAAAATTGGCGCTACTTTGGCGCGACGGTTTTGCGCCCAGCTAAAGATTTTTTGGCCAACGTCTTTCCCGCTAACCCTACCCCTACCCTTATCTCTCTCTCTCACCTCTCTCTCTGTGGTTACGAGTAAATTGCGCAAAAGATTCTTAAAGTTAACGGCCCTTCATAAATTTTGTTATGAAATATGTGCGCGCTGGTTTAATATGCCAGCCAGCTTTCAGCTCCCAGGCCATACCAAACCAAACCAGCCAACCAGCCAGCCAGCCAACTAACCAACTGGAAAACTGGCATCCTCGTCGTCGTCGTCTGTTCAGTTTTCCCTCGAGAAAAGTTCTCAGCTTCGGCAGGCATTTTCCCTCATTGTGCCAACAACTGGCTGCTGTTGGCTGGCTGGCTGGCTGGCAAGTGGCATGACAATAAAAATTTACGATTGCTTTTATGGATTTACGAGGTTTTTGTGCGGTCGGACTGTGTGCTATGGCGTCACTTCCCCCATGCCAACCCATCTGCGTCCCCCTTCCACAAACAATTTGACACGTCTGTGTCTGTCTTTTGCACGCGCTGTAATTTGACGCTAATGAGTGTCAAAGTTGATAGTTTGATTTTTTTGTTGTTATTTTGGCAAATGGCGTAATTGCGCAGCATAAAAATCATCAAAGCGTTTGCCTCAACTAACGCCCACTCTGCAAGGCGAAAAAAAACTATCAATTGAGTCGAAACATGATTTGTGTGAAGTTTTATGTCGATGGGTGTTAAGGTAACAGTATATATATGGTCGTACTGAATACGTTAATAAAGTTTAGATCTTCAAACTTATTGCAGTTGCATTTAAAAATAAATTATCAAAATGCAGTTGTGTCATGAATATAAAATTAAATTAGCTTACTTCAGAGCAGTCCAAGCCTTGGCTCTTAAGTACAAGCAATTATTTTTCGTTCTTGCTCTAATAATAGTTCCTTCAATCCTTGTGTCATGTGTTTATAGATATATATCCACTAGACTGTGAATGTTTGAAAAGCCACCAAATCTAAATAATGGCAAATGCTCATTTGCAACTTAACCTCTAGTTCCAAATAAATCTGTCAGTACTTACTGCCTTTCCAAAGGCTCAGTTCAGTTGACTGTGGTAGCTTTCACTGTTACCCATCGCTTGAAATCAATTTTATGACTTGGCCAAGAAAGGAGCTAAGCCAAGAAAAGGGACTAAGAGACCGAGGGGTAGGAGAGAACTTCTCTGCTGAACTCTGGCCTGGGCAAAAATTTTCACGCCGCTGCCACTGCCAATTTAGTTGGCCATTGAGGTACTGCATAATTTCACCTACCGAAAAAAAGCAAACGTAAAGAAGAAACACGTACACACATGTATATATATATATGTATATGAATGTATTTGGGCATTATCGTTGGCCATGGCTAACATCAACGTCAGTGTCGGTGGCACGCATGGCAACTTTCATTGAATTAAACCCTAAAAATATGAAGCTTATCACAAATCAGGCAAAGCTGAAGGAGGTGGAGGCAGTAGGCACTCGGAACTTCATCACCTACTTTGAATGTTGGCTACCGCATGAGTCGCAACTTGGTCTGACCTACATAGAGGAAGCCAGGAGTTTGGGACGCGTGGCCAGCGAGAGAGGGAAAGAGAGCGAAGCACTGCAGACAGTTGAAGATGAACTAAAAATGCAATATACAAAATATGTGCCGCCACAGCCGCCAAAAACAATTTACCAATTTATGTTGAACTGCGGTTCGGCGTGGCAAGAAATTCAACAAAACAGTTCCACTTCGAGCAGCTTCTCTCTCTCTCTCAATCTCTTTCTCTGTCTGCGCGCACATGTGCAGATCCTCAGGTTCAAGAGACAAGAGACGACTTCACTGACTTCACTGGCAAATCACTAAATTTATATGTTTTCTGATTCAAAATATTTATTGCCAAACCGCTCACAAATCCGCAAGCAACTTTGCGACTGGCCCCAAAAAAGGGCAGCTCAGACTCCAGAAGACAAGCGGAGACCAAGACAAGCAAGAAGCTCGCTGGCTCGCTTTGTGGCTGGCTGGCTGGCTGGCGGCTGTGCTCAAATTGCCTGCAAAAATGGGAGGAGGACATTAAAATTCACCAAATGTATTTATTACGGCACCAAAACTGCACCACCACCACCAACAACAACAATAACAACATGAGGCCGAAACTGATGCGTCGACCGCAGCCCACATACAAAAATCTGTTGCTTGCTGCTGCTGCTGCTGTTGCTGCTGCTGTTGCTGCTGCCCAGGACTGTGAAATCCAGCCAAGAGACTCTATCTTCGTCTTCGTCTCAGTCTCAATCTCAGTCGGGTGAGTCGGCACTTGGCGGCGGCATGTTTACAGATTGATTTGCTGCGCCCGCAGATACCCCAAAGATATCTACCAAGCACCACCAACAAAACACTTGCCAGCGACGCAAAAATCAATTGTGTGCCACATGAAAATAAAATAAAACGAAGGCATTTAGTGTGTGAGCATCAACCATCAGACAGGCGGCAAAAAAAAACATACACTCAACAAAATTACACATAACAAATACCTTGAACATTGTTTTAAAGTAATTCTGAGTAAGATTATCAAATATTTCGACGGGTTAAACTATTAGATATCAATTGATTTTTAATACAAACAAAAAAGGATTGCTTAAAATTTTGGATACTTGTGTTTCGATAGTTTTTTGGTTAAGTGTATTGGGACAATGTGTTTCCTTGGCCACGATGAACTCACAGAGTGCTACAAGTGGCCGCCTAGACAATTTGGACTTACAACTAGATGCAAAAAAAAACAGGCAACGCCAAAGCCGAGGGTCGAAATTTATTTCGATGCCCTGCAGCTGAATTATTTAAACCGACGAATTCAATTAGAGACAGTGACTTGGTTTTTGCGCCATGTTCCAATATGCAAGGGGTGCTGCAGCGGAAGATGGAAAATGGCTAAGGTTTGGGTAGGGGCAAGGGGCAGGGGCAGGGGCAACAACGATCGTTGAATTTGCGTTGGCGCTGAGGGCCTGAGCTAAATGCTGCGGGTGCGGCAACTATCCAAGTACCAACAACAACTTAACGCAGATCGCTTTTGAGGAGGCGTCGATTGAGACAAGTGGAACTCTTTTTTGTGTTGCACATCTTTCACCTTAGTTTGCAGTTGCAGCATCTGCATGTTGCAGGATGCGCAATTTTTTTTTGTATTTTCAGTTTTTTTTTGATTGTTGCTTATATACTTTGTTAGTTCTTTTAATTTGATTTAATTATATGCGCGAGCAGCGAAGTTAGTCTGTGTGTCTGTGGCACGGGGGGGCGTGTCTGCTGAGGCTGTGCCCACTTTTGCGCTGCCACAATATTTCCACCTCCTAAATGTGACGTATTTTGGGTAAAGGTGCGCGCTTGAAAAATCACCGCTTTCAACTTTTATATACACAATATATTATTGTGTGTGATCACTTTTTTTTTTCATTGTTGCTGTTGTTTTTGTTGTTGTTGGTTGATCTTAGGAGTGGCTTGTTAAATTTCACTTGCATGTCAAGGCAAAGCTTCGTTCAGTTTTGATACTTGGCGCGAGGTGTTGGGCGGCGATTTATGTGCTTTTCACTTGTCTGGCCTTTTGGGAAGGTGCAACTTTAGACTTTTAGAAGAGAAATCTTTTCTTTTGGAGAGCAAAGGAGATCGCATTCGAATGTCAAAGATATCTGCAAGAGAAATTGTGCCTAATGTGAGAAAAATCTTATAAATAAGAAGAGAGATATAAAGATTAAAATGATTTTACTAAAACATATAATTCGTTATTTAAAATGTAATAAATAATAGTAAAAATCGTCGAAGCAAACTTCTTTAACTTTACTTCAGATTTGGACTATCATCCACATAAATCTTTCCACATTTTCCCCAAAACAATGTTTCTGGTGCAACACTTAAGGCATAGAGCCAATGAAGTTCAACACACGATTCAGCAGCCAAATGATTTATTACCAAGCGTAAAGTAATCAACCTACAAAAACAAAACAACCCATATAACAGATCATGCAGTAGACAAGTGCAATCTCTACCCCACACCCCACACACCGCAACACCGTACACCCACCCACCATCTTGCTGGCACTCCCCGCTCTGTTTCGTAGCATTATAAGCCACATACACATACCAGAAAAGGCCACTAAACCGCATAACTGTCCATGTCGCTCAGTCTAACTGAAACAAAAAACCAATTGACGATGACGACGACAGGTGATTAATTGTTCCAGGCGCGTAGACGTTACTTAACGCTGACTTCAAATGAGCGAGAGGGAGGGAGACTCCAAAGATTCGTGATGTCAAAAACTGAGATCTGAGATGTGTGTGTGTGTGTATGTGTGTGATTGGCCATATATGGGACTATTAGTAGTGTGGCCAAGTAGAGAAGAGAACAAAACAAGTTGCATGGCTCATGAATGAATAGCTTTGAATAGTTTGAACAGTTGAATAGTTGGCCAAATGACTGAATGATACAAGCACCTGAAATTCAAAAACCAAAACAAAAGACCCCAACACGACGACAAAACAAAGCAACAACGACAACAATAATAAACCTCGTGCGCAATGACAGCAGTTGAAGTCATGTTTCTCCAATTCTTTTTTTTGTTTTTTATATTTTTTAAAATTGAGTGTTTGAACGATCTTGGGTTACACTTTGCTTCCATTCCATTTGGCGTGCGTCGTGGCTCACCCAAAAGCCAACACTCCACCCCCTGAAACCCCCACCCCTCCCCTTCGATAATCGTGGCTTTATGCTGGGTGTCTGGCGTATGATCCACTGATTGCTTGATTATTATTTTGATTAATTAGCTTAGATTTGGCTAGTTCAAACTGTACGGCCCACGCTTGAGGCCAAGATCGCTTGTGGCTCTGCTATTGTCTGGTCTCTCTATTCGATCATTGGCTCAGGTTCATACGATATACACCTATATATATATATATGTTTGTACGTATATATGCGCGTTTGCGAATGATTGATTGAAGTTTTCGTTGATAACAGCTTACAATTGAGAAATTATTTACATGAGCTATAATTAAACTTGTTTGTTGTTGCCTGTCATTTGATGTGTTCACTGTACACCAACCATCTATATCTCATTCACTATCTATCTCACTCTGCGGCTGTCTCGGTCTGGTTTATTGAACTGACTTCAATTGAGTGTAGGCTGAATGGCCAATAGAGCCGTTGGCAAGTGATGTTACCTCATCATATATAATCAGGAAATTGCTTTAGGGCCTGTCAGATTCTCTGAGTTGATTAGCCATTTTCATAATATACAATAAGTGCCAATAACTAACTACAGGTAGATCAATAACCCAAAACATTCTTAGGTTGTGTTGAAAGTGAAACGAGATCGCGTGAACTTTGACATATGAATGCTAGGAACTTCTTGTTAAATGCGTCTTTGTCCATTTTAGCATTTAACTAATTTGCTGTCAATGGAATTGTGTCAACTGTGTGTCAAGCTGGCCATCAACAGGCTCATCCATATGCTCAGCACTAAGTCACGCTTTATTAGAAAGCTATGTGACCAAAAAAAAAAAAACCAAAATAAACCAACTGAATGAAAGAAACCCCCAAAAATAATGATGGGCGCCCATCAGTCGTTTGATCGTTTGTGTGGCCCAAAACGCTGTGAGTTGTTTGTTAGCTTTGCTGTTGGTTGCTGCTGCTGTCGGTGGATGCGTGTCTGGCCGTTGAGCTTCTGCCGCTGCGCTGATTCGCGCTTGCGTCCAAGCGACACGACATTACTTCAGTTCACTTCACTGTGACTGTGGCATTGTCCAGCTTGCCTCACTTGCCTCCTCGACAGCGAAGCGACGCCATTTGTGGCCCGAGCAACCGAAACATGCAAAGTGACAACGGCGACTCGGCCATATTTGGCCAAATTCAAATACCATTAACACGTACGCCATTTGTCGGTTAATGGGAATTGGCTATGCTATGGTGGGGGCTATGGTGGTTAAGGGTAGGTGAGGAGGAGGCTTGCAATCGATGCTTGGTGGGTTCATTTGTCCACTTTCTGTTTGGGCCCATTTCCGTGTTCGTTTGTGTCAAAGCCGCTGCACGCATTTCCCCCAATTCGACATTTAACACTTGTAAATTTCTTTAAGCCAACAAAAGCAGCAGCAGCAGCAGCTTCGATGTCGCATTTATGGAAAGGCCGCGGATTTGTACCTCTCTTTTCGTTTTTGTTTTTTTTTTGTGGCTGGCGGCGAATCGTGTGTTTTGTGCTCGCATGGTAACCTGTCGTGATTCTTGTTTTAATTTGCTTTGACTTGTGCGCCTTTTTGGGGCTGCCGTGTTTGTGGGTTTTCTCTTATTGGCGACATTGGCAGTTATTAGGACTAAATGCAGAAGGTTTCCATTTAGCTTCCATTTGGCTTTGGGTTGTTTGCCTCATTAGCGGCCTTTTTGTTTGTTTCTTTCGACTCGTCGTCGTTGTTGTCGTCCAGGCGGCTAATTTGCCTCGTCTCGCAATTATCGTTAGCACTCCGAAAGGGAGCAACACCAACAACAACAACAATAACATATTTATATAAAACACCAACAACTACATTGTCTTCGGACTACTTTAACAAAACTGTGGCCAAGATCTAGCTTTAAACTGATTTAAACATGCCAAATCTTGTACGCAAACATAAATTTACAAACTTATCTCAGTGCGCGAATCGTGCGCTTGTTTTCATACCCTAGACACGTACAAATGTTTCCAACAGGGTAACATTATCATGTATAGGGTGTATGTAACAGAAATGCAGAAAAAACTTATACGCTTGGGGAGGAAAGTTCAAAAGTCAAAAGTTGTTGAAGAGTTTTAGAACTAAGGACAAAATATATTAACAAACCTATGAACCTACCTAAATAAATTTCCATAGGTATTGTGTTTGTTTGTTTACTTTAACAACATTCATTTACAGAGTATCTTTACGTTTACTTTTTGCAACGGACACCTTCTTGCTTGACTTTTTTGGTGTACTTTTTTGGCAGTGGAGCTTTATTTTTGTTTTTGGCATAGATTGAAGCGTTGTCGGCGTCGCCGTCGCTGCCGCCGCTGACAACGCTGACAAGTGTTAATTGAATTCATGTCTCTGGTAATCATAATAATAATAACAATATCATGTTATGCTGGAGCGCTGAAGTGCCTCAAGACAACGATGCTGATGACGACGACGACGACGACGTGCTTTTGATGTTGTTGTTGGCCCGAACTGATCACCGCCGCACTCCCTTCGTTCGTCTATATCTGTTGCTTATGTCCGTCCGTCCGTCTGTCTTGCTCTTTGGCTCTCTGCATGCCTGGCAGCACCAACGCCGCCGCCGTCGCCGTTGCCGTTGCCATCGTTATAAATTACTCAATTAATGTCAGCGTTTATGTCAGCGGCAGCACCCAAAGCACCACAACATCAGCGAGAGCAGCAAGCAGAGGTTGGGGCAGATAGGCACATGAGCTTATGCAGATAGTTCAACATAGATATATATAAGTGTATATAGTCAGATATGACATGGAGGGGACATGATAATGGGGCATGTTTAGTGCCTGTCGTTGATGTAAAAGTCGCCTGTTTAATTAAAAAACTTAAGCCAGGCAACAAAACCAAAAAAAAAAAATATATTAAAAGTGTACTGAGTTGACGCTCAGGCTCTGGCTTAAACTGCTGACAAGTTGCGCAACTTGACACTTTGCATGTGGGCCCTTTAAGCAGCGCGAGGTTCGTTGCTTAAGTCTTTTGTTAAGCTCAACACAAAAAACGTGCAAATTATGATTTGGTTGCCTTTTTGTGCTTCTTCTCCTGCTAACTGCTGCTGAAAGCGAAATGTCAATTTTGTGACGGGATTGCTTTTGTCGTTTTACGCCCTCAATTTGCGGCATCATTCGCCCCCACAAACACGACACGCCCCCTCTGTGATAGATACTCTAACTTGCAGTAGGTTCAAAGTTAAAGTTAGCGAATTTTTATTATGGTAAAAGAAAAGAATGAAGATTGTATTCCAAAATTTAATATTCTATTTTATTATAAACTTACTTTAAAATATAATTTTTTTTCTTAACAAATTATCAAATAGTTTGTTTAGAATTCAAGTGAAGCCTTTGAAGTGTATCTCCTTTTCGTTATAAAAAAAACGTTTGCATCTTGATTTCTTTACTGTTTGTAACTAATACGCGGCACGGGCATAATTAAATCTTTTGACTGTCGCCTTTTGTGTGGACCATTTGTTGTGTATGTTGTAATAATAAGATAAATCCGTTCAAGCTGCCAACAGGTTGCTGCTCAAACTTTGAATTTGTACAAGACACCTATTGTGTTTTGGTGCGGGTTGAACGCCCAACTGCAAAAAGGCGCTAGAGAACAATGCTTAAATCTTAAGCCATATTATATTTATAATATTTAAAAATCTTTTGCTCTACTCAGTACACTACATATGTATATTTCTGCTTGTGTTTTCTTTGCTGTGTGTTTTTTTTTGTTTTGTTTCTGGCTATTTTTCAAGCACTTAGCGTGCTGACAAGTTGAAGCTTTTGCGTGGCCCGTCAGTCAGGTGGCTCATAAGATATATATGTATGCGGAGCGGACTTGGACCTCTTGCAAAATCAACCGACCAACCGACTGAATGACTGACTGGGTTCCCCTTATTATTGTTGCTGCTGTTATTGTTGTTGTTGCTGTGCTGCAGACACATTTCAGTTTTGATATGAGCTGTCGCCTATTTGAAGCTTAGGTCTCTCTTGCTTGTTGACGGGCCCGCTTTGCCGTTTACGCCATGGCCAAGTAGTATGTGGTGTGGGTGGCCCACACACATACACACACATATGTCAAGTTGGAGACTCGGACATGTACCTGGTGCAATTGTTGAGCCGCCGGCGCCTCAGTTAACTCACAGTCCAACATACAGTCAGTCTGCCCCCATCCCGTCTCTGTGTCACCCTTTCCTCATCTTTGGCTGCGTATTAAATTTTGAAATTGGTTTTTTCTGTTGCGGTCGTTAAGCTTATTTCCGTATTGAAGTCTCTCAGTCGCAGCTTTGCTTTGCTTTGCGGTTTGAATTAATTAGCCTGTGCAGCAAACGAACTACATTTCGTTCTTTTGCTTTTGCATATTAAATCATATATATATGTGTCTTTAACTCTGTCTCTCTCTTTCGCACACTTTGTGTGCCCCATAAAACGCCAACGCATTCGAATCGGACTCTGATTCCAAATCCGAATCGAAAATAAACCGAGACAATGGTAATTATTAATAATGCAAATAATTATATCGATTTCATTTTAGGGGCGTTGCCTGTGATTTGTACAAAGGTTCTCCTTCTTATGTTCTTTTTATTTTATTTTATTTCGGTTCGCTTTGATCAGTTAGTGTGGGAACAAATATTAAACTTCTCTCAGTTGCCACTTGAGCTGCTTGGAAGTTTTTCTAGATTTCTATGTTCACTAATTCCATAACGTATTATTTTTTTTGTTGCTAATTTGCCTGCGTTGCATTTGTTTGTTGGCTTTTTGTGATTAATTTGACGTCAACGAGTGCATGTCAGTTTGTTTATGGCGTCTTAAAGTTGTTGTTGCTGCTGTTGTTGTTGCTGTGTGTGGCATGAATTATTGGGTACAATATACCCAGAGTGCTAGTTTTATGTGATCAATGATTAAAGTGTGCAAATTTGTTGACAGTTTTGCTGAGCTTTAAGTGAGACTGGATTGAATTAACTTAGTAGTAAAAGAAAGCTTTCAGCGTTCATTGAAGTCTTATCTTGCGTGAGGTTTTTCGTTTTAATTGTTATTTTTTACAAACTTCCTACCATACACATATATCTCCATAAACTAGTATATTGCTCAATTTAAGATTAGCTATAAGCCAAACAACAAATCTCTTGCCCAACTTTTGCACTAACAGTTCACATTATGCCTGGCCCGTATTAAAGTTCGATTGGATCTTAAAATTGCGGCGAAACAACCATTATTAAATATTAATTTACACCCAGCGCGTTAAACAAACAGCACGTACGGCCAACAACAGCAACAACAACCATACAAATATTAATACCTACAACAACAATAGCCATATAACAACACTGACTACAACAATTGGTATCTGCATCAGGTCTCGAGTCAATCAACAGCTGCGACAAAGGCAACGGTGTTGGCGCCTGACATATTTCATACTTCCATAATCGTATATACCCTTTACCTACAAGTAACTGAGAGTAAGGTATGATCAGTTGTTGGAACTATAGTTGGGACGGATCCATACCTTTCCGAACCTATAACTTTGTCAAAACTGAACCAATTTTCAAAAGGAAAAGGTTTTAAGTCATGGCTTAAGCTCAATAATAATACTGCATTTAAAGTAAGAAATGTTTTTTTTTCTCAAAATTAATGACAAAATTCCTGATCCAAAAATTACATCGGGACGGAAGCAAAACCTTCCGAACCCATAACTTTGTCAAAACTGAACCGATTTTCAAAAGGAAAAGCGTTTTATTCATGGCTTGATCTAAATAATAGTTCTGTATTCATAGTTGGAAGTGTTTTATTTTATTAAAAAAATTACACATAGGGACCGAAACCATAACGTACAATACAGCAGCATAGTTATTAAGGGGCATCGCATAGTTCATCACTCTTAAGCTAAGTTATTCGCCCATGCTGTTTCATTCGCACTGAAAATTATTAAATATTAATAACAACGAGCATGAGAAAAAAACGTGCCATGCATTTATAATTTAAATATTGAACATAACATAAAACTGAAAATTAATTTCGCAAAATTAAAAATGCATTTAAAATAGCATTTGGCGATAAGAGATTAATTAAACCACAGCCGCCAGCAAGGAAGCTTAGACTCAGAAAAGTCTTGGCTCCAAGCCCCCTAAAAACTAAATAGACCATAGAATGAATCAAGGCGTGTTTAGTGGCAGCTACAAAATGCCAATTAAGCGCGTTGCACTGCACGTTGCAAGCAATCAATGAAATTCGAGTAGCACCAACGTTGCAATATTATTTCTAGTTTTATTCTACTTATTTTTTTCCTAGCCATAAATTAAGGCACTAAACGATTTTTGAGCAGCAATCGCGGCGTGGCACTTGTCACCAGTCATCTAGTTTTTTTTCGTTCTGTTAGGTAGGGGGACGGGCCTTCTAATTTAACCTTTGACCAAATGCCGCTGCACTGTAAATTGACTGTGCCACATGTGCGTTTGGCCATTTCATTCTGTGGCTTTTTTTTTTTTTTTTTTTGGGCGTGGCAACAGCAGCAGAAACAGCAGCAACTGCAACAGCAGCACGCGCAGCAAGTCAACGTCAAAAGTGCTTACAAAGACAACAGCCAAGTTTAAGACTAAGAGGAGAGTTAGTTAGGGGGGTAAGAAGGGAGTAGGCCTCGCATATTGTCCTGAGTTCTTAGCAAATGTAATATGACTTTCCCAGTCAAGTTTTTTTGTGGTGGTTTGGTGGTGGCCTGTGGTGTGTTTCCTAATAGACCAAAGCTACCGCCTGACAAGTTACAATGCGAGACGAAATGAAGAATTAAGGAACGAAGACAAAATACCCTGTCAGAACAGCATTAACTGTGTTAAGACAAATCTTTACAACTTTAATACTTTTAAAGTTCTAAATAAATTTTAACTCCTTTCAAAAAATATCACTTTAACTTTTTCTGACATAATTATAGTCTCCCATTGGTTAAAAAAGAGTATGTCACTCCGTTAAGGATAAAAAGCAAAGGCAATGCCAAAAAACGAAACTGGAAGTTGTAGAGCGTAAGAAACTGCGTGGACGGCATTTATAATAATGCGACTCAGCAAGCACTGAGTTAACTTTGGGGCAACAAAGTAAGGTGCGGCTGCGGCAGTGCGGAAAAACTTAAAATAACAAAAATCGCTGCAACAGCAACAATGGCAATATCAACAGCAACAACAATAACAGCAAAGAACACAGCGGCAACGAAAATGAACTGGAAAACGCGTTTAATTGAACCAAAGCCTGATGACTGCCCACTAGCGCCATCTAGCTGCGTGCGGCTGCACTAAACCGACTGAGCATAACTTGTTGTTGCTATCGTTGCTGCTGCTGCTGCTATTGCTGCTGTTGCTTGCCGTGGTAGACCCAAAATCGATGATTCATCGGGTTGTTTGTTGTTTTGAGTGGTTTTCGCCGCCCCGTCGCAAGACTCCAATGCTCCAAAAAAAATTGCTAGACGTTTGTCGTACTTCGTCGTTGTTGTTATTGTTTTTTGTGGGTTGTTGTTGTTGTTGGCGCTTGCCGCCTGCTGTTGCTGTTGTAGCTGTTGCTGTTATAGCTGTTACTGTTGCTGGTGACGCAGTTGCAATTGCAGTTGCAGCTGCGCCAATTCTCCTTCGTTTGCCGTTTGGCGCTTTACGTTCAAAACAATTATTATTCTGGCAATTAATTTTGATTTAAGCAGCGATTTGATATTCCGCTCTAACCGCAACGAACAAAATTTAACAGTCAACCAGCCAGCTAGTCAACCACCCACAAATGCTTAGCACCAACCACAACAACCACCACCACCCGCTGCTACCAGACAATATGCAGCAATATGTTTAATGCCGGCGCTTTGCGGATTCACTAAATTTGCGAATCAGCTGCAACTTTTTTATGCGATAGATAAATAAAGAGACACCTACATTGTTGCCTTTTGTTGCTGTTGTTGTGCACTACGAAGCAAGGCTCCTTGAATCGATTGGCATCATTGCAAACTTGTCAACAAATGAGCATCAACAATGCAATTGTAATATAGTATTGCAAATAGATTGAGCTAACCTCATACACATATATGGCTGTGAGCATTGTCAATTCGAATGTGAATGCAAGTGGAAAGCTGTGAGATATGAGTTGAGCTAGATTAGCTGGGATGATAGTTTGAAAAAGATGCATTTAGTCAGTTTACTTTCAATTCAACTAATATTAAAATACATTGAAAGGTAAATTAAACTGAGTAATATATGGAGTGTCATATTTATTAAAGAAACATAAATAGTTTGATTAGTTTATAATCCTCCTTTTAATCTCCAAAGGTTTTTATTTACTTTTTGATAACTATATCTTTACTGTTAAAGTTAGCTTTCGTTTTGAATGATCAACAAACCCATTTAATACTTTTTTTCTCTTTATTAAAAAATTTTAAAATAATACAAATTAAATATACATAAAATCGATTCCAATTCTGCGCATATTTACACAACTTAAATGAAAAAGAAACTTAGGTTAAAATAAATAATTTTAAATAAATTATTATAATATATTATAAATAAGCTCGCACCATTTCGATTTGTACACAACGAGATTCCAACAAGAAATATACAGCTTTAAATTTAAACAAAACACATTTCAACAACAAATGGCTGCTTTAACTAATAAATAGATAAATAAACCTAACATAAAAACTAACTTTGAGATATGTTTGGGGGCGTAACCTGTACTAGAGATGAACCTAACAAGCAATAAAATTGCTCTAACTAATTTTTGGCACTGATTTCCTAATGCTTTGGCTAAACTGACTGAAAACTGACTTGAAACTTATCAATAACTATAGATACATAACTATGTATATAGATTTTATCCCTGAATCTTAGACCTAGTATATACCCTGTCTGCTGACCTGTGCGGGCATTTGAAATTCGTGTCCTTCCTCCTCCTCTCCTCCACTGCTCCCCACACTGCCCGAATAGTACATAGAATGAGGCGACATCTCATCATAGTCCTGTAAATGCTGCTGCAGCTGTTGCTGATTGAATCCGCCTGCTGCTGCTGTGCCTGCTGAACCGCCCTGCTCCGTCTGGCAACCAGTCTGCAAGTGCTTGGCTAGCAGAGACATACGGGAGAAGGACTTGGTGCAACTGGGGCAGGAATACTTCTTCACATCCGAGTGCGTTTGCATGTGTGCTCGGAGATTGGAACGATCAGCAAAGGCGCGATTGCAATGCTGGCAGCTAAAGGGTTTCTCTCCCGTGTGGGTGCGTATGTGACCTTGCAGGAGCCAGGGTCGTGAGAAGGCCTTTCCACAGATCGGACACTTACAGGGCAGGGTGTGGGTGCGTATGTGCATCTTAAGTGCACCCAGAGAGACATAGGTCTTCTCACAGTTCTTGCAACTGAAAACCTTCTTTACTTGGTTACCTTCTGCCGAGGGGCAATGGAACTGCTGATGCTTGGAGAGGCCTGAGTAGGTGGAATAGGACTTGCCACAATCCTTGCAGTGATAACGAGGCACTCCAACTGGCTTCTGCATAGATTGAGCTGAGGCAACATTGGCTGCTTGGATCAATGCTGATGCCTGATCTGTGCAGAATTCAGTTTGATCCACAATCGGACCCCCGCTGGGATTACTTCTTATGATCTTATACTCGGTGCTCTCGTAGGCGTGACTCTGTTGATGCTTCACGAGACCTGCGTATGTGGCATAACATTTGTTGCACTGCTGACACTGATAGTAGAGATCATTGCTGCTCTTGATCTTTAGATTCAATTGATTCTCACTGTTCTCCTGGTTCTCCATATCATCCTCTTCGTGTTCGAGCAGATGGGGTGGTGCAGGAGGCTTAAAGTTCTGTTGTGACTGCTGTAGTGGCAGCTGTTGTGGCGCCATATGTTGCATGCTAAGCAACGCACGTGCTACATTGTGCAGATTGACATTCTCACTTAAGCCACGACGTTGATGCTGTGGCGCCACACTCAAATCCTGCGGCTCAGTTGGCGTTGGTGCTTGTGGTGGCATTGGCAATGGCAATGGCAATGGCATCTTCATACAATCCTCATACTCTGCAATGCTCTTCATCAGATTGTTGTTGTAGTTGCGCAGACCAAAAGGCTCCACCACGTGCTCAACCTCGACCATTGAGGTAGGCTCCAAGGCAGGAGAAACGCTTGCATATCGAGCGGGCATTTCTAGATCTTTTTTATGTTCCGGTTCCATGACTTCATTTTCGGGCGGCAGGTCAAACTCACCATAGCCTAAGCGGGCCAGACTTTTCGCAATCTCCTCGCGTGTAAAGACATCGGGAAAGGCTCGCGCAATCTCTCGTGTCTCCTCCCAAATGCGCCGAGCTAGTTGATCTTTTGTTTGTGACATGGCTGCATCGAAACGTCGTCGAATCTCTTGAGGAACTGGCTGTGGCTTAGGTTCCGCTTTGACTGACCAATGTGGAGGCTCCATGGGAACTGCAGCAGACGCTATGCTAAGATCAACTGGTCCCTCATCTATAAAAACGGCATAAGAAGATTAATTAGCTAAGCTTAGAAAACTCCTTTCACATTAAGGACCCTCGAACCTACCATGACACAACTGATCCTCAAGTGGTGGCTCCTCCAGTTGTATGGGTCGCTTTTTCAGCGGACATTTGCTGTACTTGAGCTTATCCATTTTAGCTTGAGGTAGATCGAAGTTTTTCACTTTTCCGTACACACGATCTCAGCAGGATCTTTTCACTGTATGTTTTCCGATCTTCACTTGAAATCACTGGCACTGGATCATTTATTGCTGCTCCGCACTCACGTCTCGTTGGCTGGCAGTTTCGTATACGAATGATGCAACCGGCGAGGATCACTTTAATTTTATATAGACTTCCTCGGCGCAGGATCAATCAACCCCCAAATTAAAACGAAGCGTTAGCAACCCCCTTGAGTGCCAAAAAGGATCAGCTACCTACTTCCGATTTGTGCCACGGGCGGATTCTGTACGGAAATCAACCACCACCACCACGAGCCAAACAATTCCACATTCAATGATCTCTTGTATTGACTCACCCCTCCGGACCCTCTCTCTCTGTCTCTACCAGTCTCTATGATTGTCGCCTGCCGTCGTAACAGCTGTGTGCTATGCTCCAGCTGCAGATTGATTCAGCACCGCCAACAAAAATCTCTGCTCAAAAAAAGCGAGCACGTGCCATACAACACACACGCACACACATTTATATATATTGAGACACACACCGGTTACCGGCGTGTCGGCGCTCTCTCCCTCTTGCATACACCACCAACACTCACACACACGATCGCCACCAGCTGCCACTGAGATTGAATTTTGTATACGCTCAAATTTCCCCTTCGCTGCGAGTGTGTTTGGGAGTGTACTTCGTTTGCGTGTGTGTGTGTGTGTGTGTGTGTGTAATGGTGAGCGTGAGCGGCAGCTGGTGAGCTTATGTACAACTTGAAGTGCAAGTTTATTTTTAACTCACTTGCTGTCTCTTTCGGTACGTATTGAAGATCGGCTGCCTGGTGACTATATACACGCACACAGACACGAAGTATGTTTCGCTCTCTGCTGTGAGCAGGTGAGCATGCTCTTTAAATGATACGAAGAGTAGCTTTAAGCTTAGTGCGCACAGCCAATTGGCGCTCCGCTACAATCGTTTTGGCGCTCTTTGGCGCTCTTGTTTCATATTTCATTTGTAGCGTAGACATTAAGAGTACAAAAGATACTCTCAGTGGTTCTGCTGGCGTAAATCAGCTTAAATATAACGATCTTCCATCCGACTTGGCTGTGTTAAGATGACTTAAACTGCAGCTTTGAGGCTAAGCTTTTCTTCTCAATTAAACACAGAGCTGATACTTTTATATAAGTTCGTTTAATGACATAGTTGGCTCTCAAATTGAATTTCTTGCAACCCAAATAGCGGTTACTGTCAGGCATTTCAAATAATATTAATCACTGGAACAAACAACCCAAGGATCCTAACTAAACCTATGAGCATTGTTTAGAGAAGCCTCGTTCTACGCTCCTCCAACAACATCAAAAATTGTATTTGCAAAGACCATGAAATTTTTATTTTAAAATGTAGGCAGCTGGCTCAGTTTTTGGCCCTTTCAATAAGTACAATTAATGGGGTGGTTGCGCCGCCGCATTTTACCTGGAGTGCCTTGGAATGCGCCAAAATATAAAAGGTATGTGCAAAACTACCTGGCACCAGGCACTTTCAACATGCTGCTCTTGCTGCTCGTGCCGCCTGCCGATCTACCAAACTATCCACCCCAAATGGAACAGCATCACAATCTCACCAGCCAGCCAGCCGTCTGGTGGTTGCAGTTATTGGTATTGTTGTTGTTGTTGTGGTGCGGCTGCTGGTGGTGAAACTGCATTTTGTACGTTACTTTCGATGTACACAAATACAACCCTTAGCCGCGTCAATAAGCGTCTTGTTCTTGATCTTGGCAGAAATCTCAGAGCAGAGAGCAGAAAATTGGAGGGTTGTCCCGTGCCCCTCGTCCTGGCTTCTTACTCACAGCTGCCTCCTTGACACGTACCATGCAACTGATTTCGTTAACTACTTCGGTGATTTCTTATGGAAAATTTTGGCGCCAAAGTCGTGTAATGAACCGGTGTGTCCTGGCCATGAATCGTGATCTCTGTCATAATAACAATGCTAAACATAAAAGATACTAAGAACTTATTGTTCGCAAGATAAATTTGGTGTTTTTTTAAAAAGAATCATTGAATTTATATGGATATTAAATTCATTGCTGAAGTAAAATTAATGAAACGCGCAGCTAGAAAGTAAATAAAAGAAAGAGAAAAGAAACTCGTTTTTTGAATTAGTATGGAATGTCATATATTTATAGTCTTAACTATCAGCTAAACTATCTTGTTGATCATTTATACTACATATCGAAAGGAAAGCTTTTTTCTTTTCTTTCCCTCCCACCTTGCATTTACATTGAATCAGTATGTAGGCAATAATAACATTTCGCTGTCATCTTTGACCAAGTGAAGCTCTTGTTGCCCGACAGCAGACACCCGAGAGCAAAGTGAGCTAACTGCACATCACCTGGCAGACAAACCGCAAACGGCGAAAATAACACACTAAGAGGAAACTAACAAACTGCCTCGGACTGCTCGATTCAGGCTCAGACTTGGCTCGAATACAGTTGAGTGCCTCACTTCAAAGTGTCAAAGAGCCGCCAAAGTCGCATAATGAAGTGCAAAATGTCATTAATTTGCTGTTTGCCAGTATGCCAGTTTGCAGCTGCAGCAAGCAAGCAAAACTGACAACAAAAGAAAGTCGCCGGATGGATAGGAAAAAGTGTAAGAAAACTATGCAGAAATGCAAAACCCAATACTCAACTGACAGCAGAGGAGAACAAAGGGGTGTGTATTGTGTGCTGCATGCCACACGCCGCCGCACAATGTCACGAGTTACAGATTTCTCAAGCCACTAAGCAAAAGAATGCGCCGCCGACCATGGCGACTTGGACGCGGCAATCAAAACAAGATCTTAGAACTATTGGCGCCTGATCTTTGCAGACAAAGAGTAGGAGTCGGATATGGAGACGGAGATGGAGATGGAGACAGAGCGAACAGAATGTCCAGGTCAGTGAACATAAATGCCGCCGTCGGTGGGCAGCCTATTGAAATCTGATATTGTTATCAAAAGCCTAACGGTAATTATAAACAAATAAAAGCACAAACAACAACAACAACAACATAAACCTTAAGCATGTTTCTTTGTAACGTTAAGAACACACAACAGGCCGTACAAAATAAGACAGGAATGGGGAGACCATGTTGCCGCTTCCGACGCCGCATATATTAGCCAAGTTAGAAGCTACGTCTATAATTCAAACTAATTTGTTTTATTGACAGCGTGTGCGCCTTATAGTCATCGATATGGCGAACACACACGCACAGACAAAAGCTACCACAAATTGGTCAATTATGAAATGAGCCAAGTCTGAAGAAGAAACAACCATTCGGACCAAAAGAGTCTAGAGACTAAGACGTGTTTCATTAGGGTAGCTCAAGTGACAATAAATTAAATTTGTTGGTCAACTAACTAATTAAAATGCGCTTCTAGAGTCTCGCTCGATTCCCCGCCGCCTTGGCTCTTGAGATATTAATCTGCTTGGGAAGCTTACTGTCAGAGACGCTTTTGGGGGTACGGGGACCACCCGCTCAGCTAAGTTAAGTTTTGTCCGTTGGCTACATTCGATCGGTAGCTCTCATCTTGACTAATATGAACTATAATTTCCAGTTGGTGATTTTATTTAATTTCTTGTGTTTCATAAATGAATCATGATAATGAATTGTTTATGCTGCGGCCAGCTTCGATAGCTTCATGGGAAAAAGAGATTAACATCAGCGTTTATGTTAATGCATGTTCAAAAATATCATAAACTTAATATGATGATATATTCACCGCCTTGCTCTTACGGAGTATTTTCGCCGCTGATTCACTTACAAATACGTGAGCATATGTGCAAATTTATTATCATTATCTTGTCTTTTTGGCAAATTTTAACAAATTTTTGGGTTATTGTACTTGACATGTTTGTAATTTGCTTATCAAAGTTAAACATCCTCCTTGAAAGCAACTTGATTCCGACTGTTTGTCTGCTGTTTGTTAAGGTATTAAGCTGAAGGGCGATCTGAAGTTCAAGTTCGGATGGATTTATAGTGGCGACAATCAGAAAAAAAAGAGATAAGACTTAGCGGAAAGATATATTTAAGAAGGAAAGCAAAGCCTATAGAATAAATAAATTGTAACATTTTAGAGTATTATTTCTCATATTCTTTTGATATTTTAATATCCTAATAAAAGTTATAACGGATCTTCGACCCATCAGCTGTTATTAGTAGCCAACATTCCACACTCACATTTAAAACATTATGCATTATAATCAATAACATGTTTGAATTATCTAAACAATATGCAACCCCTCTTTGCAATAACATATGTCTTGTCATTAATTTAGACAAAGCTGCTAGTGTAACTGATATTCAGCACTCCTTGAATATGCACAAACACACACCCACCCATACTATATACAATGCAATATCCAATTAAAAGCCATCAATTGAACAATTCAATTGAGTGCAAATGTTCCCATGACCAGACAAATTTACACTTGCAAACGACCAACCAGACAACCAGCTAGACAGCCAGCAGCCAAGTGCGTGAGAAAGGCATAGTGGGAAGGGAGGGGGAGGATTGTTGTTGAGAATTGTTTTTGGACTCAGCATCAGTCGGAAGGATTTTACTTTTGACCAATAAATAAAAAGTACCCACGGTTCGAATGCGGGTGCAGGATATCGACTTAAGCTCGGACTCGTATTACAAGCAAGGGGCAGTGCGGAAGCAGGAGCAGGAGTAGGAGCTAAGGGATGATCCTTGATGCATTATTTGTTATTTGAATCACGTGACAAGTTGCTCGCTCCGTAGGAAGTTGAAAGCCCAAAGGGGGTTGCTGGGAACGTTGCACAGAAATCATCCCACGGGATTCAATTTATGCGTGTTTGAATGTTTTTGATTGCGCATTGCTAATTCAAATAAAATTCAACTTCGATGTTGTTGTTGTTATAGCTTGTGGTAAGCTGAGCTGCTTCTGCTTTGTTGTTGTGTTTTATACATCACAAGTTGAATTCTTTGTTGTTTGTTGGTGGTGGTGCAATTTCAGCCTCATTACAAAACATTTGCTTTGTTCTCCGGGTTGGAGTTTAACTTACGCCTTCTGCTCTGTGTGTGTGTTTGTTTGCGTGTGTGATTGGAGAGGGTGAATTGCATCCATTTCAGTGACAGCTTGCGCCTGTTGGCATTAATAAAGTCACGAAAAAGCTCCAGGGATTTGCAATTAAACAAATTAAGCAACGGGCCGAAAACCCTTTGCTCACCCCCCCTTTTACCACAGCTCTGAGCCAATTTGGAGACGTTTTTTTTGGGCTGCAAAATGCTTTAAAAATAGCTGCAAATGTCACGTTAATTATTACAAATGATTTCATATTTATATTTTATGTTAATTTCGGTTGTCAGCATTGTATTTTTATAAGTCACAGCTATGAAAATACCAGAAATGCCTTTTTTTTGGGACACAAATGTATAGAAGTCGGGAGTGCGCTCTATGGGGAATACTCTGTAGATTGATTGTTGTGTTTTTTGTTAGGAGAATAGAGAAATTAACTAATATCTTAATAGTCTGTTTTAATATTTTTCTACATTTTTAGCTGTGATGTTTAATATATATCAATCTCTGCACTTTCACAACTATCTAGTACTCTTTTTAAACTTTAAGTTTGGCTGCAGGGTATTATAACAGCAGCATGGAGTTTTGAAGACGTGCACCTGAAGCAAGTTGCCCGTAGCCTTAAGATAGCTACTTGGGAATTGTGTTTAGAGATATAGGCATCGAAAAACCATATAATTGATTTATGGCCAATGGATTGTTGGTTCGACTAAATTTAGAAGCGAGCAAACAACTTAAACAACTAATTTACTGAGAGATGTGAGCTGTAAAGTTTCGTGTTCTTCACTTTTGTCACGTTCATGGGCATGATATTCTTTCTCGTTGTAATAGTTCCTCTCGCTCTCATCTCTTCTGTGGGTGAACGTGTCCGTTTGTTTGTTTTTGTTGATGTCAGGCGTATTTTGGCGGGGGAGGCAGGCGAGACAGGCGAGAATCTGTCGTCTGGCAGGGCGCTGTCACAATTGACACTGACGATGCGGCAGGTACACGAAGAGGAGGATCGCAAAGTACTAAGAAAGAAGGAAAAGACGTGCCGTTAAGTTGTCAATGCTGCTACTACACACATATTGGGGAAAGAAGGAACGAAGCAGCGGGAAATTTTCATTTGGACACGGCTTCTACTCGTCTAACGAAAGATTAATTGAACGTGCGCCATTCGAGTTATTAATCTTGTCTTGGCTTAGTTGGGGCCTACATTGTTTTTCAAATATTTTATGCACTCGTCTCGGTCCGGTGTCAGCTAATGGGACCGCGCCACTTGAGCCACGATTTCAGTTGCACATCTGAATTTCCAACATACATGCATGTATATATGTGCATAAGAGTATGCAGCTGCCCTGTTTTTTTTTTTTTTAAGGTCTCCCCCTAATTTGTTTATGACTCTGATAATGCAATTTTTTAGTTGGAAAGTGAGACGGAGGGCAGTTTGGGGCAACAGGGAACTGCAATAACATAAATATATCCGCTGATCTGGCGGGAGCAATTACCGGGTGAGCCATATTTTGTCACATTTTTTAATACACACATATATATATTTTTTTGTCGGGTGAAAGTTGGAAGGTTTTTATGGATGCCCATAATACTCTAGCTGCACTGAAAGATATGCTTGTGTTAAGATTTAAACTTAAAGACATATTAAAAACTATCTGAGAGGAATAAAGTTATAAAGTTGAGGATAGAGGAAAAGAAGTTCAGTTTGTTCTGAAAGAAGAACGATAGATCATAAGTATTGTCATATATTTATTACTCAAAGTATATATTCGGTAATAATACGTATCTAAATATTTATTTATAATTTTTCTTATAGTTCGCCAATGGGAAGAACCTTATTCTACAAATAATATTCCTCATAGAATATGGAAATTGCGACCTGTTCGTGCTTTGAATGTTCTCAGAACTCTTCTCACCCCACCCCGGAACCGTCTTCTATTGCGCATTGAGTGAGCACAAGCCAAAACTTGCCGCAAAAATTATTGCGCAGCTGCTTTTTGAACTATTTCACAAGGTAGAGCAATTGAAAAGATGACGCACATACAATCACAAACACCCCACTCCACTAAACTGGAAAGTAACGTTCCCGAGAGCTCAAGTTGAAGTTGAATTGAAGCGTATATGCAACACCTTGAGAAGACTGAAGATACTCATATATGTATGTAAGTAGTCAAGTCACCACTACCAGGCACAATGTTGTGGCATAACCAGTATGTCACGAGGGGGAAGTTTTCAATTTTTATGGAACACCTGGACTTGGTTGTGTCTAAGGTGCACGGTACTAATGAGCTCTGAGCTCGAAACCTTAAGGCGCAACTTTTTTGTGTTTTGACGCAGTTCTGTCTGCCAGCCAGCCAGCCAATGGGGTTTCTGCATTGATAAAACCCAAGGACAGGGGCTGAGTAAATCCATATGTGTGTCTTTCATGTGTAAACAACATAAAATCATATCAGTTGAGTTAAGTTCGCTTTCGGTTCGGTTTGGTTCGGTTTCCTTTTGGCAAATCCACATAAGAACACTTGCGTCATCATGAGCGTTTCATGAAAACAAAAATTCACTTTGAAAACGTTTCGATAGGGGTTGCTAGAGGAAGTGCACACCTTGCCACATTAGCATAGGCATTAACCTGGGTACCCATCGCTGGTAACTCTTCCACTAATTCTTAGTTTCCCATCGTGTTATTTTGAACTTGTTTATTAACATGTGACAATTATGCAAATGACTATCGGAACATAATCAAAATGTAGACGAGGAGCAGCAAATGCAATGCGATCTACACTTCCTTGGCCTTCTGCTTGAACCCTTTTTGCTATGTTATGATTTTTCCCTGAGCCGGATGTTGAAGCGACACGCAAGTGTTATCCCAACTACGATTCAAGAATTATGCAAATTGCATTCGACATTGAGAGTGTAAACTTTATAGTAGGACATGTACAAGGAACACCTGGGCAGCGGAAGGAAATGCATCCCTTTCTAACAAGATCTTTCCCACAGTTGTCAAGGCTAATGGATAAGGCATTCCTTTGGAGTAATAACTATTGATGTTCGCATCCATAAAAAGTCTTTAATGAAATGAAAAATTAATGATATTGACAGTGGATGAGATGCCAAGTGAAGGTGACAAATGTAAAGTCAGATCAGATAGAGTAAATCATTTTCGTTTGTTTTGAACAACTTTTGAAGCATTTTTCGAAATACTAATCAAAATTAGTCAAATATAGTAATAATAGTTAACTTAAAAAGAACAAACACTTTTAGCATTAAGGACAAATTTGTTTAAGACAAAGAGTGTCAAATGTTCTGGTCAAAACAAAAGCTGCGGGATAACGATGAGTTCAGGTGGGTCGTTAATCGACTTCAACACTCCGCGTCACTCGCTGCTCTCAGCGAAGTTTAAGCAGAGTTTTGCATACACCTCATTGCAGTCGCGAATGCCAGGAATCATGCAGCAGGTGGTAAGAACACTGCGATCCAACGAGGAGGATCTGACTAAAATGCATGGGAATGAGGTGCATAAGGATGTACGGATAATTATTGAGTCCATCGAACGCTTGAGTATGCAACTAAAACGTGATCGTCAGTTTCAGCAATTCGTTGGGAATGAACCGGACAAGGATGACTGGAATGCATTTATATCGGAGCTACCGAAACCCAAGAGATCATACTTTCGAGCTAGCTGGCTACACGCCGAGTGTTATCTGTACAGACGCATAAGTTCCTTTTTTGAGAATAGTAAATATCTGCAGAAATTTGATTACTTTCTAGATCTAAAGCAGGAGGATCTTTTTATCAGTGAGCGGGCAATTCTTTGTCTCACCGAGGCCACTCGAGGATTGGCCAAGAGTTTTAAAACCTTTAGCCAACTGATGCGCATTAATATGTGGAGCAACCGATTCGAGTTGCAGCTGAGCTCCTTTGTCTTTAATAGGTCTAATCAGAGCAATGACATCAATGTGCTGGCCAAGGTGGCAGATCTGGACAAGCATCTGCTCGTAGATGAAAGCATTCTGGTTTGGAATTGTCTAATGAAGGCCAAGGGACAGAAAAGCATCATTCTCGACTACATCTGTGACAATGGTGGCTTTGAACTTTTCACTGATTTGCTGTTTATCGAGTATCTTCTCGAGCATAAGCTGGTCACCCAGGTGCGAATGCATGTAAAGACCATTCCATGGTACATTTCCGATGCGATGCAACGAGATATCGAGTGGACTATCCAATACCTTACAAAATACCCCAAAGAGGTCGTATCAACATTGGGCAAGAAACTGCAAACTCTGATGACATATAAACGCATTATTATAGCACCCCCATCGCATTTCTGGACAGGTCCACAGTCATACTTTGTCATGTACGATTCAAATGTTGAACTTTACAAAATGCTAACACAATCACAGTTGGCCATTTTCAAGGGGGATCTTAACTATCGCAAGCTACTTGGGGATTACATCTGGGACAGCACGGAGGAGTTTATAACCTGCTTAAGGGGCTTTCGGCCCACAAACATGTGTGCCATGAGGAATGTGAAGTGCGAGGTGATCTGTGGTCTGCCCGAGGGCATTGCCGATCATTTGCTAAGGGTCAATCCAACCTGGATGATATCGGGCACCTACGGTGTTATTCAGTATACGGATAGCTTAAAGTGCAAATGCGATCAACAGCCTGTCTGCGCTTTGACTGAAAAACCGTTGCAGCCGGCGCCTTAAGCTCTAAGTTTCACTTGTGGGACACTTACATATGTCCCCACCCTGGGGGTTCCTAATCCTCGACTGTATCCGACAATCAGCAACAAAACGAACGCATCGCCGGCAGTTAATATTTTCTGTATATTTTCTCTGTATTTCTATTTTTATTAAATTTACAACTGCTACCGCAGCTGGCCAAAGGAGTGTGAGAGAGAGAGAGGTTAGTGGGGGCCTGGGCAATGTCTTAATTTGCATTTGGCTGCCAGCGTAGAAAACTTACAATGCCAAAAATAAATGAGACCATATTTGTCAGCGCACTTTGCCCAAATCAAAACTGCATCGTTACGCCCACAAACTGGAAGAAGGAAGGAGGCACCTGCATTTCTCTAGTCTATGCTAATCTAGACCTGTCCTCTGCTAAACCTGCAGGCCGGCATAAAGCCTGGCCAATTGGCTGAGTGACTAATGCTGTTGGTTTTATTGATGTGGCGCACATGCGCAGCAATTTGTCCAGCAATGAGGAGGAGAGACAAATAGTGTCTTTCCGGGCAATTTCAATTGAAAATGGAAAGTTGTGAAAATCAACACACTATATATGGAAGAGATTGTTTTATGCAAATATCTATCTAGTGAAAGATGTTTTGATATTAATATGAATTTCAAAAGCAACCATTATTACATTTGCCAGTTCTCATGGAAAAGTCACTTGGTTAGTCAGCTCCTGTATTACAATTGTTAGGGAATCGATCTTAAAATATTTCCCAGACTTGCACTCGACTAAGCACTAATGCAATTCTTAGCCGTGGGTGTTCTTACTTTTGTACTCAAAAATTTATTGCATGCAGCGTTTTCTCAGTAATTCAAAGCCTATAAAATATGTATCAAATAGTCATAGGAATCAAATGAAGCCAAATCAAATTTATTTAGTTGATTGCACTTCAAACCAAATGAAACGTTTTCAAATGAGCAACTCACAAAAGCAAGAAGTCAAGATTGAAATATTAAATGCGCATTCCCACAACTATTAAGATTGCAAATTAAAAAGAACAACATGAGGCCCGAAAACATATCCAGAACATTCCGATGCACATAAATCTCTATATTCAGGTACAGTTCCCACTCCAAAAATTGTGCAATTAATCAGCAACATTAGCACATGGGCTGTGAAACGAAATGGAAGTGAAACACGGCCCAGCCAAAGATATTATTTTCCCACCAATATAAAAGCCACCCCAAAGCCAGAAGCATCTACTGCGCAGCTGCAGAATAAGTAATACTACACAAAAAAAAAATCAAAATACAAAAGCCAGAAGCTGGTTTTTCTCTCTCTCTCTCTTTCTCTGAGAGCAACAACAATGAAAGCAACTGGCTGTTGTCCACTTGGTTGTTTTTGGGGTGGGCATTCGGTTCCTGTTGCAGATGCGCCCTTGAAATATAGCACCCGGAAAAAAAAGCCGGCACCCGACATACATACTACATAGGAGTTACCATCAGTATTCACCAGTTTCACATATACCAGGTTGTTGTTGGTTGTTGCTGGTGCTTTTGTCTGATTTGGCCCGGGGAGGGTTGTAAACTTTCTCACCATTTGCCTAGCCATGGTGGCCAGGTGATGATTGTGGCTGTGATTTCTGCTGTTTCCACCACCACCACTAGCACCACCCAATTCAATAGCTTTAAGCTGTGCGCAGGTATGCGCCATGAAACCAGCTGCTAAACGAGATTCAACAACAACAATCGACAAAGTGTTTGTTAGTTTTTTTTTCATTATTTGCTGTTGCTGTTCGCTTCGCTTTTTGGGTGGAGTTGTTTGCCGGGCAAGCCAAGCTGCCGTTTAAGGCTTGCAGCTTGTATGCAAGGTGCGATAGTTAAGTTGCATTTTCACATGCTTCGTTATTAGATAATCAGTAAAAAAAAAAAAGATTAGCAATCGCTGTGCTTATCAAACATTGCACCCCAAAACTGTTGACCGGCTGCCCTAGCTACAAGTGTTCACAATGTTTGACAGCAAATATTGAATAATTATGGGTGCATTTAATTCAATCAAAATATGATTGGAAATGTGAGTCATTCGAGCATGAAACTAGAGATGAGCGTGTGAAAAGTTGGGAATGAAGAGAACGCTATAATATTTATGACACATATATATTTATTTAGCTATTAAATTAAAAATCCTTCAACTTCTCAAACACTTAAAAAAAATCGCTGTCATATCTTTTAAAAACTAGTAGGCAAATATTTGGTGAAATGATTCATTTCTATTTTATAGCTATTTTGTATCAATATGTCACCCTTTCCCTGTGAGTCAAACGATGACTGTGCCAATATGCCTCTTTCCTATAAATACTTTCCCTCAACACAACAATTACGCTTTCAGTTCGGTTGGTCAGCCAATCAGACAGACAGGCAGGCAGGCATTAGGTAAAGTTGTGCCTAAATTATGGGCAAATTAAAAAGGGAACTTAGTTTGAGTGCAATTACGAGTATCTTAGCTGGTTGGGGGTTTTTATATTGGGCAGTTGACATAAACCTTTCGCCGAAAAAATGCCGCCAAAAGGCGCTGACAAGTGGCCAAGAGGCAAAGCCAACAACGTTGGCTAAAAGGTCAACAATTTCGTAATCAGCTTTTGTGTGTGCACACGACGTAACCATAAGCATGGGGCTCCATGTCATCCTATATATTTCAACAAGACACCAAAAGGCAGTTAAAAGGAAAGGGGATAGAGAGAGGTGGAGGAGCGCCTGGGGCTGGGCCATGCAGTCGGGCAGGCGAATGGCACTGTCAACTCTCCAAGCGCAAACGATTGTGGAACAAGAGCCGAAATAAAAACACATTCGCCAACTGACCAAGTGGCCAAACGATCCAACAGCAACAACAACAACAACAACAACTTAAAGTATTAGTTGGTAGATATGTGTGTGTGTATGTTCAAACGACTATCACCCGCTAAAATTCAAATTCAAATTTGCTTTAAAAACCCAACGCCCCACCGAACAACAACACCACTGACCGACCCAGCGACCACAAAAATTAGCCATCGACTTGGGCGCTAATCTGGTTTTAAATTGCGACCAGGCGAACAGCGCTGCCACGATGCGGGTGTGTTTACCACGCAGCCAATGTGCCTGCCTGCCTGCCTGCTACACCAGGCCCAACTCCAGCCACACAGCCAGCCAGCCTGGTCAGCTTGTGCTGGGCCCGACAGACAGTGAGACAGCCAGGCCGTTGATCACAACGTTTGGCCATCGTTGACCAACCAGTTTGTGGCACCCGCACCTGGCCAACTGCCCAACTTACGACTTTACAAGCCAGCCAGCTAGCAAGCGAGAGAGCGTGGCGAACTCACAGCTAACAGCCTAACTAACTGCCTTAACATCAGACAGCTGCCGGTCCTGCCCTGCACTGTATAGTCGTTGTACTAGCTCAAGATCGAGTCCTAGATTCGTTTGCAGCTCTGTTTTTATTAAACTTAGAAATGCGTTACTTCAAGAACGATTTAATAGTGGTAGGTAAATATTAAAGTGATAATATTTATATTGTACACTTCTAAGAGCTCTCAAAAATAATGAAAATAGTTTTATATATCTGAAATACTATTAATGTAATCATATTGATGAATTGCTTATACTTTCTCCAGCATATCTAGGAGATTAATTATAAACCCTCTTTCGTAACTCTGTCAACACTAAAGATTATGATAGTTGTTTGTTCAATTTGTTTAAGCTATAAATTAATTGATTAACAAAGTGTAGGTTCAGAAGAGTTTTCTTCCCCTTGATATGGTTATTAAAACAGCAACATAAAGATAAGAAAATATAGGTTTATGAGCAGAGTGCACATTCAAATAACACGTAACTAAAAGCTTAAAAGGAATACATAAGATTTGGGGTTTATTAGCTATATAAATGCGTGCAGTAATTGCAATTTAATTGTTTTTATAGTGTTTAAAAATTGTATTAAAACGACACCAACAAACACACAAAACCAAACTTATACAAGTACAAGACTCGACACACACACACACACACACACACACACACACACACACCGAGTTAGGTCAAAAAGTGCGCTGTAATTCGTCTACTCAACGCCAGAGTGTGATTTGCTGATTAGCAACACTCTTTCCGTCATATTCTGAAAGCCCAATTACAACGGCCAACAAGACAAACGGCCCAGACATTTGCCGCCGAGACGCTGTCTGACGCTTACTTTTGTTTTTTTGTTGTTGTTTTCCGTTTTTTCTATTTGTTCGTTTTTGGCCACGTGAACACCCTTATGCAAAACAAATCAAAACAGCATTAAAAGTCGTAAATCTATGCCAAAAAACCAAAAAAAATAAAAAAAAATTGTTAAACTTAACCAAGCCGCATAATATTCGACCGGCTCCTTTAACAAACAAAAGCGGCTGCAGCATGTGCCAAAGACCAGGCCCAAACCTCTTGGCCAAAAGAGACACTTGGCCACTCGAGACGCCGACGTCAGCAGCAACAGCGACAGCGACGTCAACGTCGTCGGCTGCTGTGATAAAATATGAGACACTGGGGCAGACACTCAAATGGTTAATGCCAACGTTGTAAGAGGTCGGGCGGGGAGTAGGGGGAGTAGGCCATGATTCAGTGTAAAAATAGCCAAACAAAAATAAAGAGAGAACAGATATATCCATTGAGACTCAACTTGTACTATATGTATTGCTGACCAGACGTCCAGGAGGTTGTTGGTTATTACTGCATTACCAATGACAGCAGCCACCGCCGAGACGCCACCTAGCGGCCCGAATGAGGCAACTAACCTACCTGTCAGCCCAGCATACGAAAAGCCTTCTCATATGCAGATACACGCATACAAATGTGGGTTCCTTATGCGGGGACTGGCCCGAAATGTCATACATTCATTGATGGCGTTGTTGTTGTTGTTGTTGCCGGTTTCAATATTTATTTATTTGCGAGTGCCTCGCGCAATGCATTAAAGGCAATAAAATAAATAAAAATTGAAATTGACTACGTCAGAAAATTTTGGCATTCATAATGCATGAGTTTTGATTTCTTAGCGACGTCAAAGTGCCAGCAAAAAAAAAAACGCTAAGGAAAAATATGAAATTGAAATGCAAAAGCTAAGTGCAATTGACTAGGGAGATACCCTTTTAAGTTAAATAAAATCTATTTGAGAAAGATATAATAAATAATGACAAAATAAGCTAAAAAACAAAAATCTGTGTATGGATTTTTGAAAGTTGTATTCAGTTCAGCTTCTTATGTTTCAAAGTATAGTCTTAAAATAATGAATATTCAAAGACTTGTAAGTTGTTTACTGTCTAAGCCAGAGTATACTCATATTGCACTTAAAACTACAGGGTGTTTGAAGCCTAAGTAAAGTGCAAGAAATCACTTAAGTTTGCTTTGAGTCCATTGCAGATTTATGTTAACTACTCGACTTGTTATAATTGGTATATTAAATGATTTAAAAGCTTGCCAATGCGCCAACACCAAACAGAAATCAATTGAGGAAAAAAAAATCCAAATCCGCAGCTAGCCATTTATACAAATATATATGTATATACATATATATGGCACTGTCTGTCCATAGAGAGAGAGGGTGTAGGCAATTGGGCACCGAAATCCAAAACAAAAATATGGAACTGGCAAACTGAGACAGCGGGATTTTGGGTTTGGGTTTTGGGGTTTGGGGTCCGTCCTGTGCATGTGAAACTGGCTTAATATTATTTATGAGCCCAATATGCGCGATATCACGTAATAATCACGCACATAAATGGCCAGTTAAATGCTGGAGACCTCTACTCTTGCAGTCGTTTGAGCCAAGCGGTTGCATTTCATATTTCATTTCAAGTGTTATTTGCAAAACATGTGCGAGTGGGGCGCAAATAAAAAATTAAGTAATAGATTTTGTCGCGGCGATAACAAAAAAGTGCTAAAATATTTTAAAATGCGTCAAAGCTAATTTATAGGACACATTTAAAAGCGAATTGAACCCAAATTGGACCACCGCGTTATGCTCGCTTTTAAGTGTGAGTAAAACCAACAACATAAATGGCTAAAACGAAAGTTGATCTAGCCGAAAATGTTAATCAATTAATCATAATGTTAACTTATTATTTTTTGATTACTTTTAAGAACTTATACCAAATACGAATTACTTATCGATTTTATAAACTTATAAATTGCTTTGCTGGCAGCCATGATTCAACACGAGGCAGATGGCCATTTAAAATGTGTTGAACCAAAAAAAAAAAAAAAAATGGGCAAATCAGCTTAGCTTGTCAATTGCTGCTCAATGGCAACAAACAATGCAATGCAATGAATGAACAACAACATCGCACAATTACAAGAAAATTGCCAACGATTCATGTTCATTGGTATTGCAATAGGCCGTCATCATTCCAGTTCGCAACCACATCCACATCCATGTCCAATTTCAAGTGAAAAGCGAGCCGTGACTGCCACAACAACAACAAATACAATTGTTCAAGTTGATGTTGTGTAGAAGATACACAGAGTCAGAGGAGCCCAGAGAGTCTGATGCTGTTGCTGCTGCGAATGACAGTTGAATCACCTTCATTTTTAATGGAGACAAGTGTCAGTAATTTATGCACAAAGCCAGCTGAGATTACACTGTAAGGGACTTAGGGGTATGGGGTTGGGTTAAGAAACTGCACAAACAAGCGCAGAAATTGATGCACAAGTTAAACAAATTAAAATCGATTGTCGGCTCAACAACAATAACAACAACAACTACTACTATGGCTGGCCATAACTGTGAACCTGAGCTATGGACCAAAAGTTGGCCCAGCCTTAACCAGGGTCAGGTCCAGTGCGGCGGGGTCAATGTGAATTGTGTGAAAATGACCGCAACGCTAGAAGATCAATTCCACGACTTGACGACTGTCTCATTCCTTCTCTCATTCTCCGTCTCTCTCTCTCTCTTTGGCTGGGTGAATTGTAAGCGATCTTGGCACTTCATTATTCACGCGCGTGCTCTGTTCAGGGCTCGCGGAAATGTCAATAGCAAATCACTTAATTTGTTTGGCAATTTTCGCTGCAAGAGCTAAAAGAAGAAAACATCGGAAAAACGTGTAGAAAATTGTTGGAAAGGAACACAGAAATGCGCTCACGATGCCTTCAACTTGGACTTAAGCTTGGACTTGAGCAAATTTGGACAAATAATGTGGCAACATTATCCTTAACCCGCTCTTCAAGTTGTTGTTGCTGTTGTTGTGATAATTTCGTTTGACTGCCCGCGGGGATGAGTGTATATCGTGCTTTGGGTCAATCGGGTCAATAAAGTGCTGCAATTGCTGCGAGATCCACAAAAGATTTATGAGAAGCACATAGAGAGGCGCTCAAACACATATATATTTCTAAAAACGAGAAGCAGAAACAAAGCAAACTACAGTGATCATAATGCGAACTTTAAAGATTTGGGTACAGCAACGCCTAGAATAAAAAGTTCTGATCTCAGATCAGTATTGCACCACCAGTTGGCCACATGTCGTCACAAACACAAACACTCACAGATATGCACCCCTAAAAAGCCACACTCACACAGACAAACACACTCCACACCCACATTTCAGAATCGAATGTCGCGTGGCGCTGGTCAGCCCGTAATGGAATAGAGATGAGAAACAAGGAACTTTGGAGATGGCAGCCATGCGATAAGGAACGCCGTCCAATGCGCGTGTCAGAGAACAACAAGTCAAACCGGAAAGCAGACGAGTTAAGTCACCCGCTTGGCAGGACCTGCATTTGCAACTGGGATGCACTCACTGCTGGCAGGAAGGTGGCTCGGTGGCAGTGGCAGTGGCAGAAGCAACTCGCTGTTGTGAACGTGCAAAGTGTGGGTCACGTGTCACATATTAAGAATTGAATGAACGCTCAAAACGTATGTCAAATGTGGTGCAAGAGGGTCAGGTCGTCTCACAGGGTGAGGGTGTGCAGGCAGCCGTGACGCGTACATGTTGCAACCCTCTCTTCCTCCTACTCATTGACTTTTCGACCAGTGTGGCCAGCCATCAAATTACACACTGTGACGTCGACAAGTATTTGTACGAGAGTAAATAATATCATCAGCGTTTGTCGCTCATTAATGTTAAGAAGACGAAGAAGTAGCAACCCCTCGAAACGTTGCCATTTAATTTGGCCTAATTTAATTTTTGCTGGTAGCAATTTGGGTAGCTTCCAATCAGCATAACATTTTTTGCTTGTTGGCAAATTTGTGCACCCGCCCTCTCGGATTGTGATTTGACAATTGTGGGAATCTTTGTTGCCTTTGTTACTGCTTCAATATGTTAGATGTCATTGAGCAAACCCAACCCTCCTAACCACCTTCCTGCTAGGCATGTGAAACATGTGCAATGACCCGTGGCCCGCTTCCAGCATATTCCATATGTGGGAACCCATTAAAAGATCTAACCATCTATCTCTTCTATTCACATTGTTTGCATTTGGCAGTTCAGTTAAAAACATTTCTCAATTGTTGACATTCATCATAATCATTATCGACGACGACTTCTCGTAATAATTGATAACTGTTTAGTCACTGTCTGATTTCGAATCGAACCATTGCGAGGGGTCAACACTAATGACACTCGGGTTCTCGCTTAATTGTTTTTACTGCCTCTATTTGATCAGTTTGTCAGTGAAGTGTTTCATTATGGGTGGAACAAATCATTTTAAATGTAAGCGTGGGAAGTTGATTTAACTGGTGTTGCGTAACACTTTATGGATGGAAAAACCTTATGGTGTGATCAAAACATGGGAAATTCAATAAACAAACGCCCTTATGAGAATCTTATGCAGGGATTCTGATTTGAACGGTTTTTCAATATTCTCTCTACGAACTTAACTTTTGTTCAATACTTTATCTCTTGACCTTAGATTGATTTGCAATCCATTGCCATAAAATTAGCACTCAATGTCGCTCATTAGAGCCCAAATCGATGCATGCAATTTGAGGCTAAGCTTAAAATTGAAAAGAAAACCTAGGTAACAGAAAAACCTTAAGCCCTAAACACTGACGAGGGCACAGGCGCAGTTAAATGGCATCATCTGAAAGTTGGAAACCATTACAAGCCATTACCAGCCATGGTAACAACAAGAGCTACAAACAAATGGAGCAACTAGCAGCAAACAGGCAACAAGAAGAAGAAGAAGAAATGTTTAGAGCCAAGTCCAAACTAATTTCAACCACCCTCAGGTGATGAAGACAATTAAATATTCGTGATTTAACGATCACTTTGCAATGCTCCAACTGTCAGACGGCGACGACGACGACTACGACGGCGGTCGCCAAATCTCCCAAAAATACAAAGAAAAAAAAAAACAAAGCGCAAAGGCAAACTCCCAAATTCGAACTCTGAAAATTCCCATTTGAGCCCAAATGTAAATGACTAGCGGGACGATGTTTGGCTGGAGCCCTAAAAAGTTTCTTGTGGCTCTCGATAAAGATCACACAGTGCTGGACCTCGAGGACCGCAAGAACTAAACCAAAGTTGAAGCCAAATGAATGTTTTTGTTTTGCTTTTTTCTTCGGCTCTAGCTGTTGCTCATCACGAATTTTCCGGCAGCAGTCGAGGGAGTATAGGGAGTACAAACAGTTCGTTGGAAAAGCTCCGCCGAAAACTGTAAACAGGTTTCTTTTTCCATTTTTGCGCGCTTTTTTGCATTTTGCCAATTTGCCTATCAACAAGCGATCGATTAAGTACGCCTACCAGGCCAAACGAGGCTCTTCAGAGACCCCCTTCAACCCTCTCTACAACTCTTCATCTATATTGGTTAGCAAGTCAAAATGTTAATAAATGTAGACGGGCGGCTTACATTGTGGGCAGTTGAGTTCTGGATACTGTGTATTCTGGATATTTTGGACGGCAGCGACCCACCCACAAGTACGTGGGCGTTGTTTTAGCCTTCTCTCTTCTGTTGTTGTTGTGGTCAAGTTCATTTTGGTTTTGCTGCGGCTGCAGATTTAAATCAGGTGTAATAATTCTTATTGGCAACGCTTCAAAACTCAGCTCTCCAAGTAGACGTTTCTACTATTGCTGCTACTAGAGACGTTTTTCTCTCTTTCACTCTCTGTCTCTTTCAGTCCTCTGTTTCTTTCTCTTCACGATTTTTGATTGATCGTGCATACTAAACTATAAATCCATCGTGATACATTGAGGCGATCAGGCGAGGCTACGACGCAAACGTCGCGTTCACGTCTTCGTTTCAATTTTTTTTTTTTGCATTTGCAGCAGTTTTCCCTCAGTTCCGTCGCCGGCAGAGTCTCATTTTCATATTAGCAGTGCATACAGCAGAGCCAGCGATCTAAATTAGAGATGGGCGTGGGTCTGACTTTTCTCTTTTTTTTATTTCTAGAAAACAAACGCCTTCTGATAAGCAGGAAGAAGCCATGGAAAGCAAGATACACCATCAACAATATATTGAAATGGTGATAACTCGCTCTCTGAAGAACTTTTAGTGAAATCGTACGATATACTCATGTTCAAATCACGATCTTATCTCTGGCGTGATAAGTTTGTCATTTAATTCCCAGTATTAATCAGGCCGCTCAGCTAATGTAGACCGTTAATCGTTCCAATGTACACTTTACACGCCTTTTGACTAATTTTGGGCCTTTTTATCGCACGCAGCTGCAACATCTGACAAAAACTTCTTCCTCCACCCACCAGCACGATCAAAGCTGCCTGGTTTTATGTGCCAAGTGACACCAACGACGCATAAATATCTGGCAGGCAACAACTAATTAGTGAATATCTGCTATCGAATGGGGTAAAGATACCTTCATGCCCCTGTGGCTGGTGCTGTTGCTGCTGGGCAAGGTGTCGCCCCATTGACAACAACTACAACATCAAGAACAGAAGCTATAGAACAATGTTAAATCAATTCCCTGGCGTCGCACTTAACTCGCTCCCCAACTTTTCACACACATTGCTTGTGTATTTTTGGGCTGGCCCATAGAAAATTATTGAAATTTTTATCACAACGCTGAAAAGTCGATGCGGAGAGAACTCGAAAGATCTCAATTCCTAGCCAAACTGAACTCCACTGAACTGAACTAATCTGATGCAGAAGGCATTGGCATTATCGTTTGGTATTAAATGCGATTAAATTGATTCCTTCAAAATGCCATCAAATTGCCGCCGTCTGACTTTGATTTTTATATGCGTCTCATCTTTTGGGGGCTTTGTCACCTCCGAAGATGCAAAAGAGGCGCACGGAGAGCGGGAAAGAAGCGTTTACAGTTCACCATTGACGGATTGTCCCCAGCAACATTTATTGCACTTGAATGCGTTTCTGAATCCGTCGGCTATCGTAAAAGTTCGTTTTTATTGTTTTATTTTCTATATGCACCGACTTGTAAGCTGTTGAAATTCAAGGCAGGAGAACAGGGCAAAAGTTTTATGTGAAACTAAGCCAATTTCAGCGATTACGGGCCATCATCGGTGTGTTTGTAGCCAACAAAACATAACAAAACACATTACAATAGACGTTGAATGATATAAAAACTTGTCATATTCCATCCAGCATGACATTTATATTGAATACTTTTTTTTTTTATTGATATGAAGCTCAAGTAAACTGATGTGTTATGAAGTATTAAATTCAATTTGTAGTTGATCTTGATGCTGGAAAGATTTTACTGATTAGATTTAAAAAGGTTTGATCAGACTTAGATAAATGCTTAAGAAAAACAAATTGAGTATAGAAATAAGTAAATAGACCAACAGAATTAAATTTCAAACAAATAACCTTTTAAAAGAACTTTCGTTTTCGATGTTTAAATTTTGTATTGAAAAAAGTATTGTGTTTATATGAGGTTCTTGTGAATTCAGCTTATTGATAAACATCGTTAAATAATGTTGTAAACATCTGTTATTAACTCATTTATAGAACCATGCAACTGTTGCGAGAGCTGTCAACCCCTTTTGGTCGGACCAAACCGCTCAACGTGTTAAACGTCAATGAAGTTGCCAAAATCAACAACAACATGACAAAGGGTAAGTGCATAAGGAGTTGGAGGAGTACTAATAAACCCGCTTGCAGCCAAATGGAAACAATAAATACCAGCCATGAGGGTAGGGTTAAACGTGAAGTGATAGGGGAGGGGGTAAGGGTAAGGTTAGGGTGTACGGTATGGCGCAATTAAACAGTGTAAATTAGAAGTGCAACGGTAATTACGCGAAGTATATCGAGGCAAAGTGTGCCAAGTGAGCCAAGCAAATTGGAATTGAAAATGAACATTGAAAACGTAAATACCAAAAGCGAAAGAGAGAGAATGGGTTTAGTGTTGTTAAAGGGGTGTTCTGTTCGTCTATATGCAAGGTCTGATTGGGTGGCGGCGCCGTCTAAAGTAAATAGCATTAAATGCTTAACTCGCACAGGACGTTTAATTAATGACGCGCCTGTTGACTGCCAGCCCTAAATAACAAACGACAAAAAAAAAAAACGGTTGACAAAAAGCCCCACACAACTCATTTTGGAGTAGAATTGGGGGGTGTCGGGGAGTTGTGTGGCTTTCTAAATGGGTAATCATATTGTGAGTTGTGTGCGGCTCATTGGAATATTGTTATTTTTTTACGTTTACGTTTCGTATAAACAATATGCGGCGTGTGAAAAATCAGCTTGAAAGGATGCCGACGATGCGCTGCACGATGAGGCAAAGTCTGATTGCAGTTTGCGACATTGCCCCAACTACTTGCAACACACACACACACGCTCACAGAGACACACACAGACACACGTGTCACAGGCTGGCGACACTAAATCATCGCCAAATGCTTATGATTAGCGTCCCATTGGCTCGACACGCTCGCTTTATGCGGGCTCCTCTCTCATTGTTGTTGTTGTTGTCGTTTCTTCTGCTTTTTGTTGTTGTCGGTCACATTACACTTCACACAGCGAGTTAAGAGGCAGCTGTACGAGTATCTATCTATCCATACAATGCATCTATATATAGCTATAGTAAGATCTTAGCTTGTTAAATGCTGCGCATAGCAAGGTATTGTTGTTTTCTTCTTCTTCTGTTTTTTTTTTCGTTCAGTTTCTCGTTTCGTCGTTTTTTAATTAGAAACATTTGAAAGCTATTGTCATCTGGAATGGGCTGGGCGTAACACTTGTTGCCAGCGATCATTGCCAGGGCCAAGCTAATGATACATGTTTATATATAGCAAGAGAGAGGGGAGAATCGCAGAAATCGGATGGGGCTAGTTATGCTTTTTGGGGAGTCAGCCGTCAAGGCTCACTAGCAGCAAATGAGCCTGTCAGTGTTTTAGGGTGCAGATAGAACAGATGCCCACAAAATAAGAAGATTTAGGAAAAGATCGGGTAGGAAACTAAGTAAAAACAAGATTCGATGTCAATTTTCTAGGTGCGCAAGTACCAAAATTTAAAAGTCTACTTCAAAAATGATGTGATTTTGTTAATGCTAGAAAATTTCCATAGCCTAACAATTTAAACCCAACTTTGTTACCAAATTGCAAATCGCACTCCACCCAACCAATTTTAGTAAAAGCCTGAGGATGTTTTCTAACCTTGACCAGAGCTCTTTGCCATTATCATCATCATCATCAGCATCAGTATGAACATTATCGCTATCGAGTTTCGTTTTGTTGGCTGCGCTACTTTTTAATTTCGGAACCTTGAACTTTTTTTCCTTTGGCTTGCAAATTGCATACCAATAGGCATAATAAAAATACTAAACAAAATTAAAGCCTCGCTGAAAATATCAGTAATCAGCTACAGAAATCACCAGGTGGCCTGGTCGAATAAAAATAGATGTTAGAAAAAAATCGCCAAACAACTTCATCAGCACAACAATGGTTAATGAGTCAGTGGATAGGAGATTCAAATAAGTATTTCGAGTGGTAGTTGGATAAGTATCTGCTGTATCTTCTGGCCAATGTCTGTCGGCGGCATTCGACTAATAAAACCATCAAAGACATTAAACGTTGTGGGTGCCATTCATTTGATTGAACTCTGACACCAACGCCAGTCGCAATGTCTGACCACGACCATTTAAATCGACAGCAAACTCCAAACTTTGTTTTTTCGAGTTTTGGCTTAACAGAAAATGCATAAAACTAATACTAATAATAATAATAATCGCAAACAAAAACAAAAACTATTGCGCACAGATGATGCAAACAAGATACGAGAAGCGTTTCAAGAGTTGCCAAACAAAAAACGTTCGGTTGCATCTATCGAAATGTTTTTGTTTTTGTCTTTTTCGTTACTTTTTTCAACTGCCTGGCAAGGTCTGCACGTGCTCAACGCTCGATGCTCAACTCAATTCCATTGTACTCCGCATTGCAGTTGCATAATCAACAATTGGGCTTTCAATGGGACAACAAATCAAAATCAAGTCAATGAGTTTGAGGATATTCTTAGTGTTGTCTATTTGGGGGTATTGCTAATGCGCCAAACATAATTTTAACAACGTTGCAGTCTTAATTTGCCAACTTTGTAGAGCTCTGTTTCTAGTTTAACTGCAGTTAAAGAGTTTTTCAAAAGGAACATTTTGAGTACAGATTAATTGACAAATAATGAAAATGTTATGTGCATTTTGCTAGTGTAGATATTCCAAGCTTAGAAAAGGGCAACAAGGCAAACATTATGTTGCTGTTCTAAAGAAATAATTGATTTTGTGTATTGTGAACTTATTTTTAAGTAAATTCGTTAAAAAATTTCTCTATTTGTTTTTTCAATGATCGTTATTATGAAATTGTCATAGAACAAATTGAATAGTGCACAAGAGTATAAAATTTTCGACATTTGAATTTGAAACGTTTCATTCTTGTTCTTGGCTATAATTGTATGGCCATTTCAAATTCATTTAAGTTTGAGTTTGAGGCGCCCGCGGGTTATGTCGACTGTCGTTTGTCGACTATCGATTGTCGATTGTCGGTTGTCGCGTAGTGAGGCTTGCTGGCTGGCTGGCTGACAGGGAGGGAGGCAGAGAGGCAGGTAGGCAGCGCTGTTGCCGCTTTTGATCGGCTCGCGATCATAGCCGGGCATTGTTTTGGCCAACTGTCTGAATGGAACTGGCATACTGGCAAAGAGATCGTTATAATTTGGCTTGAGGCGCCGCAGTTGCAGCCGCCACGTCCTTCGCAGCGAGTGGGTGGCTGCTTTAAGCATTTAGCTTGATTTTTTGGCTGGTTTTCTTATTTATTATTTGTTATTTGCTTTTTTGCGCTATTTGATTTAAATTATAATTTTATGTAATCATGAAGTGGGCCTGCTTGCTTGCTGCCAACTGCTGTTGCTGCTAGCCTCAATTAAATGCACGTTTTGTGTTTGCTACTAAATGCAATCGTTTATTGATTATTCGATCATTTTAATTGCCTTCTTTGCCTTGGCAAACGTGAGAAGCGAAATGTTGTGCACCAACTGAAAGTCAAACGGAACGAAACGAAACGAACTTAAAAGCAATTTAATAATCTTATTAGGTGTTTATATCAAGTGTTTTGGAAAGTTAGCTCAAAATAATCATTTATTTTGATTTTTGTTTAACATACATGTGAATCAATATTATTTCGCCGCTTCTTTTCATCACCGAATCAGACTCGCTCTTCAATATTGAATTCTTCTCAAATATTTTTAGAAACAACCTCTGCAGCTGAAACAACCCTTCCTTCTCCCAGATACACTTCCGATAGGCGGCTCTTAAGCGGCGCCTTTACTGGAACAAATACTTCCTCCACTAGCCACACGAAACAGGTGTGACTTTTAAGAAATCTTTGAATACATACACACACACACAGCCATACACAGACTTCCCTATTATGCTCAATCCCCACAAAAGGCTCAAATCTCATACGCGTGTCCAACTTGTGCTGTTGTCGTTAGTCAAAAATAGCTGGGCGACGGCAAGAACATGAGGAATAACATCAACTCAAGTGACACCTTTAGCAAATGCATCTGCACAATTACGAGCAGAGAGCAGAAAGTATCAGATTTCTGTAGAAGGCTGTGCCACCAGCAGCAGCAACAGCAGCAGCAGCAGCAACCACCAGTCATGATAAACCCAAAGCAAAACTCCTTTCTTTTATGCACCACTGACAAACGGCACACATTGCACATGTCCTGCAACAGCAACAGAGAAACATCAGCAACTGGAATTGAAACTGGGCAACTGTTGGACCAACTGACTGACTGTCAGACGGACTGACTGAATGTCTGGTTGGCTGCTGCCTGGCTGCCTGGCTGTACAATCGCAATCAGTCACCCCCATCAGAAAGGCAGCCGTGAAACAAAAGGCGTGGTGTGTGTATGTTGTGTTGTTGTTGTTGTTGCAACTGATGCTGTTGCTGCGGGTGCTGGTGCGGGCGTATGGACCTTGGCCTCGGTATTGATTTCATGTTGACGCTGCAATATTTTCTTAATGAAAACAAACAAAAAGATGCGATGGTGTTGCCAGCGGGGCAGCTGTCCAGCAGCAGCAGCAACAGCACAAAGTGCGTGTTATTAATATTATTGGCCTGGCCCAAAGGCTGGCTGACTGCCTGCCTGGCTGCTTCCTTATGGCCACACACGAGTGTGCCAAGCAGCCAGGCACTATGGCAGTGAGGCAGGCAGTCAGTCAGGGCAGGCGTTGTATGTAGATGTATGCTGCCAGATAATTTTTTGGCAAGCAGGTCGTGCCAAATTCCACACACACCCCAGCATACACACATAAACACACACACACATGCGAAACAGCATACAACTGTGGCCAATTTAAAACCAATTTAAAGTTTAATGAATTCATAAAGAAATCACTCGCGCTGCCTGCACTTTCAAAACATAATCTGCCGACGCTTCCAAGACGCCAAAGTTGTGGTGTGTTGTGGTGTTTGTGTGCATTCACTTGGAAGAGTACTGTAAGCCTGGCTCATGGCGTGCCAAATCTCATAATCAGTCAATAACTTTTGCCGCCTTCTGGTCGCACGTGGCGGCGACCTCGACTATGGGGCCCGGCGTGTCCCGGCTCGAACTGAGGCTCGAGCCATAAGCGTTTCTTTATGTGCCCCATAATCGAAGTGAAATCAATGGCATTGCCTGCATACCATTAACACGAAAGTCGCTTGGCGAAATATCTTTGGGCCATCGTCAAGGAAGAGAAGAGAAGGCAGCAACAAGAAGTGGGAACAGCAACAGCAGAAGGGCGACAAGGAAGAGGAGGAGAAGGCATTGGTGGCTCAGTCGTTGCTGCGCTTTGATTTGAGTTAAACAAATTTTATATGCAAACAGATTTCCAGCATGACAGTTATTAATTGCAAATATCGCTTAACTCATCGCTTAAAAAGCGACAAAAAACACATTCGCATAGTTCTGGCCATTGGCGTTGTGCGCCAATCCTCCAAACAACCTGTAATCACGACACGATTCAAGCCAGTCACCGTTACCAATATCTCTGTCGCTTTGGGTTTTGTATTTAAATTATGGCCAAGCTGTTGTTGTTGTTGTTGTTGCTTTGGTGTCTTGTGAGTGTGTGTGTGTGTAATTTACATGGTTGCATTCCATTGACACTGATCATCAGTTAATTTGTTTCTTTATTGCATATGCGAGGGAATAAAAGTGAATGCGCATCGTTTGTTTTGGGTCTGTAGGACATTTGTTATCCAATTCGAATAATTCCATGAATTTTCAGGTGAGAACTGACAAGCTAAGGAGATTTCTTTCAGCTGTTGTATGTGAACAAATCAGGACAAGGTATGGTATTGATGAGCTTGATTGTTTGAGTACATCAATTGTCATACCAACATTTTACTTTCAATTATATTTGGGATATCTCATTTTTGATTAAGATTTACCAAAATTGTTCCCAATGATTGCATTGAAAGTCATGAAGCTCCTGCAACAGAGTGATGTAAAACAAGCAAAGTTTCTCATTAATACTAATTGAAGGCAACTTTTTGACTGTCAACAGCAATTTTCCAAACAAATTTTCATCAACATCAACCAGTTTAAGCACATGCTGTTGAGCTAGTGGAAAACAGAAAACCCAAAGAGGTTAGAAAAAAATGTATTTTTTGTGTGCAGCATAATCAAATCATTAGTGAAAGGTTTTAGGGCACTTGATCGATCGCGCAGCTCGTTAAGCTCCAATAAAAGCACTTAATGAATAAAAAACAGCTCAAATATTTTCACAATAAACTCGACAAACTAGTTGAAATCTGCAATCCTGAAACCTTTGCCGGTCTGATCCACAGATTGATTGTGTTGACTGATGGTGTTTTCTGTTTTGTGCCTCTATTGGGCTCTGCAGTTGCTTCTAAGTTGGCAATTGGCAAATTTGACTGTTGTTGATGTTGTCGACAACAGTTGCCGCAAGTTAGTTTTTTGTTGTTGGGTTTTGGACAACGGTGGCAACTGCCAACAATTGGGGAGCAACGATATCGTGATGGCCCCGTTTTATTGATGGATTAAGGGCGATTACGCGATCGTTGTCAGTTCAACGTTGTGCACAGTCAAAGCTAGCTGAAGGGCCAATTCGTTTGCTTGTTTGCCAAAGACAAGAGACAAGATTCAGTCAAAAAAAAAGACGGGACGAGTCGGGGGACATTGCGCAATCGATAATCATGGAGCCTGTAGGGGGTGCGAGTTGGGTTTTTGGGATTTTGGATTTGAAATTGGGAATTGAGCCGTCATGTCAGGCGGCAGTTAATCAATGCAGCCCAAACATAATCAAATTAACTGCCACAGAGAAGAGCACCAGAGGGGACAGAAGCTTAAGTCAGGACTATGTAGGCCACAGTAACATTTGTTGTTGTTTTTGATGCTTGTTTCTAGTTATGCCTGTTGTCTAACAATCTTATGGTTAGCTTTGGGGCAACAAGTGATTTGATTGCTCCTGCACACTGCCCACTGCCCACTGGCCCAGGGAATCTTTCATGGCACAGTTCAAACAAGTTGCTGGCGGGGAGTTATGAAGTAATGCATTATAATTTGGCCAAGCAATTGCTGGCCCCGTCAAGAGATGCACCTTATTCGAAGTTGCGAGGCATGTTTGTTTCTTCGCCCAACCACTCACTGTGCACATTTTTCCACAACAGCTTTTTTTTTTCTCCTGCTTTGCATAATTGTGGGAAACAACCAGCGGCCTTAGTAAGTAGGCTAAGGTTCATTATGGCATGCCGAAGCACTGACTCAGTTCAGCTTAGCACCGATTCGATTCTCTGCTCTTCCGTTCTCTCCGTTCAGGCATTTGATAAATTATGCGCCCTGCTTTTGAGGCACTGCAAAGTGCAGACTCCAAACATATCGCTGTAGTATCGGGCAATCGGCTTGATTAATACTCAGGCCAGAACACCGATGGTTCATCAGCCAAAGCCCCCTTGATTTTGATAACTGGAAAGTAACCTGTTTAAATGCACTTGGCTCCCGGACACACACTTTTATGCACAAAGTTCTCGGTTTGTTAACCTTGTGTGTTTCTTTTATTCAACTTTAAAAAAATATATTACCCAAAAAAATATCGTTTTAATATTTGAAATCCACATTTAAAACTAAAATTTTAAAATTCTTCTTTGCTCAATCCTCTTTTTTTGGTTTGATTTCATCTCAGGTTTGCTTAACAACAGGATTTTTGCGAGTTTTATGCAGAAAGGGTTGACTGCGTGGTGTCGAACACACCGGACATAATGAATTCGGTCTGTTAGCAGTTTGGGTAAGTGAGTTTTAATACAATTAAGTCATAACATTTACCCGCCCTTAACGCTGGTCGTTTGTGCCTCCGCAAAAGCATACATTCTTCTGTACACACAGCGCAGTTGATCGGCCAAAAATCCAATGGGCATAAGGAGTAAGCCACAAATAAGAATACACAGCCATAAACCGTTCTAAAGAATGATATCCAATTAACGAATCAATTTTATCGAATTGTGTTTAAGAATAACCAACTCACCAGAGGATACACCAAACGTTGGCAAATTTTGTTCATACCACGATAGTAAATATATAAAATAGGTGTGCATTGTCCTACACTGTTAAAACACTCGTTCACGACCATATCAGTAAAGTTGGCAACCTGATCTTCAACATATTTTACGATATTTTTGCGCAACTCCAAAGCGGCCTGCACACCGTTTGATTGCAAAAAACGTTCGCCTTTTTGTGAGTTTTCGGTTAACAGTTTCATCGAGTCGCCAAAGTTTCTATCATCGATCAAAATAAGTTGATCAACCTGACGTAAAGTGGAATATATTTCATATAAAATCCCTTCGATTTTGACAATGAGCTCATCATTTAGATTATCTATGGTCAAAGCTTCAGTATACAGAGCCTCTATGGCCCAATCATTAGCGCCCTTCGAACTCCGTAGCATATCACGCAAAAACAAAATTTCTTTCTTCAAATCATTCAAATCGACAGGGGTTAGGTCGTCACACAATTTTTCTGTAATCTTTTTACTATGGTAATCTCTGAAATCACCACTTATGCTTTCCAAGTCCAATTTTAAATCCTTCAAGTCGCCTAAGCTGTTGATAGGCACCATCGGTATATCCGCTTTCCTAATATCTATGATCAATCGTTTTTTGATATCGTATCTTCCTGAGCTTTTCAGTACACTAAAAATTGTCTCATTGGAAAAACAATCTCCAATCTCGGTTGACATACGTAGGGAAGCAAGCAACGATTGGTTCACGCTTATTGGTATCTTCCAACTGGGTGAAGTGACAGAATCGAAGAACAATTTTATATTCTTATTTGCATACGGTGCACATGCTCCCTGGTATGTAATCAGACCAATTATAAAGTAAAATAGTGCAAGTAAAAGCATAAGTGACAAGAAGCTTAATATAAGTATAACGGCACTGCGAATAAAAACGAATAAGCATATTGTGAATGTGAAGAAAAGTGTATAAAACTTAACGAATTTTTATATTTACAATAACAGACAAGTTGCTCCATGTCTTTTGCTGCAGGCGCTGTTTTTGTTATCGCGTCCAGAGCATCCAAATAAAATAGCTAAAGCCAGAGCAAAAAGAATCTGAAAAGAAATTTAAATTTGGTTTTTCCTTTCCTCTACACTGAAAATAATCGAGTTTGAAGTTTTAATCGATTTCGACTAAATTTAATTTAACTTGAATCAATCAAGTTTATCGAAAATCGAATACATACCAAAACAAGAACTGCAAATAACGTGCAATGATACACTCTACGATTAGTACCAAATTTTTCGACTATGTCTGCAAAAGATCGGCTGGATAAGAGCGTCTTATTCCTTATGTCAATGAGTAGACTATCGGCAACCTTTTGCAAATATTTTGACTCTGCGGTAAACAATTTTTCTCCCACTTCAATGTTCCTGGTAAGTGGTTCAATCATTGGAAGTACAGCAGGTTTTAGCAGAGTGCTCATATCCTTTAATTTCCTATATGCTACATTGACCCTGCTTACAGGGTTCCCCTCTATTATTTTTCCCATGGCTTTTATATAAACTGCGACATCGGGTACCTTTAAAACGGGTCAAAATTATGATCAATTTGTATTCTACAAACAACTTGCACCTGATCAAAGTGAAGACACTGTGAGGTATCAATGTCCTCAATGCCCGATCGCCTTAAAAATTTTGAGCACTCCGGACTGTCACACAATGTAGTGCAGGTGTAATTCAAGTCACGCTTTACACTACGAAATCCTTGAACACAACTTGAATACATAAGAGGTGACGAATTTATTAATATATAGAACATATTTACCGTATTCAAGTCGAGCGCCATAAAAACGTAAATCCGTGAACAATACCTGTACCCTATTTAAGAAACTGAGCGCAAGTTCAAAGTTTCCGACAATACGCTCGGCTTGATACACAGCAATGCTTTCGGATTTTACCAGTAGTTCATAGACAAGGACTTTATCGATATCTGAACAAAACCAAAGGAATAAAAAAACAATAATATATTAGAAAGTGTTTGTTGTTGACTAACTTTTTAAAACGTTATGTAGGTGGTCGTATAGTTCAGCATAGTTGTTTACGAGGAGATGGTAGATATGACTCGAAATATCCTGAAGGAAAGTGCATGAGTCATCTTTGCCGCGTTCAATATGTCGAATGGCATCATTTAGACCTAAATTTAACAACCAATGGCTTGCATAAGTAAGACCAGTTACAAACCTGTAAATGTTTTACTTAATAAATAACATTGCTATGCGTGAAAAGTGTACGAATAGGATTTACAAAAGAACAAGCATTAGCAACACGAGTATGAAGATATAGCCATAAAACTTATACAAATCCTTTTTGTCAGTGCTGGGTGGACTGGTTGTAACTGGTTTGCAACGATCATACCAAATGCAGCAATAACAAACACTGTGCATAGACAAAAAAATAATAGAATGAGAAAATTTGAGCTTACTTGGTACTTTGTTTACTCACGCAATGAATGGAACTAGTATGATAGGAATAAACAAATAAAACGCCATAAGCCAAGCCACTTGGTTCTGTTTTAATAAACTAACCCAATCATTGTTGCTCACCTTGGTTCCTAGAACAAAAATGTCGCCAAACTCTTTCTCAACGTAGCCTTAAACGAGAGAGATATCGATCGATTTGGATTCCCTGTTTTGGCGGTCACTCACCTGGATTTATTGGTTTGAGTTGATCAAACCTATCGGTTACAAATTTGAACAAACCACTCATCCCAAAATCTTCATATACCGGTACTTTGGAGTATACAGCATATGATTTGAATGGGGTATATTCAGGCTTGGCATAAAGGTTATACTCAAATACTTTGCCTGCTCGTGAACTTCGCGTAAAATTTGTCAACTCATTAAGCTCATAATTTGTTGTTAAATTATGTTGCCTTGTTATATTATTCCCATCGTTGGGCACTGCACAATGTTGTGTGTTTGCCGACATGATCAACATTGCTAAGGCAAAACCAAATAATTTCACCTTTCTGCTCCATATTGTATGTGATTTCATTGCACCTTCTATTTCAGTTTTAAGCTTTGCATCAGCTGGCATCTTCTCATCAATGCCTACCTCAGACGATGTTTTTCTCCTTTAACGTTCTTAATCAAGGGCAATATTGATTTAACTGTTTAGAACCCAAATTTTGAGCCGCTTTCTTAAATTAACTTCATGAACTGAAAATGTTAACTGTAAAATCGCTTTCAAAGGTGTCATGATTTGTATCAGCTTGACAAGTATTTCTTTATCGTTTCCCTGCTAAAGTTGAGAGATATGGTAAGGTTTTAATTAATATATTTCCTATGTATTCTTAAGTGGCTATATAGATCAGCATATTGGATTAATTCAATGCGTTTCTTGCTGCTTTATTAGTGGTGGTGTTCACTGAGGCAGATGACACTTTTGCATTATACTTTTTCGGTTTCTGTGTTGCACTTTGCTAAATGTGACACTGAGGCTACTGTTCGTAATGGTGTTGGCATTAAAATGGATTACACACACTGAAAAGCTGCTGCTTGCGCTTTCGCCCAGACCCACTTCACTTCACTCCACTCGGTTTGGCACCTGTGCCACTTGAACTGCCTCAACTGGTTCTGTTTTTTTTATTTTTATTTTTATTTTGTATATAAAAAGGTGTTCCTTGTTGGTGCGTCTGTGTTGTCCACAACCACCTCGCTGCCTGCCTCCCTCTTCATTTACACAGCTACCGCTCCTTGGCGCACTGATTTTTCTTAAATGTCTCGAGGCTTAGTGTAAAGCGGCATTTATTCACGGCATTTCGATTTCAATTACGATACAAATTGTCATTAATGTTGGAAAGTTGTTTTTGCACATACAAATATGATGAGAGGAGGGTGGCGAGGTTGAGGGGGTTGTGGGTGGCTTGAATTTGATCGAGTGGCTACATATACATATAATATTTATGAAATTGGGCACAGAATTACGAGTTATCTCAACCTGTGTTACATTTGATTGACTTTCAGACGTTGCGGGTCATAAAGCGTAAAGACGGAAAGTAGTTGCATTAAAAGCTCATAAAGCACAATTATAATTTCCATATCTGTTACGCTGTGCACCCAAAAACCACACCTTAAGAATCAACAACGAACGCGATTTACTTGACTTGACTTGCTGCCTGCTACTCATAAATAAAACATTTTTGTGCTTTATTTTATTTTTTTTATAATTTCCCATAATTTCGAGAGCGAAACGCATAAGATAATGTACGTGTGTGTGAACAACGAAAACAAATCAAGAAATTACACACACACACACACAGACAACGATGATATCGATGATGAAAGGCATAAGGCAATCGCAACTAACCTGCGACTTGTGTTGGGCTCAGACCCAGCCCATAAGAACCGGACGATGACGCTTCCGGGACTTGGGTCTCGGGGCTGCCGCGAGCACCGTTATGCCTCATTGCCGCTCGCCCGCCCGCCCGCCTGCTCCGTTATAAAGAACGCTTAACCCGCTAACCCCGTACCGTACACATCGGCGATCTCCTCACCTTAAGTCAACGAATTGAACGGACAGCGCCTTAAAAAAAAAAGACAGAAAGAGAAGACGCGTCTGTTGTATTTGGATTTGGGGCTGTGTGTGCTGTCAGCGTTTCGTATGTGGCATATATTGCGTACTTGTTGTTGTTAAAATATATTTTTTCGATGATCGTACGTCTACCCCACCCAACTCTTCACCACCTTCTTCATCTCCCCCGTACACAGAAGATGACAGCAGAGGCAAACTTTGTGGACAGTCGACTTTGCCGGTGCGTTATTGAAGCGAAACAAGTGTTTAGTCACCCAAAAGAACGCGCATTTGCAGGTAAAATGTGTGCTCTTACAGTTCAGACACTGAACACCCCCAGCACCCCCCTTACCCTCGCTCCCGCTTCGTTTCATTTCGCATGGAGCATACACACACCCCAAAAGTGCCAAGCATTCCTTGTCATCCACAAGTCTGCCACAGGCCTGCCTTATTTGGTTAGGCTTCATTGAAGGTGCACCTTTGTTACGCTCAATGAGCGATATGTTTGTCTGCCTTCTGCCTTCTACTCCTATTCTTATTCTTATTTCAGTGCTGCTCTCCTACAGCAGCTTAAGCTACTTTTTTAGGTTCTACCTTTTATGTTCTGGTTCTGACCACAGCGCCTTGAATCATCGCATCGCAACGCGGCGGGTCGCATTGCGTTTGGGTTTGGGTTTTGTCTCTGGGTCACTCTTGATATTGTGTAGCATGTGTCTTGTGTGTCCTGCTGTTGGTTCACTAAATTTATATGCGCGAATCAGAGACATAATTAATGTTGCCAGTTTGGTTTCCGGTGACAGTTAATGGGTTAAACAAGAGTCAGTGGTTTTGGGGAATACAATTTCGTTTGAATCAGGTGAAATTTAGTGGGAATTAGAGACCCTAGCATCCATGATTTAAGCTAATTACTTTATAATTTGTCTTCTTTCAACATGGAAAAATCGATTTATTTATTTGAATATTCCGATTCAAATGTTGTGTGTGCACATAAAGCATATTTTATTCCAATAAAATGTCTATTTTAGGTGTTGCATGTTTCATTTGCCGCAGCAAATCAATGATCCATGATTCAAGTCAAAGATTTACGATCGTTTTTCATAATTTATGCTTCATTTAGAATACCTCCGCAATCATCACGCGGCTCACCTCTCTCTCCCCCAGCCAATTGCAAAATGATCTCGATAAAGTCTAGCAGCACAGCTGCCCTCTCGCTATATGTTCATATGGTATGTATCTGGACGATCGATCTGGCTAAGCGCATCTCTCCACATAAACCTTATGACATTTTTATGTTAATGTCTGAGTGTGGCGCCTCTGCCTTGGCGAGTTTTTATTACCTTCTAAATGTTGCGTTAAGTCCGCCATTAAAACGATTGCCGTATGTTTACAGATTTGTCGTCATAATTGCTTTTTAATGCCTTATCTATGAAGCCGATGGGCTGCCACCACCTCCACCTTCTACTCCTACATCTCGATTGGGTTGGGGCCGCAGCTGAGGCTGTGTTGCCATCATCATTAGGCTCGACACACAACTAGAAGCAGCAGCCGCGTGCGCCTTTTTAATTGTTTCAATGAGCTTTCGGATAGCATCTTTGGGTCGCCTTTGGAGGCTACCACACAGAGCTAGAGCCTTATCAACGATCTTTACGTATTTACGCATTCGATTAATGCGAACATCATTGATGGGCATCTAGGTTCGGTCCAGAGCGCGTGAGTCGGACTACAACAGAGTTGAGAGGCTCTGCTGTCTTTTGTTGTGTGTGGGAAACCATTTGACAAGAGCACAAATTTATCAGGATGTTGCTACAGCGTTTCCATTTTGATGCCACACAGCTGAGGTGATAAGCGCAACATTTAAATCTTTATGCTAATGTGAGAATCGGAACTAGAGTGTATGTAGCATCGTCGATTATCTAAATTGTTTGTTGAAGTCATAAGCAACCGTTAGCAGCTCCAAGTTGCGTAAGTATTTGAAACAAAAATATTAGAGCTGTAAATATTAAAGCAACGACAATTTAAATGCTTATCGCGTCTTAAACATTACTTAATGAAAATCTCATAATTGTTCTATCCACATGCTAAAACCTAAACACTGCAATCAAAAATCAGCAAAATGTAAAACTTTTTCGCCTATTTCGTAGGTGATTTTTGTTGAACACTCTATCGTAAGCTGACACAAGTTATCGTTGTCGTTATCGCTATATCATAAATCAATATGCAAGCCGCTTAAATTGCTTAATTATCGGACATGCAGGGGCGTCAAATGAACCCATATGAAATAAGTCATTTCGCTCGGTGTAATACACTCGTATTAATTTCAATTACACACAGCATACAATGCAATTATGCGTTTTTCCCCGACATAGTAGTATACTGAACCTGAACCTCGGAGCTCGTTGCTTGCTGCCATAGTCGAGCTGCGGCTCTGGGTCTCTCTGTCATGTATACCGAAAATCTGGCAATTTATGTGATCAGCGTCTGTGATTTCAATCAGCGCAAAAGTAACTCGACATGGTAGACGATGGAGGAGAGGGGGATGTGAGTATTTCTGAAAATTACTCAACACCTTTCCGGCCAGCTCTCCACAAGAGAACCAAGCAATAGCCAAGAGTTTGTTGGTCGGCAACTCTAACAGTCTGAGCGCGTTTCGAATTTCCTGCTCCAGCACCAGCTCCAACTCTAGCTCTGGCACTGTGCGGTATGGCGGAATAAAATCTTTAATTAAAGAACACCATAAAAGTGTCGCCCGTGCGATCGTAATTATGAATTTAATCTCAATTAGAGCGTTTATCTTGATTTCTCTTGTGTTTTGTGTGTGTGTGTGTGTATCTATGTGTGTGTAGACTTGTCTGACTGGCAATTTGTTTGCCAAATGTTGCTGTTGTTTTTTTGTTTTTCGGTTGGTTGTTGAATTTATTTGCGTTATCCTGTATGAAAACGGGTGCATTGGCTTCGGCTTAAGACTGTGAACGGGGCACGTTCCTATCGTCAGGTCTCTTTTATTTTTATTTGCTTGGACATGTGCAAACACCTTTGTTGCATTTTAACAGAGATAAACATTTTTCAGTGCGCTTTAACTGCGTTTTCCAGTTATCTATCAATTGCTTGCATTTTTTTTTTATCGTCTTTTGCTTTTGTTTGGCGTTTCAATTTGTCTTAAATCGATTAACTTGTCTTTTTTTTGTTTGGTATATTGTTTATGGGAAATTTAATAGCTGAAAACCAATATTGTCGACAGATATAGATAGAGATTGTTAGTTTCTCTTTGAACTAGCACTAGTGAAATTCAATAAAATGAATAAGCGACTATCTTTTTATTTTTTAACTTAAATACAAATTCAATAAATAAATATTAAAAAGCTTTCATTTGATTAGTTATGTTATGTCAAATAAATCATAATATATTTATGATGCACTCACATGTGCGAAAGAAAGCTGAACTCTTTGTCCATCATTTATCAAAATACAATTCGACTTGTGGAACCACCTACTCTTGTTTGTATATACTATATATATTCAAATCGCAACTCGTGCTCATAGTCAATGAATACTGAGGAGAGCGCTGCACAAACAAACGATTATTGGCTTGTAATTTCCCAACTATTAGTAACATTTTGCGACGACAACAAGCGCAACATGAAATGATCCACATCCACAAATGCCAAATGGGCAAAGTCAAACGAACTCTGGTTGGATGCTGGCTGTGCAAATTTGACGGCAAAAATCAATTTGAAAACGATTTAAGACGAGCCTGGACCTGGACTGGGACCTGTACCTGGTACACGTCACGTAGGCGTTGCCCGCTAAAAGAGGAAATGCCAATATGACACGCGCAGCGAGAGCTCCTCCTTCTCCAGTGGGTGGTGATGGCATGAGACGTTGGCGAACGGAAGGGAAGGGGGCGGTAAGCCTTGCGTATCGTGTTACCAAAGCGGCCTTAGCAAAAGCATTAACCAGCTATCGACGCGCCGACGCTGACGGATGAGACCAGGACGCCACTAGACCAAGCATCCATACAGTCAGAGTTGGAGTTGGAGTTAGCTAGCAAGATAAGCGGCGACGTCGACGTCAAAGACAAATGCGTCTTGTGGGTTCAGAAATCTCCGAGATTATTACGATTTTCATAATAAATTGTGGCAAATCAGGCGCGCTGGCATTATAAGGCATCATTAACAACGACAACAACAACAACTGGCCGCAGGTTCGTTGCTTTGGGTATCGAGGATGAGGCGCAAGTTTACACTGTAGGCTAAAGCGTTAACAAGTTGAGCCTATGACGTTGCACGTCGACAAACATTGTTGCTGTTGTTGTTGTCGTTGTTGGCAAACCAACTCATAACTGCAAAACGAATGAACGGGCAAACAACAAGTGGGAAGTGCGTTCAAGCCAAAGCCAAGTTGAGCAACGTCGGCCTGGCCTGGCCAATGGCCAAAGATCAAGCCACCAAAGAAGGCGCCTGCCTGCCTGCCTGGTTGCTTTGTGGTGCGTGGTGCTCTGGTGCTCTGGTGCTCTGGCGCTTTGTCGGTTTTAAGTCTTTTGAAGTGGCACGCGGAGCAGCGGCCAACGCGTCGTCCGTTTAAGAGCAAAATGTGTGCGCGTTGATGACGCCAATATGCGCCTATCCATTTGCAATGTATGTTCGTATGTTTATAAGCAACAACAAGGTAGAGAAGCTATCTTTGGCACAGCTCAGTTTACATACCCTTTAAGACGTCATACCAACAGTTAACACATCGATTTCTCAAATTAATATAGGCTGACACAGTATAAAAAAAAATATATCTCTTGTCACTACATCTTTTCTTTCATCAATCTTAGATCTAAGTCTTATGATATAATTGGAATACCCTCTGTTAGAGTATAGTAGCAAGAGCGTCGCATGCGCTAAACAACATTAGCATCGGCATCTATTGGAGCAGAAATGCGAACCCACCTAGAAACCACCATGAACACACTGCGAGAAAAAGAGAGAGAGAGAGAGAGTTTTTTTAGCTGCAGTTTCAGCTGGGGCACCGAAAACTCAGCCATGTGCCGCATTTACTTGTCAATTTGTTTTTGGTCAACGTTTAAATAATGAACTCATATTTGCAACATTTGCTCGGCTGTTGTGTTGCACATGCGGCGCATGTCATGTTGCATTATGCTCGCCAGTTAAGAGCTGCTTGTTGTTGCTGCTGCTGCTGCACACACAGAGTGAGAGTTGAGGCAACTGCACTTGCCGTAACTCTACTCCAGGAAGACTTTTGACCGACCGCAAAACTAGGAAATGTCATTGTCTGCTCTGCTGCCAGCTTGAGGGGAAAGTGGTGGGACTGGGTGTTAACAAAAAATGCGCGACATGGAAAACAGTTGGAGCCATAAACGAACTGCGTGTGCCAGTAGTTCACAGTGACTAAGCGGAAGTGACAGAACTTTCAAAATGCAATCGATAAAAACCAGTTGATAAATAAATAAAAAAAGTTTAAATTGAGATATTTATAGGCTGTATACAAGCTTTAGGTATACCATTTTTCGTTGACTTTTCTGTTACCTCGAAACTATTTTATCAACTTTATATAGAGCTTTGTCAATTGGTGGGCCCTCCCATTTAACTTGAGGCTAAATCACAATCCCTGAACAATTAATCAAAAAACTAACTAATCAAAAGATTAACTTTGCTGATATGAAAACTTTGACTTTGAACTATTTATTTTGTCTTTGTGCACACAGCCAACTTAAATTCAAGAATCGACTGCCAAAAGGCAACTCCAATTATATATATATTGGTGATATTATCAGGCGTCGTTGGCGACGCCATCAAATGACAGTTTGACGGTTCTCAATTCTCATAATGTTTATAGCAGCAGCTCAGCTCAGCTCTATGGGCAATCTATGCAAAAATTATTGAAATAAAGAAATCAGGCAATTCAGCTGTAAGCTGTGAGCTTTGGTCTCGGGGGCGTTTGCTTTGTCAAAGCAAAGTGAGTAGATTTCAATTTGTTAATGCGGGGCTTGAACCTGGACTTGGTGTGGACTTGGCCTGCAACTGCAACCAGCAACTGCAACAACAACAACAGCAACAAAATCTTGGGGACTGGGGTGACTGGAATGGGGCTTGGCCACTTGTTTGCATCAATTTGAATTTTAATTGAAAAGTTTGTCGAATGCATGCAACAACAACAAAAACAACAACAACACTCCCCGGAATCTGGCGCCAGCTTTTGTGGCGTGCTGCAGTGGCATGTGGGTGCAATTGGATATATAGCAGCGATATCAACTTCAATATATGTATGTATATGCTACGATTCGATTGCCAGTTCCGCTTTGCTGCACAGGTTACAGGCCGCATTTAAGGTGTTAATTTGCGTTTCTTTCCATTTGCAGAAATGTAAATTTGTTATATGTGCAACAAGCATTTGATAATTAATTACATTCACCTTTGATATGCAAATCTTAGAATATACAAATCATAATTAAACATAACACAGACAAGAACATGTTGCGTTTCGTTTATTAAGCTTAAGATTTATAAATCCACAAAAAAATGTTTTTTCCCCGTTGCAGAACTTTTATGAACTTAAAGATTTGAAAGATAAGGGCATTTATTCTATGAATATTACAAATAATTATCCTCTATCCTTCTAGCTAATTTTTTAAACTACCATAATAGCAGTAATTAAAAAAAAATAGGTTGCATCATTTATCTTTTTCTTTTGCTGAACCCTTTTTAATTAATCTTTATGCAGGTCAGAGAACCCAAACAAAAATTCGACCGCTTATCAAAACACTATCAAAATGTACCGAAATATATTCGGACCAAGTTGAACATCATGAAAACATGTATAAGGAGGCCGATTGGCCACTAATATATGTCGGACACACCCAATAAATTCTGAAGAATTCACAATCCTTTTAACAACAGTTCCAAGGAACGACGAACAACAACTAACAACTGCCCAACATTGAAATGTGAATTTCGGAATGTATATCGCGGGGATAATGAACCCCAGTTTACAACCGAAAAGTGAAACGAATGAATTCATTAGGGAAAAACTACGGGCCACAACATTTGGCCAACTGTTGTTTTTTTTTTCTGTTGGTTTCCAAATTGATGAAAAGTGAGCTATGGCAAATGGGCTAACAATTTCAACTTCAGCTCGGACTTGAACTCGACGCACGAACGGCACACGGTCCAAAGCGTGTCATGTTAATTGCCACTAACTAAGCAAGAGAGAGAGAGTGTGAGAGAGAGAGCCATATCGCGCGTTGTTGTTTGGTAGGCGTGGGGCAGGACCTAAAGGGCAGGCTCGCAACTAGCGCCATATGGTGTGGCACAGTGTGGTGCTGCTGTTCAGCAAGGAAGATGTATCTATTTTGGTCTGCAATGAAATTAATTACGAACTGACCAAAATTTGATGAGGTCGCCGACAGCCGGGCACTGACTGGTCTAAGCCTGGCCTGAATGAAATAATCGATGAACGTTAGTTGAACTGAAGATGCCGACACCTGATGTTTGATTTGATAGCCGCAAGGCGATGCCCAGTGTCTATGGGTTTTAATTTACGGTTTCACTTTCAGCGCTGAAATCAGAACAGGTAGAAAGGGAGACAGCCTCGGTTAACAACAGTTGTGCGTCCAGTAAAGATAAAGTTAATTACCCAAAGAAATGGACACGTTTTAACATTTTACAAACTGTTAGGTTACGATGTGCGGAACAAACACACTTCTGTCTGAGTGTGTGTGATGCTCATAAAGTGCATTTAAGTGGAGGAGTTTCCTGATGTAGAAGTAAATGTGCAAATGTTGTTGTTGCAACGGAAACGGAAGAAAGTCTTTCTGTCTTTCTTTCTTTGGGGCAACTACTGCTAAGTCAGCTTCATGCATATTTCAATAGACTGAGCAATAGCTATGCGCGTCATCCAGTTGGACTCTATGAGATCATGAGTCCGAGTTCTCTCTATTTTGCATACTAAGCAAAACTTTGTAGATATTTGTGTGTGCTTTCTTTTTGCTTTCCTTTCGGGTGTCGCCGTTTAACACGTGAAGTATCTGGTTTGCAACAGTTTTTAGCATATATTTTCATAGCAATTTTATTTGGATTTGATTGGATAGGATTGCATGGTATGAACTACCGTTCTATGCACTTTCTTTGGTTTGATTAAAGTGAAAATTCCATGAAATTGTAAACAAATTGCAAAACACTTGTACAAAACCCATTTGGTAGTCCAATTGAAAACAACAAGCTAAATCTACAACTGTTTCTTCCTATGTTTAGAACATTTTTACTGCAATCTGAACTTTTGCGATGCAAGTGTGTATAGAGATATTCTGGAGATCTTCTTGAAGCTAAAACTTCTCAGAGAACAGAATTAATACACTCTCAAAGGTATTGGAGTGTAGGCCTCTGTTACAATTGCTTGAAGAAAGTCACATACATAAATAATTTCGCTCTCGCATTTATTTTTTTTTCGGGCGTAGGCTTTTTTTTTGATTTGTGGGTCTCGTCGATTGCTGGCGCTGGGGCTGATTGCTAGTTATTTTGGGATGGCATCGTCGCATCTTTATCGGTTGGCTTGTGAGCGTGGGGCACACTCCATATGTACGATATTTTGTAAATGCTACCGCATCGATTTGCGTGCGATGTGTGTCAAGTAGATGCAATCGCGGAGCAGCAAATGGAATCGATTTGACTGCAAATTAACGAATCGGATATGCTGTGAGCAGCAGCGATCTCTACTACTACTTTCTACCCTTTTTTTTTTGGCTATAGTTTATGCAACATTTTATTTCTTTTTTTTTCTTCGAGTTTTATGAAATTCAAATTGAACTGTGCTGAAGATGCGTCCGCCCTTTCAAGCAGGAAGTATTTTCTGCTAGTGTTGATTGTTATAACTAAAAATCTAATTAAGCTGATATGGCATAAAAATCATAGCCACAATTAACCGTTTGAAGCAGAAATACCAACTTGTCAAGGGCAATCAGTGTGGCAAAGTCAAAACCACGATCGTCTCTTGCAACAGCAACTTTGTTGCTGCTCTAGCTGTTGCTGATGTCTTTGGGTCCTCTCTCTATCTCTAGCTCTGTCTCTCTCTATCTCTCTCTCATTGATCATGTCGCTGGCGCGTCCCTGACGATGATGAGCATAGGAAACACAAAACGACATGTCAACTATAACCACCCATCGATCGGACGACGTTTCGCCAACGACTTGCAACGACTAGGCAACAGCAACAACAACAACAACAATTACAACTGCAACAACAACTAGCAACGACAAGTAACAACATTTATCAACGCTTGGCGATCTACAGCAAAGCCAAAAGGCACGATGCACAGCTTTAACAGAGCAGCCAAGAAACATTAAGAAATAGTGGAAGTGGTAGAGGAAAAGAGAGTAAAGAATGCAGTTAGAAAGAGATCGCGGTCTATCAGAGGTGAGCGAATGTTATAGATTTGATGAACTTGCTAGGACAAATAAAGTTAGTACAACTAATATCTATAAACTCAATATTTTTGAGCTCTGAGTCAAAAGTAAATGGCTTTTAATAGATATTTATTAAAAAAGAAAGAAAATAATTATTTTATTAAGTTCGATTCCTTTTCTAAGTTTCTACACAGGATATTTAGCACGACACGTTGTCAGCCCTATCGTAAAAGATATCTGGCAACAAGTTGATGGGCCCATGCTTAAGATGCGACTGAGACAGGGACTGAGAATAGGACAGGGAATGACTGAACGACTTGCACTTAGCGACAACTAACGCCACGTTTTGTTGTTGGGTCATGTAACTCGAGGCGCAGAACTTGAACGAGGCTGGGCATAGAACTTCTATGCGGTCTGTGGCTAGCTGTAAGCTGCTAGCTGACTTTACAGTTAAGGTCGCTCACACTGGCTGGAGCTGACTGACTGACTGGCTAAGATCGCTGACAGGTTGGCAGCAGCAACGAGATATTGGAGGTAGGGGTAAATGGGTGTCGCATGCTGCCTTGCCACGATCATTTTGCATAAACATGAACATATATATATACATATGTACATATGCGAAAGCCATAAAGTTTACATGCTTTGAAAACTGATGAGCTGCAATCTTGCGTTCGGGACAGTTGTCCACGACATCAAGCGTCAAGCCGTCGTGGCTGCTCTGTCAAATGCAATTTCTCCGCAAGGCAGACATTTGATTTATGCTATGCGATCGAGTGACGATCATCATCGCTCACTTGTCGCTGCCCCAAGATCATCTATGCTATCTGTTTGCTCCACATTTGCGCAGCGATTAAGCAATATGTTTTTTTTTACCCCATGTTAACAGTTTGGCAGCGGCAAAGGCAGCAGCAGCAGCTCCCACATGTGACACCCTGGCTTCAGTTGTTTGGTCTGGGTTTCTTATCTACCGATCTGCACTGGCGGGAGTTACGAAATCTGAATCCAAATCGAAATCGAATGCGAATCGCTGCGCTGACTTGCGCTAGAGAGTTACCAAGATTAATGTTGATGCTTTTTCAATTACAACTCTGGCAGCATACAAATTTGGAGTAAAACGTAATCGTCGTAATCTCAGACGTCCTAAACGACGACAACAACGACTACAGCAGCTCTCCAGCTCCACGAAACAGCACCAGCACCAGCTCTAGCCTGGCTGGCTGTGAGTGACTGCCTAAGTGGCTGCTGTGGCTTTGACTCGTATTCGGATACGTATTGCATTTCCTAATGTTTGTTTTGCATGAGCTTTTTGGTCTTTTATTTTTATTTCAGTTTACCCTGTAACCATTTAAGATCTTTGTAAAGAGGGTAGCATGACGTTGTTTAAATGTTTGTGGGAGACAAATGAAAGCTTCTTTGACACAAGAAGAACATAGACTATATTCAAAAAAACTTTTTAAGCTGGCAAGTTACGAGAAAAGTACGAACGGAGTATCTCCTAGTTGTGCACTTTTGACCAATTTATTCGTACTTGCTTTGTTTCTCTTTATTTTGTTTGCTGTGTGACATACGCCGCCGCTCCGTGATTGCCCCGACTTTGCCTTCGATCCCCAAATGCCCAAATGCCTTCTCTTCTCGGATCTGCGATCTCCTCGATGATGGCAATTACAAATGCCGCGACTTGTATCATGGCCAGCTATCGATTTGTATGGCAAGTCGACTCGTATGTTGCTTGCAAATTCGATTGCATCTTGTTGCCGATTGACTCGACTCGGGTTGCTTTGTCAATTGCAATTTGTTATCTGCCTGCTCGAAAGCTTGGAGTAGATCGATCCACTGCCATCTCAGCTGTAGCTTCAGGTGGCCTTTGTTGTTCTTCGTTCTTCGTTCTTGTTCGTTAGCTGTTGGTCATTCAATCAAAGGATTTGACAGTGTAGCGCCTGACTTTCTGTTAGATGAGTGTCTCATTGTTTATGTATGTGTGAGTGTGTTTCTGCTGATGGCTCTGCAACGATTAGATACGAGATTTGCGGCGGCAGGACAATGGCAAAAGCCAAAGCCAGACCAAAAAAGGATGCCGCAACAATAAGCCAAGAAAGGCGGCACAGATCACACAACCAGAAGCCAAAAGAATTCAGCATTCAACATTCAGTTGTGGGTCAGTAGGTGACGCGGCAACAACGGCCAGACAACAGGGCGACAGGTATAATACACTGCGAGAAATTGATCTCAGATTTAGGATAATAGTGCTTACGTATTTATGAAATCTCTTTGTATTTAACTGAAATAATAATTACAAAAATCAAATAACTACAATTATTTATGTTTCTCTTTCCTAAATACTTCATGGCTTTTTTTTGAGTGTATCCCTACTCTGCTTGAATTCGAAACTGACTTCTGAACATTGTTCACGAGCTGAAGGTACGATGCAAGGTGTTTCTTCTCATAGCGGTACTCTCTCTGTGTGCCATAGAAATCTCCTTTATTTTTTTGCAATTGCACAAGCGACGCGCTCTGATTACCGCGAAAAGAAGAGACTGAAAACATAGTAAGGGATATGATTGTCCTTTGTTTTGGTTTGAATTGTGTGCCAAGGTGTAGTTCTAGGAATAAGTATGTTTTTATTGTGTGTTATTTATGTACGAAAGGTGTTGCCCATTGCTGCAAAATGTCACTAATGTCTTTAGGTGACTATACAAAATACCTGAAATTTATAGATTGCCGCCTGGCAGTTGGCTCTAATCTCAGAAAAGAACGTGACTAAAAACCTGTATATGTCTGGGTTTTTTCTCTTATCAACAAACACTCACAGGTAATTATAATAAACGATTTAGTGCCATTTGCATTATCAGACGTTCAACAAATGTTGGGCATTGATAAGCGTCCAAAGCGCCACTGATATGGCCTAAATGGACAACAACAACTTACCGTCTAGAGTCTCGAGTCTCGCATCTAGTTTGTTGAGTGTCTACTGACTGTCATGTCAATCAGACAGTTCAAATACTGTTTCGATAAGCAGCCGTCGTCGTTGTCGTCCTTTATTGCTACGTCTATCACCTGCGAGAGGACGCATGCGTCGAGATCCTTTGGGTAAACAATTGGGTCCAAAGGATTGCTGCTGAAAGGACCTGAACAATGTGCAGGAAACGTGCAATGCGAGCATTTTGTCGATAATGTCCTGTGGCAGCTAATTAAATATTTGCGTTTGGCAAAGGTGCAAAAATGTCTCTGATACGAATTGATGAAATATTATTAGGGGCGGGTTAAAAGGAAGTGCCTCAATGCACATTGTTTGCATCCTGAAAGGTGTATGTAGAATGTGATGTTGTTAAATTTGAACATGGGAAGGTTAGATTTAAACAGGAAAAGAAAGTGCATTAGGGAAAATAATTACAACTTCACGGGTATTCAACGCAATATGAGAATTATGAGATTTCTTTTAAATACTTTTTGAATGTAAGCTGAAAATGCTGAAAAATTGTATTTTTGAAATGAGAAATGCAATCGAATATTTCTTTAGTTATTTTATAAATTTATTTTGTTCTTTTAATAATATTTGTCCTTAAAAACTATCAAAAAGTCTTAACATAAACATTTGCTAAACATAATTATACAAGTTCAATAAAAACTATGAGCTAAATGTTGCAATTTGGTCAAATGCTGTCTGATATATCGTATTGACAAATGTACAAAAACTTAAGAGCTGCAAACTTTAAAAACTGAAATAAATATGACATTAATCTATATAACGTATAGTAGCACCAAAACCGAATTGGGATTTTAAGTTAACTATGAGTCGTAACTAGATTATTGTCTGTTTTGGTTTGGTTTGTAATCCTCGCCAGCGGAATGTGTCTGCTTTGGTTCGTCCTTATCTCGATGGAGGCACACAGTCAACGTGTCCTCATCCTTGTTCCAAATGTTGTAAGCATTGCCAGTTTAGACAATTGTAATAGTGCAATTGGAGCTGGTGTGCTTGTTGAGCAGTGACATCCGTGAGAAGGACTTGTGGCATACTTGGCAAGCGTATTTCTTCACGTCCACATGGGTTTGCTGATGGGCACGCAGATTGGAACGATCAGCAAAGGAACGTGGGCAGTCCGGACACTGGAAGGGCTTCTCGCCGGTGTGGGTGCGGATGTGTCCCTGCAGCAGCCATGGACGGGAGAACGCCTTGCCACAGATGGGGCACTTGCAGGGTAGCGTGTGGGTGCGGATGTGCATCTTGAGTGCTCCGATGGTGGTGTAGAGCTTGCCGCACTCCTCACACGAATGCTGCTTCTTCTCCTGGTTGCACTCGGCAGCGGGACAGTGGAACTGGCGATGCTTGGACAGACCCATCGAGGTCGAGTACATCTTCTGGCAGTTGTCGCACTTGTAGCGATAGTTCTTTGCGGCTGCGCTGGCGACGTTGCTTGCGCTGGAGATGGAGCTGGATGCGGCATACGAGTAGGAGGCAGTGCTGCTGTTACTGCAGGCGCTGTTGTTGCTGCTGTGGCTACTGCGTGTCTCATCGAAAAGATGGAACAGTGCCGGCAGTGGAATGTCATTGCGTACAGAGAGATCCTCTGGCTCAGAGCTGGCATCCGAGCCGGGACTCGATGGTGGTGTCATCTGCTGATAGCTGTAGACCGAGTGCGGCGAAGCCATCGAACTAGCCGGCGATGGGAAGGCTGCAGTATTCAAATGTGGCTGATAGCTGCTCCACAGTGCGGAGATCGGATTGCAGCCAGCGGCAAGCACAAAAGCCGATTGGTAGGGATTCGTTGTGTAACCGGCTGTGGCTGCTGTTAATCCCCGCATGTGAATATCAGTAGGTTGGTAATCCTGCTCGGCTGGTGGAGAGAGCAGCGCCGAGCTGAGTGGAGACTGTGCACGATATGCTGTCTGCTGCGTCTTGGAGAGGTTCAGTACGTATTCACGCTTGGCGGGCAGCTCATAATCCTCAAAGTCAATCTCGCTGGCTTTTCGCTTAAGCGAGAGATCCTGTGGTTGCTCCTCTTGTGGAACGAGTGCTGTTGCAAACTCTGAGCTCTTGGTCAAAGCCAAGGCCTCCGTTTGCGGTAGATCCTCCACAAAGACAATCGGTCGCTTCTTCAACGGGCAGCTTTTGTAGTTGGTAGCCATGTCGTTTGATTTGTTTAAGTATTGATCGAGTTTTGTTTTGTTAATAAAGATCGTTTTTGTAAACGCGTAGTTCCGTAGTAGCACTGGAGTTGTTTGTGAGAGTGTACGAGATCGAGAGTTTGAGAGTGTTGCTTACTCAACGAACGCTGAGGTTGCTGTGACAGGTCGAGGGCCGAGCGAGCTCTTTTTATATGCCACGGGCAGACGGCACTCGCTCTCGGGGCTGCTGCTGCCTGCCTGTCCATTTGGTGGTGGTTCTTCTTCAGTTCACACACTCACACACGCACGCAGTCAGGCAAAGGCAGGGCGCACGTGTACGTCGCTAGGTAGCAACAACAACAACAACAGAACACACATACAAACATATTCAGTCCAACTTTTCCCATACCCTTATTGCGTGTTTCCCATTTGTTGTGCTCTCCGTTTAGTTTTTCTCTCTCGCTCGCACTACCTGACTGCAGCTACCTGACAGAACTCTCAGGAAAACACACCACACACAAACACACTCAACAGAGCATCCAACGCAGGCGCACCCTCCGTTTTCTATGCCTCAGGTATTGCGGCAAGCTCCCTATGGCACAGGCGCTACGATCACCTCTCGCTAGATAACTTATGACAGCTTCTCACTTACTGTGCTCTCTCGTTTTCGACCTCATCAATAGTTTGTTCGTTCACAAGCTTCTCCTGTTTCCCCCAGCACATCCGTGCTGTAATAACTCGTCAAACCATCTCTCCCTAGCACTTGGTACGCCTGTTGTCAATCTATTGCAGGTATTGTGTCAGCATCCGTGGAATTTGAGTTTCGCTTTCAATCGCCTCGTTTCGCTAGCTCTTCGAACAATTTGAGTTTCTAATAATAGAAGCGATGGCATTTTTCACGAGTCAAATTGGATTCCCGAACTTGTCATTGGGGGTAGTTTTTCCCAAAACACACAAACACATCTGCCTCAAACAGGGGGGAGGCAAATTGAACCTGAGATATGCTGGCATTACAATTGACATTGCACCTAGAATGGAATGAAATGGAGTTTTATAAATAAACGCTCTGTACCAAAGTAGCTATTAGCTCTTGGGTACACTTTACGCTGACTTATTACAGCAGTTCTAGGTTCTAGAGATTTTCTTGTGCTTGGGCTATATGTTTTTTTTTCAATTTATTTACTGACTGAGAACTTTTCCACCTTTAACTTGAGCTTGCCTCATTGTTCATCATAAACAACGATCCCACATATATTTGCTTTGGCAATGGAGAGGCACAAGATTTGTATTGGCCGTGTCCTGGTTGGGAAAACAGTTCAGCCCGCATAGCCAAGTTCCCACAACATCGAATGCCGATTTCCCAGCCATCAAAAAAACCAAATCGCACGCATATTCCCCACTCCTTGTTGTTTCCCAGGGCAATGTGTGAACAACAGCGAAAAAAAAACCGAAGCAAATGTAGCAAACCCAAAACTTTTGATAAACCCAAGCGGTGACAAAAAGTACAAAATTCGAAGTGTCAAAAATTCCAGTATTTAGCACGATCACGCGTTTTTCGACTGACCAATCGCAGAACTCGACTCTCCATGCCTGGACATGGGTGTGATGGAAAATGCGGCAAGTTAGCAACCCGTATTTTCCCTATGATGGATTTCCCTTTTCGCATCACTCTGTACATACAGAGTAACGGTCCGGATGTGGATCAGCATTGGATTTAAAGTAATTTCCCAGCTTATCCAATTACGCAGTCAGCAAAACTCAAGCAAAACAAGCAGCGATTGGTCAATCCACGCCAAGACACGGGAATTTCTACTAGGGCAGGACGAGAACCCTCCTTATACCTGACGGGCCAATCCGGGCATTTCGGTTATTACGTGTGTTATTCCACACAATTAAAAATCATGGAAACGACGTATATACCTACCTAATGATCACTATCCTAATATCGACGCGGAATTGCCCGCGGAATATCGCGAAATAACCCGCGGCCCATTCATTAGGCAGAAAACCCAAACACCCTTCCAGCACTTGTGGTCCAGCAATTGTCAAGTACCTGCCACGATCTGAGCCGGGCTAGTCCGCTCATTAGCATTAGGTAAAGATTGTGGTATCGCGATATTTCCACTGGCCGCACTTCATTCATCAGGCAGCGCGAATGGAAAAACCCTTTTTCCCTTCGTACTTTGCCGGATTCCGTTAGGTTATTTGCAGGTGCGTCTATGGGTTTTTGTGATCTTGTTGTAGTTTTTGCAGACAATGGGCCCGTCCCATTTTTGCACCTTGTGTTCCCTGCGTTTGTTGCAGGGCACAATAGCTCATGAACTCTATTGTTGAGAGAGAGACGACTGGGTCAGCAGCTGAGCAGACGAAATGGAGCGCAAAAGGAGAACACAACTATAAGATTTCGCATATGTATCTGTATTTTGTGATCGAAAGGCACTGAAAAATAGCAAGGTTCATATCTTATAAATTGTCTTGATTCAGACGACTGCAGACTTATGTTTTTCAATTTGTTTTTAGAGTCTTCATTCCAAACACCCGATAAAATACATCTTCAATGATCTTAAAGAAAGGAGAAAACTTTCCGATGTCAAAACTCCCTCAAAACTCAACCTTAGCATCTTGATTAATACTGCAAACTGGAAGTTTATAAAATAATTTTCACTCAAAATTGCTGATTAAATCAAGTCCCTCCCTTTTCTATGAAGTTCTCTAAGTTATACTTTGGTGAACGATATACATATATTCCTATATATACTTCATGTATTCTCTTTCTGAAATCAGGTTGTTCTTTTCGCCTCTCTCATAATAGAGAATTCTCTTTCTCACCCGGCCCGGTGCACCGGCGCACCTTTTGCCAAAAAGCAAATATAAAAACAAGCAGAAAAGACAGTAACTGAAAAAATACCACCAAAGAAAACAAACTATGGCCAAAGATATACGATGTGTGATGTCGTTGACAATGAATGGTTGATTACTACCTCCAGACCAGAAGATCCTTTGAAACAACTGCAGACCTAATGTCTGTTGTTGTTGCTTGTTGGTAGTTTTTTTTTCGCACAGACAAAGGAACTTCCAATCCATAAATCGAAATCGAAGTTAAAGAAAGAAAACAGAGAAGCAAGAAAATCACTGCCACGGGCCCTGTACCGGGTGCATTGCACAATCAATAGACATCAAGACCTTATGACACAATAAGAAACAAAGACAGAAAGATCGAACGACCGACCGACTGAGCAGACACATTGGAGTAAATGTTTTGAAAAGCCAACGAAAGGAATTGCTTCTAAGAATTGCTGCCGTCGGCGTATCAATGTCCTTAGCCAGAAGAAATCAAAAAGTTGGATCACCTGGCCGTATCGAGTTGTCTGTCTGTCCTCCGCTCTGTCTACGATTTTGTGCGGGTGCCGTTTAATCCTTACTGCTACTACCTGTGGCCCATTGTTCTCGCCAAATTGTGAATGACCCCGCAACAGTCGACGCCAACCCCCAAGGAAGCTTCTTGTCTGCCGAACGACTTGCCACTTGCCATCTGCCTTGATTCCCGATGCCCGATTCCCGACTCCGAAACACATTCGCGCAGGTTTCGTGCCTATTCATGCTTCGTTATCCTGTCAATGCGTCGGTATTATGCTCATTGTGTGTCAACGCATTGTCGTCGCTATCCTCATACCTCCTCATCCTTCCGCTACTTACCCTCTACTACTATAGGTTGTTTTTTAGTAAGCTGATTTTGTTCTGCGTGTCCTGTTTTTTGGTGTATGCTACTAAGCGTGATGTTTAGCCTATTAAATGTGTCTCCTAAATGAAGTGTGTAAATATTATATAATCATGTTTCGGCGATTAAGGTAGAGGCGGTCCCCAAGACACTGAAGGGTGTATAATAAGACAACTGATGAAATGTGGAGAAAGTTGGTGACAAGCAAACTTAAATAAAGCATTAAAAAGGTAAATTAAACATAGCAAGTTAGATATATTGTGTATTCGAAAACTGTAACAATAATTTTGTGTTATGAAACTGTAACTCTTCGTAAAAACAGTGTTACAACAAAGAGAAACTGAATCGCAGCTGATGCAATCACAAAACTAGTCCAAGCCGAGAATTACGCCCATATTAAAGGCATTTTTGACACCTTTTAGACAGTAGGATCTTAAACAAAATCAAAACTCTTGGCAGACTGCAAAAAAAAAGTCGAAATAACAGAAATACCCAAAACAAAAGTAGGTTGCGGAAAAAAACTCATTACACCGGTCGGGACAGTCCCAACACAATACAAACGGAAAACCTAAGGAAACGGCACAAGGATTGCATCTGCATCTGCGTCGTTCGGCCAGGCAGCACAAATCAGTTTCTGTCAACCGAGAGATGGTTGCTTGGTTAGTCGGATGCTCGTCTCGGCTAATGCTGTTGAGGGTGTTGGTTGGCAGACGCGTTTGGTGGCTTGGCATTGACAGCTGCTCCTTTGGCGCGCCTCGTCAGCATCACCGTCTTGGCCAGGGCTCTCTTTTGCCAAGACGTGCATCTGTTTGCACACAGAGTAAAAGAGAGAGAGAGAGAGAGAGAGGGAGTTTCAGAACTCGGACGTTGACTTGCATCTGCGGGCGCACAATGGCCACACCGAGAATAATTCAAGCAAAAACGAACAAAACATCATGATCGTCATCAAAATAATCACAGTCAGAGCAAAATCAGAGGGGGGACCGTTTGCCTCTGTGACAAACAATAGTGCACCACCACCACCACCATCATCATCTTCATCGTCAGTACCACCATCATCCACAACAACCACTCGCCAGCGCCTGCGCTTCCTTTGCCAGTTTTTGGCGGCATGCCACCGCCGACGTTGCCGTTGCTTTTGCTGTTGCCGTCTTGATCGTTACCTGAGGCATGTCCTTTGTTGATGCTGGGCTGCCTTTTGATTTTGCATTTGTTGATTTTTTCATATTCCCCAAGCTAGAGGGTAATGCAACCGCAATTGTTTTGCCCTGTTGTGTATCCTCGCGTAGTATTTTGGCATGTGCACAGCATTTCAATGGGTAGGTAGTTAAATGAGTTTTGTTCCGATATTTCTGCTCTTGTTCTCGTTATGCAGATGCATTCCATTAGATGGAACACACATTGCATAACAGCAGCTGCCACAACAACGGTATCGGAATCTCCAGTATGCAAAATCTCCTTTCAATTATTTGCAAGTTTTTTTCAAGCATCGTCTTATTGAAGATATTAAGAATATATAATTTTATTTCCTATATCGCATTTGTAATTGAAAATTTCATTTTTAATTTAATGTTTGGAATGGCTAAAATGAGTTTTCGTATTAAAGATGCTTGCCATCAAAAATGATAAATTTCCTACATATCTAAACTGCTTATACAAAACACTTTCCCATGAAAAAAACTAAACGAATTCGTGGGAAAACCCGCAACGTTGACCACTGAAAACCCAAACAAAAATCCTTCGTAGAAATTGCCAATCCTTTGAGTAGTTAACATAATGTGCCCACATTTACAAAACGTAAATCGAAAATCAAAACGATTTATATAAAACAACCATAGATGAAGATTTCATGAGAAATGCGCTGCATAACAAATACAACATAACAATGAGTCCAGTTGACAAGCTCGCGTATTTACAATTACAAATTACACAACTTTTCCTGAGAAATGATCGGGTGAGTGTTAAATTGAACAGCACGCCTCCTTAAGTGCTTTACCCTAAAACAATCAATAAACGCGTTAAAGTGAGAACAATCAATCCAGCACGTTCTAACGATTTACATGTCAAGTTGACAGACGGATAGATAGACAGACCTCTGGGTAGAACTGAGCTGAGACAATGGTCAGGGATTGGAGACTGGCGCTATAAATATGTACATAATATATATAGACAAACATATCTGTATCTGCATCGTGTGTGTCTATGTCCAGGTGTCCCTTATGAGTTTCACTTTCATTTGTTAGTAGCATTTGACACCTTGTTGTACTGACATTGCAAGTTGAGATACCCATCTAGGGGCAAACAGTACCAACAGTATACCAAACCGAACCCTCAGTATCTCATGTGCTGTGTAAACACAGTTGTGTCGGCTTGCCAAGTTTCATGTGCTTCATCCAACTCCACCTCCAGCCCTTCTTGTTTTGTGTCTCATCCACAAAATTTGATTATGTTCGCATGATAATTATGCATGGCAACTTATGGGGCAATCTCATCGCAAGCTTCTGGACTCCGTCTACTATCGGTACCGATGACAATCAGTCTCATTGTTTCCGTTTCCACCATTCATTCACAGTTGTGAACAGTATGAATTGCGTCTTTGGAAATGCCTGACAAGAAGTCTACCTCCCAGCTAAAGCCCCTGCCCTTGTCCCTGCTCCCCACCACGGATCAACCATGTAGACAGCCATCCAGCTGCGTGGCAGACCGTGTGGCTGCCCGTAAATTTTATGGTTAACTACACTCGACGTTTTCTGCTATTTAACCTTTTGTGCAACGCTTATCGAAGCTCAAACGAAAACAGTTCCCCAACCCCTTTACCTTTTATTTTTTAGCAGCACCGATCAACGTTTGTTACCCCACGTGCGTGTTTTGTTTACCTCGGGACAACGACTGACCCTCTTTTAAGTTAAGATTCTTCGGTTTGTATATGTTAATTTGTGCCAAGTGTTCCGATAATAAACGAGTAACCGACAGAGTTCGACTCTGTTCCTTTATGTCAAACGAGCTGGTTGGAGCGGGTAAAGTTAATCGAAAATCATAATTATTTAAAGTCTCTGATGGGCATGCCATGGTTTATCACTCGTTAACTAACTAACTTTCATTAAATATTTCCACACGCATGTTCTGCATGTTCGGGATTTCTATCAAAATCTTTTCAAACACAAACAATCGTAAATTCGCATTAAATTTTATTTCCGCCTTAGAGTAGAATATAGAATATTTTCCAAGTTTTGGCAAACAGAGTATGGAAGAATATTCACGTGAACCCTGCCCATATCGCATTGTTGATGACTCTGGCGGCGCCTTTGCCATGGGCTCCATTGGGGGCGGCATCTTTCAGGCGATGAAGGGTTTCCGTAATGCACCTCAAGGCTTAAGTCGTCGCCTTATAGGCAGTATGATTGCTGTGAAGTCACGCTCGCCAGTTATAGCTGGCAACTTTGCCGCCTGGGGAGGTATGTTCAGTACCATCGACTGCACTCTTGTGCACTTCAGGCAAAAGGAGGATCCATGGAACTCAATAATAAGTGGAGCTGCCACTGGCGGTATTCTAGCGGCACGTAATGGTCTAGCTTCCATGGCTGGAAGTGCGATAATTGGTGGAATTTTGCTCTCTTTAATTGAGGGCGTTGGTATCCTGCTTACACGAATCTCTGCCGAACAGTTTCGCAATCCGATACCACCAATAGATGTACCAGAAGCCAATATTAATACAGATACATCTAGAGCATATGAATTTGGTTCAGGAACACCAAATATTAACTTATAACTAATATTTGTTGACAGAAACAAAAATGTTATTACACAAAATTTACTTGTAACAAAACCAAAAATGGTGTTCCATCTCCAAAAAGAAAGAATTAAAGGGTACCATCACTTAGGTCTTAGACCATGACAAATCGAGAGCCTATCTCCCCTTGTGTTATTTACAGCTTCTTAACATCCTCATGCTATGCAAATGACCATCAAATTTAACAGGTAGTTAACACTTGACACGCGTCAGAAGCAACCACACTCGGTGTATTGGCAAACGTTTACCTGTTGCTGTCGCTGTGTTTACCTGTCGCACCACAGGCTAACCAGCGAGAAGCAAATGCGTCTGGGTCTGCGCCGGCGCATAGAGTCAAGTGGTCAGCTCATTGGCCTGTTGGTGATGGGTGTGGCAAGTCCTTTTTACAACCTGTGCACTCGAGATGACCACAGTTGAAAAATGCGAGGCTGCTAATAATGATCACTCAGCATTACTCGCTACTGGCCACGTGTTAGCCTTACGATACATCTCATTTTCCGATGCTGTCCACGTCTCAGGTACTATGGGAGTCACAGTTTTCCCAGGGGCTGTGCAAAAAACCAATAGCAAGGATTTCACTCACACATGGGCACAACGGTGGGAAAAGTCGCCTTTCAGCCAACCCAGTTATAAAATGTATTTTTATGATAATTTCACCAATATCGAGAGATAGAGAGAGAGAGGAAATACCATATGGAATTTTTTGAATAACCGTCTAGACAGCTTGGTGCCGGCCTGTGGGAAGATCCTGTAGCACGAACCAAACGTTGGCCCATCTACTTGGGCTAGAAACCCAAACGGGACCAACATATGCAACTGTGACTCGTGTGTTTTTTTCTTTTTCTTTTCTCACCAAGCGCCGGTATTCGCGTAATGTGTGAAATGCTGTTCCTAGAGAAATCCCTTGGATGTGGGCCGGCGCTACGGGAAAAGCACAAAGCAAATTTACCGTTGAAATTCACATCATCATGTGGCACAACAGCAAATGCAACTGCAACAGCAAAAGATCGCACCTTCGCTTGCTTGTGGTACGTGCTTTGACGATTGGAAACTCACATATGTTCCCGGTTGTTTGTTCCTTGTACCCAGTTCTTAGCACATGCCCTCCGCCCTGCCGCGTTTCGTTTGTTTTCCCAATTATCTCAGCATACGTTGCCAAAAAGGTAGAGGCGCTAAAATTTGTTTAGCAAGGCTCTGCTGGAGTTTCTATTTGGCTGGAAATTCAGTATTTGGCATGAGAACCAAACGCGTCTGCGAAGTCGAAGGTGAGCGGAGGTGGTGGCAAGGCCAGACTAAGGATATACATATGAACATGTAAAAGAAAATCCTGAAATAAACTTTGATTAAACATTTCATGTCATTCATGTCATATGTTCAATGAAATGAATATCAATGACGAAGAGCAGAAAACTTAATGGAAGTGTGTTTAAAACTTTTCTTAAGTGTTTAAGTCTGGCTGTGATGGAGTAAACGAAGAATTTAAAAGCTACTAGCTTTGTCCTTAGTATTATAAGTAGTCGGAAAAACTTATTTTAGCCATTCCTTATGTAAACTAGGCTTAGAATTACATATAAGTCTTATTAACTTGAGTCTTTCGCACAGTGCTAGGCATCCCCTCGTCATATCTCACACCTACACCAACGCCTGTTTAAGCAGATGGGTAGGCTGAACACATATGCTGGGCATATGTTTGGACAGCCAACAAAAACACCTCATAGAAAATGCCGTTACAGGGACTGAGAATGGGTTTGGCACGGGAACTGTGTGTGAAACGGAAAAATAATGATAATTTTTTGCATGCTGTGTCCGCATGGCGCTAAATGTGAGCCATTTGGCATTAAATCGTTTAAGTTGTTTTTACTACAAATAAAGTATATTCGTGCAAGCAAAGCCTTGGCACATGTCAATGTCAAGCATTGAACCGATACGCATTAAAGGAATTTTACCGACTTGATGGCACCTTTCGATGTTGGATTGCATTAGAATTGTGTTTGCATTTGATCGCAATTTCGTATTCTCTAGTTTGGCGCCAAATATCTCATGCATATATGACACACATTTCAAGAGTTCTGAGCTTTGTGTTCTGAGTTGAGTTGAGATATCTGTGGGATCTCTGCAGGCGGAATGCATTGATTACGCGAGAAATCAAGAAACGAGTTGTGTATTTGTGCTTTAATAGAATATTGAAAGGTTCTTAGTGAATAAATAAACTGACTCCTCCCAAAAAAGTGAAACAAAACGCTCGGTCAGCCGAAGTTCAAGGTGTTTTCGCCTTTGATTCGATCTGATCTTAGGTTTTTTTTTTTGCGCTATTGGTGACTACTGTACAGTGTACACACACGAGGCTGGCCCTGAAATAGCGCCTGGTGCAATGCACTCAATCATCATTACAGATGTATAGTATGTTCGTTCTGGGGGAGAGAGTACTCCAAAGTATTGCAATAGTTTTGCGGCGCAATGACTTTTTGTGACAAAATACTCGTCCGCATCGTAGATTTCAATATCACATTTGCATATCAAATTTGCATTATAATTGTTTCTCAATTTTTCGACTGCTAATTTATATGTATGCAATGTGCGATCTAAATGTTATTTACGTTTCTTCTTGTTATTTTGTTATTGCTGATGAAATCAACTCTTTCATTCCTTTCTTGGGCCCGTTCGAAAACTGCGCTGCTCTGCTTGACCCAATACTTACTGCAATCGTTTGTGGAACAGCAGTTCCATTGAACTCATGAATATAAAAATATATCTATATATGTATATATCTCGATGTGCAGCCAATGTAAATGGTTCTTTGCTTCAGGTGTGATGAGATGCAAACAATTGCTTGTCAATCTAAGCGTTTCCAATGCTAAATTCTGTCTAAAGGAAGTTCCTTTGAAGGTCAGTTCAACAATGTTGATTGGGAAAAAGTTCAAGAAAAAACCCCGATAATGTAAAAAAAATATTAAACATTCAAATTTTATTTGTGTATTTGATTAAACTTCTTGGAACAATACTTTCTTATAAAAAACCCTTGGATGAATGAAATTTAAGTTCGCTTTTTGATTCGTTTTGCCAATACAAAGTTGAATAACCGTCTTTAATCAATGTTGAAAGTCACAATTCATCATGAGGCAAGTTGAACTTTCCTAAATGTATTTTCTGAAGACAATCCGTTGATGCCTAGCAATTGCTCATCATGCACAATAGAGTCTAAAAACTTAAGACTACAGGCTACAGCCATGAACCTGATACTGGGGATATTGGATACTATGAACTGAATGTAAGACAGTGAACGCAAATCCGTTACAAACTCGTGAACTGGCTGCCACAAGACGCAGCAGCTCCTGCCTGCACTGCTGCAACAGAGAGTTTTTGGAGAAAAGTTCGTGACATGGCATCAACAGTTTGTCATTAAACATTTCGACAATAATTTGCTTTGTGCTCGTATTTATATGCACACTTAAATGTATTTCTTTTCTCGTTGTTGTTGCTGTATTTTCTTTATTTTTTTTATTCGCATTTTATACGCCGACTTCCCGAATTGTAACCGTAGACAGAGGCAGAGGCAAAATCGGCGGCAGTTGAAATTGTTATGGCAGGTAATTTACATAAAAGATAAGTTGAATGCGGAGAGGAGAAAGAGGATGCGAATAGTCCGCAGCACTCACTACTTACAATTCTGATTAGCCAGTGAGACCTGCCTGTCTATTGTGGAAAAACCTCGACACGAAATGCGCCTTTTGTTATTGTTTGTTAAAAGTAAAAAGTAACAAAAAATAAATACACTTTGTGACTTTTTGGGGGCACTTTTGTCTGTGTGATAGTTTCTTTTTTTTTCTTTCTCCATCTGATTTGTTGTGAAACTGCTGCCCAGACATCCTAAAAGTATTAAGAATATTGAAATGAAAAAAAAAAAATAGTTGATAGGGCAACTTGAATATTTAGCTACTTGTTTGCTTGTTTCAATTGTTATGTTAAACAGTCAGTTGTTGCTCAGGTTGCGTATACGACGTGTGTGTACATAACAACACGTGTGAACTCTTGACAGCTGACAGCTTCCCCCTTCATCCTTCCCCACCCGTTTCATAGACAATAGAGCTCGGCTGCTTACTGATCGGTTGGCCAGCGAAACAGGCGAATATTCTGTCTGTCTCGAGCCCTGACCCGCTTAGTTAGCGTTATCTGCATCGGTTTTTAAGCCAGTCTGCGCCAATAAAACAAATTAAAGTCAACAATTGACGGCAGTTAGGACCTGAAGCTACTCGCCTTGAATGCCGCCAACTGTGCTTAACTAAAACAAAACTGTGCAATTGGGTGCCTTTTGATACTATTATTCGTATTGCCATGCAATGGGTCGACTTTGGTTTTGACTGCCAGCCATCGTCTTATCAGCGACCCCATCGATTTGGCATTGTGTAGGTGGTAGTTGTGGCGTAGGGGGAGGAACGGGGTGCGTTGCATTTGGCAATAATATTTTGTTGCTGCAATTGTTTTTTTTTTCGGGGCTGCGCTTGAAAATTGCATTTGAATTTCGCGTTTCGCGTTTTCTGCTGCCCCGACAGTGAATAATTTGCCATTTGAGTTCGTTTTCGCTGCGTTAACTGCACAACGTTCATTTGTCGGCGTTTAATTCGGCTTTAATGACTTTGAAAAGCGCAAATCAAAACGCTTCCAGCCCTTGCCAACTAAAAACTAACAAGCAGCTGCCATTTGTATACATTTTTCAAGTGCCTTACAAAAGTAATGGCCTGCAATTGAAGTTGAAGAATAAATTTAAGCGTTGTCTATCAATCTGATATCAATGGATATTTATATAATATACATAACTCTCAGCTAGCACTATTTGAATAAATACTACACGCACGTTTCATTCATAATAAGAAATTTGTAGCAATTCAGTACTAAATTCCGTTTAATTCATTTAAAAATGTAAAGCTATAAACAGTAACGCTAAAAGATAGCGAGTTTCAATTGATTTTAAATTAATATTGTTAAACTAACAACTATTTAACGAATCAAAACAATTACAAAAGGCACTTGACTCATTTCTTAAGTGGTCACTTCAAGGGCCACCTACTGTTTAACTGTAACTGTGATTGCCCAGCACTTGACTCAACTGTCAATATTTATACCGCTATACACACACACACACACACACACAGACACAATCACTGTTTGGTGTGCTACGCATTCTTATCAAAAATGTATAAAGAAATTTCTATCGATCGACTTTGTGGTGTGTGTGTATATACCCCGTATGAGCGGGTGGCACCTCCGTTAGCCAGTCAAATTCCCTCTGCAACCCCTTCCCAGCCCCTCCCTTTTAACTGGGATGCGGGAGTGTATATGTGTGTGTGCGTGTGCTTGGCATTCGGGGATACACGCAGGCATCCAGCTACACCCGCTTTATGTTTGCCTGTAACTTTTGGCATTCTTATCATTTCCCAAGAGAGGCGTGTGAAAATCGATGCCAGTGGAATAAACAACCAACTGTCGTGATGCTGTCCGTGACGTCACAATGGATGCTACAAACTTGAGCTGGAGCAGCAGCAAGCAACAGTTGTGTTTTAGATATATATATATATATAGTAGGGCAGCAGTACCAAAAATGTATAGTTAAAAAGAGAAAGAGAGTGAGTGAGAGAGTGGAAGGATAATAAATTCCCGAAGCTGGCTGGATGTCTCTGCGCCTCTGTTTGGGTCTCTACATAAACCGCAGGTTTGTCGCTCCGCTGTGTGCGTGTACCATTTGTAGGCGTGTTGCTTGTGGCTGTGTATGCCACACAAACCCACACAACCACCCACTTACTCTCTCTCTTAGTACGGATAACGCTGCGCAATGTTTTTGGTTGCCTGTTCACCTAAAATGCGTATTGCTGTGATAATGTGTGTGCGTGTGTGTGTGTGTGCTCTGCTCTAACGATGACTAACATCCCCAAATACATTCATCTCATAAACAGAAGAGAAACATCGTGCTGTTTGTTGATGTGCGCCCAATACATTTGAGAAGTAAAATCTACGTTGTGTCGTGCACTTGAGCCAATCTCCCTCAATTTGTATGTAAAATATGCAAATGTATATGTTAAATACATATAGAATATCTCTCTCTATATAAATATATACACATATATATTTTAAATCCCTAAAACTTGCTTTGAACACAGCAGCAACAACAACTAACAAATGAGGCAAATGAGATTATCCGGCACGAAAACTCGAGCTCTGCCTAGCAGCAGGGGAAGGAGCAGGAGCACGAGGCTGTGGCTCAAGTGAGCCCAACTCCAGTAACAAAAAAATCCAACGTTTGCTGCGTATGAGGGTGAGAGAGCCCGCGGCTGACTGTCCGGCGGAATTTGCGCGCTCTTTTTGTCACTCTCTAACGCTCGTTAGCTAACGGCATTGCTGCATTGCACGCACACATCGAAAAATGTTAAATTTTGGCGCCTTCGTCAACCAGGCGAACAGCAAAAACAGCAAGCGAGTTTCACATTAAATTTTCTGTAGCTTCTACGGCGTTGCCATGCCAACAGCAGCAGCATTCGCTCATCCTCTATCTCTCCCTCGCTCTCGCTCTCTCTTACACTCTCACAATCTCTTTCTGCCAAGCGCGCGCTCTCCCTCAGAGTGTCTGTGTGTGAGTATTTGTTGACTCGTTGTTGGCTCGTGTCCTTGCCATGTTAGTGGCTCAAGGACTCAGCAGCCGTTGGTCGTGCCAATTTTCGTATCCTGACCTTGTTTCCCAATTTCACACACGCTCTCTCCCTCTCTATCTCTCTTTGTGTGTGTATCCTGTGCGTTTGTTTTTGCTGAGTTGCAAAATTTATTTTTTGTTGCCACGCTTAGGAATGTCGTACCGGAAGTGGCACTTGCTACACTTTGCTGTTCGCCTGTGCAACAGGATGCTTTTTGCGTTTGATTTCAGGGACGAATATAATGATTGATAGAAGCGGTTGCTATGTCAAAAATTTCGAAGAGCAGCACAGCACAAAGAGCAAGAGAGAAAGAAACAGACAGAGAGAGTGAAAGCAACAGCTGACTAGAAGCAGAAATACAGAGAGAAAGTAGACAAAGAGCATGCCAGTTGCGTCATCAATGTGAAAAGGATTCTGTTGTGGAAAGTTCAATAAATAGTCGCAAATAATTACACTAAGAAAAAAATACTTAAAATGAACTTGACAATAAAATGTTAATGAATACACTTCATAAATCTGAAATAGTCAAAATAATAATAATAAATAATCATCATACAGTGTCATTGATAAGTATTCTCACACACAAATGAGCCCATTTATGCTTTGCACATTTTTTAAAACCAGAAAGTGTATTTAGTTCAATTTCAGTCTTTAAAAGCATTTACAGGTTCATTTAAAGGTGTTCGATTTATCACTTGTGTTCAAAGTTTATAAATATCTCTTAAGATCAAAATCAAAAGCTGATCAACAAGTTAGTTTCTTACCGCAAATACACTTCTGACCACCACAAATGGCCCTGGCAACAATAATTGTAATTTATGCATCAAATTTCCCACCCGAAAATCAACTTAAATTGCATTAACATTTGGACAACTCTGCTCAGTGTTGCCAGACACAACGTAGACACAAAGAAAAAAAAGAAGGCAGAAACCAGCATTAAATAAATATATAAAAATGTTGAACTCCCCTTCGCACCCGTACCCGCCTCCAGCCTCTAGTCCTGCATGCTGCTACCATTCATTGACTTGTTGATAACATTCCATTAAAAAAATATGAAATTAGACATTAAATTTGGCCAAAATGCATAGGCAAAGGCAAAGGTCAAAGGTGCAGCCAGTCAGCCACTGGCCAAGCAGCCGGCCGCAACATGTGGCCAACAAATTATTGTTGCTGTTGTTGTTGTTGGGTGGGTGGGCGCATTGGTCCACTCTAGTCTGTACTGTACGGCAACGCAGACGTTTGTGCTGCACGTTTTGCTCATTTTACTAACGTGATAATAAAGTGCAAATAATATGCCTTAGTTTGCAGTTGCAGCAGCAAAGCCAAAGACAATTGTTGGCTGCAACAGCAATAGCAACAACATTGCAACGCTGATCAGTTAACTGTGATAGCTACACGAGGCAGGCGGTTGTTGCAAGCTTGCTTTCCGCAATCGATGCAACAACAGCCGCAAAATAGCAACAGCAATGGGGAATTATCGCTGATGGAAATGCACCTGACGCTTGATTTGTTGCTGTTGTTGTTGCAGTTGCTGTTGCTGTTGTTGCACGACTTTTTTACGGTGTTTGTTGGTGTAACTGTTGCTTTTGGGGCGTTGGCGTTCGACGTTCTAACGCACTAGCCCCAATCTCATGTTGCCACAACTTTATTCGCTCTTTAATGTGTTTTTTTTTGGGGCAAGCAGCAATACACAATTCGCAGCCTCGTTTTGCGCCCAATTACTCGGCAAACAATTTTTACCTTTAGCCTCAAGTTCAAATTTCCACACAGAAAAGAAAAAAACACCAAAAAGCTGGCAAACTTCGAGTAATTGGTTGGTTGGTGCAGGTTTTCCCATGGGTTGCAGTAGTTGTAACCTGTTGCCGACCGACTTCCACAATAACAGCAACAACAACAACAACAATCGTAATCACTCACTTAAACATCCAACTATCTGTATCTCTCTGTCTCTGTCTGTTGTGGCAAGGTGTTGGATGGTATGCGACCGCCAGTCACAAAAGTTCGCATAGGGACACGAACTTCAAATCAAAGCCAAGTTAAGTGCTAGTTGCGGCTGCCTTCTTTTACGATTACCAAACACCAACTAACACTCCCCCTTTGCCAACCCCCCAAAGTGTTAGCTGTCCTAAAGTGTATAAGAAAAGGGCTGCATTTGCATTTGAGGTTTTTTTTTCATTTCATTTTTGGTATGCAGCCAAATTATATAGCTTAGAATCGCCAGACTAACGAGAGGGGCTGGCACCTGGGCCATATAAACAGTCATAGATATTGCTTTGGACGATCTTCACCTAACTTTAAACACTTATCTTTTCAGCTGCCGTATACACAGCCTTGGCAACAGCTTCCACACATGCAGAGTTCAGGTCAATCTAGTCGATGGGTTTAAAAAGAAAGAGATGCAAGAAAACGAGAGAGAGACAAGTTAATTGACTCGCCGTGTGAATGTGTGATAAGTGGCATGTGGAATGTGATTTATTTCACAGAATCTATACTGATTGCATCTAAAGGTTATCTTTAATTGAATTTCTATGCTGCCAAGAAATATTTCTAATCTCCATTCTGTTGTGCCATAAAACTAAGACTTAGAAAAGCAGGATATCATTAATTTTAACAACTAATAAGCTTTTCGAGTAAGTTTAAATGCTTTCAGGTTATGTTTTGCAACAGCAATAATTCATTTTCTCTTACAAAACAAACAAAAGAAAAAGCTTGCTTTTCAATCTCAAGTGAAATGCGATTCCATTCATGGAAAGAGCTCATTTAACCAATTCCTGGAATCAAAGATCAGCTGCCACCATTTGAATGAACGCAACAGAGAACGAACGCATTTAATGGCAGAATAGTTTTCGATTTTTCGTAGACGCAACGACGACTCGACTTTTGACTTTTCCGATGGCTGTGCCGCCCACAAATTAGCTGGTCAATAAAATTGGCAATTACTTAGCTAAACATTTGTACGCACTGCAAAATAGCTGCTGCTGCTGTGTTGTTGTTTGCTGTTTGTTGTTGTTGTTGATGTTGATGGCCAAAACGTGAGCGAGGCGTGAGCCATAAATACGATTGCAAATGGTAGCAATTAACGCGGCAACCCGAATCCGAACCCGAAACCACGCAATAGACAGAAATACTCCTTAAGAGTCTTACAACTCCTTGCAACCAGCCAGCCTCCCCTTCCTTCCCCGCCTGCCCCCTTACTTTGCTTAAGATTTGCAGCAGTTCAGCGGCCGTTTTCATAAACATAAAAAGCCAATTTCAATAACATTAACGCTCAACTTGCAACATGAGGCGGCAACTGCAGGAGCAGCAATATGTTGCTGGCAAACAGCAGCAGCAGCAATAGTTGCTAGCAAATTTGTTGATTGTTGTTGCTGTCGTTGTTGTTGTTGTTGCAGCTAGAATATCGTTTAATGAAACATTAATTGCCCTTGTGAAAATCACTTTCGAATAGTTCAACAACTTTTGCCAGGCAGCAGCTAAATGTTGTTGTTGCTGCTGTTGCCTGTCTACATTTGCATTTGTTTTCTTTTCTGCTCTCCCTCTCGTGTGTTTTTTGCTGAGACACTTGTTTATGTTTTTTGTCGTCGTTGTTGTTGCTGTTGTTGTTGTTGGGGTCGTCGCCTATTGCTTCACTTTGCTTCCTTTTGCCAACAACGATAATTGAAATTTGATGTTAGTTTGAAAAGGGACGGGGGAGAGTGTGTGTTGTTTGGTAATTTGTGATTTTTTAACGAGTTTTAAGTAAGCGAGAAAACAAATGGCCCAAACAACAATTTATGTAATAAACAAAACCATAAACAAAAGCAGTTCAACTTCAAAGAAACCCATGAAAAAATTAAGCTGTTACATAAATATTTATGAATAGCAATTAAAACAATAATAATTGCTAACAAATTTATAATATTAAGTTTGTTAAGCAGATTGTAAAACTAAATATGGACAAATAGTTTTTTGTTTTGGCAATTTATTGACTGAGCTTATATGGAATGATTGACAATTGTTTTTTATGCACTGAAAAATTTGCATCTCATTCCAGTTCACAGCTTAATCACATGTTACAACAACAACAACCAGAGTTGTAACACCTACATAACAACCAGTACATTGGCATAGTGAAGCTTACTTCATATATATATTTGTATATATATGTATATATACAAAACGATTGACAGCCACAAACTGTCAACGCATTTAACACAAAAATCAGTTGACTGAGTGCCAGGCCACGCCCCGCTGTTGTAATCGTTATTGTTGTTGTTGTTCGTTGTTCGTTGTTATTGTTGTTGGTATTGTTGTTGTCACCGCCGGTGGCAATGGCGAACGACACTTGGCCCCCAGCCACAAGTCGCATAATGAAAATGTCAACTACTTCGCTGCCTGAATGTTGCCAGCCTGGCACAAAGTCCACTTGGAGAGAGACAAACTTATAAAGTGAGGCAGGCTGGCGAATCAGGCAGGCAAATAAATAAGATGCGACAAACGAACAGTTAACGAAGCATAAATACCCTTCAATCACACTTCATCTAAGAAAGTGAAAAACATTTAGCTGCTACTACCATAAAGCAAAACTGAAAACTTAGGTTTTAAACTTAGTTCAAGAAAGAAGTTTTTAAAATCGTATTTAGCTAAATATAATGAAGCTAAGGTTTTAATGCAAATCTTAATAGTTAAAAGTTTGTCAGATGAGATTTAAGTATTGTATTTATTCTTACTTTACAGATCTTCTTTCCTTACGTTAGTATTCCTTAAGTTAGTATTTATAATAGTAATAATAATCAGCTGTTATCAGTATCTTTCTTTCCTTACAATCAACTTATATATAAGTTTTTAAAACGCTGTCCCAATCGTAAAGCTTTGAACCAGCTGCTTTTAAAATTTGATATGCCTGCAGCAACAAGTGTAAGCATAGATAAAAGAGAGACAAAAGTTCACCGTTCATCGCTGCTGGCAACGCTGCTGTAACGCAAATATCACGCGTGATTCATCGGCGACAACAGCAATAACAACAACAATGGCTGCAGTAAAACACCCACACACATACATGCACATATGCAAATAAATTTGCTGCTGCTGCAGTTGTTGTTGCCGTTAGACGAGGCTCATTTTAGCGCGTTTTTATGCTTGTTAGAGCAACGCCCGCGTCGGTTTGACAATTGGGTGGGGATGGCGTTGGGAGAGATCTTACAGTGAGGAGTGGCTAAGTGGCCGGTAGGAGGGGGGGGAGGGGGGGGAGCCACTGTAAGTCTGCGCTTTACTTATTTATTAAGCTCACAAACTCGTAATTATGCAAAGCGACAAGAGTTTATGGGTTAACAATTGCCGTTGTTTGTTATTGTTGTTGCTGCTAACTGATGAGTTGCTGCTGTTGCTGCATTTGCTGTTTTATGGTTGTTGTTGTTGCTGTTGTTGCAAACGATACTGCGACACTTTTGAATGCTTTTTGCTTACACAATTCTCAAATTTAATTGCCTAAAAATAACACAATAGACACAGAACAAAAAAAAAACAAAACAAAACGAATCCAATGTACTTGAACCCGCGGCCAAATCGCTGTAATTGATATCGGAAAGTGCAAAAATCAACTAACGACAATAACAACAACAACAACGACAAATGCAACAACAGCAACACGAATATTGGCATTCAATTCGTTGACAATAAGTTGCAATAAGTCGTTGATTTTGTCGTTTGGTGTCTGCCAGATAAGCCAAACTGATTCTCAATCTATTGGCCAACAAACAGCTCGCTGCAAACTTAACTCAACACATATTACCCTTCCGAAGGGGGTAGCTTGGCTATGATGTGACGTTTGTACCGTTTTAGGATTTTAGATTGCATGGATTAGTTGTGAGAATTTCAGATTAATGTATTAGAATCTACTCTTAATGAAAGTTCTTTATTTCAGTTACTCTATATATTTATTTTAGATGTTACGATTTTGGAAATATCATTTTAATGCATCGAAGTTTTTTCTTAATGATCTATTGATCTCTAAGTTCTTACTTTGAAATCGTTAGCTTCACTATTAAGTGAATCCCTTTGTCAGCTAGTGATATTTATGTATATCTATAAAGCGTTATTCCTGAACACTTTCTCTCTCACTTTTCTTCCCAATAAACGTTTATTGCTTAGGGATAGAGCATTTAATCTGCGTTGCAAGAATAATAATAATTGTTGTTAAACTTATTTTTAGGGTGCCGCTGTCTCGTCGATCTTTTTTTTTGTACACTCTACAAAAGCAAGATCGCAGCTTAACGTGACCCGCTTTCTGGGCTCGGAATCAATGCAAAGGGCTTCAGTAGCAACAACAACAACTAGCAACACTAACAACTAGCGGCAACAGCGATGGCGATGGCGACAACAACAATTTGGCAATAATTTGCATATCGATGCAATTCGATCATTGATTTTGGACTTCCGAAGGGAACTTGTTGGCATTTTGCATATGCTGTCTACATAATAACCAAAGGTTTGATACAATATATATATATATATAATATATAGATACAATATCAACTTAATTACAATTGAATTACATGTGATATCATTCTTGTTATTGTTGTTCTTTATCTTGTTTACTTTAACAAATTCGACGCATAATTTTTGAGTTCAATGTTTTTGTGTTTTTCCAAAATAATGTACATATGTATGTATATATATCTTGGATGTGTACAAAATCCTTGAAATAAGTCAATAGTCTCTGTTTTGATCATCCTCATTTACAAATTGCTCAAATTCTTCCGCAAAAATAGACAAAAAGAAGATCACAAAAATCAATCAAAACACACACAATAAAAAAAAATAGTTTCGATTTCTTTTTCGGTTTTTTGTTGTCTCGAGACGCGTCTGATTATTCCTATAGGCTATAGGCCTATTGCCCAAGTCAACGCACTTTGCGATGCTTCGGCCTCATGAATTTTACTACAATTGCCGCTTTACGCACTTTTTTCGTATCGAATTTTGAGGCAAAGATAAAGAGTCCAAATCGAAACAATTCACATGAAGTTTGCGAAATCGAATGCTTATTTATTCATGTGACGTGTTGAATGCACAGTGTGATCAAATAATGTAAGAATCCCAACTGACGAGAATACAAGAGTTCATTAGTTTTCGAAGATTTTAAAGGAATATACCCACAAATACTGCTTGTCCACCGTTCAAGCAATATTAAGTTATTCTGATTGGAAATCTTTAAAAGAACATACCCGCTAATACTGCTTGTGCTTCAGTCAAGCAGTTGCCTTGCTGTGTGAGCACTGCTTTACGAATAACTGCTTTGGGTTAGATAAGTGTTGCCAACCACTAAAATGCGCTGGCAACAACACAGCTGCTTTCAGACTTCAAGTTCCAGTTCATTGCAATTGGTTCCAGTTTGTTGTTTACATTGACAATAAATAAAATAAGTAAACGAAATTTGTTAGTTTTGAATGTAACTAAGTCGAGTTTTGCACGGTAAATTGCATTTATAATTATTATTTTGAAATGAACTCATAGTTTAAAAGTTTGATATCAGCTGTGACAAACTCAACACACGCCCTAACAATCTCACAGGGTGTCATATTTTCTGGCTTCACGCTGAGACAAACTCAATTTACTCTTTGTTCGAACGCGCTGGTGGACGGTTTGGGGCTATCGCTATCGCTGTGTTCGCTGTAAATATAATTTTTGTAAGAAAACTCGCTTATTAGTTGCATTTGCAATGGGAAACTTGGACGACGATGGTGCCATCTTTGAGCAGAGCTACAACAGCAACAGCAGCGGCGATGAAAAGGTCTCCACTCCAATTAGCAATGGACACATTCCCAATCACGCGTTTGTGCTGTGCGGTGAGAAGAAAGAACTGGTAAAAGAGGTGGAGCAGCAAAGTGAGGAGCAGCTGTTGTTGTGCAAACAGCTCAAGTTTTCGGCACCGGCGTACACTGAAATCCGCACGCGCTCTGGAGGGCTAAGTCTCAAGGTGAGCTAAGTGAAAAAGAAATTAAACACACAACAACAAGGCAAAGCAAAAGTTTTTGCTTCTTCTTCTTGATTTCCTCGTGCCGGCGCGTCATTGATTTTGTGTGTGCAAGTGTGTGCGTACGCGTGCGAAGCATAAATGAACACGAGAGAGCGACGCGCCAAAAAAAAAAAAAAAAGAGCGTAAATGTGTGAGTGAGTGCGCGCCTGTGTCATCATAAGTCAGCTGCTGTGTATGCAGGGGAGGTGAATTTGAATGCACTTGGCGCTTCTTGCAGTGACGCCTTTTCTAGGTCAACCATCCAGCTGTTTGAACTACTTTACCTCCTTCCCATCAAACTATTTTAAATGCAGTACTCGCTTTGCGCGTTGACTCTCTCGTTCTCTTTCTTTCGCACTGCGTCGTTTGTTTTGGGCAGCTCTTTGCATTTGTTTGTTTGCCCTGGCAACTGGGACACAAATTTTTTGTCCTTTGTGCTTCTAATTTGACAAAAATAACCAACCTCTGACACAATTGTTTATTGCTATTGCTACTGCACCCAATTTGCCTCTCTTCTGCCTCTCGTTATGCCACCTCCTTATCAGCTAATACTTATAAAGTACACAAGAATTTTTCGTAAAGCTGTTGGAGAATGCGGTCGGTTGCCATTGGAAATCAGGCATTGGATGATTCATATGTGTCGTCTGATGATGGCGTTTTATTGTACATAAGGCGTTGATTTGTTGGCGATAAAGTCGAAAGAGGGGGCGCAAATTGGGGAGAACTGCATGTGGCATTATATGGCCGCTTTTTGGCAATATATATACAAAATACATATATATTTGGATGTACATTTTGGCAGAGAACTGATATTAGTATTCAAGTCTTTTTATGGTTTAATAAACCATCGATTTCTAAGGGTAAAATATTCAAAACTGTAGTTTAGTTCTATACTTTGTATTATATCATAAAGTTAGCTACAATCTAGGTATAATTTCCAATACTAATACTTCTACACTCTTATCAAATTAGATAGTACATTATATTGAACAATCTGAATACATAAAAATTCTTTGAGGTTCGATTCTATTTCTATTTCTTATCAATGAATGTTTGTAAATGACACATGTTGTAGCAATATTTGCTAGGAATGATTATTGTCGTTGCATATTTTAATATATCATCGACTGATAATTATGACTAATGCCATCAACTGATTTACGGTTAAGTACTTTTGGACTTGTCGAAAGTGGTCACAAAATGCAATATATTAGATCATGCCTACTTGGGTTGTGTTGTACTCTTTATCAGATAGCTCCAGTTTTATGTTTTTGTTAACATTTAGCACTCGGTTCAATGTGAAGAGACCATTATCTATCCATGTTAGTTCGTTGTACTTGTCCATGTAGTTATTTATTTATTTATTTAGCTTGGTTTCAATTTTATCTACAACTTGAGGTACATATGAACTGATTTATATTTGATTTATATATATATATAGAGAGACTGAATCACGTTCGGTTCATTAAAAACAAATGCAATTGCGTGTAAAATTCGATGCCCCTTTTCAAAGAGTGTAATTCGTAAACAAGCCAAATGATAATAAACACGGCATATTATTGTCGCCATTGCCTTATTGTTATATGATTAAGGCACACACACAGACACACACATTTAAAAATGCATGATACTAATAATAATAATAATGCCAATCATAATATAGACTGTTCAATGAGCTGCTTTCCGTTGTGCCTTGTTCCTTAGGGACATTTAAATGCGAAATTGGATTCGCTCAGCATTTTTACCATAAATAAATATCTAACTACACGCACTGTGCAAGTACTATATACACTTATAATGTAACTGTATTTTTATATGGCTTCCATAGCATAAAAAGCAGACTAAAATAGCCGCTCAAGTCGCGACTTCACAATGCACAAAGCGAGAGAGAGAGAGAGACAGAGAGAGAGAATTGAATGCTGTTTTTGTGTTCTGTTAGTTGAATGTTAATTGGTTGATTGACGACACACCAACAACAACGACAACAAAAAGATGTATATCTGTATGAGTCGGGCAAAAGTAAAAACCTCTTCGAACTAGAGTCTAATAGTTTGTTGTGAGGTCATATGTTGATTACTTAAAAGGTCTTTAAACAGATTCCAATTGCTCAATCTTTTACACCTTTTGAATTTTATTTGAGGGATAGAAGAGGAACACAATCCACACTGAGGGCATAGAATAAGATCTAGAAGTTACCTTTATAAAGCACAAAAGTTCTGAAACTTTATAAACTCACCCAAAATTGTTCCTTCTGAATGCAATTTTGTGAGCTTAAAAGCTTTGCCAAACTAAACCCTCTCGCTCCAATTACTTTCGTGTGCTTCACACGGAATATAAAATAAATTTGCATAGCTTACGTAACCCCATAAGTTTATTTCATATACGCTGTTCCCAATACCTTCAAATTTTTTTTTTGTGGCACTGATAACTAACTGTTTATGTGATAAGCGGCATTTGTTTGGCAATCAATCAAACGTAACTTCCGTCTAATCTATTTTACTCTCTTTCTCCCGTTTTTTTTATAGAGCGCCAATGGGGAGGGCAGCTACCATCCAGCCAAAGATCTGCAGGCCAATGGACATGCCACAAATGCGAAGAAAAAGAACTTGGAAGAAACATTCAAACCAAGTCAGGCCGAGCGAGTTTTGTCAGCAGAACGGGAACACTACCAGAAGACATCGTTCGAGGATGTGCCAATGCATACGGCTTGCCTGACCTATTTGGGTTTCTATCTGCTTATGATACTGGGCTACATCAACCAGCTGCTTTTTGTGCCCAATGTGGCGACGGAGAAGGCACGTGATGGATATGTGGCTCTCTATGATGCCTTCGAGAGCTTCTATTCCCGCTATGTTTATCGGCGAGTGCGCGATTGCTGGAATCGTCCCATTTGCAGTGTGCCCGGGCAAGAGCTGATCCTTAAGGATCGTGTAACCGACGACTATGGATGGAGTTTTAGGTTCACTGGCACAGAGACGCGCTGTCTTAATCTGGGCTCCTACAACTATTTGGGTTTTGCTGCCGCCACAGGTGCCTGTGCCGATGACTCGGAGAAGCGTGCACGTGAGAAGGGTCTGGCGTACTGCAGCTCCCGCTGTGAGCTGGGCAACACGCAGCTGCATCTCGATCTGGAGCGATTGACGGCTCGTTATTGTGGCGTTGAGGATGCCATTGTGTTTGGCATGGGCTTTGCCACGAATGCACTCAACTTGCCCTCGCTGCTGGGTCCCAATTGCCTGGTTGTGAGTGATGAGAAGAATCACGCCTCAATCATTCTCGGTTTGCGTCTCTCCGGAGCCACGACCCGAGTGTTCAAGCACAACAGCATGCGGGATCTGGAGCGTGTGCTGCGCAATGGCGTGTGCAATGGCAATCCGAAGAATGGCGGCAAACCCTGGAAAAAGATAATGATCCTCGTTGAGGGCATCTTCAGCATGGAGGGCTCAATCGTACGCCTGCCCGAGATTATTGCGCTGAAGAAGAAGTACAAGGCGTATCTCTATCTGGACGAGGCTCACAGCGTTGGCTCAATGGGTCCCACGGGACGTGGCGTTGTCGAGTACTTTGGCGCCGATCCCAAAGATGTTGATATATTAATGGGCACCTTTACCAAAAGCTTCGGCAGTGCCGGTGGCTATATAGCGGGATCTAAGGTAATTGATATTATTCTTCGTTTACCTTATAGATTGTTTCATCTTTTAATTACGAAATGTGCAACGCATTTAAGAAACCTTGGAATTCATACATTATATTCTTTATTTTTAAACTATTGTTGATGAGATAGATTTGATTTTTTCCAGCAGTCAGTACATGTAAAGGTATCATATCATAAAACTGTTTTCTTACAGATATCTAAGCTATATTTAAACATTGTTAATGTTATTCTGCACGTAGCATAATGCTGGAATTTTGACAAGTTTTATTATAAGTAGACAAAACGTCTATTCATTTCTTTTTGAGATAATTGTTTGCTTCTGCACAATATAGTATTTTTTTTAAACATCACTTAACGCTTTAAATATTGATGGCATTTTATCACTGTCCCATATCCTACTTGAGTACTTTAAAAATTTGCAAAATTAGCTTGATAGATCAATCAATTATTGTTATGAGTTACTCTATAAATTTTGCTTGCCCTTTGAACTAAATACTTAAAAAATGTTTCGCTATTTATTCCTTACACCTTTGAATCAAGCTAGAGTTGACAGGCAAATGGAACGAACCGTTGGAAACACTGACGCGTAACCAACGAGGATAATTACTCTCTTCTTTTTTTGTGCATCACAATCATTTTTCTCCCCATTTGTACTTTTCACAGAAACTGATTGATTTTCTACGTACGAATAGCCACGCTCATTGCTATGCCAGTTCTATATCGCCGCCCATTATACAACAGATCTACACATCAATGAGCATTATAATGGGTGAGGATGGCACCGACACAGGTCGCAATAAGGTCCAGCAGCTGGCCAGGAACACACGCTATTTCCGCAGGCGTTTGGCTCAGATGGGCGTCATTACTTATGGCCACGAGGATTCGCCTGTGGTGCCCATGTTGGTCTATCTCTTCTCCAAGATTGGGTGAGCAAGCTAAAGTTTAACAGCACTTTGATGGTTTATTAAATTGATTATTTGTTGATTGCAGTGCCGTCATTCGCACGTTGACCACACGCCATATTGCTGTTGTGGGTGCAGGTTTTCCGGCCACGCCCATTATGGAGGGTCGCATTCGATTCTGTTTGTCTGCTGCACACACTAAGGCGCAGTTGGATTATGCGCTCGATGTCATTGATGATGTCAGCGAGAACTTGGGCCTCAAGTATTCGCGTAAACCTCGCGATCCCAATCCCATTGAGTACTAGACTCTACGCACGCGCACGAACACACATTCATACATACACATATATATGTAAACACACATTGAAAACTTTTTATATAAAGTTGTCCTCAGCTGTTTGAAGCAGCCCAGCACAAAGTCGGAGCTTTTGAGTCGCTTAACTCGTGAAAAAGAGTTGTTAATCATGATATAGTAAAGCGGTCATGTTGTTGTTGTTGTTTTTGTTGCTGCTGACGAATCCCTGTCTGATTAACCATTGCAAATGGAAACAGCACGACAACAACAACATGCATAGCTTTAATTTGGGATAATAATAATAATATAAATAACTATTATGTATTTAGCATTTAACTCCTCTTCGTAGTTGTTATTGTATTTTTTAATCTTTCCAATGTCTTCAGCTTCTTTTAAGTATAATCAATAGAAAAATATGTATTACGTTCATCAGGTTTTTGGTTACACATAAATACGTTTACTCTAAGCTACTTAGTCTAGAAGCCACAGAAGAAACGGTTATCGTTCGGTATCTTTGTAGACCTAATGTTGCTTTTTCCAGAACAACTTGCTAATGTGAACTAAAGTAAATAAATAAACTTATAGATGCCAAACAAAACAGTAACAGATAAAATTCGTGGCAGATCTAAAAAAATATCTAAAGATATATTGATCATTAAATATTTTACATTTTTATTTAAATAAATATTATAAAAAAAACTTTCGAGCTTTACAATCAAAAAATACAGTTGGCTTAGGATTAAAGGTCCGGATCTAAAGATGTATTTTCTTCGTACATTCTTATATAAATTGAGTTTACGTCTTGGTATCCGTTTTATCGGCTTCTTAGAAATCATCATCTATGGCTTTGGGTTATATTATATGATTAGTGAAAATGGTAAGGTTGTGAAACGGTAAGTTGCTTACCAAATAATGTGTTTCTAGAAGACCCTTTGTTTTGCAGCCATGCACAAATTGGTGGATTCCATGATTACAATTACCTTGGGCGCATCATTCGCTTTGTCCATATGCTTGTTGTTGGGCACACTGAAGGGACACGTAAGTTGTATTTGTATACAACAAGTTGTTTCTTGATACCATTCTATATCTATCGATCTAGGAATCATCGGATGTCTTGTGTGCGTATCTGATATGGGGTATTTTCAGTACAATATTCTGTTTTTGTTTCTGGTTGCACGACTTAATCACGCAACACAGAGAACTACACATGGAAATAATACTATCAATAGTTTTATTTATGGGGGTCACTATCAAAAGCTATTTCTTGTGGGTGGTGTACTCGTTTCAGCATTGGCTCGTCCAACCTGATTGCGATTGATGGCGGCGATTTTTATTGAATTTTAAACTTAAATAAAAGTACTATGTAAAGATAGTTGATAAATCTTTTTCAAATTTGTGTACTTTTTCAAGCAAGTTATATTCTCGATCAAGGAGCATTTTAATTATTATTTGGACCTAAACATTGACTTCAGTGTTGATCGAAATTCAAAATAAAACAACATATGTAGTTGGCTGAGCATTTGCAGCCTTTTCGTCAGAATATGTATTACCTGCGAAACTTCTTGTGGATATTTTCGTTGCGTTTCGGTTGTCGTATAATTGGGTTTGTTGACATAGCTGTTAATATCTTTGAGATCAATTATCTGTTGAGCGCAATTGGTAACACATCACATTGATAATTGATTCGGATATATATATTTAAGTAAGTTCTGCACATTTTAAGGTTTCGGAAAGATTCTAGATTCCACAGTAGTTGTCTCCTCGTGCACCTCCTGTCTTTTAGCTTTGCTAATGTTGATTGCCACATTAAAGAATCATGTAAGTTTCATGTCGTTTCGTTTTACTTTGACTCTTTTACATAGTTATTGATATTTTACCAACCTGTTCCAATTCTAGGAATCTTCGGGCATTCTTTTTACCTATCTAGTGTGGGGCATATTCACAGTACTGTTTATTGGATCCTTTTATGTGATAACCTACATAGACAAGAAAATATCAATATACGCATTCGTGACCCTATTTCCGTTCAACACGGGTAAGTAGTGATTATTATTAGTTTACTGTGGTGCTTATTTGAATAGTTTACAAGAGTTATTCCTTGCTGGTGGTATTATCTTTCCTGCACCTGATCGTTGGCTCTGACAGTGATGATTCGAACTGAGGACACTTTAAGGATTTAGTACTTAACCAATTTTATAATTATAAAATAGTTATGTTTGTGGAAAAATAATAAAAAATTTTAATTTGAATACTAAATCAATGTTCCTAGATTATTTGAAAACATAACGTGCCAAAGCGACAGTGAAAGCAGTTCTTCAAGCAGTTTAGCCGCAAGCAGTGCTAAATCCAAAAGCTTGCTAGGTTTTCAAATTGATTAACTGAATTTTAATTTAAAAAATGCATTTGTGGGCCATTTTAAATTGCGATTCAATGAAAAGAACAAGAAACAGAAAAATGTGATTGTAATTTTGTGCTGGGTCTTGCATTTTCTCCCTATCTGCACAAAATGAAAATGAAAATATTTGACATTTTATTGCAATCGATTTGGGTTCAAGGAAACGCAGCTCGGTAACATTTAAACAATTTTCTAATTAACAGTAACTTTGAAACGTCTGGCACTTGACCATTATATCAGATAAATTTCAAATGTAATTGTCATAGATTTCTAGATTCTAAAAAGGCAAAGGGCGAGAATGTTTTGAGTCTGTGTTGTTGTTGCAAATAAAATGACTTTCGATTTTATTGCACATACAATATTTATGGAGTTGTTGCATGTGCACAGCATCATCTACAATGCAGATGCGGGCAAAACACTTGCCGAAATTTCAATGACATTCACCGTTTTGGGGGGGTTATTTGAGGGTTGTTGCGTGTGACAAAGAAATAGACCGGAAATATTCGTTAAAAATTTTGTATTTAAAAAAAAATCGTGTGTGTGTGTGTGTGTGCGGTTCGGCTATAGTGAAATGGAAATTTACCTACTGTGTGCGTGTGTGTGTGCAATGTGGGCGGATGGGCGTGGCTGTTACTGCTGCTGCTGCATCTCTGTTTCGGGTGTGAGTAATTGACTACGTGCGTATAAACTTTGTTCTGGCATTTTACCGAGCATCGAGTGCCCAACGAGTCCAACTGGCCTTGAGTGCTTCTGCCTCTGCCTGTGTGTGTGTGTGTGTCGAACAGTAACTGTGTGCGTGTGTGGTATCATAAATATGCACGATGTTGGCCATTTGTCATGGCTTTTTGTTCAGCCGGAAGTAGTTCGGGCCTAGCCGCAACATAGCTGCTGCAATTCGTGATCACACAGAAGCACATTCTTTAATAGAGATTGATAAGTATAATCAGCAAGAGCAGAAGGAGAAGCAGGAGCGAGGACCCAGGATCAACAAGCAACAAGATACAAAGCTTTCAATGTTACATGAAAAATCGTTTAATGCAACAAATGGATATGCGATTCATTATACAACTGCGCTTGAGTGCATCGGAAATAAAACTAAAAAAATGCTCAATAATATATATATTGACAAGTGTTTAATTATTTGGGGTTTAAAATTGTACACGCAGTTATAAAATAAATGCACTCTGTTTGCTGTTGCATTTTTATATCACATTTGATGTCAACAATTATAACAAATAAACCTTAAATAGCAATAAAACTATCCATCATTATTGGAAAAAGTTAATTAATACTTCCAAGTTTGGTATGCCCAAAATCATCATTGGCATTTGACAAAATTACTTCGTCGAAATTGAGCCGATGATCAAAAGGAATATCTTAAAAGTCATGGTTTGATGTCTAAAATAATAATGAATTTAAATCTAGAAACGCGATTTTTACTTCATTTTTGTCCAAAAATATTTTTCTAAAAATCGATCATTGGGCGTATATATTTTTCATATTCAAATGTGCAATGGCCGAGCTACTTTAGTTGATGTGAAAAGTATGCGCACTCTCTGGCACTATGTGTATTACTTACCATTTAAATGGAGCAAAGCCAATGTGTAAAAATGAAGAGGAGAAGATGGCTGGACGATGGCCATTTTGTGAGTTCGTCTTGGAAAACTTGACTTCAAGTTGTTTGACTTCTTTTGATACTCGATTGCTGTGGCAGCTTTTGGCTTTTTCAGCTTTTGTTGTTGTTGTTGTTGAGGGTGCATCGTTGCGCGAAAAGCTCAGCAAATACAAATTTAATGTTTCCGTTAACTTGCGAGAAAATTTATATGTACATACGTGTATATACTATTACTATATGCGTATGCATGAGTTTTCTGCTAGTTTTGCAACTTTTTCGCTTGCCACACAAACATATACACATTGGAAGTATTGGTAACAGAAAAACCTGCCACGGATTTTGTTTGTGGCAAAAGCAAAATAAAAAAATATAAAATGAAATGAGAAAAAATGGTAACCAGAGAGGAAGTTGCATTTTGTGTTTCATAATCTGATAAAATGTTGCAAAGTTTTTATTTTTTCTTCTTCCATTTCTCTTTTACCTTCGCAATATTAAATAACATCAAGGTTGGAGAGAGAGAGAGATATACAGTAAGTGTGAGAGAAAGAGTAAATCCGATTTGTTAACATTTGAAGCATGCAAAAGCGCATCAGTTTGTGGATTAAGTGCATACATCTGGCAGTCAGTGTGGCCAGTCAGCCAGATTTGGGATAATGTTCTAGCAACAACCACACAGATAACAACTAATTACATAAATCAGTGCAGAGTATTGGGTGGAGCTTCAAGTAATTGCATGCATATTTTAGATAGATATAAATATATATATGTATATATATACGTTTAATACAGGGAAATTAGCCCTGACAACGCCCAGGAAACAATAATCATAAATGTTAACAAGACGCCCACAAAACTTAATGATGCCAAACAAAAGACTTAGAAGCATAGACAGGACATTAGTGTGTTATAATCATGTGTGTGTGTTCTTGGTTGTGACAGGTGTTAAGGTGTTGCCTGTTGCCTTATGTCCTTTGTCTTTGTATGTGTGTGTCTTTCTGGCATTAATTAGAAAACTGTGGTTGCCTTTTGCTCAATGAAATACATTTAAGGCAGCAAATTTAATTTGTGGCCATTTTATGGGGCCTCAGGGAAACAAGAATTTCTATCCGCATAGATTCGCATTTAAATTTAGCTACAGAAAAAGGAAATCTCGACAACGCCAAGATTAAATTTTCGCCTTGGCCCAGAGACGACGGTGACGACTTTGATGGATCGACGAAAGTGTAAGGAACACACACACACGAACACACATAGCACTGAGGTGCAATAGTATGTGTACAGCGTTGCTTACTTACGCACACACATCATGCACAACAAAAGTCAAACACATGGACAACCTTTGGACACATTTTGCCAGCCAGCCATCCAAAAGGCAAAAGAATCCAGCGCCATCTCGTTGCGACGAATGACTGATTGTCCTGTGTTATGGCCCAACTTTGAGCTGGATAACCATCCATAAATGCAAGCGAATAGAACTGAGAGAGAGAGAGAGAGAGAGAGAGAGCAAGTGGAGGATTTGTTTCCCTTCAGCGTCACGTTCGAGCAGGCACATGAAAAATTGTTTCCGTTGGCCCCTCGAATCTTATTATAAAACATGTGCTTAAGTAATAGCATATCCAAGTGAAGTGTTTGACTTGACGCCTCGTGTCATGTAACAGATTGCCAATGTGCCATGAAAGGGTGAAGATTAATTTGATTGCCAGAGTGTGATGCAATAACCCAAAAGTCTAAGAATAACTATAGAACTCCTTGATTGATATCGAGACGCAATGCATTAATCAGCATATAAAATCAATCAGAAATCAGGCAATAACTGAAACTCCAACTCAGCGGTCGGGTAACTTTTTTAATCTTTACCCCATAATATTTTTGTTTTAGTTGATATTACCCCATATCGGTTCCTCGACCGCTGTTGTGTGGAAACAAATAAGGTTGATGCATTGGCTAAAGTCATAACTTGAACATTTCCTTTAAGATCTTTAAACAAAATACATTTTTGAACTCACAGCAACAAGATCTATCAATTTGCTTATAAGGATATCCAGGATTCGTGAAAAAAAATGTTCGAAAAATATTACAGGGGGTAGGTCAGAAAAAATTTTAAAAATTACAAAATCGTCATTTACTCGGCCATTCTAAGGACTATCCGGATGTCCTTTGGACCACAGGAAGGCCTAGACCAGCCAATACGAGCAAAGTATTTCAAAGGACGATAGTCCTTCAAACAGCTGAAATAAAAGGATATATGTTTAAAACAGAAAATTGGTTATAACTCGGCAAAATCCTAAAGGATTCAAACGTGTCCTATGTCAGACATTTTGTTTTGACCAGGGCTACCAACTGGCCAAAGGATATTCAAATCGTCCTTGTGGTTTCCGAGAAAACTGTACTTTTATGGTCTTTTCTTATTTTCGCTCGGCCGTAGAGTGAAATTTTTACAAGTGTTTTTTTTCTTAGATGACCCCATAATCCTTGAATGCAGTTCGATAGAGCTTTTCCATGCGGATCCAACGCACCATGGTTTTTAAAAATCCGTAAAGTTTTGGCCGATTTATACTTATACATAAAATTTCGGCAAAAAGGACATTAGATTTTAATAACTTTACTCAGCCATAACTTGAACATTTCCTTAAGGATCTTTAAGGAAAATACATTTTTGAGCTCACAGCAACAAGATCTATCGATTTGCTTACAAGGATCTCCAGGATTCGTGAAAAAAAATGTTCGAAAAAATTTACAGGGGGTAGGTCAGAAAAAATTTTAAAAATTACAAAATCGTCATTAACTCGGCTATTTTAAGGACTATCCGGATGTCCTTTGGACCACAGGTAGGCCTAGGCCCGCCGATACCAGCAAAGTATTTCAAAGGACGATAGTCCTTCAAACAGCTGAAATAAAAGGATATATGTTTACAACAGAAAATTGGTTATAACTCGGCAAAATCCTAAAGGATTCGAACGTGTCCTATGTCAGACATTTTTTTTTGACCAGGGCTACCAACTGGCCAAAGGATATTCAAATCGTCCTTGTGGTTTCCGAGAAAACTGTACTTTTATGGTCTTTTCTTATTTTCGCTCGGCCGTAGAGTGAAATTTTTACAAGTGCTTTTGTTCTTTGATGACCCCATAATCCTTGAATGCAGCTCGATAGAGCTGGTCCTTGAAACTCTCACGCAACATGTCCTTTGAAAATCCGTAAGGATTTACGTGGCTCAGGACTATTTAAAAAAAAAAATTCAACACATTTTAGGTCAAAATTCGTCAATATCATTAAGGATCCATCGGTCAAGGATGCTTGTGATTCCCACCCAACAAAGGACAAATAACATGTTTTTGTATTGCTCGTATTTAAGAATCGTATTTATTTACCTCAAAAACCAAAATAATAATATAAGACATGGATCGAAATTAGATATACATATAAATTTAGGTGCTTCTCGTTTGTTCATATGTTTAAATACAAATTTTTTTCTTAGAAAAATAAATAAATTTTCAATCATTATCCAAAAATATTTTTGTTAAAGTTGATATTATTGTGTGGAAACAAATAAGGTTGATGCATTGGCTAAATTACCCTCTAATAATAATAAAAAAAAAAGTTCACATACTTTTAGGCAGATCGCTTATTCTTTCATATTTAATTGGTGCGACATTATGATAAAAAAGAAAAAAATCATTGCATACGGCTTGCTGCTGCTTCTGTGCGCCTGGTACTTTGAGTCAAAAACTAGCAATAACTCGGCAGTATTTTGGCAAAGTGGTTAAATCTACAAGGAAGGGTGCCCATAGTATAGGGATCAGGGTATCGTCTATTCGGGATATCTCGACTAGAGCCTTCTGGCTTTATGAAAAGTTTCATTTTTACCCCCAAAAATTGCGTTTTTACCCCATTTGTTCCTCGACTGCTGCTCCAACTGATTGATTTTTCCTAATGTAACATAGATATATCAAATGTGTAGATGTACGGTAACTGAACAATTAAAATTATAGCTGAGTAGTGAGAAACTAAACTGCTAACAGCTTAAAATGAGTTTAGTAGGATGTTAAACAAGTCATTATTCTAAAGACAGCTTAAGCCAAAACACCCACACACACACACAAACTTAAACACTCACATAGAGCAATTGATGTATGTTAGCATTTAACGAAGCCTTAAAGCCACTCATCAGACAGCATACAAATTTGAACAGTTTGTGCATACTTTCACATACATTTAGTATATAAAAATCAATGGCAACAAAATTGGCAAATGAACTTAGGAATAATCTAAGCTAATTGGATTTCTAATGCAACTGTCGCACAGATGTGACCCTAATTGAATTAAATAGATTTGCATGCAACATAGAATAAATAGAAACACATGTACATATTCATATTTATGAGCATGCATGTATGTATATATGTATATGTATGCCTGTTTGCATTGTATGCTATTGAATTTAATAGTCTGCGTATTGATGACAGTGGCGAATGTCACGTGGCGTATGCGTAATTTGATTATTAATTAAATGAGCAACCGGCGTGGGTTCGGTTCTCGCCACTTAAAATGGGGCAAATACTTAATCGAATTAACTGGCCGCACTACCAACAGGAGGGATACACACACACACACACACATACTTACAAGAGAGATTGCAAAACAATGGCACTTGTCTAATGAGAAGGACAATGCTTAAGGTAGGTATTGTGTTTGGGTGGGCTTTTGGGTAGGGTGATTGTCGTTTGGATGGTCAACAACAACGGAAGTAAACAAATCAAATAAGATTTATTATGTGACACGCATAAAATAGGGACAATCACAAGTTTAGGGGCGGACTTAGACACTTTCCCCTCGTTTCTATCCTCCCTCTCCCACTTTCGCTCTCTCTCTCTCTCTTTCGTGTTTGGGACAATGAGCCGTGACCCAAAGTCTATTAAATCAATTGAGTGTAAGATGGCACGCACGAGACTTGAGATATTGGAGACTCCAAACTCAAGATTTGTTAGACTCAATGGCAACCTAATTAAGTTGCCTCATTAGGCACACGCACCCCAATCCAGAACCTGTTCTTGCCACGCCCCAAAGGCTTTGAATACATCGTTTGGCATTGTTAAGGCAAAGTTTTTGTTATCAATCAAATAACTGGCTAGCTGGCTGGCACTCTTGGCCTGCTTATTGGGGCAATTATGTGCAAGTGCTTAGCGTATTGCCTGCTAATTAGCTGCCGCCTGACGTGGCATGCAACAACTGTTGTAGCATCAGCATCTAGTGCAGTTCAGCGGCCATCGTCAATTGAGTTAGCCAAATTAACACCCAGCGGGATACCGTTCCTCTCTATCTCTCTTACACTCTCTCGCGCTCTCGTTGCCTTTCACTCTCTTTCTGTATGACCTGTTTTTGGCAATTTCCATGCAACATGCGTTACAGACGCGCAACGATGCAACTGCCACCTGCTAGGCCTCCGTACACATTAAATGGCCAACAACGCAGCCGGAACACAGCATCGCTGATGATAATGTTGATGGCTGTTAATAGCATTGCGGGGTGATGGGGACGGATGCTTGTGCCAAACCGACAATTGGGCACAATTTGCACCCGTTGCATGCAGCAAGCTGCGTGCAACGACATCTGTTGTGAATCCAGAAGTGACACACAGCTAGCACAATAAAAAAAAAACTAAATCATAAAATAAGCATAGAAAGATGAATTTTTTCTTTCTTTTGCAGCTAAGAGGACAGCTTCTTCTTCAGAATTGTTTGTTAAGTTGTTGGAAAGTGGGGGAAAGAAAGAGGGAGGTGGTGAGAGATATGTTGAATTGTGCATCTGGGAACGACAACTGCCGGAAGTAATAGCAACATAATCGATTTGATGCTGCCACTGTTGCAGTTTACAGCAGGATGCCTCCAAAAGATAGAGAGGGATTGCAGTTGCGCATACGGATACGGATACGGATATGAGAATGCAACGCTTGGCAGGAAGTCATTTTGTTCAGTCACACTGCAATATATAGTATGATAACAGATAAACTACTTTCTTGGCCAAGCGTAGCATTCAAGTAGAAATCCTAATACAAACGAAATATCAAGATTAGCTCGAGAATAGAAATAGATTCCATTGATATAACTAAGGCATTCAAATAGCCATATGTTTAAAGCATGTTTCCTGAACTCTTACAAAAGAAATTGCTATTAAAACTTAGGTTTTTCTGAACATTTTGTTGTGGCTTCAACCTTTCTCTATCTCTTTGCTTTTCCATTCTCTCAAATTCCTTTTTGGCTATCACTCAAAGCTACAATTTGTCATAGATAATGCAAGCAAATATGTAATTTACAACCTAGACAAATCAGACTCAAAACTTGTCTAGACTTCAAGAACCACATCTGCTTTTTGGCAGCGTCATTTTGGCCAAAGTTTGTGTGTGTGTGTGTACACAACACAGTCAGGCACCCAACCAAGAAAGAGGACCGACAAACATCAACTGACACAAATCCAACCAAGTTAAAAGTTAAACAAAACTGCAATGTCTTGCATGGCTCCTCCTGTCCTTCTACAGCTCTCTCTTTCTCTGTATCTAACTGCCTAAGATGACAGTTACGTGAAGAAGGAGAAAACAAATAGCAAGTTGTGTTTTTTAACTTTAAAGTGCTAAACCAGGAAATACCCTAAACTCTATTTTTATAACAGGTTCATCATTCATAACAAGTTCAGTTGTAATAAATACCATGGCATATTGTTGTTGGAAATATAATAAATATTTAATTATAGCAGTGAACTGAATAAACTATAATTTTATTCATCAAAATGCTTCATGGCTTCACTCTTTGGTTGTTCTGTTGAAACTTTTCGATATCCCTTTTGTCAAATATTTTTTAGTTGATGCAAGTTGTAAACTAAAAATAAAAGAAAAATGCTGCAAATAAATAGCAAATTGTAGCCAACTGTTGTCAGCTGTTTTATCTCTTGTATTATTGTTGCTTTTGCTGTTGTTGTTGTGTCATTATTTGCCATAATACCCGCGACATTGTCGTCATCAGTTTTGTCGCATTCTCGTTGAGCACAAAAATCATATATTGTATACATGCCAAGGCGAGGCGACCCACTTGGCTGGCTGGCTCACTGGCTGGCTGGTTCTCTGGTTGGGTGACACCTTAGTGGAGGGTGCCTGCTGTTTGCAGTCGAAGCATTAACACAAATTCGCTCACCTGCTGCGCTAGCTGCTATTGCCGCTGCCACTGCTGCTGCTGTCTGCCATTTTCTTGCCCCCGTTGGCACTTTTACATTTTAACATAATCATAAATTTTTATGCGGCGCGCCGTCTGCAAGCAATGTTTCTAGACGGCCAGAACGCAAGCCCCTCGCCTCGCCTCCCTCTTTCTCTTTCTCTCTCTTTTAGAGTCTCTTTTTCTTTCTGTTTTTAATTTAATAGTTGTAGATGTTTGCCTAGTTTCGATAGTTGGGCTTTTCTGCTTGGCTTTCTCTCTTCTACTTGTTGCACGGTTGCGCTCAACTCAACAAATTGTTGTTGCCCCCCACTCCCCGGCCAACAGCACCCTTCTCACCTACCTGTCTATGCCACACAGCACCTTCTCGATTTTTGTTTGCTGCTTCCCCCTTTTATCGTAATCGTATTTTGCTGCTCAAGTGTTTCCCTTGAGCTGTTTCCGTTTCTAATACATTTTGCGTGCTGGTGGCACGTTCTGTGTGCATGTGTGTGTGGCAAGGCAGCACAGCGTGACGTATACGTAATGTCTTCATTGTGTATACAATTTATTGTAAATTTATGCCGCGACCAATCAAAACAAACCAGAAGCTGCACATCCAATCCATTTACCCACACTCCCACTCTCCCCCTCTTACTCACCCATTCTTCTTGGCTGTCACGCTCTTCACCTTGCGTTTTGTATCAATGCAAATGCAATTGACATTGAAGCCAGCCAGCATCCTGCACGTTCCTCTATCTCCGCTTATTGACACATTGAATGGCATTCAATCTAAGTCAAAAGGTTGCAAGCAATTTGAAAATAACAGCTCGAATGCTATTTGAAACTTGTCGCCTTGTTCCATTGTGCTATTGAATGATCATTTTGTAAATAGATAGATGATGTTGACAGAGATGTGGGTGAAGAAATGGCATAAATAAACAAATTTGTCTATTATGCTTTGATTTTTTAACTAAACTATAAATGAAAACTTGTTGAACTTTTCTCTTTAACAAGCATTCAATAATTTCAAGTCTTTTTATGCTGATCCATCAAAATCCACAAAATCCGCTTAGATTTCAATCTAGTTTAAAGCTAATACAAAAAGTGTTATTGGCAATTATCAGTTTTGATATTGTGGCCACGTTTTTGCACCAACAAGCCTGATGCTTATGGGATTAACAATTTCTGTGGTAAATCTTCGTGCGTGAACCTGAAAAAAAAAATTAAAATAAATTAATATTTATTTAAAGCTTATTTTCTTTGTTTGCAGAATTTGACAAAAAAAAAAGAAGAAATATAAAAGAGAGATGTAATATTTACGCCTTGCTTGTTGGCTGATTTTTTTTTCGGTTGGGCGTAGCATATTTGCAAATTTAATTGCATAAATATGCAAAAGCCACAAAAAATGCATGTAAGCTCCAAAAAGACGAGCTAAAAAAATTAATCTCGAGCCTGGTAAAAATGAAAATCAACAAATGGAAAGAGTTGCGTACATTTACATACATCTATCTTTTGTTGGCTGTGCCAAATGGTTGCATAAAACACATGAGCTTAAACATATTTAAGAGTAAAGCACTTGCATTGAAAGTTTTGCCTTTTGTGAATTAAAAAACATGAGCAATAAGCTGCAGAGATTCATTTGAAAAATGGCGAATGCATGTTAAAACTACATTGAATTCGCACAGAACCAATTACATTTTCAGTGCATTGGCAAACGATTTGATTTTTATGCTTAAACAGTTATTTTTATAATTTGATTGTAATATATTTTTTTTAACTCGTTGGGCAAATTAAGCTGCAAGTGCGACAAATTGTCATTATTAATAAGATGGAATATATATGATTGGTTAGTCGAATGTTATATACACTTCCAGATGTGTATTTATTTTTTAAACTATATTTAAGGCTAACTAATCAAAGCTACAAGTTTGAGTGTCACAAGTAAAAAGATTAAAATAAGTTTTAATTAATGCATCAAAAGCAAAAACAGAAAAAAAAACATATTACTTAACAAAATCAAGCTATCCTTCCAAGAGACTCAATAAAACTACCAATGTATAATTGAAATTAGTTTTATTTTTGATAAAAAAAATTATTCAATTATGTAAATGCAATGGCAAATGTTATCAATTCAATTCATGGCAGTAAAGGCTTTAAGAAGTCAAAAAACTGTTTTGTATACTATATAGCATATAAATGTATATAAATATTTTAAATGCTTAAAATGTTCTAGGCTTTGGCTCGACTCATAAATTTGCAACAGAGTTCGAGTTTTTTTTGGGTAACTTTTGCAGTGGGCCCCTTTTGCTGCGGTAATTGCCACAAGCGCCTGCTGTTTGTTTTGTGCCTAGGGGGGGGGGGGGGGGAAAGATAAAGAGAAAAGGGTGTGCAAAGTGTATGTTTTGGGGCATCAACTTTTATGCAGGCGCGTGGGGTGAAATATATATATATTTTGCATTTAATTCAAAAATTCTATAAATATCGTTGCGTTTATAAATTGTGTTAAAAGTTGGGCCCGTTGCTGGCAATTTTCGGCAATCGCCATGCGATGCACGTAGCACACACACACACAGAGCAACAACTGACGCCACAGTCCTTGTCGCTGATTTTACAGCGTAGCTTTGCCGAAAATCCACCTATCGTATAGAAAATTCCTCTCGAAATCACTTTTTGCCTTAATTCGCCTTGTTTTGATGTTGTATTTAAGTTCTTTCGAGTCCTGCTATGCATTTATGCCTTAATAGCAAATATCCTGTTCTTCTTCTGAGTAGTTTTTGATAAAAGGCGATAAAGAGGCGTTTTGGTTTGATGGAACACGCATATGTATCTCTTTAAAATGTTGTCGCTTTGCATGCTTAAAACGTTTAGCAATTATTTCATTTGCGAGTTGGATCTGCAAATCTTTCCCAGTACGCCCCTTTGTACCACCCCTTCGCAACCTCTCTTCGCCACGCACTTCCACACACAATTGTTCGTCGAAAAGTTTGGGCGAAATGATTTCAAGTGCATTAAATTGGATGCTTTGCAACAAATGCGACTAATTAAAATTTGGCCACGAGTGGGCGGTACGAGGGGAAAGTCAGGGCAAAGCGTGGCAATGCTGCTGTGGCAGCAATAGTTGCGCCATCTTCAAAGTTTTTGCGGCGTGTTTGTTGAGTTTTGAGTTATGAATCGTGGCTGTGTGTTTTGCTATTGCCAGTTGTCTAGCATTAACGGTAGCTGACCCCGCCGACCCCCTTACCAAGGTCTACACTAACACCTGGCGTTGCACAGAGAGAGAGAGAGAGAGAGTTAAAGCATTTGCTTAGACAACCGCAACCATAGCAAATGGAGGTGGCTGCAACATTTTGTGTCTGGAGGTTCTTTTGAAAGTTTTCGGTTAAGCATTTTGCACAATTTGTTAAAATAATTATCCATTTAAGCCAAACTCAAAGCGGCAACATTATAACTTTTAGTTGCAAACTTCAAATGAATTAACTAACAAAAGCTTCGCTTAGACAATGAGAACACAGACTACAGCAAGCTAACCAAAAAGCAAACGATCCTAAACTGAAACACGCTGCTATACGATGATGCTTGATGATAACGTGGCCTCTAAATAGCACAAAGGCAACAACTAAAACAGCAGCAACAGCTCTTACGGCAAGCTATAATAGGATAGGGCACACGGGCAAGAGAACAAGAGCGAAACAAAGATAAACGAGCTAAAATACAGTGGTAAAAATGGTAGACAAAAATTGAGTTAAAACTGATGATATGATATGATATTAATATAGATAAAATAAAATAAATAAAATTAAATGAAATATGTACTTAAAATTTATTATTTAAAGTTATAATAAGGGTTTTTCAAAGGTACAACAAAGTAATAATCCTGATTCAATACCTGAATATTTATGAAAAGAGGCTAAATTGTGCTTTTGACCTGTAAAACATTTAAGCTTTGCTCTTGATCCGTTAAATTATTATTTTTGTCATAGCTGTGTGTGTTTTTTACTATTGCACTAATACATTAAGGTCGTCACTTGTGCCAGTGTGCAAAATGTTTACTAATTTCCGGCTTCATTACGCTTAAAGCCATTAGCAAACTTTTGAAATGAATCCACAGCGAGTTGTCTCTCGCTCTCTTTCGCACTGCTATAGCGTGCATCTTTATTTCATTAGCAGCAAAAACTCTCAACTCGAATCGCGACTTTTGACGCCCTTTAACTCCCCAGCCCACAGGCAGCTAATGCCGCGCACTTGATCTATGTATTGACATAGAAAACTTGTGTAGACGGGTCGAGTCCTCTTTGACTTTTAATCGTATCGAGTACTTATTAACTGGAAAGTGGTTTACTGGGGAGTATATGTAGGCGAGGTCTTGAATACTTGCTGAGTATTATGCAAAGGATAAGTGCTATTTAATAAAACATGCCGAATATTGTCTAATCTGGTGCGGTAATGGGCGAGTTTTCTAACTTATAATTAGAGTTGCATACTTTTCCGGGCCACCGAAACTCAATTGAAAACTGTCCAAATGCGAATTTAAATACAGTTGACGGCGATTTATGCTGCAAACTTGGCACATGCAGTCGCTGCTGCAACTGCAGAGAGAGTTTATCACCGCAACGTTGCAAGAACGGAACCTAAGGAAACCGCAACATACCCGGAGACAAGAAACTCGAACAGCGAAGCAGAGAGACTGAGAGCCTGGAGTGTGGTTAAACATCAGCTGGCTTTATCTGGACACAGAACGCTCGTAACAAAGTGCAAGTGAAAAATGAAATAACAACTTGAACAAACTAAAGGCACACTGGCACACGAAAAATCTAGATGAAATAATGTACAATGTCGTTGAAGGCAACAGTCGTAGAAGCTGCAGTTAGAGACATAACACTCGGGGGGCCGGATGAAGGTGATGGTGCGGAGGCAAAGCAAACAACTTGAGTGTGAACTGGTCAATAGTCTGAAATAACAAGAAGACAATAACACTGGCAATAACTTGTAGCAGTCAAGTGGGTGGGCGTTAAGCGGCGAGAGGGGTGTGAGTGTAAGGGGGGAGTCAGTGTTGCTACCAACTTGTCTCAAGCTGTGTTGGCGTATGGTCAAGTGTTTGACAGAAGTATCAGCAGTAGCAGCAGCAGCAGGAGCAGCAAGAGCAACAACATCTTCAACAGCTGGTTCTTAATTAATTTTTATGAATTGCATGAAATTTTACACAAGCAAAACTTCATTTTTCGGCAAGTGTTTGTCAAGAGCAAGAGCAAGAAGCAGCAGTAGCAGCAGCAGCTAAACAATAGTTCAGCACTCGACTTGAGTAGCAATTGCCATGATGATGATTAAGTGTATGCGGCTGCTACTGCTACTGCTGCTACTCCTGGGACTTGCATTTAAATAGATCTCTACCCTGTAGGAGAAGCTGGAGAAAAAGTGAGGAACAAAGAGATTTAATGTCTGTGTTGAGTGAAGAGAACAAATTGGCAGCGTGGCAAACTGAGAATTGCATAATACCAAAAAACCTTGTTTAGGTACTCAAGCGGAATTCCAATGGGTTTTACATTGTATTCACTATTATGTTTACAATATTTATCAAGGAGAAAGCATGTAATGCATAAGCATAACCACAGGAGGGAAGTGATTACTTTGCAAGCTTCGTGCAGCTTAAATCTAATATTCTGTAATAATTTTAAAGAGATTTGGCAGAGAATGAAGCAAATGAGAAGGTATTTTATTGTTATTCTCCAAAAGGTGCTGAAAACTTAGCAGTCTTAAAGAAAATACATAAGTATGATATATATCTAGTAAGAGATTAAATCCTTTACGGATACCTTAGGTTATGACTCAGGTTATATAATCCTTATAAGATCTTTCAATACAGCCAAGTAGTTAAGTTTTCAAGACAAGCTGCAACTCAAGCATGCACATTCATCAACACAAGAATAAGCTCAAATTGAAAGGGTGTCGGTTAAATGGAGTTTACTGAAGACAAAAACAAAGTTTAGCCAAGTTTGAGCTGCAACTTAGGTTGCAGCTGCAACAACAAGCAACTTCTGCCACTTGAGCGCTCACTGTATCTGCGGCTGAGTCGACTGTGTCTCTTGAGTGTTGGGCCCTGTCCGAAATGTATTACATGCATTTATATTAGCTATCGCTTGCAGTTCTCTCGCACACTTTTATCATGCCTCCAACTTGGCTCAACCCGATGTCAGCAAACGCTCTTGAGTTCACTTGAAAATCAACAATAATATATGTATATGTATGTGTGTACGAGTGTGGCAAATATTTATTTAAGTTGTCAGAAACAGGCGGACTGCAAGTTGAGTCCAGGTCCAGGCTAGCAGCTGCAACTAAATTTTAGTCGGTTGAAGACACTCGCAAGTTGTGGCTGGACATTTGTCTAATGATGACAAATAACTTGACTGGACCCCGAACAGACTGTAAAAAATACACTTGAAATATAATGCCTGGACCCATTTAGGGCTGGATGGAATATGAAATATGTTAAGTAAAAGTTTCAATAGCGTTCATATTCAACCATCCAGAACTTATATAAATTTTTAATTTGTTCGTGCGTAGTAAAGTTTAATTGGTTTCTTTTTATACGTGTGTACTTAAACAGCATATGGTTGTGCATTATCAGAGCCAGACATTTACAGTATACGCCCGCTGCCCCTAAGGGCGACTGCAGTCTTGAGAGAGAGAGCTATGCGCTCAAGTTATGAGCCAAGCAATTAAACGTAATTTAATTTGGCCTCAGCACTGACTTCAGTTGAGGCAAAACTAATGAATTCCACGCGAAAAGTCAAGTGCCAAAATTTATGACCAAAACTGGTACAGAACCCAGAGCCAAAGCAAGCACAAGACATCCAAACAGAAGAAAAGAGAAAGAGAGATGGAGAGAGAGCAAGAGAGGACGTCTCTGTTGGCGCCTGTGGCCTGACAAATGTTCGACGTTAGACGTAGACTTCTAGCTCTAAAATTTGGCAATAAAACACTCGGCAATTACTCGCCTCCCCAAGGCGGGGCAAAGCGAGAAGCTGCTTGACTGTGCATTTGATACTGCTGCCGCGTCCCCGTCCTGCTGATGTGGCAGACTCGTATATTTCTTTTTCTTTCGCTCCAGCCTATAAAATCTGCCACTAAGCATTTTGTTCGTTTTTCGTCATTTTAATTTTCGTCGCCAGTTTAATTTAATGAAGACACTTCATTTAGCAGCTTTGATTTAGACTTCAGGCAACTGCAACTCCAACACAACTTCTGGCATATTCTTAAAGATTGAGGAAAGATAAACATGCAAAAAATTACTTTTGATTGCATGCCGCAGGCCGTAAATGCTTAAAGGCTTATTATTGCAACAATAGTGGCTGCAACAACGCGAATGCGCCTTCAACTTCAGCCAGCGAAAAAATTGCGTACACTAACAAGGCCACTTTTTGTGTGGCCCATGCATAAGAGTGGGAGGAGGATGGGGAAGGCTGTGGCACCATTTATGCAAATAAGGCCAAGGATGCGTTCGTCGTCCCATTTAAGCGACCCATTGTGCGTGCCTCTGATCGATAATTGTCACTGTCGTCAAATGCGCAAAATGGCCAGCGACGTGCCGAACGTGCTGCCCCATGGTTGCATGCCACAACCACTACCCTCCCCATTCACCAGTTTTATTTCCGAATGTTGCCAGTTGGAACAAGCAGACTGCAACATTTTGGTGCAGCGTTTTGTCGCCTTCTGCGACAAATTGTTGCCAAATATTGAGATGGCTTTGATTGCAAATTCAGTTGGCCATTGCTAAATCTATTCCAATGCCAAAGCTCATTTATGTACCATCAATTTGTAAGCCCAATGCTGGATAATGTCCAACTGTACAATAATTGTGGCATATACATTAAATAAACCAATTCGACAAAAGTTGAATAAAAATTTTTTTATGCATTTAATTTAACAATTTCAATAAATGTGGTGTGAATAATGCAAAAATAAATGAAAGCATCATTTAAATGCTCGAAATATGAATGAGAAACAAATAAATTTGCTTCAAAAAATACGATTTTATGTTATAAATTATGAGAAACTCTGACCAGGCCACAAGAAAATAAATCTTATTTGAATTTCAATTTGAAAGCATTACCCGGATGAAACGGCAAAGTTTAAAGAGTTTAGAGTCTCGCACTGCATATCTGTAGCTAAGCCATATAATATTTTAATTAAAAGTGTTTTGGTAATGCGATCCAATTTATTTTTGCCATAATTAAATTGAATTTATATTATTTTCTACTCAGTGAGTTTTTGAGCGCAACAACCACAACAACGTATTTATTTATTTGGTTTTATTTTATGTTGAGGCAACTTTTGGGTAAATGAACAATAGTCGAATTTATGGCCTTTTGTTGTGGTTCTAAATTCTATAAAATGTTTTGTGCTGTTTGTCGTTTATCTTTGACTGCACACTGACCGTCTGTGTGGTAATTAAAGCCGAGCAACTTGGGCAACCGGCTAATGAAAATGCTTCAATGATTAATGAGCCGAAAATGATGTGGCACATTGGTAGCAACAGCAACAACAACTATTACAAGAAGAGCAGCAAGGAATCAATACAGTTCGTGGCCATGTGTTGCATGGCCAATGTGGCACGCGCCACGCGCCCCATGCTCCATTAAAGAAACGAAAATCCATCTTCATTTCCCTCAATGTACTTCAAATTCAATCTTTTGGACCAGATGCCATTACTTCGACACTTTCCATTGCCTGTTTTTGGTCCATTTGGCGTCGCATTGTTAATTAATTAAATTTTAATTAGCCGCGCCCCCTTTTTGTTTGATGGGCTTGTGAAATGTCTTGTTCGCTGTCGGCTGTCGGTTGCTTGCTTGTTGCTCTTTTTTTTGCTTGCGCCTTCCTAATTGTTGTTGCTAATTGAAAATGCGGCGTGTCATTAATTAATTCAGTGGCACATTTATTAATATTCATTTTACGCTTATACGTTGTACGCAGCATTTAGCCAGATCGCAGAATAGAGTTAAGTGAAGTGTGTGTGTGTGTGTGGGGAAGATGGGAGGCAAAGTGGGCGTGATGTTGGCCTGCATTTTATTTGCGGCCTCTTTTGTTGTGCTCTTGGCATTTGCTTAACTCATTTTCACTTGGTTTTCTACACACACAAATTTTATTTTTTTTTTGTCTTTCTTCTTTTTTTTTTTTGCATGGAATGGAAAACTTTTTGACCTTTTGTTTTTAGATGCTCTCTCTTCTAGCTTTTCCCCTCTCTCACTGCGCTCTCGCCGCGTTTATCTTTGCCCGCATTGCCGTTTGCCTTTCTTGCTTTGACACTGCGGCGACTGCAGCACTTACCCCTCACCATCCCTCACCACTTCCCGCTTTCTCTCTTTCACCTCCTGTTAACTTCCTTCTCGCTAGCTGTTTTCTCTGTGTGTGACTTTAAGTGTGTATAAAATATGGCGCTAAAATGCAGTTCCCCACACGAAGCTTCCTTCTAAAACCTCGTTTCTTCTCCTTGTCCTCCCCACCTCGCCTTGTCTGGCTGCTGCATCGTCCTGGCTGTTCCTGGTTTTTATGGCCACGTGCGATGTTTAAAATTTACTTGCTGGCATTTTTGCAGTCAAGTCGCTTAGCACTATACTATTCCCATCCACCATTCCTCTTTATCCCCTCAACCCATTTATTTTCACATCAACTGCATCGATTTTTTTCCCTATTCTTTGCTATGGTAGCATTTGTAATCTTTTTAGGAGTCGCACTCCTAGGCTTTTGTTGATCTTAAGCTTTATGCAAATTAACTAAAGTCTAAAGAATCGTTATATGAAGATGAGTTTGCTGTATGCTTTCCCTAATAGTCCTTCCAAACCTACCAATTAAACGAAATTAAAAGCAAGCAGTTTCTTAAGACTCACAACAAATATCGAATAGTTATTTACTAGCTAATGTCATGTTATTGATTTTTTGTGGAGTATTACAAAAGAGTTGAAATGTTACAAAGCCAACATCAAAATAAAGATAACAACTTAAACTTTAAATAAGTTCATTATCAAATTCTTTAGACTATAAGTTCAGCTTTAAGACTATAAATGCTTTTCACTTACTTCTTAGATTAATTTCTTGCTGTCAGTTTGGTGAGTTTCATTAATATTTAAATATTCACACCCCCCAAAATGCTTGTTAGTGCCACGTTTCAAGGCAATCTACTCAAAGTTCGACTTATTAAAATGCGCTACGCATACAACGAATGTATCTAACCGCAGCGGGTCATTCAGAGTGCTTCATCTGCAGTCCCCTTTGGATCGCCCCACCCCGCCCCGCCGCGGCTAGCTCTCTTAAATTCTGTCTCTCTCGCTTCACGTGCTCCAGAGATTTACTACAAATTACTGAGTGCTATCCGGGCCGCATATCGCACAAGCGCGTTTGCGAGTGTTGGCCAGTTCGCTATCAGCGTACATGGATCTTAGCCTTGTGGTGCTGCTGCTGCTGGCCGCGATGTTGCGGATGCGAATACGGATATGGGTGTGGATGTGGATTGCCTGTCACTGTCCCGCTGCCCTGCACTCCGGTCCAGGTTGCTGCTGATGTGGCGTTGTAATTGAACCGGAAAATTACATATTTCAAGCTATTTTTACGCCGAGTTTAATGGCAGACGTGAGCAGCAACAACCACACAGAAGATTCAACTGTTTGTGGTCAGCAATGAAATAATTTATTGTTGCCTACTTTGCAGCGTCGTCGCTTGACTGCTACTGGCAGCTGCCCCAGCACGTGGCACGTACCACATCTGGCTCTGAGGTGAGTCGCAAAGATAAGGCACTAGATATGGTTCGAGGTATGCTTTATAATTGCATACAAATATATATATATACATGTATGTAAGTCCGGAACATTTAACACAATGAAAGGATGGACGCAGAGCTAAAGAGTTAAGATATGCTCGATTGCAACTGGATTGCAAGTGAGCCGGCTAACAATTCAACATGCGATTTATTCGCACTCACAAGTATCTAACGAGCTGCAAGTGAACAACTGTCGTCAACATAACCGGCGAGTAATGTACTCGTAAAGAGGTTAAGAGGTTGCCCCATTGAATCATTCCGGCAATTGAAGCGGTTAATGCGGGTCAGATAAGAGCACAGCGAAGAATATTGCACACAATTCGAACACAATTCTGCGGCTAACATAAAGTTCTCAATTCGAGTGGACGTTTACTTAACTCTGCTCTTATTAATGATCTATGAGGTATAATGGGATTGAAATGAACAAGATAAATGATCTGAGTATATTTATAATAGAAGACAAATTTTATATTTATTTTCGATAGGAACTTTCAAGATATTTGATACTGTTTTCAGTACTATTTGTTCAATCTATCAGCTTGAATAATTCTATTCAATTGGCAACCAAACAACAATCCCAACTTCTCGCACTGCTAATTAACTTTTTTTAACAGAACATTTAGTTACAGTTAGTTCTTGTTTGAGTTTGTTTGCTTGTTTTTTTCTATTGTTTCAATTATAATTTAAAGCTTTGGCAAAAAGTTTGTCTGCCTTTTGGCGCCAAATGCGAACTTTGCAAATCGAAATCAAATTTTTAAATATACTGATTAAAAAGATGATGCTGTTTAGGAGCTTGCTTCGTGCCCCCAATTCAGTTTAAGTGGGCGTCAAAAAGTTTTACCTGAGCTGCTGTTGCCGCTAGCTTTTAAATTAATTTCGTAGTTTTAATTGAACATTCTGCTCTTTCGAGCATATATATTTATGCTAGATGTATTTATAACCAAGCCAAGCGTCTGGCCAAATGTAACCAGTTGCTATGTGCCATTCGCCAGTTTCGGGCAGCAATTTGCATCGTTTTACAGTGGTGCCTTTATGCGAAAACTGTTGTAAATTTATATCAGCAAAGTTTGTAACTAATTTTTCCGAGAGCAAGCAACAATTTTTAAAGCGTTACAATATGATTTTTTATTATTTATTTAGTGATAGGAAAATATGAATATTAACACCACAGTTCCTCGTCAGCTGCGATCTGTGCTTCACTCGACCGATTTGCAGTAAATAACTTTCGCCTGGTCAAACATTTTTTTATATTTTTTCATCGCTGTTGTTGCCGCTGTTGCTGGCAACTGGCAACTGGCAGTTTGGTGTGTGTTGCTCATGAGCCAGGCTGTTGATGTGTGCGGCTGACCGCACCATGCGGCCAAAAACTTAATGTTGTTGTTGCTCTGTTTCAGATGCGTTGCATTTCGCGTATAAATATCACGAAAAAAATATACAATACAAAAAACGAGTCAGAGAGTCAGCAAGTGTAACTAATATATCAGTGAAAAAATAGAGTGAAATATGTAAAAACATATACATAGTAACGTATGCTGAATACTAAATACGTAAAAACCGCATATACAATTTATCATGTCCAAGCACATTGACATCATATGCTAATATCAATATGGTGGTATGTCTTAAATAATGATAAAAAATATATCCGACTCAAGTAGGCGAGAGTGTTATTTTTAATAACTATTCTCAACAGCAAAAGTTTTTATTTTCTTATTGTCTGTTTTACATTCGAACACAAATTTTTATTTCTAAAAACTTTTTACACGTGAAAAATTTATAGTACGTTTATAATGGAATATAGCATCGACGACCTTCAAGAATTTAAGCAGATTTTCAATATATTAGACAAGGACGGTGAAGGCCATGTCGCAATGAAGGATCTAGACTATGTTATCCGAAAATTGGGCAGATCTGCGACAGAAAAGGAGCTACAGTCGATGGTCAACGAAGTGGACACGGACGGCAACGGGATAATTGAGTTCGAAGAATATGTTTCTGCGATGACAATGAGAATGAGCTATGAACCGGACGATGATGATCTGCGCGAAGCATTTCGTATCTTTGACAAGACGAACACTGGTTACATTGGAGTGAGTGAGCTTCGCGTCGTATTGTTGGATCTGGAACAGCAGATCTCCGACGAGGAGTGTGAGGAAATGATACGCGTCCACGACGAGGACGGTGATGGAAAACTCAACTACGAGGAGTTTGTCACGATGATGACCACTAAATAGACGCAAATCGACCTTTTTTCTTCGAATTAAATTAACTGTGAATAACATTTTCAATTCTTAACAATAATAATAATAAGCATTTAACATTACGCCTCACAAGAAGGCATTTCTATAATTGCTTTCCGTTTGGATTTAAGTATTTACCATTTTTAACTTATTTGTTGACTTTAGTTCAGTATGTTATTACAGATATTTACATATATTAGTAATATTATTTTTTTTATTTACTGTTTATTTGTATTTGTTTGACTTTAAAGTGTATTTAAGCTGACAAAATTGATAGGAAAGTGTTGCAAATATTTGTGAATTGCTCGCAGTTGTAATTATTGAACTTAATCAAATGAAAACCGCATTGTGGACCTCAATTAACTCAGCTATAAAAATCATTTGTGGTCATTTTGTGTTTGCATTGCAATAACCAATGAATGAAGTAGACGTACGCATACTCTATTCCTACTATAAACAGTTGTGAATCGAAACATGAAAATTCTTTTAATTCTCTCGCCTTTCACATAAATATTCTTGAACATACTAAAAGTTAGTTACATTATTTCATTATCCGCATCTATATCTCTATTCATATAGAACCCACAAAAGCCAAACTGAAACCGATTGAAATATAATCGAATTGTACACAAAATGTATACAAAACCGAAAAAAAGCAAGTGGTTAAAAGTATTCTGTGATATTTTCACCGCAAATGTACATGAATCGACTTGGCGAGAGTTATTCGAGCTGTTAAATTAATGCGATTTACATTTGTAATTATGTGTACATATTTTAATTTGCATAATTTAGTAACTGATGTCGGATCTACGCTGAAATTGCAATTCAAAATTAACAACAACAACAACAACAAGCCTAACGGGAACGATAAATGATTCAAAAATAAACCAAACCAAATAGCACAAGAGAAAACTGTACAGCAGTTGTTTGGTTGAATTTTGTAAATTTGTTTCGAAATTAATTTATAATAGTTTTTCGTTGCGATTCGTTTCTTTTGGTTCTGATTTTGCCCTGCCAATTGCCAGTTTCCCCCGTAGCCAGATTGAAAAAGTTGGCTAACAGTAAACAGTTGAAGGAGATTTGGAGGGCATTCTAGTAGTGGGTTGAGGGTAATGAAGCGTGCGGCCAATTGAAATGTTTATCCGAATACGCAAATCCAATAGCCAGCCAGGCATTTGCATACAGACAGACAGATAGACGGAGAGACGGAAGGACCAAAGACCGGGTCGAGATGAGAAACAACTTTTGCCTCTCATTCAATAGCTGTAGTATTATTCTTGTAGTTGTAGTATTTTCTTTTTGCTTTAGCGCTACGACGCCAGACATTTTCTTCAAGCAGCCTCGAACTGCATGCAGGCCATGGAGGAGCCAGCAAACAATTGTCCATTGTGCAGTGAGCACAAAATTTTGCATGCTCCAAAGTTGTATTTGCTCCATAAAATAGCAATAAAGAGCCAAATCGATGTTGGACGCTGCTGGATGCTGGATCCTAACGCTGTTGTCCTTTGTGCTTAAGTGTGTGTTGGGTCTGTGTATATGTGTGTCTTGCTTAAAGGCAAAAATATTTGCACAGGATATCAAGGAAATCATCTTGGAGTTCAGCTAAAGGAATATTATCATCATAAGCAATTGAACGGATGATCGAATTATGCAGACAGCCACCCCTAAGGCCTTTTGTCTGACTTATAATCGTTCACCCATAGTTCCTGTTCCTTCCCCTCTAACATCTCTTCGTATGTATGTCTGGTGTCTCTTTGGTCTTCTCTTGTCGCTCTGTGTGACAAATTAGCCACTTTGGTTATAATTCAGCGACTGCTTGCCGCCTCTGCTCTTGCTTCTGCTGCTACTCCTACTTCTGGCTGATGGCGACAACAAGAAATTACCGCAATTTGTGAGAGCGTCGAGTGATTGGTGGTCTGGTGGCCTGGTCGGCTGACAAGGACGTGCAGCAGCCAGCCAGCACGAGCAGCTGTTAACATTGTGCACCTAACCAACACACACACACATACAGACACACAGAAGTGAAATGAAGATGTTTACGAGCCGCAACGTGCAATGTGCAGGATGAGGCAGGCAGTAGAAAGCAACAACGGCGCGACAGTTATAAATAGCCAAGTAAAATTGTCGACGCGACATCACAAGGAGCTGGAGGGAGCAGGAGTATAGGACAGCAGGAAAACTGGGTACAGGATGCGATACCTTGGTCTGTCTGTTTGCTTTTTGTGCTCTTTGTTGTTGCTCCGCTTACTTTCGTTCTTTCTTCTTTTCTTTTTTTTAGATATTTTGCTCTGCCATTTGCCCCGTGTGCCACACAAAACTTGCAGTTTATTCAAAGTTTCCATTGCCGTAACGTTGAGCGAGGAAAATTGCGGGTCAAAACATCAGACAGCAGACAGCAAAGCAGGCAACATGTATTTCTCATGGCCATGTTTGTTGCCTTTGTTGACGGGGCCGCAGCATCATTATGGCTAATAAACATTGCCATTTGCGGCCGCCCAGAAGAAATTGCCACACAAAAGTGGGTCGTCACAACATCAAGTGTTGAAGACCTAGCTTACAATATTAAGACAGAAAAGAAGAGAAAACTTGTCGCTCGATTCAATTTATGTACATAGTTCACTTTTACTCGAGTGGTGTAAATTTCAAGTGTATTGCAAAATGATGGGCAAAAAGTGATAAAAAGTTGAACTTTATTTAGTTTGTTGATAAAAATATGAGCCTAACTTTCAGCAAATTTTTCCTTAAAGCTTTAAACTACATTTTTCTTCAAGTATTTTAATTTCTGGCACTTGCACGGTTTCCTGCGGAAAGATGAAATCAACAACAAAGCTATGTAAATATGATTAAACATGTATCGTGCCCGGTTTTGACTGGGGGCAGATGAGGAAGTTTAGCTGCCTTAACGCTCATCAATTGGATGGGCAAATGTTGTTGTTGGGCTGTGTAAACAAAATCCACACGTTGCATAAATGTTAAAGCAACTGCTGCCAATCCTAAACCAGCCATAAAAACCAGGCAAACAGAAATGCTTGTAAATAAATTGCGCATACGCCGCGTATTTACCAAAGGCAACCAGGCAAGGACAACGGGACCAAAGCGAAAACGAAAACAACAACAAACAATAACAGAAGCGACAAAATGTTTATAAAAATGATTGCTGCATTTTATTTGTCACTTAAACAAATAAATGCCATGGTACTTGCAATTATTTATGCGACCACATAACACAGCCCCCGCCTCGACCACTTATCCTGCCCCGTGCCGATATGGACGATTTAATCAGAGAGAGAGAGAGCCGGGACATGCCGCAAACAAAAACGAAAATATAACAAACAGGATCGGGATGAGCACACAAAATGTGATTAGGCTTAGGCCTGGATTAGTTGAAAATTCAGTTATTCGACCGCTGACCAAGTTGTTGAGCGCGTTTTAATTGTGGCTCGATTTTTGGATTATGTTATCACAATTGGTATTGTTGCTGCTGGCATATTAAATTATCTAGGGGATTTGCCAATGCGTGAATGTGGCCAACTAACAAACATACCTCTGACATAATCGAATAACATACACGTATTCAGCACATGCCGCTGAACTGAAATATTATAAATAGAAACATCAAAAGCATCTTTTGCCCCTACGCTAAAGATACAGCTCTATTCAATTGTTTGGCACATCTAAATAGCATTTTATTTGATTTTGAATGCGTCTGCTTTTAATTCTAATTCCATTCAAATGCATGAGGAGTAACTCAAGGATACTTCTTCGACTTGAGTCGTTTCATTGCTTACAAGAAATTTAATTACACTCGACTGATGCAAAAGCAGCTTCCGTTTACCCTCTTCATCTCTCTCTCCAAACGTCCATTTTCCATCTGCTAACTGTATATGTGTAAATAAATTTATATTTCTTTATAATAGTATAAGACACTGTGCCATAGGGTATTATAGCTTATACTACACAATAAAAAAAAGGAAAGGTAGAGTTGTTAAGCTTCTTTCACTGTGCTTTTCTTAAGCTTGGCTAAGACACGATTCTCCCTACTATTCTTTTTTTCTTTATCATTTCCATAGCAACAAAACTTTCTCACAGTAACAATTTCCTAACAATTTTGATTGTTCAGTTTAAAGATTGTGCTTAACACAAGTTTGAAATAGAAGGTATTTCATTTGCGACTTCTTCAACACTCTTTGCTCCTTACCTCGTTCTGTATGTATTTACACGCATGCTGACAGCACAAGTTGTTATTTGTACTAGTTGTTGTTGTTGCTGCTGTTGGAAAATTTCCATTGCAAACATGAAAAGCGGTTGGAATAACGCCCGCGAGCTGACGCACAGAATCGCAAACAGAATCGCAAAAGAAGAAACCCCACCGCCACCTCCATCTCTATTCCTCCCCCTTTTCTACACGCACGCATAGATTCGACTCTGGCTGGTGGATCTGGTACGTACATCTGACTGGCTTGGTGCGATTCGGGGATTGTGTTTTGAGCTTGGGAATGTGGTCTTGTTGTTGCTCTAGCTGTGGCAGCTGCCTGGTTGCTGCCTAAAGGCAAAAGCAAACGAGAGTGCTCTGCTATCGAGAAGCGCCCAACAAACAAATTTAATTAAATTGACTACAGCAATTTGCTTGTATGCGGCGCCTGGGAATCCCGGTTAAGAGCTCAACTCAACGCTTCTGACCAAAAAGAGTGTTTTGCGATTTTAGCTGATTCTTTTATACGTTTTATTTAAGTGGATGGTTTTTACGTACTTTTCTGCAACTTTATTATACGCTCCATGATCCAGGCATATTTGTATGTCTATGTGTGTGTGTGTGTGTGTGTGTGTGTGTGTCTCTGTTAGTATGTTTTGGCTTTCTCCACTTTCCATTTTCCACTTTTCATAATTAATTAGAAGCTGTAGAAACTTTATGCACCCATGCCTGAGAATCTTTATCCGTCTATACATATACTTAGCAGTAGGTTTAGCTAACGATTCTGTTCAGAGTTCGTAGTTGCCACATGTGGCACGTTGTGCTCATGCCAACAACTTTAGATCGTGTATTCAAAACTTAATTTCCTTATGCACAACCAAGGGCGTCAAGTAACTTTTTTGAAGTGTGTGGTCTAAGTGCAGCCACGCCCACTTGCCAGCACATTGTGCATAATGCACATATGCCAAAGAGTATTAACCAAAGCTGCTTTTTCCTTTATTTGCCAACCTAATTCTCAACTGCTTTGCATATGAAAGAAGGAGAGAGCGTGAGAAGTGCTCTTACTTTTTAGGGGTTGCCCACAATGGACAAAGGAATCTAGGTAATATATTAGCTAGCGATACATCAGTTTAAAAGCATATTATGCCACGTTGTGTGTAGGTTTGCGGTGAGAGTTGGGTGGTTGTATGGAAAAAGACCTTAAAATGATTTCTCACTTTTAGCTTGGGTTCGTTTACATTATGCGACCTTCGTCAACTTGATGCGAATTTATGTCAAAGCTTTGCAAGTCGAACATATTTCGTGTTTGTTTCTCATTTATTTTGCAGGGGCTTACGTTACAAAATTGCAGACGAGTAGTAGTGGTCAAAGTAATACATTAACATTTGCATAACATTCTACACATGAACGACTTGGTTAAACTAATAACTAAGAAAGATATAATGAACTCTTTGCAGGAGTATGAAGTTCGTAACTGGAAACCCTCCCACTCTAACATATAAGTTGTATATTTATTTTGTCAATAAAAGCTCGATTAGATTGTAGATCTACGTTTTCTTTGCAACTAACATTTCGCGCTCATGTCGCATAATAGAATATGCAAATTGAATTCTTTAGCGCATAATGCTGACTAAGATCAACAGTTGTGCCATGCAATGACGCTTGTTGTTTCGTTCATTAGACAACAATTCAGCAGACTTAATGCAATTGCCATGCACTCTGGTGATACTATCGCCTAGATGTTGCCGACTTAAGACCCATCCACGACCCTCGACCTTGTCCTGACATCGTCGACATGAGCGCAACCCACGCCATTTACAATCTTACAGCTCCACTGCATCCTTGTAGTTGTTGCTGTTGTTGCCATTGTGTGGCTTTTGCCATCTGCTTTTGCATCGTCTACTTCCCTTCAGTCTCTGCCGTGACTCTTCCATCGCGTTGGCCTCGTCAATCGCCAAGTAATTGCATTTACCGAGCACGTATGTTGACGATAGTTAATTTTGTAAGTGTATCTTGATATCGATTGCAGTCGTGTGTGTGTGTGGCAAGTAGCTACCAGCAACCAGCAACCAGAAACCAACAAACCTACAACCGACAGTCGACAGTCGACAACCGATGCAACCGTATTCGAGCAAGATGAAACCAATGCACAAGTTCGAAGAAGCCAGCATCAGATGTGGGAGACGAGTCGGAAATCCGCAGCCAAACGCAATGAGGCAAAAATGCAATTGCCAAGCTGCAACAGCAACAACAATAATAGCAGAAGTAGCAACAAAAATAAAAACGAAAAATCAAATGAAAATCAAAATGTTGCAAGTCGAAATCTCCCGACTTAAAAATATTCTGTTTTTGGTTAAAAGAAGGATTATTAACTTTCTGGCAACTGTTGGAAAAATGTGTTTCTATCTTTAAATCAGTTTTATTATTCTGTGGAATGTTTTTTTGAATGACATTGATGATTTTCTATTCGATATCATAGTCATAAGAAGAATTTGTAGCAAATATTTATTTCTTATATACTCGTTCTGTGCTTTATGGAAAGTATATTGTAGGAATGCCAGCAAATGAAATGATTGCGCTATGCTTGAATTTTTAAGGGAATTTTGTGTTTTATTTTTGGGAGAAACCTTGAAGCAATTATGTTGATTTTCTTGATTTGGCCATGCAGTTGACAGTCGGCTACTAATTGGGCGACAATTTGGTAAAATGTCGAGAGCTGAAGGACTGTTTTAATTGCTGTGTTGGCTCAAAATTGAAATCTTCAGATATAAGTAGAGCGTAGAAAACACCTGGCAGGATGTGCCTCAGGCGATGGCATATCCGGTGTAAACGTAATGGTATTTTAAAAACCAATTTCCGCTATTTAAGACGAGAAAAACATGAAAATCTAATAACCCATTGCTGCATCGACAGCAACACAAAAGCAAAAGCAACAGCAACAGCTGAAGCTGAAAATCTGGGCGAAAAAAGTGCCAAGGAAATTGTTTTCAATTTCAAAGAATGTTTCATTAGAGGAGAGAAAAAGTCAAGGCAAGGGCGATTAAAATTCACTTCCACAATATTTATATAGAAACGAATTAAATTTTCGCTGCTTGAACAAGTTTTCGGTGACGACGAAGACGACGACGGCGGCGAATAAGTTTCATTTTATAAAACAAAGCGGCAAAAGGCGAACGGCGAAAATAAAAACACTAAAAAAGGACAAACTTTGAAAATATAAGAAAATAGATGAAACAAGTAAGAAGGCTCTAGTCGAGAAATCCCGACTAGACGATACCCTGATCCCTATACTTTACGCGTACAGTCAGTGCTTGCAAGTATGTGTTTGTGTGTATACGCGCATACTGCATACTGCATACACAACTTCAATGTCCCATATCTCCGGTGTTTATTATCCGATTTCAATAAAATTTTCACAGATTATCATTATTTTGTTTTATAATTCGAATTGCATCTCAAAGTTTTCCAAATTCAAGATTTTTTTGTTATCGATCCCATGTGTATATCGGAAACGGGAAGAGTTATCGAAAATCGGAAAGAAACTTGTACTGCCTAGGGATTAGGCGAGCTTAAGTTACAAATCTGGAGTCTCTAGCTCTTATAGTCTCTGAGATCGGTTGGCTCATACATACAGACGGACGGACAGACGGACAGACGGACAGACGGACATGGCTATATCGACTCGACTGTTGATGCTGATCAAGAATATATATACTTTATAGGGTCGGAGATGCTTCCTTCTGCCTGTTACATACTTTTGCACAACTTCATTATACCCTTTTTTCCCATTTTTAATGGGATCAGGGTATAAAAATAAGCTGCACTTAAAAATTATTTACAAGACTCGACGCGCTGCACTTCGTGTCGCCCGTTAAACCCGCTCTTTGCCTTAGCTCGCCTGCTGAGATTCCTCTGTGGCCATAAAAGCGACTCTGTGCCCAAGTCGTAACAAGAAGAAGAAGAAGAAGAAAAAGCTATAGCCATTGACTGACGACTGACTAGCAGTACAAAAACTTTCTTACGACCGTATGTGCGCGTGTTTGTTGTTGTTTTTGTAGGTGTTGCTGCGGCGAATTGAAAAAGTTTAGTCTCGCCTCGCCAACAAAAAAATTAAAACAAACAAAAAATACTTTATGAGCGCCCCGTGCGCACTTTTCAGCAGCCTTTTTTACGGTCTTTTTAATGGCTGACTCGCGTACCAAAAACTTTGCCAGCGGTCAGCGAGAAGCGCAATCAAAACTGCAGTCAGGTGGCCTAAAAGCCGAGCTGCAAATTGAGAAATCGATCAACTGTATATGTGCAGAGGCCAGAATACCTTGAGTGATAATCAGTAGAATAAACCTTTATTCAATTTAATACACCTCATTTTGCATCTCTACAATCCCAATGTGCAGAAGTTAATTAATGGTCAACTTGATCATTCTTAACATAACAAAGTTTAGAACTTTTAACAATCTTATATCTTAAATATGCACATCCTTACCATTCGTAAGCTGTTCTATTGAACAAACTCTAATTACTTCATGTGGTTGCTGACTTTTTGGCTGGTTAACGTGAAATTAGTTTGCATCGTGCTCGCAGCTCTGGAAGAGCTGGAAAAAGAGTCAGAAAGCCGCAACAGTTAGGAGCAGCCGGCACTTAGCCGCGGACGTGTACGTGAAAGCCCCAAATTAAACTTTGAGGCTGGCGGCCAAATGTCAAACAGAAGCACCGCAACTAAAGACCAAAGCGTATAGTGATATGGCATATACACACATACACATACACATACAAAAAGAGAAAAGCAGCAACAGAGAAATATGCATTGCAAGGGGGTAAAAGCAAGCGGGGCGGGGCGGGGCGGTGGGCGGCAGCTGGTGAAAAGCCAAAGGCAGCAATGCAGCCGCAACAAGCAGCAAAGCAAGAAGAGCAACAAGAGCCAAAAGCAGCCAAAGCCAATGAGCGTTAAAAAACGCGCGAAGAGACACAGTTGCACAAAAAATAGGAAAGAAAATGAAAAAAGCCACAAAGAGCACTGAGCGGGGAGAGTGGAGGGTAATTTGAGAAGTAGAAGAATCTGTAGCAGCGACAGGACAAACTTCAATTTGGTTTTGCGCTCGATGCGCCATTGGGATTCAAATCGCAGCCAGGCAGCCAACAGTTGACATCGACATCGACATGGACAAGGACATGGATGCGGATGCGGACGTGGATGCTGCCATCGATGCCATCAATTGCGCAGCTTCTTTGCCCGCTCTCTTGCACTTGGGATTGCTGCTGAAGCTGCTGCTCTAGTGTTGTGGTGTTTGGCTTGGGCAAAAATGTCCCTGGCGCATTTCAGCCCATGCTTCGACGCCTTTGCAATCGCGTTTGGCATTTGGCATTAATGGCGCGGGCGTATGGCGAACCAATCGACCAGAACACACTGTAGACCCAACGGGGTAGAGATGAATGGTAAAGAAAGAGATGAGACAAAGCAACAACCGCAACTCTATTGCATTACATATCTACGAGTACGTCGAGAAATATTCATTAGCCCAGTTGGTAAGTTGAGTTAGGGGCGTAAACGGAGATGGAGATGAAGCTAAGGGGCGGAGTAACATCGATGTATGTGTAGTAGCATGGCGAAAAGTTCGTTTCATGGCAGCTTAAAGAGTTTTTCGCACAGATTTTTGGTTCGGCCATAAATTGCCGGTTGGCATTTAGGGTATTCTTCTGGCCAAGTTTTCACCACGCGTTGCACTCGCGCATAACTTTTCACTCTGTGTGCGTGTGCATGTTTGTTTGTGTGTGTGTATGTGTGTGTGTGTGTGTGCTGCGACTATTTGGAACAATTTTAATTAAAACGCTAGACAATTACACACAAAAGGAAATGGGTGAAAGAGTGAGTGACACAGATAGAGAGCGAGTCTTGCTGAGAGACAATGTATATAGATGCTTGAAGCAGGGCAATTGCAAACTCAAGTGCGTCTCTCGTGTGCTCAAGCAGCGCCAAACGTTTCCCGCATACCACAAATAGAAACGACACAGACACATTCAATCTAAGATTGAGACTAGCCAGAGAGAGAGAGAGAGAAATGGGGAGAGATAGGTAAGAGGAAACCGGAAACGACTCCGACTGCAATACAACGTTGCAAAGCAAAGTCAGCCAAAAGCCACATACGATACACCCGGTCTTGGAACTATGGAATCAACTTGAAACCATACTTAAATACATTACCCAACAACTTCTGCACATTAATTATACAAATATTAAACAGTGCTTGAGTGCTCTCAAGAACCACAAACCCAGAAACTGCTAATGGATATAAATATTAAGTAAGATTGTTTGTTTGACTTGAATATTATTCAGCTTTAAGTTATTGCTCACCATTTTATTCCTACTAGTTGTGATTTCCTATCCAACACTTTAAGAGTACCCGAATAAAAGTGAATGTTGTATATGAATATATTGATGTATAAATCGCTTAATATCTCCAACTTATGCTATTCTGTTGCTAGTGTGTTAAGAGCTCACCCGCGATGCGAGGAATGAGAACTAACTCAAAGGCAACGCCTGGCGCACAACATGTCCTCCACAGTGTGGATGTGGAACAGTTAGTTGTTCGTTGAGTATCCTTGTCAATGGCCGCTCGCAACGAGCTCTCTAAGATCGTTAGCTGACAGCTGTTATGTATGTGTGTGTGTGTTAAAGTCAAGTTTTATTATAATTACAACTATAACATTTATTAATGTCTGATAGTGGGGCGCAGCTGTTGTTGTTGTCGACGGCGACATGTTGCCAGGTGCCGCCAAAGTCAACAAAGGCAAACAGCTCGAAACGAAAGTGCAAGCGAGTGAGAGAACACGTTATTAAGAGAGATAGAAAGAGAAATTCGCATATTATATGGCTGCATATTAGCAGGCAACAGAAGCAGCAGCAGCAGCTTTAGCTCCCGCTATGTTTTCATCTGCCACGCCCACAAAAATACAATGCTTATAGCCCTGTAATGTTGCATGTTATGAAGCCATTAGGGCCAACAAAGTTTTTGCTTTAAGAGCGACTCTAATTTTCGCTATACGAGAGCGAAAGAGTCAAAAGATAGAGTGAGATTAGAAAGAGAGAGACGAAGTGGTAAACTTGAGTTGCTGCATCTTTTGGCACTTAGTTGTGTTATGCGTCAGGCGCATTATATAAACTAAGCTAATGTCCTGGCTCTGATGTGCAAGAGCAAAATTATGGAGCCAGGAGCTCTTAAAAGGCAGCCAAAAGCGAAATGCGCTCAACAGCTGTTGAATACACGCAGTCAGCAGTCAAATAATTCAAATATGTATGAAGCTATATGTGCATTATACAAAGTAAGCTGCACTCTAAAGATATATGGCTAAGTAGCAGAGCAAGTTTGAAGTTACTTTAAAGCCAATTTTAATCAAAAACTTTCTTTAAATTCACAAAACGATTTCATTTGTATGTGCTTGGAATACAATTTAACTTTAAGTTGCATATACAATATAAATGTGGCATGTTCAACCCACACTTTTCCTTTGACTGTTTTTGATTGGTTGTGTTAGGCAAATGTCCTTGCCGCATTTAGCTGGCACGCTCTGCAAATTGAATCTGTCAAATTGAAGCTTTTGGTAATTTTGTTTTTATTTTTGTTTGCTTTAACTGTTCTGTTGTTGTTGTTGGCCAACGGTCATTTAAACAGATTAAGCCAAATTGAAACCGAGCGAAGCTGTAAACTGTTACAAATTTTATTCGTGCCCCGCACGCTGCTCTTCGAAACGCTGCATGCCACTCTCTAGTTTTTTTTTTCTTTTTGGTGCCACCAGCATAATTTTGTCATTTTTACAGCAATTGATCTCGGATTAAATGACATCGCGCTGGAGTAACATGGTGTGAGGAGAGGGAAGGGGAGTTGTTACAAAATTTTGTTTTAGCTTGCTGTTTGCGTTTCTGTTTTGTGTCTGGTGACTTTCTGGTTAAACTGTCTATAAAAGCCAAATGAAAAATGCAAATTGAATGAGCAAATCTTTTTCAAAGCTACTTCAAACGTTTTTAAGTTTATGTGAGCTGTGGAATAAGATAGAACATAAAACTTTATTTCCTTTCCTATTTTTAGTCAGACATTTCCACAACACAATCACGTACTATAATTATTATCTTTCATTTAAGAGTACCTTGATATGCAAGGTATCCTTTCAGCTGGCGTCGTTTAAACTTGCTTTGGTGTATTTAGTAGTTTGTTGACAACTCTTACAGGCAATTGTAAGGACACTTAACTTTAACGTTCGCCAATCGAATATCTTATTATTAACCTAAATTTGTTAGTCTCCACCCATTCATATCCACCCTACAAGCCCATTTGGCTTAGCTGTTCGCCACTAAACGTTGCAGTCATTAAGCATACCATTTATGCGGCTGCTCGCTTGGTTCATTGTGTATGCAGGGCTCAAACTGGGCCAAAACAATTACCGCATAATAAATCAATTTTGAGTTCTATGAATTTGCAAAGCAATACACCATTCCAATCCGCCATTCACATTGCCCTAGTCTATATCTATCTACATATACGCCCCTTTAACAAGTTGCCTTCAATCATTCGGCCAGCAATTGATGGAGTTGCTCGCCGCCATCTTTCTATATCTGTGTGTCAGTCAGTGTGTGTGTGTGTTTGTGTGTGTGGGTGGTTAGCAATTTTCAGCTTAACTATGCAAATTACTGACAGTTGGTAGCCTCAATTTGATTCACAGCCGCAGAAACAAAAATAGCCAACGATAAAATACAAATATATCTACGGGCCTGTCCTAAAAATTGAAGGCAAATTGAAATTGGCACAAAAATAACTGCTTCTTTTGACATATGAATACACATTTACATTGTAAATATTTAATTGCGATACATTTCTCTTAGTTCGAGCCATTTACATGGCTTGCATGTGACAACATTTTCAAATTTTCCCATTGACATTTGAATTATAAATTTTGAGGACATAAATTGGTTTAAAAATCATCTAAAATCATATGACAGATCAGACACTTGCTATAAGCCTTAATTCATTTAAAAGGAGCTTTATGCTTGAATGTTTAAAGCTTTAAGCTAATAATAATCTGAGTAATCTGTATTATTTATATTTCATATATGTCTGATAAGCTAACCTAAACTACAAAAGCAGTTGCATATGTACATATAATTAAGTATCACATCTTTCCATTCTATCATGAGACTGGATGAAGTGGGGAGAGTGCTTGTGTGGGTGTTATGCAGATGTGCAGGAGTGTCTCTACAAAATGGCGTACAATGCAATTTTCATATAACACGAACGGCAAATAACAATTCAATTCATTTATTTGCACAGCAATTTGGCAGACAGGCAGCAACTGCATCAAACTAACTGTACGATACTCAATTGTTATTGTTATTCTTGTTGTTGTTGCTGTTTTTGTTTTTTGGCATAATCCGAAACTAACAGACGCGAAATGGATTTGTCGTTTGACAGTTGATGGATGTGACGGTTGCAGCAAATAATACAAACAATCGAGACAGAAACAAAAACAGAAATGGGTGAAACAACAAACGACTCTTTACAGCAAATTGCGCATTTCATACACATGCAAATACTTTCCATCTATATTTTATAAACGTATTTATGTATTTATGTGTGCTATAAAAATTTGTGCCATAACACACAAATGTGGCAATAAACCAGCCCACTTTTCAGGGTGCTGTTGCATTAAAAATGAATTGAAATTATAATAATGTTGGCACAGCAATTAATTAATTTTTGTGGCTTGCATACGAGAAACATCTGTACTATTTATTAAACGAGTTTTGTTACAAATGCTTTCATTGCAATCTCATTTATTTATACACAGAGGGTATTTAAAGTTCAGCACCTTTATAAGAAGTAGAAAATGTTCGCAGTGATTGTTATGAACCGCGCAATCAATTTAATAATATCTTGCACAAAGCACTTTTCACAACATTTTTACGCTTTGATTTGATTTCAAATGGTATTTTTCGCAGATAGATTTTTCGGAGTTTATTTTGAGTGCTGCACATTTGGTTTTATGTATGCGTCTTGTCTTTTGACTTGGCATCTGCTGCACTCTCCCATTTGCCAGCATATAAATGCAGTGAAATTAAGGCGCATTTGTCTGCTGGTGTTGCATCTTCATCTGCATTCTTCTGTTGCACCTTTGTGTCAACGTCGGCACGTACTACTCGTGCCAAGCTCTGCAACTTGCTCTCTCCCTCTTGTCTCCCATCAGTTTGCCAAGTCAACGGCATTCCTGGCATTCGCAGAACCCAAATGTCGACATTGCTTCATTTGATTCGAATGCGTAAACGCCACGTTCTGCATTTGTATTTTGGTACCGTGAGCCGCGAGTTTAAAATGCAATTGCCATAAAAGTATTCAAGGTTTAATGTATATGTTCACCAATGGTAGATGTGCCTGAGTGGCAGTTGCAACAGTTGCAAAAGGGAAAAGTTTACAGTTGCAAAGTTCAATGAACAACAAACAATTTGTAATTGTCGCTCAAAAAAGTTCTCATTGAGGTTGAGAGACGGAGCTCAAACAAACTGTTGCAACAATACACAAGTAAATGGTTCACGTTATTGAAATTGCTATAAATATCTTGTAACAGAATTAATTGCATTGATTAAACACAATTCAACTTAAAGCTGCCGAAACGAAGTATGTTTCTCTAGCTAGTTCAAGATCATAAAAGCCCGTGTCATTAACATAAGCGTGGATGGAGAATGGATTAAGTTACATGCCAAAGGACATGTCCTCAAAGAATACACTGCCAGGAGTTGGTCAATGCAGTAACGAGTTAAATTTATGTGCCTTATGTCGCACATTAGCGCATTGTCGCCGCACTCGGCACACTTTCAATATATTACCCCGAAGCACACGCACACACACACACTCGACTAATGCGCTTAGCGCCTTTGTTGCGACATTTTGGCTAAAGCGTCGCACGTCGAGGCCAGAACAGGAGCAAGGCGGGCAAAAATCCGCCATAAATAAAGGATAACAATTTGTTAGCCGGCAACAAGTGGCAAACTAAATCAACAAATGTGCGAGTAGATTTCGGCCAAGAGCGCGTTTCGACTCTTGCCATCTAGCTCTTTTTTTGTGTTGTTCTTTTTCCATTCGTGTGTGTGTGTGACTACACATGTAATCCAAAGCTGGTAATGTTAATGGAGAACGGCTGCCTGTGGCATGGCTGCAAGTTCAGTGTGGCAAGTAGCAGCAGGTGAAATTGGCGCTGATAAACAGTTATCTGTATTTACTTTGGCATGCGAACGTCTGCTGGCTGAGAGCCCTTGAGTTATGAATGCCATATTGTTTGGGGCACAACAATAAGCGTTAGAGTTAGGTTAAAGGGACAACACTTTTTTCGCAGTGTTGCTCACTTAATTATCTAACTGTCAGCGTGCAAAGATAAAAGCGCCTCGTTTAGGTAAGTTGAGCAATTTGATTTCGGGTCTCTTTGGAATACAATACCAAAAAATAAAAGGGGTCAGTTTTTATGTTTTTGTTTTTAAGTACATTTCACTTTGCCCACACAACCGCAACAAGAACAAAAGCAAAAGCAACAACACACAAAAAAGGAGTCGAAGGACCTCAAGTGGTAGCTGAAATTAAGACCTCAAAACGCAAAGTGTCCCTGTTTTGCCTTTTTCTCTTTGCTCCTTTGTTGGTAATAACATTAATGCAATTTTACGCACGCTTTGCCTTTTTTTCTTATTATCCCATAAGGAATATTATTAAATTGTAGCACAGCATGCAATGGAAGTTTTGTATTTTCAATATTACTTTGTTGTTTTTTTTTTTATTATTTACTGAATAATTAATAGTTTCAGTTTGTCTTAATCAGGATAAAATTATTAAGTATTCTTCAAATAAGTAGAGTAAAAGTTGTTCGGTGTTTGGCAAGCAACTAAAATTGCTGGTCGGCTATTTTTGCTGGGTAGTCACACCCTTAATAGCCTTAAGCAAGAAATCAAACGTTGCGTGGGCTGCTGCTTATGCTAGAAAAATATATTTATGTATTTTGGCTCAAATTTTTCATTCTTTCTTCTCTTTTGTTTTGGTATATTTTGCTGTCGTGGCAACTTCCCTTGCTATTGCGCTGTATATTTTAGATGTGTTCTCAAAGGAATCTTTAACCCGAACTTGAAATTCTTTAAACTGTATTAAAAGTGAACTTAAACTTTGGCAACATAATGGCAATTTCTTGTATTTAATATCTTTGATCAAGCTCTGCCTTGACAACCCTTATAAATTTCTGTTAAAATAAAAGAAGACAAAGACTCATCCAAACAGTTGCCAATGACATCGGTTTGTTGCACGTTGCGTGACTGTGAGAGCTGTGAGAGAATTCCTTTGTGTATGTCAGTGCCACAATCGACTGACCAATGCCGCAATGCAACTGCAACTGACACATGCATCACGTCAGACGTTTTCGCAACAATTCGCTTCATTAAGTAATTAACACGCTCATTATAATTTAATTAACATTATTGAATGCACAAATCAACGTCTGGAAACGCACAAAAAGCATTTATATGTTATATGCTTAATATACTTTAATTAAAATACACATCGTACGTGAAATTGTTATTAGAAGAGATTAAATGTTTATGTGATTCAAATGGCCATAAAATAGTAACTATGAGTAAAGAATCGTAAATGATATAATTTATTTTGCTAAGTTCACGATGAACAAGCTTAATAATTTTTGCTTCTATGGAAAATACATTAATCATAATTATGTTTACTTGCAATTATGCGAAAAGTTATTTAGTTTGCTCAACAGCTTTTACTATTTATTTGTGTTACAGTTGAAAGCTAAATGCGTTTATACTCTATATTTAATTTGTTTGATTTTAGACTTTCAGCTTCTAAAACTTCAAGAGCTAAAAAACAAGAAAATGCTTGCATTAATGACTCAACTTTTGGTATTATGTTGTAATCAAAATGAATTTTACACTGGGTAACTTTTAGTCTGGAGTAGTCTTTTCTAAGTAGCTTTTTGCATCTGCTTTTTGTTATGTTGAGATTCATTGTTTTTTCTGTTTTTCCAGAGCGGTGAAAATGCAGAGCGTGGCACAACATTTGGCCTTTGTTCCATTTGCCGCTTTGTGCGTGCCACTTCAGTTTATGTTCGCCTGTTTAATGCCAATGCCCCCAACTTGCTTACCTGCCCTTTGCTCCTTGCCCCTTGCACAGTGGTTGCAATGAGTTCGCTGCTCTTTAACCTACGGCACACTTCTACAGCTTAATCTGTTGGCGATTGAAGATCTTGGAGCGCTTTACTCATATTCATAGGTGAGAATTATTTATAGTTTGACTTCAATGTCAAGTCAAATTCTCTTTCATATTTTTACATAAGTATAATTCAAGACTTGTATCTGTTAGCTTAAAATGCAAACAAAGCAGACACTGAAATACATTTCTCCATGCTTCACCATTTTGCTTGCCATTACAAACTCAAGAGCTGATCAAAATCGAATCAACAAAAGCCAAATTGAGATTTTAGGCAAGGCTCCTTTTTGTTTTGCACTTGCATCAGCGTTTTTCTCACGGCATTTTGTCTCGCAAACCCGATTTGGGTTCGCAGTTGGCAGTTGGCTGTGTGTGTGTGTGCTGTCAATCACAAATCAGTCAATACACCAATATTGACGGCAAGGTCTCGTTACTCGTTTGCATACAAATTACAGATGCAAGTCACATTTGATTGAAAACAATTTGATATGATATCGCACTCAGACCCAATATCCAGTTCTCCTACAACAACTCGTTATCTTCGTCTGGCCTTGGATTGGCATTGCCTCGCTGCAGACACGTGGCATGCCCCCGAATGCTCACTCCAAACGCTTTTGAACGCCGTCAAGTGGCTCTATTTTATTTTGGCGCTGCTCTGCATTTACCTTCACAAAAGGGCCAAATCATGTGCACACTTTATTGCTTTTACGTGCAAATTGTTTGTGTTTCGCCCATAAGAGATATAAGCCAAATTGCTCTAGTCCAATTCAACAATCCAACAATTCTCGCACACAAAGACTATTTCGAGCATTTCATTTTATCTGCAGCTAGAACCAATACGCATTTCATTTCTCTTGTCTTCTAGCTTTGGCTCTGTTGCATTTGGAATGCAGCTCACTCAGCTCTTAGATTCACTCTTTACCCTTTTTTTGCAGAGAAATTGAAGCTCATCAAATCAACACACTTTAACTTCTCTCCTTCTCTCCTCTTCTCCATTAATCGTTTATTATTGCTCCAACTCTTTTCCTCTCTCTCTCTCTCTCTCATTCTCAATATGCAAATAATTACTAATATGAGCCATCAAATGACCACATGCACACACAAATATGCAGGACAGACTCCTTCGTTACTGGAAGAGGAAATCTGTGTCGTTTGCAATGTTTTCCAATATGTTGCCATGGACAGGTGAGCTGCTGCTGCTGTGCTGTTGCTTGTTGCCATTGCTGTAAGCGCTCTAATTGTTGTTGCCATTGTTGTTGTTGTTGTTACCTGTTTGCCAGATTGTGCGTTTGTTGTGGATTGTGAGCTTGTAAATAAGCCTTAATTATTGCTATTGCAGCCACATAAAGCCACCACACAATAAACATGCAAATGCAGTGGGCGGGGCATGTAGGGCATACCATTCCGGATGTGCGATAAGCCAATTTGTTAGTATGCAACTGTGGCAAGTATTACACAGTCATACATTGAAGCGATCATTAACTGATTAAGGAACAGCGCATAAGCTCACAATAAGATTTTATTCTAGCCGAAAAGATAAAGAATCACAAATGATCTACTCTACTTATATACTTATTTTTGTTTAATAATCATAAATTTGTTCAAAATTACATCTAAATTACTTTGTTGCAACATCCTTTCAATTACTTGTTAACTTCAACAACATGTAGTTGCCTAATACTTAATTGCATTCAATTATATCCACGTGGCTGACTAACAAAAGTTTAGCATAAACATGAACCTAAACATGAGCTTGTGCTGACCGTGCAACCGTTTCATGCTCCTACACGGATGGGGCACACACAAAACGTTCATCAAATCCACTTAAACTGGTAATGACTGTCGCTGGTGTAGATGAGACGCCGGCACCTCACCCCAATTGGATTTGTTTGCCATCAACTAGCAGCAAAACACACATGCACAGCGTTGCACCTGATCGTATGTGTGTGTGTGCGTGTTGTTGCCTGGTGTGGTGTTTAAGTGCCGCCTAGCCTCAGCCAAAAGGTGCAATGAACAGCAGCCAACCAGCCAACAGGACGTTGATAGCCTCTGCTTCTGCTGCTGTTTGCTTGTCAGCTCGTTTCTGTTTACGCTGGAGTTGGGTTCATGCGTTGGACGTTGGGTTCATGTGATTTTTGCACTGATTTGCCTTTAATTGAATTTGCGTTTGACACAACTGCCGCTGGTGCTGCTGCAACTGAAACTAACTAACAACTCACACTTGCTGCATTCAATTTGGAAATTCATTTAATTGTGCCGACAAAGACAAAGATAAAACATGAGCGTCAGCTCAAACATGTTGAGCCTACTTAAAATGATTACAAGTCAAGGCAGACAAGCTCTGCAGCATATAAATCAAGACGCCGGCTCTTAGAGGCTGGTCAATGAACCGCAGTGGGTAAGCAAAATGAAGAGGCAAAAACAAAATGAAGAATATATATAAATAAAAAAAGGAAAACGACTACGAGAATTGGGTGTGAGTTGGCCATGGCCAAAGTCTGGTCTGTTCGGTCTGTGTATCTCTGCGGTGCGGTGCTGTGCTGCGGACGCAGTCTATAACCATTAATGACTTGGCCCACAAGCCTCGATATGCGGACGAGTACGTGCTTCAATGGCACAGCCGCAGTTTCCTAGCTTCACCAAAAAGCACACTGAGACTGTGAAGCAGTCAGTGCGGCAGCTTTGTAGGCCTACTTCAGCCATCTTTACCGCCATCAGCCCAGCGAAAACAGTAGAAGAAATGAGCGAAGCGGAAACAACTTAATGACGCGCGGCGCTAATGGTTCACTTAAGCACCCACATAAGTTACCCGCGCGCTCCCAAAAACAGAGGAAGAAAAAAAAAAACCGAAGCTCACAGCACACATAATAATAGCTGTCTAAGAAGTTTCGAACTTGAAATACCCTTTCATTTGTACTTGTACTTTGGATTGTGTAGTTTATTAAAATCATAGTTTTAGGCGTTTAGTTTATTTGTTTAAATCGTAACAAAAGAGTAGTTAGAGGTTTCTTTGGTGTCTCGAAACGTTTCTGACAAATTGCAAGCCATGAAACTATTTTCGGGTATACCACGAACTTATAACATATTTTGTCTAAAATCGAGAATACCCTCGGCAAGTGAAGGCATAAAAAAATAGAAGGAAAACTCAAACAGCCGCCCGACTTTACTTTTTTTTTTCTATTTTGTTCTTCAGTTTTTTGTTTTTCTTTTGCTCCATCACATTTTAGAGGCGTCGCTGGGCAGGCAGGCGTGGGTGTCACTATGTTGTTGTCGTTTTGCCCGCCAAAATTGTCGCCCATCAACCCCCCCTGCCACCCAAAAACCAGCAACTGGCGTCCCTCCCATTGCTTCCTCTTGCTACTGCTTTGCGACGCTGACGTCGCACAGTAATAATTTCTCGCTAATGGTGTCCTAAATTGTCAAGAAATATGGAACCATTTGAATGTGGCACCCCTGCTCTAGCAGCCACCCTCCGCTGCTTCAGTATGAGCGTGTGGGTGTGGCACCCAGGAATGTGTATATGTATTTATATATATAAACATATATATTTATATATATATATATATATAGTACGAGTTGCTGAGAGTGCGGCTTTTAGTTCGTTTGCGTTCTTGACTCCCGTTTAGCCAGTCGGATAGAAATGTCTTTGTTTTCGTTTTCGACAACTTCTTTCATGTCGCAGGGGCGACAAAGAGGTGGGCGTGATGCTTGCCAGAGTGGGCGCGCATAATGTATACATGTTTTTGACAAATCAAAGTGTAGCATTCATTCACTAGTTTCAAAATTTGGTCTAGTTGTGTTGGAAGAAACTTCTGAAACGTGAAATTATTCAAACCTTAAGTCAGAAACAAGCTATTTTAATCATTTAAATGCTATTAAAGCTGAACTGAAAATAATACTTGTTGAATGTTTTTACTTTAAGTTTACCTATAGTCACAGCGATATACTTTAACGCAACGTAAGCACACTCCGTCACGTCACGCATTCATATCTTACGGCTATCCACAAGAATTCATTGTTATCGTTTCTTTTGTCTCAAGGCTTTGCTGTAGTAAATACCCTCAAAGATAGCATGGCATTCATCTCCAGCTATTCAGACGGGCACAAAATGAAGAGACAGCAAAGAAAAAAAAAAGAAAAGAAAACCTTAAAGTGTATGTGTTGAAGCATTTATGCCAACACAGACATAAGAAATCTGCTACTTATAAATTATGTTTATTTATTTATTATATTTTTGAAGCAGCTGCGCTCAACTACGCAGCATTTTGTCCTGCTCCTGCTGTCAACAAGAGTGTCCTTGCTACTGGCGAAATGGTGAAATGGCGGACAGTCGGACTGGCTAGTGGCATAACAATGCTTACGATTCGCTTTGGCATCTTCCTATTCTACCACGACGAGAACGTTTACTTCGTTTTCATAAATCTGCTAAAAAGAAAGATGAAAAAATACGTTGTACAAATGTTGTTGACAGCGGACAAAACGGCTAGCGGACTGACCCACAGGACACACTTCAACTTGGCCATTTAATACAATACGAGCAAGACAAGAAAGGGAAACGAGACAAAAAATAAGACGAGGGTAGCCCCAAATTGGCCCAAGCTGACGAAATTGCGGTAGTTTCAAAGAGCCCCCAAAGCGGTTATTGGGCATTATTTGTTGCTAATAATGTTGTCGATGTGACAAATACTGAGTACATAGCAAATACATACTACTTATATATAAAGTAATCTACATAATGGCCGGAGTATTCGTATTTGGCATTATGGAAAAGCCATATTGGACATTCATGTGGCTTATTAAGCATACCGCAAATCGATTGTGATTAGCCTTAAAAGACTTATGCTCAGCATATCAATAAACAATCGAACTAAAATCCTCGATTTCGTTATTTTAAAAGTACACCTTAAAAATCTTTTCGGAACAACAGTTCTTACTTTTTAATTTCTAAGCGAAGTTTTTCACTGACGAATATATAATATATATAAATCGTATAACCATTTCCTGAAAACTCTGAAACTGTTCACGTTAAGCTTACAGCTTCGAAAAATCAGTTCAATAAGCTTATTTTACTCTCTTAAAAAATGTCACTGATTGTATCGCAATCAAGCATTAAGTTTCAAGCTCCATTTCAGCATTTGCAAAAGCGTCAGCTGAGTCTACTCAATCTCGGCGATCAGCCCATAATCTACTGCATATTGTCAAGTAATAAGCAAATCATTCAAGTAGAGCCCCGAAATGGCCTATTGCGAGGATTCGAAACTACTGAGCTGAATGTCTGGATGCAACCGATTCTGGCGGATCCGCCGAGCTGTACACTGACAGTTAAGTATAGAATAAGGACTGAACCAGGTGACGAGCAGAAACATGAGACTTGGACACAGGGTCTAGCGATTGTGGTGAACATCTCGCTGCAGACTGGGCCAAACGATGAGAAGGCATTGGCCAACATGCTTGGCCTAGTTCCCAGCAATCAAAGCCTTAAGCAAACTACGAAGCAGCAGATGCAACCATTGTGTTTTAGTTGTAGCCAACGACGCCTCAATCGTCTTATGACACGAAAGATATGGAAATGTCGATGGATATCTCTTTTGCTGTTGCTCTCGATTCTGGGTAAGTTACGTAACATATACGTTCAGTGCAATTGTCATGTGTCTTCAATCATTGCAGCTTACTTTGTATGGCAGTGGCATTTAGTGGAAAACAATCTGCTCAATCTGATCTTGTAGATGCTGCTCAACGAAGAAGCGGGTTTAATCCAACAATTCAAATCAATTATTGTATTATGCAAATATACACATACATATGTACAATGCCGCTAGGCAACAGCAAACAATCTCAACCTGTCTCTTTCTCTTACTCTGATGTTAATAAATCAATCATACGCGCCGTTGGCTGCGGCTTTAAATCAACTTACCGGCTGTCTGGCTGATTAACTTAACCGGCGTTTCATTAGTTTAATTTTGCTTTGCAGTTTACACACACAGACACATACAGACGCGTTCACCTAGGCAACAACTTAGATTTATTAATAAGGCAATTGTTGCCACAATTAATTTCTGATTGCGCATTCTAGATGCGTTTTCAACAGCTTCGCATTATTCATGAATATTGATATTGTTGGTACTACTACTATTATTATTATTATTATTATCATTATTATGTATTATGTATTGATGCTGTGGTTGCTGCTGGCATTGCAACTAAAATTAATTTGCGTTTGTTCTGCACTGCTGCTTTATGATGCCAATTAACATTTTGTGTGTGCGCGTGTGTGTTTGTGTGTGTGTCGATTCAATTTCACTATCAAAACTCAAATGCAAATTAAAGTGATAGCCAAAACTACAAATTGAGCCCGCGGGCATTAAGCTGTTTAGCTCTGAAGATCTAAAGCCGTTGGCCCCCCATTTACATCCAATTCATATTTATTTTGCACAAATTACACAGTTTGACACCAGCCAGCGTGGCAGGCGACACACTGTAAACTGTACACTGAACACCGAAAGCACTTAGAATGAGTCCAGTGGCAGCTGCTGGAATGTCCCAAATGACTCTTTAGCTGGCCCTTTGCCTTTCGCTTTGCTCGCTAGCCAAGTGGTTGTGTGGCATTTCTTTAACCCAGTTACGAATGCAGCTGGCCAAGAAAAGCTACACAGAACGAAATGCTTTTGCGACGTGCAACTAATGATCTATTGCATATAACATTGAAACGCAAACACAAAGTACAGGGAACTGCCAAGCTCGTTGGTAATGATTGACCGTGCGTGTTTTCGGAAAGTTTGTTGCGTGTTAAGAAACACGATATGTGTGGTAGAACCTTTTTAAATGAAGATATTTCTTGTTACTCTAAGGTCCATTGTTGCATTGTTGGCAAAATCAAAGATTAAAATTCAATTTTGTGGTCGCAATTTATGCCGCAGAGAGGCAGACAGAGAACTAAAGAATCGTTTGTTGCAATTGCATTGTATTTGTTCTTGTTGTTGTTGTTATTACAATCAGATGCTATGTGAAGAAGATAAAAATCGGAATTTTTCGGACCACCCAACCACATCGAACATCGACCATCCGCACTGACTTGATTGTATCGAGCAATGAATGAAATTAGAATGTCTGATGGCATTTTGAATTGGATTTCGACATTTGTTTTTTGCGTGTCTCTCTCTTTGTTTGTTTGTTTCTCTCCCTCAATCTTTCTGCCTATTTGTTTATGTTGCCTTGTTTGTGCTGGCCAATTTCAGGCGACACCGCAAAACAGGCCACAAAATGGCGTTTACCCCCCCCCCCACGCCTCTCCGTTCAACAGCACCCTCCATAACCACAGGCCCATAACCTCTGAACTCACTTTTTGTTTTTTACCACCCTTCGTTTTTGATTGCTGTTGCATGTCAAAGATTTTGCGAACCAAATGAAAATATATTTTGTTGTTGTTTGCTACACTGCCCAAAGCGGGGTATGCAAAAATAAAAGAAGAGAGTCAGGTAACTGTCCCTCAACTAAGGCAGGTTGTTGAAATTTCGCTCTGTCTGTCTCTTCAAAGTCAGCAGAACAGAACAGAACGAGTTTTTGAAGCCTGACGTTACAATGTCATAAAACATTATTGACATTTCAATTGCAAAGCGTTTTGTTTGACACATTCAGACACAGCACGAGCAAAAGTCCAAAAACAGTTACCACTTAACTTTGAGAGCGAAACAGTATAAATATCGCATTCTGTCATTTTCAATACCCTGTATGCTTAAGTTAACAGACAGTCAAGAAGGAAACTCAAATGTCATACTTCAAGATGAGGATTTAATGCTTGGTTGTTAAATGGTATATTCTAGTCGAGTACTGCCATACTTGTGGGCTCTTCTGCATACGGTTAAAAATATACGTTTTATGTCTGTGTTGTCACGCTGTTTCTTTTAAGCAGCCCGTACCTGCACCCCAAGCTACCACGGTTGTCCCCTCTTACCCTTGTGAGTCATTAAATTGTTAAGACAAAATGTTTAGGGCCTTGGGCTGGCCACCTTTTCGCTGGTTGCGGCACGAAGTACGCATAAAACCCACAAATACGAGTCAAGTTTTTTGTTTAGTGTTATTTTTGTTGTAGCCAAAAGTTTTACGAGCTTATCCCAAGATATAAAAGCGAGCGACGAACATGATGGAAAACATACAAAAACACGTGCCAATAACGTTGACTGCTGCAGTTGGGCCCAAAAACAACAACAACAACAGCACCAACAAATAACAAACATTCAACAACCGACCGAACAACAACAACCGGCAAGAACCATAACAACTGCGTTGGGAGAATTAAAACACAACACAGACAGACAGACCAGACAGACAAACAGACGAAAGATATCAACTTTGGCCAAAAGAGCATCCAATGTTGAACAGCTGGCGGTTCGCGATAGGCAGGATTCGCTTAAGGTGGAAAAAGCAAAAAAGAAAGAAAACTTATAAGGTGCCAAAGGCCATAAAAGGTGCAATCAAAATCAAACTGATTTGTCTCCGGGGAGTGTTGCCAACTTTTATTTTTACGAGCGGGCCATAGAAACTTCAAAAATTCCTCAATGTGGCAAGGCGCAACGAATTGTGAATATGCTATGAATATGTGAATATGCGATGTGCATTTTTAAGTATTATTTAAGTGGATGTAAGAAACAGTCAAGTAATATATTAAAATTCTAAAATATTTTACTAGTACATTTTCTAGGTACTTTCCATAGCCATAGTATACGTAGAGTTTGTTGCAAGCAAGTCTTAATCAAATAGTTTATGAGTCTAACGCGCCGCCTGATACATTAAACGGAAAGCATTTGTATTGTTGGGGGAACAGGAAAGTGGCTACGCCCGCTGAACTGCCTTTAATTAGACAGTCGTGAAGTCGGTTAAGTTATGGCCTAGCAAGAACGACGATGCTGCTTGCCGGCCTGCCTGTCTGCCTGCTGCTGTCTGTGCTGTCTTGGCCTCGGGTCGAGTCGAGTCGTGAAATTTATGCGTTAAAATTGCATAATTTCCATGCACACACACACACACAGACACACAAAAAGTTTGCACATAAATTTAAGAGTCAAGGTAAGAGGGCAAACTTTTGACTGCCACCATGCCACATGCCATTGGCCATTGCCCATTGCCCAATGTCCCTAGCCTGATATTGAATTAAACACTTTGTGATTTTGCCGCCTCAGAAGTGTGTCTCCTGATGCCAGCCATCTGCAAAATACACACACACACACTTTCACACATACGATTCGTTTTTAATTTCCTGTTTCGATTGCTGCTTCTACGAATACTTTCAGCTGCTGTCTGCTCTTTTATCGCTCTACCCCTACCCCCCAAGCACTGGCTGTCAATACAGTTTTACCCTCAATTGCAAATATAGCCAACATATTTTGAGTGCTTAGTTTTCTGAATACCCTATTCGTATGAATATAAAGGGTATAAGTAAATGACTTTCATTATGGAGCTGATTAAGGGGCAAAATCGATGTGGCGTTATCGATTTGTTTGTCTATTTCGATTTCTTACAACAGTTTGACAGGATGCAGCCAATTACAGGATATTTCTGTGTCCTACAAGACTTTAACTAGCTATTTCTCTATTTTTTCCCCCTTTTGGGCATGTCAAGTGATGTTTTTTGTTTTGTGTGCCAGCTCGCCTCTAATAGTTTTTACTGCAACTTTATTTAGTGCTCCCCTTTTCTATGCTACGCTGTCTATGAAATGGTCCGTTGTGCGCCATTTCACTCCACCTCCTCTCCCCACCGCATTGTTGCCATTCAATTTTACTCGCCACTGTATATTTTTTTTTGGTGTTTTGTTAATTTTTCTCTCTATATTTTTTTGGAGTGCCATTTTTGGAACATTTTGCAATGAATTTCGTTTGCGACAATGCCCGTCTCTCTCTCTCTCGCTCTCTCTCTCTCTCGCTCTCTCTCTCTCTCTCTCTCTCTCTCTCTCTGTCTGTCTGTCTGTCGCTTTCTCTGGCGGCGTTTTTTATGATGATACAAGTATCAGCGATTGGGCAAACGGCAATGGCAGTGCCAACAATAACAACAACAACAACATTGGCATTGGCTCTGTGTGAAGCGAGAATCTGGGCCGCTTATGGTCGACTGCCGCCTGTGGCTAATGGGGCTGATAGCCTAAAAAGAGGCGATGAACGTGGACTTGGTGAAGTGGAGATCAGTGAAGTACGCTCTCCGTTTTGTTTTGCTGGAATTGCAATAATTGTTTATTGACAACAATGGATTTAAATTGTTATCGGCTGCAGCTGCGAAACAAATATGAATGCAGAAAGCGAGTGGATGAACCGAATGAAGTGAATCGGATGAATAGCGGAATCAAGTGCGATTGAATTTGGGAACAAATGTCAAAAAAGATGTGGAGAGTTAAGAGAAATGTTATATAAATATTTTAAATACTTTTTAAACAAAATATCTTACATTTAACTTCCGTCTTTGCCTCGACTGCCGGCTTGCGTAGAGTACAAATTTCTACGCTGAATAATGCCAATTGGCCTGCGACTTGAAGGCGACTTGCCAGAAAAACAAAATAAATTGCAAAGCTTCACAAGGGACTACAACAAAAAGAAGAAGAAGAAGAACAACAACAACGACGAACGAAAGCAAATCAAAGTGGAGCTGAGGGAACGCGATTCTGGCGCATATTTTTGGCAGGAACGTGAAATTAATTATGCGCGGCAAAAGAAAGGCTTACCGCAGGACAAAGACATCACATGCAAAAGGGTAGAGAGCCAAAAAACGGTTTGCCAAGAAGAAGGGACGCGGTTAAGGTTCGTCGGCGTTTCAGGATTATGTTAAATTTAGCGGTGACACAGACACTTGGCAAAGGTTCCCACACACACACACACACACGCACACAATGGCGTAATAATTGCGCATGGGTAGACGGTGTGGGTTGGTGGTTGAAATGAGTCCGACTGGCCGCCATTAATTGTGCAAAGTCAGTGCGACTGAATGTGTCGCCCCGTGGCAGTTGAATGTGGTATGATTCTGTCTGCCTCAGGCAGAAGTCAGTGCCAAGTGGCAGATGCTCTGTGCTCTGTGCCAAATACAGAAGGCAGAAGGTGGGTTGCCCAAGTGCAAAATTATAAAATGGCCCAGAAGAAGATTCTGCTGCTGCTGCTTGTTCGAGTCTCTTGCGCTCATTTCGTTCCATTTCGTTTCGTTTGGTATGCCATAAATTTTAAGCTATTTTTATTGTCATTTTCATTGCGCTCTGTGAAAATGTTTGTTTAATTTACGACTAATTCTTTCTCTCTCTATCTCTCTTATTGCATGGTCCAAACTGCCAGCACGACAATTAAATACAATTTTCGTCCAGTTCAAATACTCAAAAGTGCGTCACCAGAAACAACAACAACAATAACAACAGCAACAACAGTTAAATATACGCGCTCTAGATAAATCATTTACAATTTTTATTTTCTATTTATCAAGCTCAACATTTGAGGATAAACTCAAAGACCCTTTATAACATGAGCAAAAACCCGCCGAGTGGGCTGGGCTGGTTGCGTGGCAGGGGATTGGGCGTGGTTGTTGATGGAGTGGGGTGTAAAGCATTTTAAACGATTGCTGGGGGGAACTGAGCGCGGCTTTTCGCTTTGTGTATGGCCAGAACTGGTCCTTGATACCTTGGCAAATACAAATATAGAGATATCAGCAGCGGCAGCAGCAGCAATGGGAGTTGGCAATCGCATGCCTCGAGGTTGCAAGTAAAACGTGCACATTTCATAGCTGTTTACGTGTGAATCACAATAACGATTTGGAATGTAATCGGCAAATTGCTTTAAATTGCTTTAATCAAATGCTTGCCCCAACAGAAAAGTTTCTTAAAGTTCTTCCTACTTTAATTTATTTAACCCAATTAAACAGAGTTTTTCTTTTCCTTGCACTTGCAGGCGTTTTTATATACATTTTTTTGATGGGCCCGGCCCCGGTTTTTCTTTTGTGGTTGGCCAAATATTTACATTAAATTTGGCCAAGTGGCAACGTTATTCAAGTGTTTTTTTTTATTTTTGTTTACTTTCCTTGTTCCGTTAACTTGCTTCTCTTACATTCTCTATTTCCTCTTCATTTCATGCATTTACTTTGTTTTTTAGTTGTACCAACCATTTCTTTGTTTGTTCTGTGCATTCGCGGCGAGTTAATTTTGCATTTCCGCTCATTTAACTGCATTTTTTTTGAACTCCCAACTCACAACTCTCCATCGTTCTGCTATTGCGGTTGGCTCCAAGTGCCGTGAAGTTGTTTTTGCCAGGAAGTTCATTTGGAGCACTAGCCACAACAGCAGCAACAGCATATAAACGGATGTTGATGTGAAAAGCGGCCAAGCTCATGGAATTCCACTCAACAGACTTTATTTAACTTTGTTTGTTTTTTGTTTTAGCTGAAGGTTTTATGTTTACTATATATATATATGTCACTATCAGCATGGGTTAACATACCAAAGCCGATTAAGTTGGGAAACTAAGTGAAGTAAACACTTCAAGCTGCTAATAATAGAAATTAATTATAATTGTTAGCCATGACACTTTTCATTAAGTAAATTCAACACAAAAATATATTTAATTGCAAAGAAAATCTTTTTCATGGAACTTGTTTAACTTTTTTTAGCTACACTAAATAAAAATTTAATATTTATCAGGTTTTTATTATAATTTATATACAGAAAATTCCATCGAATCGCTAACAGGCTCTAGTTTTAAATATTGCTGACAGTTTTAAGGTATTTTGTTAATATAAAATAAGTATTTAAAGTTTCATGACTGCATCCTAAGCCTGAGCTCCTGTTGTATGTATGTTAAATAATTATATGCCTGTTTGGACTCGTGATTCGCACAGCTCGTAAAATTTCACACCTCAGCCATCAAGAGTTAAGCAAGTGCTGCGTGCTGGCAAAACTTTTGCCATTTGCGCACAGGATGCACTAGGATGCACACACACAGACACAACGAGTACAAATACAACTGCAGTAAGTATGGCGAGTAAGGACACAAAAATTATATGTCAAGCGCAAAATCTCGGGCAAGAAGCGCTTAAACACATGCGAGTATCTATCTTTCTCTTCTCTTTTCTCTCTGTATCACTCTCGCTCTCATAGTTTTAGTGTTGCCGTGTGAGTGGCAGCTTTCGTTTCTTCATTCTCGACTGCACGCGCTATCCCTGCAAGTCCTTGCCCCGTAACTTTCTCTCACTACGTCACAGCATGACATTGCACTCAACTTTGCTTTCACCTTTGGAGCAAGAGCAAAAGAAGCATCATCGTTCGCCTTTGGCTGGCCCCGCCAGCTGCAAGCCGAAACCAGCTGTTGACTTTTATTGTGGCTTGACATTAATTTGTTAAGTGCGCCACAGCTGCATGCCCCACCACCCACTCACCCACCCACCGCCTACCCTACTCAGTCAACTGTGCAATCTTTAAGGTGAGCAACTTGAGTAGTTTATCAGTTTTGCATCTTTATCATTCTCAAAGTTTTTTTTTTTGCCACATTCTTCTTGTTGTTGTTGCCTTAATTGCATTTCAGTGTGTACACACTAGAAAAAGAGGGAGGGAAAAAAAAGTAAATGCCGCTTGCCAGTCGCTTTTAATTATGCCCAATGCACTGTGAAAATGCTTAAAAATGCAAATTATGTGCTTGCAAAATGCAACGCATGCAAAATTGTGCCGCATAATTTATGCCGCACATGGCGTATATTGCCGCATCTGCCACCTAGTTTCACCTCTCTATGTCATTGTTGCAAGTGTGTGTGTTTGTGTGTGTGTGTGTGTTTGTTGTGTGGCGTCTGTCTATCGCATTATGTTGTTCAACATTGCTTTCTGGTGTCATCGATGCCGATTGTTGATACAAGCCATATGATATGCATAAACATACCACATCCACATCCACACACACAAACGCACACACACATACACAATATTACACTACCCCAAACCAATATTTGTTTAATTAGCCCGTATTAATGTCGATTTAAGCAAATAAGGTGGCAAGTGGCAAACTCATAATGAAAACTGCAAAGCTAAAACCATTTTGCCATTGTTCTGGTCAACTGTTCCTGTTGCAATTGTTGCATTGCCCTCCGCCAACTCCTTTCATTCCACTCCACTTCGCTTTTGCGGCTAGCTCCTGTTTTCCCATTAGAGCATTCTCATTCCTATTATTTTCTACAACTAACCCACTCACGTTCACAACGCTTCGACTGTTTGACTGTTCGATTTCCATTTCATTTGTCAGTTTATTCAGGCCATTTGGTTTGCCATAAATCCGCTCGAGATTTGAACGATACACAATACAAACACACTCACACACACACACACACGCAGTTGGTTGCTTAATGATCTGGTCTAATTGGTTTACACTATATATACATGTATGTATATCGTGTTAGGTGAGTGTTGAAACTAACATTAGAGTGTATCTACTAAATATTTATTACTACTTTTACACAGTTATTCTGTCTAAAAATAGTAAGTTAGTCTCTGCTTAGCTGTCAACAACATTTGGTAAAGGGAAAATTTAAACGAATCTAAACATTTATAGCAAGCAATACACTGCTTCTTCATTATTACAAACATGCCTTGCAAAAGGAAGACCAAGTTATGGGAATCACATTTTGATAGTTCAATCATGAAGACAACCACTCAAATTATGCTGGAGCAGGGTTCTCGGCCACAACGCACCATCTGCACCACCGATCACAAGCTAGTGAACTTTCAATCCTTTGACATGGATGAGTAAGTCCCATCAAGAATTTACTACTTTCGAGATCAAATATTCTCTTTCTCGCTTTAGTCCACGCTATGGCCATGTTGATTGTGAAGAGGAACTCGAACCGCCGCTCAGATCAAACTATATGCGTGAATTTACACAGCCGTATCCATCAAGATGCAAGCCGTTGCAGCCAAAGGGTGGAACTCCCGACTTTATGTTCAATCGCTTGCCCAGAAACGATTTTGATCCGAATACTGGCACTCTTTACAAGTTCCTTGATGATCATATGCACGATGTGCCCGAAGTGCGCAAAAAGGTTAACTTCTTTAGGCAATTGAGGTAAGTTTGAACTTCTGATATGCTTTCTAATTCTAATTGAACTTAACCCCACAGAGATCAATCGTTTTTGCTCTATTGAAAGCAGTCAAAATTTTCAAATGTAATACAATAAAATTATTATCGTTTTCGCCAGTGTGGTTTAACATTTATTTTTAAATACACTTCGTCATGTGGCTTTAGACTCTTCAGTAAATTGATTGTCTGATAATTTGTTGCAATTTAGCTCAATCATCATTCAAGTCACGCTATCGGTTGCCATTTTAAAAGCTTTTAACAGTGCTGTGCAATTATAAATTACCCTTATTCCCACAGTAATGGCACTCCCTTTGCACTTCGTTACTTCTTCTCTATGAGTAAAATATGTCAGTTGTTTCCTTTTCAATGGAAATCAATTAATTTTGCATAAAGAAACTGAATTGTCAGCAGAAACAAGTAGACTAACTACACGCATACTAATGCGTACACACACACACACACATATATATATATATATATATATATATATATATTATAAATATGTTTGTATGTATGTCGCTTATTAGGTTAAAGCTGTAGCAAAATTCTAGAGAAAAATGCCAACAATTTGCAATTAATAATGCAAAATAGCAATCCTTTGGCATGCATTGAACGACTTCGACAGCAAAATACACTTCGATACTCCTCTCTATCTCTCTCTCTCTTTTGGGGTCTTAGTGCTTAGTTCTCATTTCTCGTGGCCAATTTGCATAAATGCTAGCAATAAGCAGCAGGGATCTAGAACGTTCGAGGGTGGTGTCAAACTAATGGCAAACTATGACAGCACTGATTTATTATGTACGGTAATTAGTTTGGCCTGTTTAGCGGCCAAATGCAAGCAAACAAGGCAACCCAACCCAGCAAACCAAGGCGCATTGATATGCCAAGTAACTGCATCGAATTTCTTTGGAAAACGATGATGACAACAAGACAACAACAACAATAACCCCATGCACAGACGCTACTTCAGTCCCTTAACCAGATGATGACGATGACAAAAACAAGCACGAGCATGAGCATGAGGAGACCAGACGGAGACGGAGACTGAGACTGAGAACGATGAAGTGGCCGCAAACAAAACACTCTTAGTCGCCAGTTGACAAGCGCATGAAAGTCAAAATGAATGTTCCAAACTGACAGGGACAGAGGCGTCAACGAGAATGAAGGCGAGAGGGGAAGGCGAACGAAAAGACAACGATGCCGTTGCGGAAGTCGCCATTGTGGTTGACAAACAGGACATGGACACGTTGTAGGAAGGCGGGCGGGCGGGCAGGCGGCAATATATCAATTAGGAAGCATGCAACTTTTACTAAGTTTTCAATCTCGCACTGAAACCTGACACCGGGCAAAGCTTCAAACAAGATCAAAAGCGACACCTAGCGTTGCGAATCGAGGCAAAGGAAACACAACTTTAAGAAATGAAACTGTAGTTAAATGGATCAACTGCTCAAAGCAACTTTAAATGGAAACTAAAACTAGAATTATACTAATTGGATTGTTTAAGTAATAAATAAAACAAAAGAACTCAAATATTTACTTACTTATTTAGTTTAGCGCACTTGAGTTTAGTTTTCATCTTATTAAAGTTAATGAAATATATAAAGTTGCACTTTCCGGTTGCCAAACCATTTTGCAACCTATGAGAATAATAACAGTACCACTGACCCGCACGAGAAGAATATTGTGCTAGCGATGCAGACGGAACCTTTCCAGCTATGAGTAGGTCGCTTTCGGTTGTACATTCGTCAAAGTCGGACAGAGTTTGACATTCAGACAATTGCACAGTTTTTGGGCGATAAAACGTCGCCTACAACGGTTCTGTGCTACGCACAACTGATAACAGTGTGCGTTGCTCGTAATTTGGGCCATTCAACATGCCACATGGCCTGCAACCGTGCTTGCAACATTCAACAAGCTTACACCAATGCGTACTACGCAAACAGAAACTCACCACACACCAACAAAAGCCGGCAGCAGAACGCTCTCTCTCTCTCTCGCTCGCTCTCTCTGTTTGGCGACTGCGTTGCTGTTTGGAGCCGAAGCATAAACTCAACACGGCCAACACACGACTAACGGCATCGTCTGTGATAAGAGTTGGCGGTTCGGTTATGGCCGTGGCTCGTGTGTTTGGCCAGCAGCTAGACCCAAATCAGTCAACTCGGAAACGTGGCCATGTTCGTTTTGCGGCGATTTCGTTGCGGCTCTTTTAGCCTTTTGGCCAACATCACCAACAATTGGCAATAGCCAAAGCCAAATGCCTAAACGCCAATTGCCAACAAAGTGTTTGTGTTTCGTATCGTGTATCGTGTTGACGTCTTTTTCCGAACCAAGTGCTTCATGTTGTGGCCAGGTGCCAACAAAATTGCCAATAAGCTAAAATCAAACAACACAATTTCCAAGAGGTGTGTGTGTGTGTGTGTACAAACATACATAAGTGTGTGTAATCAATTAAGAGGTGTAAACTCCAACAACCACAAGCACACAAAAAAAACAACAACAACAAGAAATTAAACATCATAAGCTGATGTTGTGTGTGTGTGTATGTGTGTGTATGGATGGCATGTGTAATTTATTTTTGGCATTTAAATTGGCCGCCATCAACATCAACAGACCTTAAATCAATTTGATAAATTTGCATTTTGGTTTTTGTTTTTTTTTTTTTGGGCAAAAAAATACGCAGAAATAAGGGAACCACAAAAAACGAAACCTGAAAAAAGCAATTTCATTTACAAATTACAACTTGATGGGGCAGACATAAGGCAACGACATTGAGGTATCAACATCAGCCAGCATCTGAAAAAGGCAGCTTAAAAAAGGGCAAAGCCTTCGAAATGAATTGGGTCGTCAAGTAAATCACCGATTGAACGTATTATTTAAAGTGCTTCGGCACTGGTATGCACGAATTTGTATTAGCCGAGATACAGCTAACAAACTTAAATTACGTCAATTATGGCCCAAATGTAAGAATGTTCGGAAGCTGGGATATATTTGCTAAGCTCAAAATCAATTTAACATAAGCTTTAATCCCTAATTGGATTAAATTCGGATGCTGAGTAATGTTTGTTTTGTTAACGAAATACAGAAAAACATTTTTAAACTGCGACTTTTCGATTTATTTCTGTTATGCTATGAGGATTAAAGTTCAAAGAACTTTTTTTCTTATTACAACTTACTTTCAAAAGAGTTTTCCCTTAATTTAATTGATTTTATATGGCACCCACACATCAACTCCATAAATAGGTTTAATTAAGAAAGGTTTTGCAATATTAAAGCATTTTTAGAATATTTTTGAAACCAGAAATATCTTATAAGTGATCAGTGTTAGATTTACATGAAAATAGTCCATTCTGAAGCATTCTATCCTCAGTTTCATTTGAAATCAAGAAAGTATTTAGCTACTTATAATCATGAATAATCTTAAGATTAAACTGTCAAATCTTTTAACAAGACATCTATTTAAATTGCTAATTACGTACATAGAAACCCTCTGGGTTACTAAAACATTCAAAAACAACAGCTTTTATACATAAGCAGCAAAAAATACAAAATTTAAAACAGAATACTCAACGATTTATAATGTGTTCTTCATATATCTAAAAAAAAAAACCTTCGTCAGTTTTGTAGGTTTTTTTTTTAGTCATTTGTCGTCTGTCGTCTATTTAATTTGGTGCTAAGAAATCTCGCATTTGCACTTTTAAAGGCTGTCCCCAAAAGCAAACAAACACACACAAACACACGAACAAGAACAAGAACATCAAGGGTAATAATAATAATAAAATGAAGGAAACGTAGCGAAACAAAAATAAGTATAAAGAACAAGTTGAAGAAAAATGACGAAGACGTGACTCGTATGCAAATACATAATCACAAAAACGCAGACTAATAAGTGAAAAAAAGGGAGAAACGGCAGAGAAAGGGGCGACGACAACATACAATTGTGTGGGCAGGGGATCAGGAAGGGGGGGTGGGGTGAAAAAAGAAAGCGGGACGAGGTTATGAGACGACTATAAGATTACGACAAAGCCAGAAGCCAGAAGCCACATCCACAGTCAGAGAGCAAGGGAAATCCTTAAAGCAACTGAGCTTGGCCTCCTCTCGTTGTCGCACAGGAAGCAGCCACGCCCCCAGGAGGATGCCAGCCAGCTATGTGAAGAGGGCGCTTAAAGCAGGTGCGGTTGCGGCTGCGGGGTGTGTGCGCTGGATTTTTGACGACCTCGACACACACAAATGAGTGCAAAAGATAAAAATGCAGGACGAGCGACAAGGCGAAATCCCAAAATGAGTTGCACCCATTCTCCCCCACCATTCTCCTTCCTACTCAACACATTTATTGTTTTGTGCATGTGGATTATGTTTGGCGTGTGCTCAAGTGCAAATTTTATAAGCTGGCAAAACAATGGGGCGAAATACAAATACTTTTCATAAATTAAACAATCATTTTTCTTGAATTTATTACAATAACAACATGGATGCTGACGGCTTGCTGCAATTTCTCAATTTCAATTGCCCAGCATGGCAGTGTGTGTGTGTGTAAGTGTGCGGGTGTGCATGTGTGTTGGAAAAATGAAACAAATTTCATTGCATAATTCATTACCTTTTTGGGCTGGTAGGGTACACAGAGGTAGAGAGAGAGAGAGAGAGTGTGTGAGAAGAAAGCTGCCAGCCATTTTGTATGGTCATAAATCTTTTGACATATGCGTTGCCATTGCGTTAACGATGTACCAGAGAATACAAGAGAAAGTGTGTGAGAGACGAAAAATAGCGAATAAAAACTCATTCAACGTGCTGCAAAATAACGTATTATATTTTATATATTGTTTGCTCTGTTTTTTATTATCCAGTCGACATTGTCAGTTAAACAAATAATAAACAATAAACTTGACAGAGCCTATAAACAATTTACGCCAAAAGTGTGTGGAAATCCTGCTGTATTTTGCAATTTTCCGAATTGTTAAAATTGCGCAAAAGGGGTTAAATACCGTATCCAAATGCATGCGCTGACAAGTGACTAAAACAATAAACACAATAAAATAAAACGCTGGCCAAAATTTTGGCCCCAAAATAATAACAACGACAGTATAAAAACAATGACGACGACCAGCATCCCCAGCGCCCAATTGCCTCAGCTGCATCAACAGCAAAAGCAGCTAAAAACAACGAAAATAACATAAACAACAACACTGTTCAACTGTTAATACCAAAAAATCAACAACAACAACACTTTCTACAGAAGCTGTAATAATAAACGATACTAAAAACAGAGAGACAGAAAGAGGAAGAGAAGCGATTGGCAACACACTTTTACGAGTTGCCAACTACTTTTTACAACGAATTTTAACACTATTGCAAGAGGTAAGCTTTCCTTTTCTTTACATTTGTCATCTTTTCACTTGGTGTGCCATGTTGCTCACTTTGAGCATTTGACATTTTCTGCACTTTTTATTGCGTTTTAAATTTTGGATCTTTGGCTTTTGCTCAAATCCAATTGGGCTGTTTAAAGTTTGTACAAGTGTAACGAAAAGGTTTTTCATTATCTTTTGGTGTTAGGCAGCGCTTAGACTTTTAGTTAAATATTTTAGACAGCATTAGGTTCAAGTTTCATATATGTTAAGAGCTATGAATTTTGATCAAAATACTAAATGCTTATTTTAAAGAATTCCTTGTATTAAAAATTCAAAACAGTAATCGTTCTTTACCCAATCTTGAAAAGTCATTTAATCATTTATTAACATATACCTCTTTCATTTAAATATTTCATTTAGTATTCTCACATAACAAAGATGTCAATTCTCAATGAAACTTCCCATCAGAAAGAATTCCACTTCATAACATGCAACTTCCATTAACATATCCTGAGCATAGCTTCATTAACTATCACTTTGTGTAATGCAACCTCCTCAATTAAATGCCACCTTCCTCATTCTTTCGTTCGACCCTCCGCCGCACTACCCACAAACGGTGTGGCCACATTGTTCGGCGAGCTTTGCACTCGAAAATAACTCTGTAAATCCCACACTTGATTCCGTTGAGCGCCAACCAACTTTGGGCACTTTGATGCCGCTCTCGAACTGTGGCAGCACATGTCCAATATGCTGGCTTATATCATCTTTCAACTTGTGTGAGGCACTTTCAAAAAACGCTGACAGCCCTTCGTCCAAACGTTCGTCCTTATGTCTGTACCCTCAAAAAAAAAAAAAACCTAAACCAGAGGGAAAAAAATTTGTTCAAGTTACTATTCAAACGGTTTTCAGCAGCTGCCGCACCAAAATCCCTTTTTAATTTTTCATGGCTGCCTCACTGCTGCTGCTCACGCCCCCGCACTGCACTTCATTCACTCAAAGTCAGCGCAAACAAAAAGCCAGAGTGGAAGTGGATACAGGACACACACACACACACACACACATACATACATATGCATGCATCCAAACACACACACACAGACACACAATGCATATGCATATAGCTGTGAGGGGTTTGTTGAGCATATTTAACCCATTGCAAACACATTTGCATGCACTCAACTCGACTCCGACTCAACTTCAGTCGACTTCGGATCCAGTTCTGGGTTTTTTTTTGGGGTTATGGGGTTGCGACTTTGGGGCCTCGCTTGTCTATCGTCTCGTCCAGCTGCCATTTTGCATTACTAAATTCAACGTCTCATATGTTAAGCATGAAAAATGACTTGAGATGGGGTCAAACTTTTGACTCCCCCACCTTTTCCCCCTCTTTTGCTGTACTGACAAAATATTTGCATAGTAAATGGTTTTATTATTAACAGTGTAAACTTTTATTTTAGAGCCCAAGCCCGCCAAGCCCCATCTCAAAAATATGACCGCAATTTTTATAAAATGTTTTCACAAACTTGTTAAAATATTTGGCAAGTCGCTGAAGAGGAGCTGCTGCAGTGCCCAGCGGTTAGTTTGAGTTATCTGGCAACGGTGCGCAATAAAACTACAAATTAGTCGCTTCAAGAACTGATAGAGAATGGCACACCCTGTTAGCTGCATTCTAATCGAACTGCTTGCAAGCAGTGCAGCGATAAAGTGCACTTTGCTCAGGGGAAATAAAGAAAATAGTTAATACTCCTTCGCAATACCTACCTCCCTCACCCTCATAATGACTACCTCTTGCAGCGTGCCGTAGCTCTGGGTATAATCAATTAAATCTTTCGCACGCTTTTAATTAAAATTTCCCCTGAGTTACATAATGAAGTTAACTCCTTTTATATATACAGTATAATTTCTTTTTCTTTTTCGGTTAAGGAGCGAGACTATGACGATGTGGCACGAATAGTCTTTTTGTGGCTCCATCACGTTGTTCCTGGTGCTTTGGCTGTCTGTCGTCACTTTCTCTCTCGCTCTCTTTCTCTCTGTCTCTTTCCGTCGCACGTAAATAAAGCGCGAAATTTAAAGCTTAAATCTCATTAAAATGGTTTTATTGCCACATTGGAGAGCTGCCCTCAACGCGGGGGATGTTTGATGAGTGTTTTGCGGTGGCAAACTGTAGTTGGAAGTAGGGAGGCTTGGTTTGGGTCGGCTGCAACAGCTTTCATATCGCTACACATTTCTTAACTCGCCCATAGTTTCAATTTGGAGCGTTGGTAACGCTGCGGGTGTCAATTTTATTGCGCGCTTTGATGTTGCCACCAAGCAAATGAAATATAGCACAGAGACACACTAATAACGGAAAGAGAGAGGAGAGATAAAGTGGGAGTTTGGAAACAATCGCCATGACACAATTGAAATCGATAGCAGACACAAAATAAACTATGAGTATGCCACACAAACTATGGGGCGTATTTTGTAGACACCCGCAGACAATCTTCATGTCCCGAAAATCAAACCACAAATGAAAAAGAGAAAAAGTAACATTCACAAAATTCGTTCAACTCAATTTTGCAGCTCTTTTTTTGGCTTTTTCGGCGGGCATTTGCTATTTTTATTCCTCGGGCGTAGAGCAAACCAATAATTTGTGTTTTAAGTTGCCATTTTTTAGCTGCTCGCTGCCACACGCAGCAGCAGCAGCAACAAAAGCAGCAGGAGTAACTCCAAAAAAGAGTGGACAACAGCTTTGCTGGGGCTTCAATTTTGTTTTGGGTTGAGTGGTTGGCTGTTGGAGTCATCGACCTGGTCTCTGTGTTCAGGGAAGCCGTTGAGGCGGAAAATTATACTAAAATAGACACAAAATGCTATTTTTGCGGTGTGTTGGCATTAAATAATGGGCAAATGCCACAATCAGGCAGCTAAACAAATTATTGAGTTTATGCGCGTGATTGAGTTCACGTCGTCCCTTGGACTCAAGCTTAGAATTATTGCCTTTAAACATTGAAACATGAATTATAGACGAATTGTGAATATATTGAGGAAAAGGAAATGTGGAAAATTGTTTTGCAGGCAAAGATGTAATTGTCTTTGATGTAATCGTTTAAAATTATTAATTGCAATGCATCTATACCTTAAATCCACTGATACGTGAATGATTCAAAACATATAATCTTCAAACGTAACTTTACTCTATTTGAATTAGTTCCACCAGTTTTCACGTTAAACTTCGAGCTGTAACTGACGAAATCCATTAGATTACATACTGAAGGTTATCATTAGATCGCAGCTAAACTTGACATGTGCATTTTGATGTGCTTGATTGGCCCTTTTAAAAAACAACCTTCTCTCTGGATGTCTCACTCTATCTGAATATTTTTCAGTTTTTCCACACGGGCATGTGGAAAGCCCATTAAACCTTCATTCAGGCCGTATGACAGACTCGAACCGCTACCGTTTCTCAGTGTGACAGATAATTTTTTCAGTGACTGGCATCAACGATGTATAAAAATAGAGACAAAAAAATAAAAACTGCATTCAAATTGGTTAAAAAAAGAACAAGCCGAAAAAAAAGTTAAAGGCCAAGTAAATTTGACAGTTGTCACGTCAAAGCAAAAATAAAATCCAGATAAAAATAGAGAAATAAGCGAGAAAATTGCCCCAAAGCATACAGAGCGAGAGACAGAAAGATTCTGTGGCGGAGATGGGGCGAAAAGTTTCGTTGCATTTAATTGTTTGAGAGCAAAAAAAAAAGTGCAGCAGCAGCCAGGAGTCAGACGTAATTTTTTGTTATATATGTACAGAGTATACAAACATTTGTATGTAGTTTCCACATGTCTGCAACAGCAACAGCAGCAGCAGAAACAACAGTGGAAACAACTATAACAACAATAATAACAACAGCAACAACAGCAAGATGAAGAGCGACTGCAACAATCAAGAGTAAATATAAATAAAAATCCAGCAAAGTTGTTGAGCCAGGACGAAGAGACAGGCCACTTATGCATGTCCTGTTGGCACCACACAAAGGGCCCAGGACGGGTCGCAGCGCAAATGCTTGAGTTCAGTTCGGGGCAGGCAGTTCCACTGTCAGAAAGCAGGCGCAAAGCTGACAGGACCTGTCGTTCCAAAGACGACGAAGACGCAGCAGATGGAGACAAAGCAACGCTAGTGAGTGCATATAATCTGAGCCTCATCATCTGTAGCTGCCACGGCGAAGTAGGAGGGGGATGTGGAAGTGGAGGTGAGGGATAAATGTAAAGGAGAAGCGGAGAGAACCAACACAAATCCTTGCCAAGACACACATGCACAAATATGCTTGCACGTATGCGTGTTTGTCTGTGTCCTAGCTGGCTTATGCCTGCTGCTTGCAATGCAAAAACAATGCAATGCAATTCTTCCGCACTTTTTGCCTGCTCACTCGTTTGTAAGCAAAAGTCCTTTAGCACAAATTTCTCTGTGTATGTTCTATCATAAAAAGCACAACATGCTCGCCTCGCCTCGCCTCGCCTCCCCGCATCTTGCTCTCCGGTTGCAACCATCTCTGTCTTGCTGTAGGTAAAGTTGAATACGTGTGAGCTTCTTCTAACGTAAGCTCATATGCAAATACGAGTAAACAAAATGCGTTTCCGCATTAATGCGTTTTGTTTTGGCCAGCACGGGCCAACATCCAAATGGATATTAGTTGCCACACAGCTCAAACAAGACACTTCATCTTTCTAGTTAGTTATGCATAAGACGAGTTTGCTCCCCATCTCTTTATGTCCATATTTATGTATGCATAAACTTACTCGTTAACTTCAACTTTCCATGTAAATGACATCTAAACATGGCCCGTATATTCAATTTGTGTCTCACAATTTTCGTTTGAAATGAGAATATTGCATTTAATGAATCTGTGTTTCGAATGCTCAACCAACTTTTAAGAATTACAGAGCGAAAGGTTAAGGTGATTCCAAAAATGTTTTCTAAACTGATAAAATATACCCATACCATTTTAATGATTGATTAGATGAACTGTTTATCCAAACTAATCTAAAGCAACATTTCACAACTGTCTGCAGATAAATTATTTAAACATTTGCTCAACTTCGCAGTACACAGTTCAATTAGCGCTTTGCATTAATTAACCGTCACTTGCTCTCAACGCTCAACCACACGTATGAAGTTTTGCCTTTGCTTCAGCCTGACACGTAATCAACTTTAAATTTTGTCAGCTTAGGCAAGTCTCCTTGTATTTGCGTCACTTTCAGGTATCTGAATTTAACCAGGACACATACGTGTATATAAACATACTAACAAATGCATGTAGATGGGCCCAAGGAGTGCACAGCTGAACAGAGGAGGCTTATTCTCTCTCTCTCTTACTCCATTTTTGGAGCAGTGCAAATTGTGTGTCGCGTTCGTCATTTTGCTTATACATATATGTACATATCTAACCGCATCTTAACTAATGCATATCTGTGTGTGTTAATGTGCGTGTATGTGTGTGTGTGTGTTTGTGAGTTATCCTGGCCGCATTCGTTTGACTTCGGCATTTGCATTTGCTTTTACTGCCTCTGCGTCTGCGTCTGCCTTATGTCGCTGTCGTTGTTGTCGCTGCTGCCTTCCAATTAAGCAAAAATATAAAACGCTGTCAAGGACAAATGTGCATTTTAATTAAATTTTTAGCACAACTCGCTCGCCTGCTCCCTGTCTCCCTCCCTACCTCTTTCTCTCTTTTGCACAGCTTTACTGTGTCTCTTTCTTTTAGTCTGCTCTCATTTCTCTTGTCTGGTTGTTTGCCAGCTTCTCAAGCCACTTTTGATTTAACAGGCGCATTCGTTGTGCCTGCCACAGAATATCAAGTATACGCAATGCAATGCAATGCAACAACGCCCTATACTTTCGCTCATTTCCCAGCCAACAGCCCGCCCACCCGCTGCAACTAGCGTTTGTCATAAATCACTTGAGTTGCCTCACAATGTGCGTCTATGCGGGGGCAAGGGCAAAGCAAGGGGCGTGGCCATAATGTGTAACTGTGCAAACTGTGCCCGAGCACCAAATAAAATGGCAAACGTGCAAAATGCTGCCCAAAAGTACGAAAACAAAAAAAATATTAAACATTTCTTGCTTTTCTCGTGCTGCGGGTGATTCGGATGCAGGCACTGCAGGGGGTGGCGGGAGGAGAGGGAGCAGTCAGGGACCAGCAGCGATAAAGCGTGCCAAGTAAAAGATACATATTAATTGCTGTTATGCCAAGGCTCCAAAAGCTACGACAACAACAACAACAGCAACAGCAAGAACATCTTGTGCGTTTTTGTGTGTTGAAATGCTAAACAGCAAAAGTTTCGAGTTGTAACTGTTGTTGCTTGTGTTGTTTTTGTTGTTGAATCACTAACAAATGGGCAGAGCTTCTAAATCCGCAAGGAACATGGCAACACAGCCAAACAGAAGACAACCAAAGTAAACCAAGCCAAACCAAACCAAACCCAACCAAACCTCAACCAAAACCAAACCAAAGAACTAAACTAACAAGCGCAATGGGACAGAGCAGAACTAGCAGAATCAGCAGGAGTAGTGAGTGAGCTGCCTAAGAATCTGTTTCTATAAGCGCAGACTTTTGGTCAGTGGCGTCTTTTAAAAGGGGAGTTGCTTTTGATTTTGTGTGGGATATTTTATTCCTTATTTTCATAGCTAATTTCTTTCATCATTTTAAATACAGATTGAGCTTAAGACTCATAGACTCCAGCTCATTCACGATTAGCTTTTGCTCACTTTTGTAACTTATCACTTTAAATCGGGTCTTTATCTGACATGCTGTCAGCTTAAATTTGCTCTTAATATTGCGAATGTCATTTCAATTGCAACTCCACTCAGCTTTGCTACCCCTGACGCTACACACAACGAGACGCTGTCTCTGACAGCGACAGCACCCAACCAACAATCAAGCCCACTCCAAAGACAGTGTCATCTGGAATGTTGTCTTGTTGAATTATGCCACGACGCACTTAATCATTTGCGTTTTCTTTACCGCATCCGAAAAGTTTTTGCATGCCAACGATTTTCACTATTTGTTGCTGTTTTGCTTGCTTGCTTGCTTGTTGTTGCTGATGGTTGCAGCAAGAGTTTTGTTTGCTTTTTGGGTATTGCTAAGTTTTGTTTGGTGGCTGCTGCAGCGCTAAAGACCGCAAAGAGCATGAGTTGTTGTCGTTGTTGTCGTTGCTGTTATTGTTGCTGGTGCGTGTCCTTGTCAAAAGTAAGCAAGTGTCGCCACAGTTAACTATATTTTCATCTCTTTCTCTCTATTTCTCTATCACTGTCGCACTGTCACACTGTCGCAACTGTCGCCACTGTCACACTGTCTCTGTCTGTCTGTGGGTCAACATTTTACAGCCAACCACAATGAGCCACTTGGGAAAACTTTTGGTGAACGATGAATTTAACTTAGAACTTTTGGCGTTTGGCGCTGCGGCTGCGACAGTCTCAACTTCTGACCCCCTTTCGCCACGCCCGCATTAGCCAACACGCCCAACACACACACATATTCAGTCAATATATGAGAGTAGGTGAGGGGGTGGAATAAACAGGCGTAGGCTCCTCAACGGCAAACCTACCGCAACACAAGCTCGAGCTGTAAGTTTGCGAACGCGTGTATGTGTGTGTGTTTGTGTTTTATTTTGCTGGGCATGCGGGTCGTATGATTAATATTAAAGTTGCCACGGAGTGAAAATTAAGCTGGGCACAGCGACAGGCAGCATAAGTTTACCAAAAGCACGCAGGTCACGGCAAGAAGAAGAAGAAAATGTTGCCTTCAAGGGTGGGTGGCGTAGTGAAGGGCAAGTGTTACCAACGTTTAAATCAGATAAATATTTTCGTGCAACTGTTGTTGTAGTTGTTGTTTATGTAGTGCGGGTGTTTTGTTGTTTTTTCTTTCTTCTTCTTCATCATCGTTGTTTTTTTCTTCTGACGAGCTGTTGCGTGGCACATGCTAGTAGTGGTGGTGGTGCTGGTGGTGTTATTAAGCTGCAGGCAGCAACTTAATTTCGTTTTTGGTGTATTTTTTTACGATTCGTTGTAGTTGTTAATGTTTTTTCTCGCCAGTCGGCAGTCAGAACTCTGGTAGCTTAAATAAACAAGACATTTACGTTTGTTGTTCTTGTGATGTTGTTGTTGTTGCTGTTGTTGGTGTTGCTGCTGTAGCTACCCTGTCTAAAAATAAACGAAATTCTTGTGAAAATCCCTGACAGTCACTTCACGTTTCATGTTTCACGTTCAGCCAGCGTGCCACATACTCACACACGATATACATGCGCTGGGGTCCGATGTGGCGTATGAGTGATTTGTTTCACATAATAAATCTGTGTATGTGTGCGTGCTTGCGTGCAAGTATGCGTGCGTGTGTGCATATGAGTCGTTTGTTTATTTATTCATAAGCGCATTTCATTGTTGAACAAAAAACAAAACAAAACAAAAAACCAGTTTAATCATCATTGCCTTAATGCGCTGAGCAAATAAATATGATTAAAACAAAGCCAAAATCTGCTTAAATATTGCAAAATCAATTGTGGCCGCATTTGCCAGCACTATTTGCTTAGACTCCTCCTGCTTCACTCACCGTTTGCATATAATTCGTAGCGCATTGAAGTGTACAAAAGCAAACAAAAATCGTGACTTTGTCTACACTTTGAATGCACTCAATCGTTTCAATGCATACTGCTCAATTGTCTGAAGGTATGCGGAATGAATGAATCAATTGATTGATTCGAGCATTTTAGCATTTATTTATTATTTATGAAGTTTACTGCTTTTTATAAAGGCAAATATCTTTGCAAAAATCAATATGTTCATTGTTTTCTCGGCAAGCATTTGATTTAAGGCACGAAGCTTAAGAAAACATAATGTTGAATATTAATTTGCATTTCTATTTGTTTTTCCTCCTCTTGAACTTAGGTAAATAAATACTACAACAAAACCACCACAACCTCTATTATAAGCTTAATTTCTTATTTTCTCTGTCTTTCGTTTACTTTAACTTTAACGCAACCATCAAAAAATAAAATGTTCCCCATGTGGTAGCGTATAATAGACAAAACCATTGCCTACTTATTGGGGCATTTCATCACATGACAATTTCCAACATGCTGCACACACATATACCCAACACTTTTCCACTTTTCACGCTTCTCTTTCTCTTCCCTTCTTGTGCCATTCGTCCGTTGGCGTCACGCTGACAAAACGCAAGCGATTCAACAATTTCCACTCATTGCGTTCAGTCAATTGCCAACCATATTTCAATTTTATTTTATTATCGCTCGCACACTGTTATACACACACACAGAAAGCTACATAAATGTATAAAGTCTGGCCGCATCCTTTGCCTATTGTATTAAAGGTTATCCCAAAAAGTCCCTACAATCCATTGTTGCCGTGGCTAGGTATATCAGGGCTTCTGCTGGCTTTTAAGCTGGAAAAAGTTATTGATAGTTATGGCACGCCCACACGCACTGTCCCTTGGGCAAACATTTTGATTTGGCAAAATTTCTCTCTGTTTTCTCTTCATATATCTCTTTGGCTCTTCGTATCTCTCTTGTCTCGTTTCCGTTGCCTCAGAATGCAATACAAGAATTTTGCATAATTTATTAGGAATATTTAATAAAAAAAAAAAATACCACTTGGCAAGCATTGAGAGGCTGAAAAGGGAAACTGAATGTAAGCAGCAAGCAGAAGCAGAGAGAGGGAGAGAGGGGGGGAATAAAGAGCGACACCGGATTGTGTGTAACGCATTTGCCCGCTTGGACGCTCGCCATTCCAAATGGCAGCCGCTTGGCAAACTTTACGCTTCGTTAGCTTCTGTTCGCTGTTTGTTCCCTGTTTCCAGTTCCCAGTTTCCATTTGCTCTCTCCCTCTCTTCTTCATTCTTTCTCTTTTGTGTGCAGCAAAATGCGTTGAGCTACATTTATGCTTCGTTTTTTTTTTTTTTTTTTTTGGTTGTGTTTCATTTACACACACAATCACACACACTCATCTTGCTTGCATTTGCAATGTAGATTCAGTTTTGTGAATTTATGGTGGAAAAACTCACACGACGTGCACGATGAGGGCAAGGTCTTTCGATGACAACAAAGACCACATTTTGTATACTCTTTCGTAAGTTTTGGTATTTGTTGAACTTTCAGTAATGTTTACAGATAATTAACTTGGAGCTTTTTATCAGTTTAGGGCATTCCAAAGTCGTGGCAACAATAATTTACTCTGCTGCTTATTCTGTTTGTTATTTTTACCGCATTCATTTTCAGAACATCGCTAAAAGGTGTAGCTATGTGTGTGTGCGTGTGTAAGCCTTTTAACATAAATCATTGGCATGGTGCACACTATGAACTTTTCTTCTACCACACCCACACACACACACACACACACACAGCATTCGGTCCTTTGGCATTGATTTGATTTGAAATAGTTGAAGCATAAACTGACAGCTGAAATATCGTTTTACATGGCAACAACAAACACAACGAGCGACAACGTTGCGTCCGATTAGTCTGTCAGAATTGTAACGTTCTCTCCCTCTCTCTCTTTCTCTTGCTCAGTCTCTCTGCTTACCGCCTCTTCGTTGCCCGATCAGTGTGTGAACTTGACATTTTCGCGCGTTTCAATTCTTTTGAATTTCGTATGCGTCATGCAATTCAATTTTCGATTGACAACCAAATTGAATGAAAAAACCCTTCAAACGCTCCGTTAGTCAGTTCTTGTCAGTGGTTTGTCAGTCCTTCTACACCCCCATTCATTACTCACACATTGATACAGCCCTTAAGAGTGAAGGAACAAAAAGAAAGAAAAACTAAACATTGCCCGCACAAAGTTTCAGTTTTAGTTTTTGTTTGTATTTTTGCTTGCACTTGTTATCTCTTATCGCATAAGTTTTATAATTTAAAATGTTGTGCCTTGTGTCTTATGCTTTCTCTTCCTCTTGCAAACAACCACGCACACACACACACGCACAAACACAATCGCATAATGGGATACCACACTCCCTTGGGGGTGGTCAACAATGGGTTAAGTGCCCGCAGGCTCAACGCTTGTGACTCGTTTGGGGCATTCATTAACCCCCCCTCTGGGGGCGGACTAAAGGCCTTGTGGATCTTGTTTGTCATTATCCTGCCACGTTTCCCAACAACAAAATCAGCTTTAAGGCTTTTGTGCTAACTACTACATTCTTTTCCCCTCTTCCTCTTCCTCTCCTCTACTCGGTTGATAATGGTGTTTTAAATACTTGCAAAAAATAACCTAAAAATAATTTCATTGCCTACTTTTTTGGGCTTATAAATGCTTCTTCTTGCTTACTTCCTTTTCTTGCTTCTGCTGCTCAACTTGGCAGCTGCTTGGTTATACAAATTGGACTTATACAACAACAATAACGAGTATCCAAATCCCGGAAAAAAAATGGCAACAAAATTGCTTCAAAATCTAATCTTTTACTTTACGCTTGAATACATCACATACTCTCAACCCTCACACACACACACACACACACACACGCTCGTGACTATGTGTGTGAGGGTCGTTTGATTTTTCATAGAGCACCATACACATATAAAAATATAAACAGTGCGAAAAAAAGCAAAAACTAAAAAAAAATAAGCTGAAACTGAAACCGTATCTAAAAACTTACACATACATCACTGTTTATGTGTGCTGTGTGTGTGTATGTGTGTGTGATTGTGTGTGTGTGTGTTTAGACACGTGTAAAGCCAAAATATTTTGCAAGTCAATATATCAAAAAAATGTTTGGAGCGTTTGCTGAATGCAAAGATGAATGAACACCGAAATTTGTATGTGCATGAATGAAAGAGTGAGTGCGAGTGAGTGAGCATACGAAAAAAGAAAGAGAGAGAGAGATGAAGAGCTGCTATCAAGACATAGAGGAGTATAAGCTCAACGGTTATAACACAAACAAAAGCAACTAACTAACAACCAAACACAAAGAGATCGTTAAAACACAACCACAAATATGTTGAACAGCAAGGAATGGTTAACTTGAAAATACCCTGGAATCAAACGGACTTAAACTACCTGAAGACATTAACTAGCTTCTGAATCATACTAAAGCAATGGGCTTTTAAGAAAACAAGATAAAATAATATCGTATTCTTCTTTTCTATTCTGCGACTTAATTAAGAGTAATTTGTTTGCTGACAAAACTAAAAGTACATTAAGGTTTCATATACACATCAGAAAAAAATCTACTTTTTTTTTTTGACTCTGCCCCACAATAATGCTGCGGTGTCGCTCTTTGTCTTTGTGTTTTGCTCGCATCCTCGTTGTGTGTGCGTGTGTGTCGCATTTTGTTTAAAACAAATGAATTTGCCGGCGAGGCGAACTAACAAACATTAATCAAAAGTTGCCATCCGGTCTGCAGGTTGGCCTTCAACAACGCCAGCGACGGAGACAATGCGGGGACAACAGATGGGCAAATGGGAAAGAGTGAAGTTGCTTTTGGATGGTTAGTTGGTCAGCTGGTTAGCTAGTCCGAAAATGGAGGCGTTTATTAAAGTGCTGCATCATGAGCGGGGCAGATTTGCAACATTAAGATACAATAGTAAAGGTCAAAGGTTGAACACGGCAGCTGTTAACCGTTTTGAAAGCAGCCTGACTGAAATTAGGCCAGCATATGCCATGGGAATTGCAAATGTGTGTGTAGGAAATTGTGTGAGCGTGACAACCTGAAATTTTCCAAATCACTTGACCTTTAGCCCAAATAAAGCGCTGCTCTAATTTTAGAAAGTATGCCTGCCTAATAGCGATAGCCATTAGTCTTAGAAGTAGGTTGCATAAGCCGAAAAGATTGCATCATAATTGTAAATTTGCTTGGTTAGAGCATCATCTGGCCAAAAGTTAAATGAATAATATTAATGAAGCATTGGAGATGGTTTCCATAAATATTTGATGATGCACATATACTTTACTGGCACAGATAAAATGGCCATAGAATTTAATTTAAAATTATAACAAGCCGCAGACAAGCCACAAACAGTCACACACACACACAACGTAAATTGGATACCCTACACTTGCCTTGCCAGTTGACCTAAAGCTACGAGAATAAATTAAATAACACTATTTAATGCAATTTAGTTCAACAAGCTAATACAAATAGTTGGTTTTTTTAATTGCTTTTTTTCTTCTTAATATAGACTAAATCTCCACATTTTATTATAAATTATTGACTTATTTATTAAGAACTTTAAAAGTGATAGAATATGTGGAAAAATACTTTTCATGTAGAATTCGTCACCACTTTTAAAGATATATATATATATTCATAGTTGGAAATGTTTTATATTCGCGAAATGACGAATGATGGAATGACGGGGACGGATGCAAAACTTTCCGAACCCATAATTTTGTCAAAACTGAACCGATTTTCAAAAGGAAAAGCGTTTTAGTCATGGCTAAATCTCAATAATAATACTGCATTTAAAGTTAGAAATGTTTTTTTTTCTCGAAATTAATGAAAAAATTCCTGATCCAAAAATTACATCGGGACGGAAGCAAAACTTTCCGAACCCATAACTTTGTCAAAACTGAACCGATTTTCAAAAGGAAAAGCGTTTTAGTCATGACTTAAGCTCAATAATAACTGCATTTAAAGTTGGAATTTCTTTTTTTTCTCAAAATTCATATAAAAATTCCTTAATGTTTTAGATTATATTTTTTTTGGAATATTTGAATAAGTTTTCATACCGCATTCATTGTCACAGCTTTTCGATATTTCAATCAATTTGTATCATATTCCAGTTCTTTTTTTAGAGTATTGACAAAGAATTCAGTTTGTTTGTTTGAACAGCTTGTTGGAATTGCATTTCACAGTGAAACGCAGTAACATGCATATTTAAAAAGACTTCCACTCACACACACACACACACACTTACAGTGAATTGTCCTGATTTTGGTTTTGCTCCTGTTTCTGTCAACTTGTTTCTGTTGTTGTTGCTGTTGTTGTTGGTTTGTTTGTGTGTGCGTGCCACGTATAATTCAAAAATTGTCCTTGACTTTGTGTACGTGCCCCTTGAATTCATCCCTTACGACTTTGTTTAATTGCTGACTAGCACACACATACACATACGCAAAGCAACACACACACGCACAGCAAGAGAATGAGTCCTAATGAATGCAAATGAATGGCAGCAGCAGCAGCAGCAGAAACGGCTAAAGGCAAAAAACAACAAACTGTGGTAACTACTACTAAAAGTATTTATTATGCGCGTAAAAAAAGCGAAAAAATTAAATTTCACTACGCACACACACTCACATAACACATATGAGTATCCAGGGACCCTGTGTGTGTGAGTGCTCTTTCTGTGTTTTGTTTGTTTGCACATTTAATTTAAATATTTAATTAAAATTTTGAGCGCGGATTGATTCAGACAATTAATTAAAAATAGCACGCGCGAGTACAACTGTCAACAGTTAAAGAGAGGTGTTAGGAGAGGGCTGCGGCAGCGTCGCGAGAGAGATGGGGTGTGCAGGCGATAAGCTTATCTGTTAAACTTTTAACTATTGTTGAACTGTTTGATTATTTTCAGTTTTTGCTTGTGACAAAATGAATTCAACAATTTTGTCGCGCTTCGTTTATGCAATTGTTGCTGTAATTGTTTGTTGTTGTTGTCGTTTTCGTTTGTAAATATGCACGATAAATTAAAACAGGTGTGTGTGTGTGCGAGTGCGTGTGTGTGTTGTTGTTCGCTTGTGTTTGTGTTTGCCATAATCATAATTAAAAGTTGTTAGATTTGCCTTCGCCGCATGGAAGCCATGTTAGAATTAAAACAACCAACACCGCAACAGAAACAACAACAACGACACACAGAGAGCACCTTGTTACACATACGCGTGTGTGTGTTTGTATTTATATATATATATTGGTGTGTGTGTGTGCGGCTTCTGACTATGTTTGCATTTGTCGCGAGAGAGACAGAGAGAGAGACGAACATCGCTTTTGTTTTATTTACATTGTACTGGTTCTGTACTGCTGGTTCCACAGGTTCGTTAGGTTCGTTCCTCTGGTTCTTCGGTCTTTGCCTGGTACTTTGTTTACACTTCGGCTTTTATGCGCGCAAATTGTTTACTCTTTTTAGTGGCTTTTATTATGGTACACAACAAATCTTTCAATTCCGTTTTTGCATACCTTAATATATACAAACACACACACACACACACAGTAAATGCACTTTTGTTTGTTTGTTTGTTGCTGTTGTTGTTTGCAGTTGCACTGAACCAAATTTTATCACTTCGTTTCTTTAATCCATATTTAAAACCTTCCTACAAGCTTTAAGTAACATTTTCAGGTAGCTTAAAACATTTTTTACTAGAAACATTTTCACAACCTTTAAGAATTATACTTCTTTAGTTGATAATTCCCTTATTATTGTTATTATTCATTATCAGTAAGCAAGTTTGCAAGCTTTCCACAATTCGCATGTCTTAAGCTACGAGGCATTTCCCTCAAGGCTTTGTTGGCGAAATCTATTAGGCTTGGCTCATTGAATAAGCCGCTGCACACTCAGACGCAAGCTCCTAGGCTAAGTAGTCAGCTCTTTAGGAGGAGACATCTTCAATACCCTTGCCATACACATATACATATACACTTACCACACACATTTTGTACAAACAATGCGCTCTTCGTGTTTCATGGGCAAAAGAAAAAGCACTTAACGCCCGCCCAGCCAGCATAATGGTATATATAACATCCCACATTCACACATACTCTTACCCAATCACACCCATAAACAACACTTTCGCCTTAGTGCGAAAAAGGGAGAGAGGGAGAAGGGGGGCGTAAAATGCATACAAATGCATTTCATTTATGGGCGTAAAATTGGCCCTAATGCGGCTAGAATAGATTCAGATGCAGATGCTGATTCAGATGGTGATGGGATTGGAATCGGTATTTGGTATGGGTTTGGGAATTGGCAATAGAATTGTGGTATTGGTAGATTTAAATTGGGGATTTGACTGGCAGTCTTTGGCTAAAAGATTGCTTTGGCTTTTATGCATTGCTTTTCCTTTTATGGTTTGCCCAAAAAATTTAAAGCCATTTTGTGTGGCTTCAGTTCAAAACCCTATAAGTGTGTGTTTGTGTGCGAGTGACTGCCTGAGTTTAGGCCAAGTTAAGAGCAGTAAAAGCAGCAGCTGCTACATTCATACGTTCGCCTGACCTTTGCCACCACGAAAAGTGAAAGTGGAGCACACGGAGAGCATCTGTGGCCACAACTACACACTCATTCACACAAGCACACAAGCACACAGACACACAGACTGCCTGCCTGGCATGTCCTGGCATAGCCAACAGATTTCTGGACCAAGGGCTGAACATTTTTTTTAAAAAAGTTTTGCAAGTTGTCTTTGCAATTTTTGATCCACTGACCTGAATGCTGCACAACCACCACGATATATATATATATAGTGTACGATATGTATACGCCTACATATTTGATGACCAAATACTTTTCAATAACGGCAAACAGCAAGCAACAACAGGCAGCAACCGCCACGTTGCACAAAAGCCAACAACAATACCAGATAAACAACAGCAAGCAGCGAGAAAGGAAGTGGGTGGGTGAAGCAAGGGTTGTTCGGTTTGAGTGGCGATACTATGTACGATATACAGCTGATTTTGTGTATATATATATATATACTGGCCAGGTGTGCGCCAGTTTTCTGCCCGAACAGCAAAAGTTATTAAAAATTCAACTGAATATTGGCTTGTTGCAATATAAAATACATCAAGCGAGCTACAGTGAATGTTGGCTAATTGCAACTAGCTGTCAGTTAGCTAGAAAATAACATTACTCAACAAACAATATTTAAGATAAAGATTTATAAATATATATTTCAATGCTTTACTGTATTGTGTTGCTTTAATGCCTGCGATCACATACATATATATTTAAATACTCAATACGCTTTGTTATTCTGCATAAATAAGCTGGAAAGTCAAAAGCGTTTGAGGCTGCATGCCTTGGAAATTTATGCCAAACTAATGCCATTAAATGTATTGTACTGTCATTGCCCCTGCTACTGCCTACCGCCTTCTGCCTTCTGCTTCTTCGGCTACACTTTTTTGGCCGCCTGCTGTGAGGCTTATGGTGGCTTAGTTGTTGTCGTGAAATGTTTTGGCTTTATCCTGTCGATTGTCGCCATAAAATCCATAAAATAGCCAGTTATTATAAATTGCTTGCGGCCAATGCAAACAATAATAATAAAAAACATATTTTGCCTTTTCGTTTTTTATGCAAATTTGTCTGTGCATGTGTGTGTATGTGTGTGTTCTATGCAAATGTTTGCGTATGCATAAAAAATAGAAAACGATTTTGTTATAATCCACAGCATTTAATTGACTGCAGCTAACAGCAATAAAATGTGATGTGGGTCATCGCCAAAGTCCAGTAATGAAAAATAACCGAAAAGAACATGAGAAATGATTTATTTTTACATATGTATTTATAATAACAATTCGTGAGCAGTCCCTTTTGGGTCGAAGCAATCAATTCAAATGTATCGGGGGATAGCTATACATATACAAACATTCTCTGATCCGCAACGATTTTAATTACGACTGTCACAAACTTGTATTTACATTTAATTTTGCGATTACTTTAACGATATTCGTAGCGCAAAAGCAGAAATGGGATAATAATAATGAAAAAGCTATTAAAACCCATAATTGCAATATAATTTAACAAAAATAAAATGAGCTTAGTACGGTGTTAAATGAAAATTAAAATAGAGCCATGAACATTTATTTTAATCTCCATAAAGTGAGAAGCTTTTTGAATAATGTATTCACCAATCTTTTATACTTTGGCAAATGTTTCATCAACTCTGTAGTGCTAATAAACAAAGCCTTTCACATGGCTGATTATTGTCATTGAACTGAAAATGCGACAACGAGCGAAAAGTGTAAATGGAAAAGTAAAAATAAGGGAAATTTTTTTCTAAGCCACCAAACCCGCCCACCCACTAACCTACCCATCTATCCAGCCATCCATCCATCCATCTATCTGTAAGTTAAGCTTCTGCTGCTGCTGCTACAACTACTCGAAGATGTTGTTTCAAAGTTTCCCAAAGCAATCAACTAAGACAGTGATGGGTCCCGTGCATCGGCAGCTTTCGCTCGCTCTCTGTTGAAATTGAAAAAGTCAACGGCTGCTTTCAATGCCAGTGGCAATATTGTCTCCTTAAGAGACACGCAAGACGAAAGGGAAATTGAAAACAGCAGCCAGGTAGCTACACGAAGGAAATGCAATCAGGCAACTCTGCCTGTTGCCACCGCCACCGCCACCGCCGCCGCCTCCGCTTTATACCCTGTTGTCTTAAGAGGATTTGTTGCCTTTAGATTTTTAAAAGATTCTCCTACAATTTTGTTAGTGGAAGCGCAGAAATGATGTTAACACTATTCGCAATTAGAAAAATGTTTGCTTGCTTGCAAGCTTAAAGAGGAATGTAAAACACAGGAATCTGTTTCGAATATGATCAATGTTAAAAAAATAATTAAAAACTTTCTCGTAGCTTTAACTTGCAGTCCAACAAATTTACCTCAAGGCGGTTGTAAATATTTGATTCGTTTGACACATTCCTGCAATCATAACGCAATGTATAAATATTTTTCGCAAGCATTTTGTAAATTCAATGCACTCATACTGAAAAATCAATTTAACTGAATTCTTTATATTTGTATTTTGCAAATAGTTTGTGTAACTTTTCAAATATTTGCACTGCAAATACAAAGAGCGAAAAAAAGACAATGTGGCATTGGAATTTTGCTGACGAGCCAATCAGCCGTAAACGGAACGAACTGCTCTCTCATACCCAGTAACCATCTTTTCAGCTTACCTACCGCCACCCCGCCCCCCTCATCGAACCCTTTAGCGTTTCAAGTGCAAATCGAGTCAACGTCGCGTAAAAACGAGTAAAGAAATCGCTAGACGAAAATCTATTATATTATTATTGAGCTTTTATGCGAACGCGCTGAAAGCATCGAAACTTTGAAATCCTTTAGCGAACAGCGAAATGCATTTAACGAGTGCATGCCACGCCCCAAGCTGGCCCCTTTCACCCCTCTGACCTACCCGGATGAGAAAAATGTGAACGTTAAATGGGTTTTTATGGCTAGTTTGCAAGCTGCAGATTGCTGCAGTTGCAACTAAAGCTGAAGCATAAGCAAATCAAATTTCCGGCTGCCTTAAAGCTAAGTTTCTAGCCACTTTCCCAGCGCTCATCTCAAATCCTTTTAAGTGCCCGGGCATGGCCATTAAACTTGCAGCTGAATGAGTTATCAGCTAGTTCTAGTTTTTGCTGTTGCTGTTCTAGTTGCTTTGCTTGCTTTGGATCCACGCTGGTTGCCATGGGCACCTGGACAATTAGCAGCTGACTTTGGGCTAACGAATTTCGCTCCAATTTCGCTGATTTCCCCAGCAGCAGCTACAGCTGCGACATCGTTCGCAAACTTTGTCTAAATAATCAATAACTGTCACACAATCGAAGTGCCTGGCCCTTTCCTTCTCTTCTGCACACAACCCATTGTTTTTTTTTGGACAGACAAAAGTTTTGGCCTCGCAAACTTTTTGTGTCCAAAACATTTGGCAAATAAACTGATGCGTTGTTTTTATTTGCTTTGATTGGCGTTTGCCAATCGATTTCACTGGTTTGCCAGAGAAAGTGAAATGCCATTGTGCATGCATCAATCGAATGTAACAACTAACTTAATATTTTAATGAATATTCAATTAAACATACAACACAGCTCACACTGAATGCCAAATGTGTTGATCAACATTGACTTGACGTCTGAAGCATCTCAAATGATGGCTACAACAGTTGGCAGTTGGACGAGTCCAAGTGCCAGAATAGAAAAGCTTTGAATTAATAATCGGAATACTTTATTTATGAAACGTAAAGTTTGATTCTTAGTAGATGAAATATGTGATGCCCTGAAAGCATTGCTTAGAAATTGATTTCAAAAATATTCTATATTCGTTTTGAATATAATTTTATATGTAATAATAATCTATCCAAAGCTTCATACAAATTTTGACCATTTTCTCTTACATCGGAACTTTAACTTTGCAAATTATTTCGAAAACTATGCTACAATAACCAAAACGCAATTCAAAATGACATTTTTTGGTAACAGCTTGAACATTATTTTCTATGGATATTTCTCTTTCATACCTTACGGCGACATTCGCTTATCTATTCGTTTAGGGGCTACGCCCCCAGAACTGCCTCCTTCTTATACTCCAGCTTGCATATGAACATGTTTTCATTTTTATTTTCTTTGTGGGCTGACATTTTATTGCCATAGCCATCAGATACACACCCACCCACACACCCACCCACTCACACACTCAGAGGCAATACAGCAGCCATTCACATATTTTGAGCTAATTTAATATTGTGCTTTGTATGATTTTCACATATTATCAAGAAGTTTTATTGCCGCAATTGAACACGTTTGTCAGTCTCTCTCTCTCTCTCTCTCTCTCCCTCTCTCTCTTTCTTTCACTCTCTCTCTCTCCCTCTCTTTGGATGAGTCGAAATGACGAACAGCAAAGGTTCTGCAACGTTCTTGTTGTCCTTGTCGTAAAATTGAAGCACCCACAGTATTTTGATATTTATGCTTAGAAATTGTAAACGTATGCTTATACATGTGTGTCAGTGTGTGTGTTGTGTGTGTGAGTGTGTGTTTCTGTGTATGCGGGCCCCAAAGCATTTTGGGCATGTGGTCGACTCGCCTTTGTTTTGTTTTAGGTTGTTTACTTTTATTAGCTTCGTTCGGTATTATTGGTTATTGCTGGGATCCATTCAATATATAGCTCCAACAGCGTCAATGGACAAAAACATATCTAAATGTGTTCAAGTCGAAACAAGTCGAGTCGAGTCGAGCGAAGAGTGTAGAGATTGGGTGAGAGCATTTAGCCAAAAGGTAGTCAGTCTATAGCTGATTATATAATTTAACTTTTATTTCAACATTTATGGCTCAATAAAACGCACATTCACCGTAGCCGAGGGCTGTTTAATTTATTTGCCAATCGAGCTGCATATTGAATAGCACTTCAGAATTTATTATGTTCGTGTTCCGAGGAGGCAGGAAGCAGAACTCAAAAGATAAACGTTCTTTTAATAGCCAACGAATAAGTTTCACTAACTGCATCGTGACAATCTCAGGCAATCAATTTTTAGTACTTTTTAACGAAAGTCAATGCATTTTGTTTATGCCATATTTATAATGTCAAAGTTTTCGCCGGGCTAAGATGAAAGTCATCAATTTATGGTAATCAAATTCTACACTGTTAATACTTATTTATCAAATAAGTTGAACTCATTTAAGTTGTTAAAAAGCTTAAAAGACTTATTCCAAGCTGGAATTAAAGTATCTTTCGTTGTATGAATATAATTTTAATACTAATGTCAAAGTTAAACTAAAAAAAAAACTTTATTAATCCTCTTTGCTTTGACAATACAAATTTGTGGTATACAGTTTAATGCTGCAGGCTGATTACGTCTACGCCACGTTGTACATTGAATCAAAAGGTTTTAACTGAATTGCGCTTATAGGGTTTGCCCCTCCCGTTGCTCAAGCAGTTTAAATCAACAACAAATGGTAATAGAATTGTTGACAAAGGCATAACAACAATGGCAACAAAAACAAGAACTGAAGTGCGCACTTCAAAAATGAGAGCGAAGGGGAAGGACTAAAAGTGAACGCTGCAGGATGCACAACAAAACAATATGCATAGTCAAATAAAAATAAAAACAAGAGCAACAGTCGTAGAGCCTACTTTTGGCCCCACAGGCCAGAAATTGCAACTGCAGCGAGGCAACTGACCACAAGCAGAGGGTCGTGGCGGGGCGGGGCGGGACGGGGTGGTTGGTACAGTGAGAAAAGTCAGCTAAGCCCTCGACATAATCCTCAGGTTTTGCGGCCCTTGAGAAATAATGCTAAGCGGCTGTTCGTCTATTTTTCTCTTTTTTTCTTCTTTAATTTTTTCCTCACCACTCAGAGCCCCTGTCATTTTTTATGGCATTTTGTTTGCCTTCTTTAATTTTGACTTCTTGTTCTTCGCTTTTTTTTATGCCTTTTCTCTGCTGGCCCGGACCTCGGGAAAGTCTATTATGCTTACGAAAATTGCTTTACAGCTGCGGCAGCGGCTAGAAACAATGCGGCAAAGGTTACACAGCATAAAAGAAATACACACAAAAATGAATAATGACAGTGAACGCTGAACGCTGAACAGGCGGTGGTTAGTGGTTTTTTTTTGCTTTTTCTGGGTGGCATATTACTTTTCGCTAAGGACCTGGGCAAGCAAATTCGCTATCAAAGTCTGAGCTGTGGCTGCAGCTAGTGAAAATATTTGCACTGCCTTAAAGGGGCCTTAAAGGGGTGTCGCTGCGAAAAGGCTGCGAAAAAAGTGTGGTTGGGTAAATGGGTAAGCCAAAAGTGCAGTTAAAATAATTTGCGCATAATGAAGCCGGAAGTGTGAACGCAAAAACAAGAAAAGTACAAGAAAAGGAACTTCATTATCAATGGCCAAGCAGCAACATCATCAGCAACGGGCATCAACTGAGAAAATTACACAAAAATCTCGCCCAGGGTTTTCTAATTAAAGTTTCAACGTCGTCGGCGCCAAAGTGAAATTAATGGCGTTGGCATTCTTTGCCATCATTTCGTTAGTTGTTCTTCTTCTTCTTCATTTTGTTCTTGCCTTTGTATTTAGCTATTGCTGTTGCTATTTCTTACTGGCTGGCCCCTTTTCTCTTTGTTCAGCTTTATGAAGTCAACGTTGGCTTTTTGGGCACTTAATCTGACTCTCGGCTCTCCACACATATTTGTTCAAAGTCTCAGTTTCAGTCGGAGTCACTTTACCATCTTCGAGCCTTGGCAAAAGTGTGTGTAATTTATTTGCAATCAATGCGGCCTGAAAGGACATTATTTTTACATTATGGCCGGGCGAGAAAAGTACTCCATTAGAGTAAGCGAAACGAAGCGAGGCTGTGTGTGGAGTGTGAGTGTGTGAGTGTTAGTGTGTGGCATGAGTGCTTTTTGCTGCCAAAGTGATGTCAGCAAACATTTGGCAGCTGTCACTTAATACTTTAAATGCCCTATAACACTGTGTGTCCATTACAAGGTGTATTTATTTCATCAACTTGTAGAAAAATCAACAATTAAAGTAATTCTGTAAATTTCTTTTCAATCAGCAACTTAAATATTAATCAAATATTAACTTATTAAATATGATTTTTATTCACAGATCGAATAATTCATAGTTGAATAGTCTTTAATAATCCTCTGCCATATCTGAAAAGGTTCTCTTCCTTAACGAACAAGTATAAATGTTAATTTAATTAAGCCACTGTCAAGTGTCGCGAAAGCCGGGCACACTTCGGGCAGTCAACCAGTGTACTGGAGGCCATTGCCTGCCACAAATCTTATGCTTGTCGCACACACACACACACACACACACACACACACACACAAAAAAAGTTTCTCGAACCCACGGCACGTATCGTGTGTCATAAGCAGAAGCAGAAGCAGAAGAAGAAGCGGCAGAAATGGCAAAAGCAGCTTAAGGAGCAACGGGTAACTGCAAAAGTTGGCAACTGCGACTGCAAATGTGACTGCAACAGTGGCAAGTTGGTGCAAGTTGGCTGGCTGGCAACTGCATGGGACGTGACACTGGCAGTTGGCAAATAAAATTATTAACCTCGCTGCAATGCAACATAAATAGGATTAGTGTCTGCAGTAAATGCACAACAACAACAACACCAACAACAACAGCAACCAAAAAACAATGTCCGCAACAAAAGCAAAGCAAAAGCAAGCATTTGCATGTTGCATTTTGCATGTTGCATACTTCACAGTGTCGTCATGCTCATATGATAAACGTGATGGCAGCAACGACAATGCCGTTTGTACACATGTGGCCCCATTGTAGTATATCCTCCGCTGTCTCCCAAAACTCCACTCTTCCTGTCTTTATGTCTGACTTGCTGTCTGTCTGTCTTTCATTGTGTTGCAAAAAATGCGGCTGAGTACTTTTTTTTTTTAGCAAAACACTTGCAAAAAACTTCATTTCATGCGCCGGCGACGTCACCGTCCAGTGTATTGACCCTCTCAAATGCCACACACACACACACATACACACACGTGCCCCTAAATCGCAACCCATTCCATTCACTCTCTTTCTCTCTCTCTGTATTTTTGTTGTCCGCCCGTTGACTTTTCGCGGTTTTTGCAAAGCGTTTGTTTGCTTTGCGGCTTCCGGTTTTGTTTCGAATCCGTTTTACGGATAACTGCATAACCGCTTTAAAATATTTTTGTTTGTTTGCTCCGTTGTTCAGTGTTGTTCGTTGTTGCCGCTCTTTTGCTAGCAACTGTTACCGTACACTCGTACCGAGTGTTGCCAGCATTTATGCGGATTGCGTGTCTGTTGCAAGTTGCACAGAGGTTTCGCATCGCACTTTAAAATGCTGCACGTTGTGTCACAAACAAGGTGTGTGTTTCGATGCTTGTGTTTTTCAATAAAGCGTGGGCAGCATTAAATATCTCATATCATCATAATTAAGTAGCTAACTGCCACACACACAACACACAACACACACCCACATAATGCAACGGATCGATGCTTCAGTCGCTTCAGTTCAGTATGCAAATTGGCAGTAAAGTGATTAAAAATGCCAGCGGTTTTTGCATGCATCAAAATTGTGTTGAGTTCGTTATATTAATAAGCATTCCCATTAAAATAGTGCGAAAGGGGGTTAAAATTTATAAAGGAAATTCAGCTTAAATTAAAAATATCTTCGTATTCTATGATTCTGTTTTTGAGTAACACTTAAAATACAACAAAAACTTAAAGAAATTCTGTTTAAATTAAAAATATCTTCCTATTCCATAAGTCTGTTTTTGGGTAACACTATAAATACAAAAAAAAAGCTTAAAGAAACTCAGCTTAAATTAAAAATACCTTCGTATTGTATTATTCTGTTTTTGAGTAACACTTTAAATTCAACAAAAGCTAAAAGAAACAAATATGTATATACTCAACTTAACCTCATGTGAAACTAAAATAAATGCAAAGAAAACAAAAAGTTCGAGCATGTTAAACAAGGGTTTTTAAATTTATTGTGGCCAGCGCTACACACATGATATATTAAAGGGGACTTGCTAAAAAGCTGTGCATACGCCCCGTTGGCTGCATGAAAATTTTATATATTAACCGGCAATGGGGCTCAGTGCCTCGCCAGTGCTTTGCTTTTGGTTTGGTTTTGCTTTGCTTGCATGCTGCTCGTCCATAATTGCAACAAGCCGCAAACACAAACCACGACTCACTACACTGACAGGGTAAGACGGCAAAACGGAGAAGGGAGAAGGGAGAGAGCGAGGAAATGTGAAATGGGAAGTGTTTGGGTTGCCAGACAAGTCAAATAAAAGCCGCGAGCCTCACCATAAAAACTCAAGTCAACTTACAGCTTGAGTGAACGAAAGAGGTTTGAGGGGAAATGGAGAATGTAAAAGGGAGAATGGGGTAAGGTTTACAAATTGAAGCAAATGCAAAATGTCTAGGCTGAGGCTTGTTGGTTTTGGATGCCTGGTGTTGTTATGACTTAATGTCGCTGCGCCAAGTGACATTTATGATGGAAGTACACCGAGAACGAAGGGCTTATTAAAATGTCACAAATGCAAAGTTTATGGCAGCTGCATTACACTGCTCTCGAACCATGGGCGTCAACAAAAAAGGGGAAAATATGAAATATACGTGTATATATACCACAGAGTCCATGCATTGAGAAATGCTTGTGAAAAGAAGTATATATTTTGTGCAAGCAAAGAGAAAGCTTTTAGTTCGAAATTCAGAGTATATAAATAAGTGCAAAGAGCTGTAAATTATTTATGATTGAAACCTTATATAAATTTGTTTGATGTAGAAAAGATTTATAAAAATCTATCTAACGAATTTATGCAAATGATTTATTCCTTTGCATAACATGATTCTCTTTTAAAACTCATATTTCGTTTTTATAACCCTTTTTTGAATAATATAAATAAATCTTTATCATATATATTTATCTTTTCTAAACCTTACTTAACTTTACTAACTTAAAACTCACCTTTTCCTTTTTTGCAGGCACCATCAACGACAGCTGAGCAGTGAGTTCCTCCCGTTTTGAGTTGCGATCACAATCCTAGTATGCGATGGCAGCAGCGAGAGCGACGCTGGAGGAGGATTGTGTGCCGCATCCCCGCGATATAGCCAGCGATAATAGTGCCCAGCAGCGCACCCTGGCAACGAAGGTGCGTCGAAAAGGAAGAGAGAGGCGACCACAGCGGCGACTTCATCCGCCGATACCACTTGGTGGTCAGTTACTCTGGCTACTGTGCTGTTTCAGCCAGCTGCATGCCGAGTGCCCGTCGGTGTGCGAGTGCAAGTGGAAGAGCGGCAAGGAGTCCGTCTTGTGCCTTAACGCCAACCTAACACATATCCCCGAGCCGCTAGATGCGGGCACCCAGCTGCTGGATCTAAGCGGCAATGATATACAAACAATACCAGATGACAGCTTCGCCTCGGCTCAGTTGCTCAATCTGCAGAAGGTCTATTTGGCCAGGTGTCGTCTGCGTCTGATTGAGCGTCATGCATTTCGCAAGCTCATCAATCTGGTGGAATTGGATCTGAGTCACAATCAGCTGGCAGCGATACCTTCTCTAGCCTTCTATCATGTCTCCGAGTTGAGAGAGCTGCGTCTCACTGGAAATCCCATCTCTCGAGTGCCGGATGATGCATTTGGACATGTGCCACAACTGGTGCGTTTAGAACTAAGCGATTGTCGCTTGTCCAGCGTCGCAGTTCGTGCCTTTGCCGGCTTGGAAAGCAGCCTGGAGTGGCTTAAGTTGGATGGTAACCGCTTGAGTGAAGTCAGATCAGGCACAATCACGTCGCTGTCCTCGCTGCATGGCTTGGAGCTGGCAAGGAATGCCTGGAATTGCAGTTGCTCACTGAGACCTCTTAGAGCTTGGATGCTACAACAGAATATACCCAGTGGTATACCGCCCACATGTGAATCACCATCGAGGTTAGCTGGCCGAGCCTGGGACAAACTGGATGTGGATGATTTTGCGTGTGTGCCACAAATAGTTGCAACAGACACCACAGCACATGGCGTGGAGGGTCGCAATGTCACAATGAGCTGCTATGTGGAGGGTGTGCCCCAACCAGCTGTGCGTTGGCTGCTCAAGAACCGCCTGATTGCCAATCTGAGTGCTGCCGGGGCAGGGGAGGACGCCGAGGAGCCGCGAACAGCAGCTGCAACGCAGGGCAGGAAAACCTATGTAGTGAATATGCTGCGAAATGCCTCCAATCTGACAATACTCACAGCGGATATGCAGGATGCGGGTATCTATACCTGTGCTGCCGAGAACAAGGCCGGCAAGGTGGAGGCCAGTGTGACACTTGCCGTCTCACGCCGACCCCCGGAGGCATCACTGGGTGTGCGCATTGTCCTGCTGGGCGTTTTAGCGGCGTTGCTCTTTGTGGTTGGCTCCTCCTTTGCGGCCATTTGCTTCTGTTCGCTGCGACGGCGACGCAAACTGCGGTTGTGGAACTCGGTGCCGCCGGTACGACGCAGCGAGAGCTACGAGAAGATCGAGATGACGGCCAGGGTGCGACCGGATTTGGGTGGTGGTGCCAGTTGTGGCGGTGGCAGTGCCACTGGTGCCGCCCTCTTTCACGATGCGGCCGAGGAGCATAGCTATCTGCGGGCGGCCCACACCCCACTAAATGACCATGATGCCGTGGGACAGGCTGCCATTGTGAATCCAAGTGCTGGCAATGGCACACGTCGTACGAACGGTGACTACCTGCATGTGTCCACGCATTGCGACGATGATGATGAAGAGTCACAGCTATCACAGCCTTCACAGCAGTCCCAGCAGCAGCAGCAGCAGCATCCACTGCCAAGAAAGGCCTCGAATGCTATTTCCGTAACCGTTGCGAATAATGCTGTGGCGGCCATTGAGGAAACGGACCTACACATACCACGACTGATTGACATCGGCGGGTAAGTTGACCTAGCTCTCCAACCCTACACTTTCCACTTTCCACCCTCCAGTTCTTTCCTTTGTTTGCTGCAGTTCTCGTTACTTCAAGTGGCAATTGTGTGCAATTGCCACCCCGTCAAAGAGCTGTCATGCTCGAGTGCGGCTCAGGGTTCCATCCGCTCATATTATGGGCAACACTTGACACTTTCCGCTCAAGTGCTGCCACATTTCCTTCGCACCTCCGCACCTTCACCCACACTTTTATTAACCACGCGTGCTAATGACGCGCGAAATATGCATACGGGCATGTGCGAGTGCTTTATTTTTGGGCGACCCTCGCTTATTGGCGTTCCTTTCGTGTCGAAGGAAACGAGAATGGGGTACAAGTGCTACTCTTGCGTGTACAATAACAACACAATACAAAGTAGTTGTCTGTGACATGCTGAATGGATGCCTCAATGGCAATTTCCAAAAATAGACGAAAAAGGGATGTTGCGCTTGATAATTGATGAGACCGCAGACAGCTAACAAGTAGGAAAAGAAAACATAAGAGCAGGAAGTAGAATTACTGTGACAGCTACACATATTTTGTAATTATTTCAATAAAACTTTATTTTTCTTACCCTTTGTGTTACAAACGCCATTTTACTCGCGTTGATCGATCACACTTATTCATCGATCCGTATCGTGTAATGCATTCATCGCTTGAAGTAAAACATCGCAGCTTGTCAAAATATCGAAAGTAATTAAAATATCGATGCTTTCAAATTAGGTTACCATAGCTTATATTTAATGCATTTATCAACACTAAATACACTTAATATAAACAAAAGTAAATTGGTGCTTGCTATTAAGTCTGGTGTCTTTTCTTGAGTATTATGTTATATTAACCTCATCTTTTATCTTTTACCTTTTCGCCTTGCAGCCCTGACAGCGCTTCTAGTTCGATATCTAGTCAAGTGGATGCCGCAGCTCGTCTTGCTGGGTATGCGGGACACGCTACCAGCTGGAAGACAACACCGATCGCGACTACCAAGATAACATCTCCACACAGCTTGCCGGTGGTCAATCAATCAACCCAAGCGACAAGCACACCTTATGGCCACTATGGCAATCCAACGGCTGATGAGATGGCCACCTCCGTGTTTTGTAGCAGCAATGGCGATGGACAGGAGCATGATCTCTTTGACAGCAACTATCCGGATCTGTTGGACATTGCCAAGTATGCAGTGGCGCAGGCACAACAAAGTGTCCACGCCTATCCACCCACGGGTGCGACAACAGCTAATGGAGGACTGTGCACCTTGCCAAGAAAGCTGAAGCATAGTGGTAAGTATTTCCGCAACTCCTCGGACAGTCAATCACCGCTACTGGCGGACAACTCGAGCAAGTATGGAAGCAGCACATTGGGAGATGGCAGCTTCCTGAACGAAGCCATGGGACTGGGCAGACGCTATTCGGCGGAGTCAAGCTATGCCAGTAACTATTCTAGCACCGCAACCTATACGGGTGGTGGTCAGCGAGCCAACAGTTTCTTGAATCTGGTGCAGAGTGGCGCCCACAAAGGCGGCATACATGCCCATCATCTTGGCCTAAAGCCCAGCCTGCCCTCATCGCCAGTGCAACATCAGCGTTCCCTGAGCAGTGCTGCTACGCCGCTTCTTGACTTCTCAATGCTGGCGACAAGGGCTGCGGGGGCAGCTAACTCCTCGGTGGCTGCCTATGACTATCATGCGGCGCAGCTGGAACGCTTCTTGGAGGAGTATCGCAATCTGCAGGATCAACTGTGCAAGATGAAGGAAACCTGCGATACCATACGCAAAAAGGAGGTGCCACTGCGTGTGGCAATTAGCAACCAGTCGGCTGCCCAGCTGGCCGATCCTGTGATGTACAGTGCGGCAACGGCCTCGCACAGCCCAAAGCCGCCAGCTTCGACGCTAAAAGCGAAAACCCTGCTACCAGGTCAACCTCCCGATCCGCCGCCTTATTGGCTGCATCGAAATGCAATGCTGAAACGTTTGAATGCCGATCCTAGTGGACAGGGAAATGGAGCTAATGGCGCCGCCTCGCCACAGCCCGGCCAGGATATCTTCAAAAGCTAATCGAACTTGTGTACAGCCGACGAATAAGCCCGATAAAAAAACGAGAAAATTCTTCGGAACACCGAAGCCAACATTTTCTTGCAGAAGTGCTTGAGGAACAGTCTTAAACAATAAGTTTTCCGATCAATCAGCTAAGAACCTAAATACTCAAGAATCTTATAAGAAGCTTTCGTAAAATCTTATTCTTGATTCGAAACAATCTTAAAACAAAATCTTATTCCTGTAGATAAATAATATAATATAATACCTTTACCCTAGCTGTTGTCTCTAACTCAACTTCTGCAAGGTTATGTTTCTCTCTTTCTTAAAACTTTTGCATAGTTAGATTTAGGTAGATGGGGGATTTTGAAAACTGGTTCTAATGCCAGCCCCTCTGTTGTATTATAAAAAAAAAACCCACAATTTTCCACTCTTTCTACTCGATACGCATATTAAAAAGTCACATTGTAAGTGTATAGACAGAACCCTTCCCCCCCAAAAAGAAAACTATTTGAAACCCTAAAAAAAAGTTAAGAAAACACAATTTCAATTCCCAAAACTCTCGTGTTAGTCTAACTAAAAGTGTTTTTGTACTTTAAGCGATCTCATTAAAAACAAAAAAGAAGAAAATAATAATAATGATATTAAAATTAAACATTATATGTATATCTTAAGTGGAATTGAGTTGGCACAGACTGCTGGCATTGATTGATTGTTTAATTGATTGATGTATTGTTTGATTGTTAGACATTTTATTAGAATTTTAAGTTGTTCAAGAACCAAATCAAAGTTGGAAACATGGAATTAAAATAATAAAAAAAATAAAAATAAAACAAACGCCAACTCAATTCAAACGAAAAACAACTTGTAATTAACAATAACAACAAGAACATTATATTTTAAGGTGTCACTAAACTAAAACTCAAAAGACAAAACAAAAAAGGATATAAAAATAAATTAGTTGAGAATTGAAACAAAAACACAAAAAATGGCAATCAAAGTGAATTTTTAATGATTTTTGTTCTCTGTTTTATGTTGTTGTTTTTTGGGTGGGTCAATGACTGACTCAATCGACATCCGTGCAAATGTTCATTTCCGGTTCGCGCCCCCAATCAGTGTCAGGTCAGGGGGCGAGCATGAGGGAGCGGCAGAGCTATTCAAAGTAATTGTCGCTTGTCGCGCGACATTTTTGTTCCCTTTTCTTTACTCTTGATTGCTGGGCGGTGGGCGTATTCAACTGCCACGCCCTGGTCGCTCGGCCAGATTAAACAATAATTTTATATCACACTCACACACACACATACAAAACAAAAAAAACTCACACCACTCATACATACAAATCGCGCCAATTGGTTTTTGTGTGAAAATTGCAAACATTTCTTTTATTTCGCTTCACATTTGGCCGCACAAATGAAGTTGTAAAATGCAAATGAAGTCGTCGTCGTCGCCGTTGTCGTCGCGCTTAAGTTCATGTTCGATGTGATGTCGCCATAAAGCAGGATTAAAAGGAATTTATGAACCTTTGACACGGACGCAATCCAACGCAGCTCGCAGCTCTCCCACAACGACAGCACAGTCGACATGATAGCTTTAACAAGCGGACTAACCTCCCCCCCCCCCCCTTTTTTTCCCCTACACAATCCTCACTACAGTTCACACATTCCGCTCACACACACAGCCAATCAATGGCAGACAGTGTTGCTGACATTCTGTTGACCTGCAGGCATTTGAGTAAAAAAAAACTGTTGCCTACTTATTGGCGCTTTGTAAAATCAAGTCTTCATATTTCTATTCAGTATCCAACAAAACAACTATACAAAAATGGTGTTCAAATGCGCATAGGCTGATAAAATAAATATAAATAATAAATCTAGCTTTTCAAAGTCAATTTTAGCTATAAAAAAACATTAAATTCAACCAATTATACGCCCATACATTTTTAAACAGAAATACTTATCAAGGTTGATTGAAAACAGTTTCAAGCGACTTTCATTTGTCTTCTTAAATATGTTCTTACTTGTAGAAGACTCAAAGAGATGTTCTTGAAAATACTTAAGTACTTATACGTCATATATTAGTAGATTTATACATTTGACTAATAAAACTATTCACTTATGAAGCTTTAACATGCCAACATTTAAAGGTATCAACTAAATTTTGAGAAAAAAGCAGTTTCAAATGTTAGCCACAACTTCGCCAGCTCTTTGCGGTTTGTTGGAATTAAGTTGCACACACACTGTAACAAACCCACACACACACACACATGTACATTCTGTAACTGTCTCATTTCTCTCGTGCCTGCTCCTGCTGACCGTGTAAGGCGAAAATAATGAGCCCAATGTTGAGGGCTAAAGTAGGTGAATCTATGTATGTGTATGTGTAGAAAGAGAGTGGTAGGGAAGGGGGCTGAGGCAAGGGTATGAGGCAACGTTAAGAGCAGTCGAGTTCATGTCAAGCTGTCAGTCAAGGTCGATTTCGTTTGCTGCTTGCCGCAGTTACTCTCCGCTTTCGTCGAGGTGGCAGCTATGCACCTTGTGCAACATGCCAGCACAGGGGTAAAGAGGTTACAGCAGTTATGCACACTAATATATATATATATATATATACTTTGCCTGCAAGTGGCTTTTTGTCACTGTCTTTGGGCTGCCAGAGCAATTTTTATGCCAAGCGAGGCAGCAGATAAATTGTGTACACATCGGTGTACTGAGTGTACGAGTGTGTGTGTGTGTTGGGAATTTTTTCATCATTATCAATGTCCTTGTACCGGGTTCTGTTGCGGCTGTTACTGCCACATGCCACTTAATGCCAACGCTGCACGTTCCACTTTTGCATTTCGTCTTCTTCGGCTTTTGCTGCGGCCTTTTGTGGCCGCGCCGCACAATTGCATGCCACAGCAGCAGAAGCAACAACAGCATCCTTCACCTGAACAGGAGGCCATGTCCATTATATTCAAGCATTTTTGTTTGTTTGTGTGCGTGTGTGTTTGTGTGTGACATAAGTTGGCACTTTAGCGTCAGAAGGCACATGCTACCTGTTTCACATCGTTTCGCAGTTACAGTTCTGGCCTTTGCTTGAGTTTGTTTTTCGGACGTGCCGCCATTTGCGTGTCCTTGGCCACACCAAGCAATCCACCCACTCACCCACAGCTCAAATATATCTATAACATTGCCGGTTTGCCTCTTATTTCTCAATTGCCAATATTGGCAATCGATATGTGGCTAATAGCTGCGTGTGAACCCAGCCTGCCTCTCTGTGTGTGTGGCCGTGTTGGTATTTGTGTGTGAGTTATGTGGTAAAATGTGTGTGCTCTCTCTTTCTCTCTCTCTCTCTCTCGCTTTGCTTAATGTTGGCTTTCACTCCATGTTGGATGTTTTAATGGATGTTGCATTACGTCGTTGGTAAAAGGCACAAGCCAAAGGCATTTCACACGCAGCGCCAGCTGGTGAAAAATAAAACTTTTGCTCTAACGCGAAAATTGAAAAATAGTTTTTTGCCAGCAGCGACAACGCAAACCAAGTTACAAATGGCTGTGGTGGCAGTAAACGCCTTTATTGATTTGCCCAGTATGCAATTTGTTTTGGCCCGGACTTAAAACAAGTACTACAACAACCATATCGCGATCTTAGTTAGGTGAAGGAAGCTCTTTATCCAAAACGTTAAGCTTTAAATGTTTAAGTCTCAATGCCAAATCTTTATTTTAGTCAGCTGCGATGTCAGTGACTCTTAACTGTCATGAAGGGGGGTAAGGGGGAATTGGGCAGCACTCTTTTGGTTCCCCGAAGCGTGGGTAATGAGCGCACTGATAATTCTGTAAACAAAAGCAAGCCGCCCGCAAAAAAATAGTAAAAAGAACACAAACAAAAAGGAAATGAATAGCGAAATGCAAATGGCTGCTGAAAGTGTCAAGGATAATGTGCACAACCGGAAACAAAATGAAGGCTGACAAAGTTGCTAGAATTTTTTGATATGGCTATGTCAAGTACATGGCTTATATTTTTGTTTTTAAAGTTTTTTCTTGCACAAATATTCAATTTGGGTTATGTTGGTTTTTTGTTTGGTTTTGACTAAGTTAAATATTTAATGAATGTTGAAGTGCCAGGCTCTTAAAATATATAAATATAGAATATTATAAATTGAGATGTTAAGTGTATTAATCTATTATAATTCTCCCAATCAAGCAACTCACCGAATATTCATTCTAATTTCCTACAAAGGGTATTTAATCCATAAGCTTTTTGTAGCTTTGGTTAATTAAAGTACCACGTCCAACATTTTGTTGCTGATTTAAACATATGAAGCCACTAAAAGCTGATTTACAAAACGGCCGACAAAACACCAAATGCAATGCAACGCATATACAAACCAACAACAATATAAAGTTAACAACAACAACAAGAAGATGCAAAATGCAGCCGAGAGAAACCTTGGCCAAAGTTTGACTCACTTGTTTTTTATGTTTTCGGGCGAGATGATAAACCCAAAAAACAAAGAAAAAGAAAATGAATGAAAATGAAAACTAAAACTCAAACACAACGAAGGCGACGAAAACAATACAAACAAAACAAAACAAAAACAAACACACACTCACACATATATACATAGACAAACAAAAGGATGATGATGATGCTGATGCTGATGAGAATGCGGATGCACACCAAGCAGATTATCCTGTTGCTGTCAAACAGTAGCAACAACAACAACAACGGCAACAACATTATCAACAACAACAATTTCAAGTGCACCGCAAGGCCGTAATCCCACAGAGCCGTAACCGTAACCGCTTTACAGGGCCACGACAGGCGAAGCAGAGTCCGCAGATTGAGCCACACACACACACACACACACACACATACACAAGCAGGTTGCCAAAACTGCCATAACATGGATGATTACCCGCTGCTGTGTTGCTGATGTTGCCGGCACTGTTGCAAGTGCCACAGGCCGTTGAAGTTGCCAAACCGCTAAGCGGCCTCCAGCAAAAAGTTTTCATTAAAGTGGCAACTGCCACTCGTTTCCCGCTCTCCCTCTTACCCATCTCACAGCCCTTCAGCTTGCTCTCACTTAGCTCTTAGCTCTCACCTGACTTGACAGTTGGCGGTTAGCCTTTTAGCCTTTGTAATTGCCAGGCACTGAAAAATTGGCAGCAGCTTCAACTATTTTCTGTTTGGTTATCGTTGCAACTTGAGTAACTGCCAAAATATGTCAATGGGTTTGAAAAAGGATTACAAACTAATCAACTTGCAGCATTAATAACTAGTAAATATTCTAAAGAGCTTAAGCAAGTAACATTTTTGAATATAATTGAAAGATATATATTAGATATACAAACATAGAAAAATGTTCCTTAAATGTATTTTCCTTCCAGGTTACAATATATGAAAACTAACTTTAGTATCTGATGTAAGGCAATTGTGTTGTTGTTGTTGCTCAAGTGTATGCCGGAAGCGCAACAGTCACTTCGAAGTGTGTGATGTAACAACCACACACATACACACACACAGTTTTTTTTTCTTTCAAACTTATACACAATGTAAAGTAACCAATTTGAAAGTTGAATCGTTTAGTGAAATCACTTGAGGCGATTTAAATCAATCACAGACAATCAGCACCAGCTAACAACAACAACATCAACATCAACATGGGACCTATGATAGAAGATCCCCCTTCCCTTCGTATGCCCTCACGAACGAAAGGTTCTGTTGAGCTGTTGAGCAAACGAAACGAAACGCAACGAACACTTTTCCATCTCGCCTTTTTTTTTGCGATTTTATTTAATTTGCACTCATAGCCAAGTCAAGAGCTGTACCAATGTACCCTGCCCCCCCTTTGGAGTTCTGCAGCTAGTGCTGCTGGCTGCTGCGTATTTGATTTTAAATTGGTTTTGGCATCGATGTACGTAAAGTTTATTTGGACGAAACTAACAAAGTCCATTTCCATATATAACGGCAAAACGAATAAAGGCCAAGCAACGAGGTGTGTGGAATTCAATGTTTGGTACACAAATAGCCACAGGTGATGTTTTTGTTATACCCTGTAGATAAGCGAAGCCAGAAAATGAGGTACAATCCAAATCGGAAGCACTACGTTACAGCCAAAAGAACTAGAAACCTGACATCTACAGGGTATCTTTCAGTTGAAACACACTTCGTTGGTACACACACTTTAACTTATTTCGTATTCATACACTGAAAAATGCAAGAGTAACAACATAAAAATGAACAAAAAAAAGGAGAAAATATTAACAACATGCACTCGGTATAAGCAACATGCAAAAGTGTCGATAAATATTTGTGCAAGGCAAATGAAATCGAGAAAAAGAAAAACATGGAAAATCATATGAAATGAAATGTTAAAAAAATGTGGAGAAAATTCTTTTTTAATGAAATGCAAATTGCGAAAAGGGCAAAAGCGAGGAAGAGGGAGAGGGAGACAGGCAACGGTCGAGCACAGAAGCAAGAACCGTAAAGACTCCTTGTTCGGGCAAATGGCTTAATTGGAGGGCGTCAAAAGGGTGCAAATTGAATCAACACACAGCCAAAACTCTCAAAAACCAAAAGCGAACACATTTTGTCCAACCGTCGTTCTAAATGCGGGTCACTCATTATACCATTAGCATTAGTTAGATAACTTTATCAGCGAATTTGCAACTAGATGAATTATAAATACTAGACTAAAAATATTCATCGATGCTTGCTCTTTTATGATTTTGTTTTCAACTTGTTTCAATGCTATTTATTAAATGTCTCATCTAAAAAACTTTCTTATCGAAAGCCCAGAAAATGTGCATTCAATTAAACTTGCAGCTAGATTTACAAGTGTATTTAAACTTCGCCATGCCATGACAACAAGTTTTCAATTGTTTGCTTATGCACTCGCTCACTCATTCATTCATTCATTCATTTATTCGCTCGCTCATTCATTTGTTTACGCTGTTTGTTTTGTGGCACCCAGACTGACTTCATTTGAAAACTTTTGCCATATTTCACAATGCCGCAATAAATTGTTGCCTCTCAGTCAGTGCTGAAAACAGTGGCAACTCTTTCAATTACTCCTTTCCCTCTGTTGCTGTCTCTGTCTCTATCTATTTCGTGGCAACTTTTAAATATTTTTGGCCAACATTTTTGAATCGCAATCAGCGCCATTGCGCGCAAAGCAGCTGCAACTTTAACGGCAAACTTAAATGACTTTTAATTATGCAATGCCATAAAGATAGCACATATATATATTAAAAATAATAATAAAAAGATAGCAAATAATTAAATTGGTCAGCCATTTTAATGCAATTCAAAATAAAGATAAATATTGAATTAGAGAAATTGGTATTTAAAATTGCAATATTTAAAATACATAAACGGGTTTCATGATTTTATTACCCAGCCACAAAGAATGCCAATTAAATAAATATTAATAAATATCATCTTGTTGTCGGGTACACAAAAAAAAAACCTTTACAAAATTATGAAATAAATACTACAAAAATCAGTACTTGTTGCTGGGTATCTTCAAGTCGTTTCGAACATTCGATTTATCGCATTTTTGTGCTCGTTTTTCAATTAATCTTTTCTAATTTATTGACACTAGGCACACATGCGAAATGGCTTTTAGCATTGCTTGCTGGCTTACCGTAGAGTTATGTATAATTTATGCAAATTTTGCTAAATCAATTTTTAATTAAAATCATACACACACACACACATGCATACATACATACATAATAACAAAAGCTGCAGTCAAACAAACAATTTAAGTTTCGGTTTATGCATTTTGGCCTCGGGTGTGTGGTCAACTTGGCGCATTTGCTAACAAATCAATTTGTCCATCCATCAATCCATATATATACATTTAAATTAATCAAGCTCTCTCTCTCTCTGCTCATCTATCTATACACAAGTGTGAGCTAGCTGCCTCAATGATAATTCTATTTGCATAACACTAAAAATTGAAACTAATTTGTTTGTTGCATTTCCATTTTCGATATATGTATTACTGCTGCACTTCATTCAATTGCATTCCAAATGATAAACTTTCTATTCATGTTTGGATTTCAATGATATTGTTTATTTGAGATAAACCATTACATTACGAAATAATAGTTATCCATTATTAGAATCGCATTGAATTCGCACTCAGCGCCAAACACAAAAATACTATTAAACCTCCTTTTTTTTTAGAAGTATTTATATGCCAGTTGGTTATAAAACTAGTTAATTGTTCCAATTAATTGTATAGAAATATTATTAGTGTGCGATAACAATAAAATGACAATTGTATAGTGTCAAACATATGCTCAGATATGGTTGGGGCAAACAAATATCCTTTTGGCACTCTCTATGCGCACAGGATACGCAGCTCAACACGTGCACACGAATTTCTGCTCAATTAACATGTCACGCAACTCTGACCAGCAACAACAACAACAAAAGCAGTCAACCCTAGCCCTCACTCACAGCTTCGCATTTCCGTTGCTGGCATATCCGTTTCCGCAGTCGCAACTTTTATTATTATTTACCTTTTTCGTCTATTTTTTGAAGCTCTTCCGTTTTTTGTTTCGAATTTGATGCACTATTTAACACAGCTAAAGCAAACAACAATTTAAAACTAGAAATATTTAATATTTGCCACTTCATAAACTCAAATAACATTTTAGCACACAATTTATCTGCACTAACTTAAACAGTTTTTAGAGAGTTGAACAACAATCGGTTTGCTGCTGTCAATGTACATACACATATATATACATTTATATATATAATTAATTTGAACGGAAATCAGTTGGTTGTCAACAATGCAATCTCAGCGACAAATCTGTTTTCAATTAATGGCAAATTGTTCAGCACGTAAAGCCGTTCAAACAACAAACAACACACAAGTTGAGCACAGGCTGCCAAGATGGCTCAAAAAACAACAAGTAAGATTGCATTGCACACGAATCTGAAATACTCTGTTTAAAAATCTAATAAGATTCGTCACTTCACAAACATATACTCTTTGGTTCATTGGCTCTGCACAGAGTATCGAAACGAAAACACACAAACAAAACTTGCTGTTAGAACTGTTGTATGTGCTGTAAATGGCACAGCATGTCCGAGTTGTGTGTGAGCGGCCGAGTTGTATTTTCTACATTATTTCACTTCGAAGCTTATTGCATAGTTTGGGCGTAAGCAAAAAATAAATAGAGCGCAGATTTCGAGTAAAAGTCTTTGGGCATTTTGAACACAAGTTCATGAGAAATTGGTTTAAAAGGCAGAAAATAACAAGAGTTAAGTTTTTTTTTTGTTGTTGGGCATATTGAACAAGGGTTAGTTATAAAGATTTTATGTTTGGTCACAATCAGTGTAACAGTTGAGATACGAGAAAATACTCGTTGATGCAATAGGCCACATCGGTGAAATGGCATCGTTATCATTTATAGAACACACATACGCATTTTGTACTTGGCTTGTAAATCGCATAGAAAATTGGGGAATGTGTAAATGCAAACAAGAACATTCGAAAATGCTACAAAAGTCTCCAGAGAATCCATTGGCGATAGACAGACAGCATCACAGAACATAAGTAAAATACTTTAGATAAGCAAAAGTGATGGCCAAGTGGTTCGGTCTCGGGCAACAGTATTTGTTGGTCTATTCGTATTTGGTCATAACCATCACAACAGCAGCAACAACAATAGCAAAAGCAACAGCAACAGCAAAGGGACAACGACAACGAACACAATACACATGGTTCGAGTACTCAAGGGTGCTATTAACTAAAGGGTTACGCAATTACATGTTGCCATTCAGACAGACTGCGAGACACAGTGTGAAGAAGAAGAGAGAGGGGGGGAAAGGGATTGAAAGAAAGAGAGAAAGGATTCTCGAAACGGCAGCTGCGAGCAAGATATCTGAAACAGATTTCAATGTTGCTTCTCTGTTCTTGTTGTTGTTTACATAAATTGTTTACCAATCTGGTCGAAAATCGGAATTTCAAATTTTGCCAACGAAAATTTATGCGCACATTTATACAATTTACATCTACACACACACACACACACACACAAACACGAATACACACATATAAGGTTAGGCATTGGATATGCGTCTACATTTCATTTCATTTGTTTTTGGACAACAGCAAAATAATATAAAAAGGGAAACCAACAAGGCAACAGCCACTAGGCCCAAAGGGGCGACCATCGAGGATACATTTCTAGCAGCTCCCTTGAGTGCTGTCTCCCTCAGGGTCTTCGTTCAGGGCGATAAGTATATGCCGGAGTTTTGACAATGTCGACGAGTCGACTTTAAGGCTACCCAATTATGTGTTATCCTGCTAATAGCACTAACAGAGAAGAAGAGAGATCAAGGAGTCCTGCGCCTAGTACATATGTCAACGTTGCCGCCTCTTCGAGAATTGCACCTGAGAATGTGATTTAAATTGCAAAACTAAACAACAATCAGCCACAACTCTTACTGCTCCTCCTGCTACTTGTCCTGCGTCTCTGTCAGCTCCCTCTCCAGCATGTCCATCAAGTTTAAACGTAAGCAGACGATTTGTGATGCTGCTTCTGCTGTTTCTCTTGCTGCATGTCAACAGTGGCGCTGACGGCAGAGATTAAGATGCAAATTTCAGGTAAGGCCATGCAACAAAACCAACAACATTTGCAATATAAGGGCGGCAGAAGGACGATTGCAGTTGCAAAACACCTGTATCCTAAATCCGGTCTGGCAATGCCCCTAAAGTGCAAAGTGAATATTCATGTTGCATGTCAGAACGTAATACAACATTTGAGCAGCATGCAGCATGCAGCATTCAGCAGAGGACGTCAGCGGGGCAGACAGCACAGACGCCACAAGGCAGCTGTTGGTCTGGCTAAGAGTGAAGAGTTAAAAGCAAATTTTTGATGCATCAATCTTAGCTGCAGAATTTGTTAATAAGTACAATATTTGCCTTGAATAATTGGCTTCTGAGATGAATTTTATTTGCTTTTTGCATAGGAAAAACATTCAGAAATCAATGATTAAAGTGTAAAGCATTTAACTGGGCTAATTATTAAAATCAACTGATTAATATAATAAATATAGTTTACCCTTAAAATTGATAAAAAAGCCAATAAACAAAATAAATAATTAGTCAAGATAATAACTTCTGCCTCGTTATGAACAGAAAATACTGGCCCACAACTTAAGGTTTTCTGTTTAACGCATTTAAACCAATATTATGCATTTATCTGAGGCCTCAACTCGCTGCCTGTCCGCCCGTCTGCCCACCTTCCTTTCTGCCGTTATGTCAGTCATGGCCATTGCAATTAATTTTAATGACATCTAAAGACATTTACTACCCCCCAACCATCAACCCGCAGACATATCATGTCCAAACCGAGAATGAGGTTCACTTTTCTTATGCTGTCTCTCTCTCTCTCTCTCTGTCTGTCTCTTTCATTTTTGTTCGTTCTTATGGCATGCATTGCGTATACGTGTTTTACTTAATATCAATGATGTTGTTGGCCTGGCTATCTGCATAAATGTTTTATTATCTCACACCAGTGCACAATTTTGGCTCGAGGCATCGAGAAATGGCCAACTCTTGTCAACTGACTTTTAAGCCATATTTAATCCGGCTTCCAAAGGGGGGAAGTGCGCACCAGCAACCAGCACAACGGAGTAACACTGGGTCAAAAAAAAAAAATGAGACTATAACAAGCTGCCAGCTGAGTGGATAGTTGTTGTTGTTGGTGTTGCTGCTGTTGATGTTGCATGCATTGTATGTAAGTATAAACTGTTGCGACAATGTCAACATGCGAAGTTCTTCCTACCGCAAAGATGACAGATGACCACTTCATGAACCCATGCATTTTAATCCGCACAGACGCGGCCGTCCCAGGCTCGGGGAGTTAAAACAATGCCGAGCCTTCTGTATCTCAGTGTCCCAACGTCCGGTCAGTTGCCAGGCCAGAATGTGATGCTCTCTCTCTTACTCTTGGTCTCTCTCCTCGGCTGGTTGGATAATGATGGAAGTGCATTCTGTAAATGCAAAATATATATTTTGCCATGTACAAGTTAAATGTGCGACACATAAATAATATTGTACTACACTGGGTCCGGACCAATGCATCAACAATGCACACTCTTACACACACACACACACACACTCGCAAACACACGCACAAATATAAGTATGAATGTATGTATGTTACTGAGCGCTTCTTCTCTTTTATGCATTACGTTTTAATTTTGCAAAAATTTATTTAAATGCGAGTATAATGTAATGTAAATTTCCATTCACTGCGACTCTCTCGCACACACACACAACCAGAGAAAATGTGTATGGTTGGGCGTGCATTGTGGGCGTGGCTGTGTGATATAAGTATAAGTAGCCTTACATGGCTTGCCGCTACTCAAATTAATGGATTTTTAATTGTCTCTTTCTCACTTACACCGCAGCCAACACGTTTTTAACCAGACCAACGCAATCTCCCATCCCCTTCATCCCTCCTGGCCCTCCTTCAATTCCCTGGCTAGCAGAAGCATCCTCTGTTTTCATCTGTTGTTGGGCTCTGGCAAATTACCTTCATAGCTGGTACAATATCCATTTGGGGAGTCGACTTAAAGCTTATGAAAAGTAAAGCAGATTAAAAAAAACAACAGCAACAACAACAACTGACAAAATCCCAAATGCTACAAGCAATTCTTCTTTGCAGGCTTAAATATTTAAATTCAAGTAATATTTTAAATGCGATTATAACTATCATGGCATTAGCAGTTAACTCGATACATTGTCTAATTGGATTCATTCACAATTCATGATTCATGATACGTAAAACTTAAACACGTTTTGGTTCAATAAATGTGGAGATGTTATCTTTTAGGAAGCTTTAGCAGTTGAGCTAGAAAATCAATAATCATCTTTAGAATAACAAAAGAATACATTTATTTAGCTGAAATTCATTTCCAAAGAACCTGTTTTCAATCTACCTAATTTTTGATAAGCCAACCATAAAAGCCAAAGCTGAAGTTTAATGTTGTGCCATAAAAATCAGCTGGATTAGATTATCTGATTAGGTTATTTCGAATTGACACACTAAAAGATGTGTTGAAATGTATTAATAGACATGAGACATGAAGCGAACGTAGTTATAATAAAAATAAATCTTTTTAAAAATATTTTTCTATGCTGAAGCTAAGTCAATATATGTGCAGTTAAAGATATAAAATAAAGATAGTCACAATTTTGCTTTCTTGCAATGAAAATCTGAATTTTTTGGTGCATATTTATGAAGCAATCCGGCTTAAATGCTTATCCACAGCCAGAGGAAGTTATTTTGGCCACATGATCAATTCAAGGCATGCCGATAAATACTCAAATATGCACAAATCTATTAACAATAAACGACAAAATTACGCATACGCCACAGTTGCCACAGCTAAGATGCTAAATCGTCAATACTATACTATATGCGCATGAAAGGGCTTTTCTCTTCATGAACAACAACACAAAAAAAAAAACACATCTCCCTTGCTCGAGAATCCACATACTTTGGCAAACACTGTGCAAATTTTTACTGCCATTCAATGGGGTATAGGAATAGGAAGGAATTTGCTTTAGCAAAAGCTGTCGTCCTAAGCCGTCGCAGCAATAAAAATATCAACGCCAGACCAACAAAGAAAATAAAAGGGATATATTCAGTCAGGCAGGCAGGCAGCTGCTCATTCCAGATTGGATACTATTGGCTGTGTCTGCTAGTCTGTTTCTTATTTTTCATATTTTTTAATATTTTTATGAACTACTTTCACAAAGGTGGGTTGAATGGGAGGGAGAATGGTTGAAGGAAACAAGCTACACATTTTATGGCTTAACTTGACTTGGCTGTTGGCTGTTGTTGTTGTGCTTTAATAAATTTCTACTAAATAGATTTGTAACAATGGGCTGCGTTGTTGCCTGGTTGCAGTAAGCCAAACAAGCCAAACGCTCTTTAGGTTTGGCAACTTTATCGCCTTGTGCCAAACCCCAGACAGCCCTTTTCAATTTCTCGTGCTTCATTGGCGTTTTATGGCATATTAAAAAGCGAATGCGAAAGCGAAAGCGAACGCGTGCAAGGCGCTAACAACATAAGTATGTATCTAAATATATTTATGGGCGCATTTTGTTTGCCAAGCATTTGCTTTGACAGTGCGTCGAAAATTTGATTAGCGGCAATTGTGCAAATTATAAATGACAGCATTTCAGCAGCTTTAATTTAATCTCGAAACATTTCCGTTTTCAACCTTTTCTCCAACACACACACAATAGCAACAACAACGACAAGCAAAAGTGGTTACAGCAGAGAAATGTGCTTAAATGTAAACACAAAAATTAATTTCATCATATTTTTCACTTTGTTGTTCTTGTTGTTGCTATTGTTGTTGTTGGTCTTTTAAGCAGCCAACGACAACGATTACCAGTGGCAAATACATATATATATATATATATATGTGTATGTGTGTGTGTGTTTGAGCTCAATAGCTAGAAACGTTGCCCCGCCCACGTATCTTTTTAGCTTTGGTTGAAGCGTTTTTGGCGCCACGCTTCGATGAATTTTGTTTGTATGCGATGCCAGGGATAATATGCTGTTAATGCTTACTCTCTGTCCATCTCTTTCGCTCCTATCTGTGTGTCTTCTCTTTCGCTTGCTCAATGTATGTGTCGTCTGTTTCATTGTATGTGTGTACTTTAAAAAAAAACAAAAACAAAAAAAGGATTCAAGCAGCCGCATTTAGCTTGAATTGCTGTCATTTATTATGCTTGTTGTTGTCGCCGCTGACGATGTTGCTGTGGTGCAAGCTGTTGTTGTTGCTGTTGCTGCTGTGTAGAAAACTGGCTTAGCCGACGCTTTGGTAATAATTAGTAAAAGATATCAAAGCAAATGACTTTATCTTCTTACAAACTTTACTCTTACACTTTTAACACACACATACACACATACACACACACACACACACACATACGCATACACCACAAGGGCAGCCAATGGCGCTGCTTTTATGTGTTGCTGACGACTTCTTTGCGGCAGGAAAATGTTACCAACATGTTGCCCCCTCCAGTTGCCTCTTGTTGATTGCTATACTCTTTAGGAAGGGGGTATATTCATTCTACCAGCGGTTAAAGAGGCAATAATCGTACCCGAAATACATACAAACGTTGCAAGTCAGAACTATATGTCTTAGTAAAGTTTTCGATTTAGCTACATATTTATTTAAATTTAATAAAAGTTAGTGCATATAAATATCAATAACTCCCGAAAAACTTCAACTGATTGTTTCAGCAGTATGCCTATGTGTGTGTGTGTGTGTTTGCAGCCCCTTAATCCACCATCTTGCTCCCGTCTGCGTTTGTTGCTCAAGGATATTCGAAAGCAAAGGCGAAAAAGGCTCCATGTGTGATTTTGTGGCTTGGCTTTGTTTAAATTTTCAACCACACAACGCAGACTTATAAAATATGCCAAGAGTCTATGAGCGTGTGTGTATATATGAGTGTATGCGTGTTAAGTGTTCGGATGTGTGTGTGTGTGAGTGTGCTTATCCATTATAAAGCTTGAGAATGGCTGTCTGTGCCTTCATTTAGACATTCAGCTCCGTTTGGCTGCCATTTCATCCATGTGCATGCTAATAATTTATAACTAGTTTATATTTTGGCAATTATTTACCACCCAACCAACCACCCGCCCGCTCCGCAAAATCCAGCAAATTTAAAGCCACAAAAGATTTGCGGCTGAGATGTTCGTTGTCGGGTTTTGTTCTCGCGCTGAGCGACGACGTCATCAACGCTGAAATATCAGCATGACAATTAAAGTCATTTTGCGTGCGGCCATTACAACTTTGATATGCACAACAATGTCGACAACAACAATAACAACAACAACAACAACAATAATAAGGAAAAGTCAAGACTCGAAATCAAAGCACAAAACATCTGCATAGACGCCGCAGAGTAACTTCTTAGAAAGCGAGCGAGGGGGAAAGGCAGAGCCGCGATAAGAGAACTTCATTCACGGATAACAATAAGCATGCTTAAGGGAGTTAGCATACAGCAACAACAACAACAACAACAGCAGCTTACATTACATAAAAACAACTCATGAATATAAATTGCTGCTGACTTGGCCCAACTCTGGCAACTGTTATTGTTGTTGTTGGTGGCGGTGGGGCCAAACGCTGCGGGTGGCTCGGGCAATTATAAGGCAATGTCTAAAAACAGGCCGTCTCTCAGCCAGGTGGAATCCACACAGGACACAGTCGCAGGACTCCCAACTGTTACCCACAAACACAAAAAAAAAAAACAGAAAAGAAAAGAATATTATAATCATAAGGAAAAGAATATGAAACTTTTTCTGGAATGATTACACAGACCTGACATTCTGGCCTCCAAATGCTGGTCAGCTGCTCGTCATGGGTGGCCCTTAATCTAACAGCGGGTGAGCTTTAACAGAGTCCCCAAAGTGTGCAAGCAGGTATTTTTTAAATTGTTGCGTATACGCCGCGTTCAACATGTAATTTAAATGCAATTAAAATAATAATTTATCTTACTCGCTCGCTTGTCACCTGTGCCTGCAGTCTATTTAGGGTGGCACTTGCAACAGCCGTATAGTGTGGAGTAAAGTGGGAAGCGTGTGTGGTATGTTTGGGGCATCACATACATACGTTAAAAAGCTGTCGCCGGTTGGAGAGCATAAACATGCTTAAAGCGCTCCCAATTGGCGGTGATAAATGAACGCTGCGTTGGCTGACAAGCCAAATGAAGGTACTCAAGAGTTTGGTCATATGTATATAGGTACAAACAAAACGAAAAACACAGGGAGAGAGAGAAAGAGAGAGAGAGAGAGACCGCAGTTACATCATTTGTATAAAGCTGGCAATTAACTGGCAAAGTCTCAAAAAAGAAAAAGAGCAACACATGAGAAATGTTTTGAAGAGATTCTTGAAAGCACACAAGAAAAAGTCCAAGATGTGTACAAAAATGGAGTTTCTTTGTTAAGTCTGATATCATTAAGGAAAAAGTAGTAAAGAACTTCAACTTTTATAAAGTTGTTTCTTTGTGTCTTGAAAACAGACAAAGCAAAGTTTAATGCTTCAAGATTGTTAAGTATTATTCTGACAATGATTATGTTGTAATACCTTTAAAATTACAACTTAGTTACAGTGACAAAAACAATAAAAAATAAAAAATAATAATGGTATTAAAATAATTTAACGATTAACGATTCAGAACATGATGTTACCTTTAGTTTGTTAACCCATGGCGAAGTCATTGATTGCTTTAAATATATATGTTATTAATTAAAATATAAATAAATAAAAATGTTGCAATAAATCAAAATGTGTACCAACGACAACGTAACGTTGTTATTGTTGCCGTTGTTGTTTCGTAATCAGAAAACAATAAACAAATAAAATAACAATTAATTGGATTTTTATGGCCTCTTCCTTTTTTCGGTCGTTGCTGTTATTGTTTCTCTTGTTGAAGTTGTTGTTGGCCGCTTAAATTTTTCATAATAAAATATAATTTATTGCATTTGCATAAACCTCTTTACAGGGGTTTGAGCATGTAAGCGACTACCGCTTCGTATATGTTGTAAGTGTGTGTGTGTGTGAGTGAATCAACACCAAGTTGCAAAGTAGCCAAGGAAATATACGAAATATTTATCGAAGGCTCAGGCAATAAAATGACCGAACGAACGGTTTGCAATCGCCAGCGGCGTCCTCAATAAAAATTCCTTTTGATTTATTTTCGCTTGTCATACATATGGGATAGGGAGGTACACAGCAAAAGGGATACAGTATGAGAAAGAGAGAGAGAGATGAAGTGTTGGAACAACAAATGAAAGAGTATGCAAATTAATCGGATAATTGCTTTCCAGCTACAGGTAGAAGTTGAACCAAAAACTCCATGAGACACAAATGAAGTGAGACTGTTAAAAAAAAACTCTGAACAGCATATAAACGAAAAATCTTTAATGATAAATAAAAACTACCCTTGCAGAGGAGAGTTTTTTCCTAGAAAATCAGCTAAAAATCTTCAGCACTTTAAATGATGATAAATTCATGTAATTTACCCAACGGTTTTTATATTTTTCGCATTTTGACTGAATATATAATTGAAAATTTTTAATTAGGCAGTTGACCCACTCGCCAACATATTTCCAGCGATCCTTAACTAACGGCTATACAGGCACAGTCTATGTCAAAACTACAACAACAACAATCACACTAACCCTTTATCTTTGCATCGCACACTCATCTCATTTGATGGCATGGTTTGTGCTTGGTTGCGTACTGTGTGGTGTGGCGCGTAAAAACACTTGTGGCTCGGGCTGGCTGGCTGCATGTCATCGCGTATCACGTGGCGAACGCAAATGCAATTTAAAGCAAACAATTTTTGAAATGACCTACATCCGCCACTGTCCACCGGATATACACGCACACACACACACACATTATGACGGAGATGAACAAAATGGGAGTCGCTTGCGTTGAGCCCGGCAAGAAGAGGAGGAGTTTCACAACATCATTAAAAATTAATTCACGCTCGATGTACTGGACCCGGTTGCTGCATGTTGCTACCGACTGTTAGCCAAAAAAAAATGTATATAGTTTGTCATGTTTGATACGACTAAAAGATACCCTGTAACAAGCCTACAAAAAGCCTTTACAAATTCGATAACTTAACTTTTTACTATCTTAAATAAATTATAATTTAATTCCCTGAAATGTTAACTCTTATAAACTCTTACACCTTTGCTTGTTCATTATACCAGCATAGGGTATAAAATGGAGTGAAGTACCAACAACAACAACAGCAACAACTATAATAACAACACTAACCATAATAGCAACAACATCATCTAGCTGAGGCTAAACAACAACAGTGTGCATTCACGTTTGCGGTTGGCTGCGGTGCATTTTATAATGTTGTGTGCCGAGCATATGTACTAAGAGATCCTGGACAGAGGTCCTGTGCATACATAGGTCGCGGCCCATTTTTTGTATTCACCATCGATGCTTTTGCTGTTACTGTTGTTGTTGCTGCTGCTGCTGTTGTTGCTGCTGCTGCTGCTGCTGCTGCTGATGACTTAATGAGCATAATAAGCTCGGTGCTGAAATTACCTTTTAAAATTAACATGATGCTCTCTCTAAAACGTGCCTTCCCCTACTATTTAGACACGCAACACACACATACACACACAGACAAAGCCCCCCCCCCCCTCCCCCCTCCCCACACACACACATGTGACGCCAAAATGGTGATTATAGTTATTATAGTGGCATAGACACACCGTTACATATTCAAATTAAGATTTTAATGCTACGACAAAAGGGAAACGCAGCTGTGACTACATAATAAAAGGTCTTCACCATCAAGTGGGGGCAGCCGAAAGAAAAATGTAATTGCAAATTAATTAGTTGACTCTTTGATTGACGCTAAATAGCTTAACATTCTACAAATATATTTGTAGGGACTTTCGAACATGAGAATATATGATGTAATACCAGAAATATATAATTGAAATTATTCATGGCAAAGACAAGATTATAGTAGATTTTTTGTTGTTAAGCAGGTCTTTTGCTATCGAAGCAGTCAGCTGTACCAGATTGATGAAAAATTATGACATTCCCCCAATGCTGCTCTTATCCTGCAACTTTAAGTGCAAGTCAGGATTTGTTGGCTTATCGCTAAAGTGCCTGGCTGAAAGTCAGCTGAAGTCAACGCAGTTCTCTGCACGCATCATTCGTCGCTCGATGCGCTTGTCAATAACTTTTTTTGATCGAATTCTGAAGGAGCGACGCTGCGTATACGCAATGCATGAGAAGGAAAAACGGAGTCGTAAATACAAATGTGTATATGGCTCAACTTTCTGAGCATCATAATCAAATTAAAGCATAATTTTTTACGACGTCATAGTAATAAATATGAACGATGCGAAATTGTGCACAACATGGAATCCCAGAGAGAAGCCATTCCAAAGTCCGGAGTGTCCGGGCGGTGCTTCAGCAAGTGATTTCCCATTTTCGCTAAGCGCTCAAAAGAAGAAGTAGAAGTCGCAAAATAAGAGCTGGACTGGCGTGAAAAATAAAATCAAATGTATAAATCATTTATGCCATGCTTTAAAATTGAATACGCATTCGTCAGCAATAAATCGCAGCAGAGGCAGCCAAGGCAGCCAGCAAAGAGCCCGCAAGGAGCTGGGCTGGTCACATTTGCGTGTCCGCCGCCTTTTGGAAAATTGCTACAATTTGTTTCATATTTTATGTGGCTGCTGTTGCTGCTGCTTCTGCTGTATGTGAGTAAAAATGTACCAGCTTGCGGTTTTATTCGAAAGCCACGCGCGAATTTTTTCTTGGTCGGCTAAACTTATATTTGAATTATTGTTGGCACATTGGCAGAGCTAACCGAAAGAATATCACAATGGCAATGCCTTATTTGCATATAGAATGCAATAGGAAATAGTATTATTTATAGTTTGTAGCTGCAGCTTAATTTCGGAACTTCTCTTATTGCAATATATACATGGAAAAGTCTTAAAACAATCACATAAGAATCACATCATCAGATTAATAATAATAAATTCATAGATATCTCATTCAATTAGATTCTATACTTAAAACGAATTTAATTAATTCAATTTATGCATAAATATTAAATGTTTTTCTTTGCAGAATATCTGTGATTCTTATTTTTCTTATTTCTTCTTACGCTTTTGTTTTGCTGTTTCGCCAAACAATAGAAAATTGTATGTGAAAGTTTTTTGCGTGCGGCATTGGCGTTGTATTAAAGTCAACTTTTAGGATGAACATAAAGTAATTTAATTGGCTAATATCATCGATATAGGGAGGGGCAAAAAATATTTAAAAAATCATTGCATACCTACAAAATACAAAAAGCTTAAGCAGTTTTTCCAAGAATTCGTTTCAACTAAAATCATTGCATACGGCAAAGGTGGTTTATTAAAGTCATGCATAAATTAGAGTTTCGGATTAATTAAGTTCGTTGAGACTCATACCAATTATAGATCTTATTCTACTTTTTGAATCTCTTAAAAACGTATCTGAAAAGTAATTTAATCTTTTTAAAGGTCTAGTTGTGTAAGTGTTCATTGAGTATTTGATAATCTTCAATTCAAAACGAACTTTGGCATAAGTCACATGTTGCCTTGCTTTTGTTGAAGGTATAAATATTCTATAGATCCTACGGGCAGTGGGAAAGTTTAATTTTATAGCAACCTTGCGTATGAAATAAGTTTTTAAGCCAACAAGCATTAAAAGATAATAAGCACTTCAAAAAAGTCTCTTTCCAATTTTAAATGCCTATAAAGTTTTAATCATATCGATTTATGACTATTGACAAGAAAGCGCAGAAAATAGTTGAAAATTTCACATTAATTGCGCAGTTTTAAATGTCAACCAGACAGGATTATTATATAAGAATATTTGTAAAGTAAACTGTTTCACAAAGCTGACCAAATTGTATGATCATAAACATTAAAATAATAATTCAGCTGTTAATCATTTAATGACACCAAATTGGGGATTTCTTAGCTACTTGTTTGATTGTAGAATGACTAATGTCGATCTATTTCATAAGAATACTAAAAAAACAAGTAAGAAGGCTCTAGTCGAGAAATCCCGACTAGACGATACCCTGATCCCTATACTTTACGCGTACAGTCAGTGCTTGCAAGTATATGTGTGTGTGTGTGTACGCGCATACTGCATACAAAACTTCAATGTCCCATATCTCCGGTGTTTATTATCCGATTTCGATAAAAATTTCACAGATTGTCATTATTTTGTTTTAATTCAAATTGCATCTCAAAGTTTTCCAAATTCAAGATTTTTTTGTTATCGATCCCATGTGTATATCGGAAACGGGAAGAGTTATCGAAAATCGGAAACAAACTTGTACTGCCTAGGGATTAGGCGAGCTTAAGTTCCAAATCTGGAGTCTCTAGCTCTTATAGTCTCTGAGATCGACGCGTTCATACATACAGACGGACAGACGGACAGACGGACAGACGGGCATGGCTATATCGACTCGACTGTTGATGCTGATCAAGAATATATATACTTTATGGGGTCGGAGATGCTTCCTTCTGCCTGTTACATACTTTTGCACAACTTCATTATACCCTTATTTCCCATTTTTAATGGGATCAGGGTATAAAAACGCAACGTCAGGTGAACATTGAAAATTTGTTGCAGGTTTTTTTTCTAGAAGTTATTTGAACGATGCGTGACGTTCAACTTACAGTTGCAACATATAATCTTGATTTTAAAGATATTATAAACTGTACTTTCCTGATTCCAAAAAGAACGAGGCAACCGAAACATGATAAATATCTTGGTCGTGCCTATGCTAATTTTGACGGAAAACGCAGACGCACACACACTCAGACATACAAACGTTTCTTAATTTCAAATGAAACAATGCGAAAGAGAAGACATTGGCAATGCCGAGGCGACATGTCGTCGAAACGAAAACCATATTAATGGTCCTAACAAGCGCTGTCAAAATGTGAGAATTGAGTGCAGCCCTCTGCCAGGCGCAAAATCAGCGGTTCAGTGTGAAATAGCGATTCGCTTCGGTTCGTAATGGGAACCTACAGAATAGACAACCAAAAATGCATAGCTCCAGCTGCTGCTGTTGCTCAACATTTGCATCTCGCATATAAATCGCATTAGGAGCACGCAATTACAGAGCACCAAACATGGCAACGTGTGGTTTTCGCAAGACTGAGACACTGCCATCTGTGTGTGTGCATCGCTTAGAATCCAAAACACAAGGGTTCCTCCGTTTAATTGAAGGTAGAATTATGCATGTACACCCGTGTGGCGTGTGTGTGTGTGTGTGGTTAAAGAGGGAATCCCAAATACATACATCGATGGCACAGATTTGCGGCCCTGACACAGCACTTAACAAGCATTGACCAAGCTCCATTTGGCATGCGATTGTTCGACATTTCGCAGATAAGAAAAAATCGAACTTCTTATCGTTAAACGACCAACACATAAAGCAAAAGCAAAAGCAAAAAAACTCGAACGGGTCTATCATAAAATTTATGAACTTTAATTTACGCAATGCATTGTGCGAATTATAAATATAATAAATCCAAGTCAAAAGCCCCAAAATTTCTGTTGAGTATGACGGCGGTTAGGAGAGTTGAATTTGGGGAATAAATATCACATTAATCTAATACTAGAAAGATGATGGGCACTTTAGCGGATGCTTAAACTAAGAATGGACACTTGTACATGATGTTTATCTTGTCAATATCCTTTTCGCTGAGTCCTCTGCGCTGCCCGATCTCAGCTGTTTCATCTAACGGCACTATCGTATCCTTGCCATTCACTGAAAAGGCACCAGGACGATAGTGCAAACAGCTATCATAATCATAACCCACATCAAAATCGGTTATAACAGTGGGTGAATATTTCTTAAAGTTGAACTCCTTGCCAGGCACAATGTTCTCCTCGACAACCTGGATGTAGTCATCTCTTATAGCCGAACTCTGCTGATGATAGAAGCCCAGAGCATGCATGAACTCATGCAGAATAGTGCCGGGTCTGAAGCAGCCCTCTCCAATCGGATATATCTCCAGATTCATTCCTTGTGGCTTGCCCAGATATCCAACAGCTGTGTAGCAGCCACCAGGCTCTGCTCCAATACTCACATATGCAACATCTTCATCATTGGCTTCCCTAAACAGCAAGCATGTATTTTTCTCCAATGTTTCAATACCCTTCAGAATAGCTTCACGATGTGTGGCATCAAAGTCTTCGGAGATTTTGTAAACGACTGTGTTTTGGGGCCAGCGTTTGGTTTCATCTATCAGACCATTGCGACCCATTGGTCCCTGCTCCAATGCCAACTGTTGTCTTGGGGTAAGCTGCATATCACCCTCAATATAGCCAGCTGCCTCCTCTGGATCTGCTTGGGTAGCGGGAAGCGGTAATGCTTCTCGCTCCACCAGTAAGGTGAACAGCAGTAGAAGTAGCACTGTTTGATAAGATTGCATGTTGTTCGCGACGTTGCTCGATGCTGACTGACGCTGGCGCGTTGCTTCCACTGGACATTAATATGCGCTAGTTATTAGTTGAGTCCAGAGATTAGATACAAGCAATCGATTGCGCTCAGATAATGCTGTAGTACCCCTTATTGTTGTAAATCCAATGTACCAGATACACTAATAACTTATTATCTCTTTTCTCTCCGTTAGCTTTTCCTTTCCCCCAAAGTTCTGTCGGTCATACGTCATGTGGTAACTAACATTGTCACTGGGTTATGGCTTAATTGAAATATTATCATTATTATCAATGGTGTGATTAAATTTCTCGAGTGCTCGTCAAGCAATACACAAATTATATTTGACTAACCGCAACACTGCAGAGAGCAAGTAGTAGTATGAGTAATGATAGCCACCTTTACTTGCCCGATGAATTTCAGATATGAAATACACGAGTAATCGCCGTACTAAACAAATAAACAGTTGTCTTTGGACTTGAATGACGCTTATCAAACCGCAACTCAAGAGACATGATTTGTGCTCTCTTTAAAGCCCTGTTGAGTGCGTTTTTGATTATGGAACGAGAGCCGGCGATATTTATAAAGCAATGACGGCATCTAACATGTTTATAACTAGATTAAGCACTTTGCAGTTCTATTTCGGTCCACGTTGCTATAAAGCGATACAAATTTGAGGCCAGATTTGACAAAACTATATTGGCAACATTATTTACAATCAAATTACGAGCAAAAGCGCAAATTGGAAAATCCACTTTGACGATTGACCAATTAGAAAAGTATAAATACATACAGTTTCTCTAATATTATTTCATTATCAAAGTAAATTATCTAAGCGAATGTTTCTAAGATAAGGAAACTACTAAGAAAACAAGCATTCTTTCAGGTGGGACTTTATTTGGAACTACCTCACAAAGAGTAAAGTGTACAATTGTTAGTATAACATGTATTTTCCATTGAAAATGCAATTAAAACCTAATTTACTCTGATGGATATATATCGTATATCGTATTTTAACTCCTCCATGTCCTTTTTCAGAACAACTTCTGGATACTTTTTCTTATCTTTCAATGCGTTACAAATCACTAAAGATGCTTTGAATAAATGTGTATGCATTTAAAACACGTTTCATGTTTGCCTTGGACACTTGTACATAATATTTAATTTGTTAATATCCGTCTGACTCATTTCCAGTCGCTGTCCCATAATCTTCTCAGCACCTGCTTTCAGTGGCACAATGGTCATCTCCCCATTCTTGGAGAAGCCATAGGGAGTATAGTGCATTACACTTCCATAGTCATAGATCTGGTCAAAGTTATCGACCTCATCGGCGTTGTACTTATTGAAGTTATGCTCCTTGCCGTCCAAAATATTCTCCACAGCAATTCGCACATAGTCATCGCGGTCTGAACTGCTCTGCTGATGATAGAAGCCCAGAGCATGGAGCATTTCATGCATTATGGTTCCCATGCGATAACAACCCGTATCCAGATCGTTGTTCTGCAGGTTCATTTGCTGGACGCGATTTTGGAAGCCGACAGCTGTGAAACAGCCACCAGGTTCCGACGTTATATTCACATAGTATTTCTGATCCAACGATGCCTCCTTGAAAACCAGACAGGAGCTTAGTTGGATTTTACTTAAGCCAATGAGTATTTGATTGCGGTGCGCTTGATCTGCTTACAATTGTTAATAAGAGTTTGCTAACAAGTTATTGGGATTGCGACCTACCAATGTTGCTACTTATACGGTAATACACGATGCCATCAGGCCAGCGATAGTCTGCATTTTTTAAACCATTTCTCTGCTCCGGAGTGAACACCATATCACCTTCAGCGTAACCCGAAGTTAGCTCTGGATCGAGTTCAATGCGCGTTGCTGGTGCTCCCTGAATATCCTTGACGAACACAAGCATAAAGCTGAGTATGAAGAACCACTTCATGTTGTCTGTTGAATGGACTAATGCGGAATGGCGTCTAAATGATTGGTTTGTCCAAAGTTAGCAATTATATGGCTAATGAATTTATCTTTATAGCGGATGTTACTGCAGCTCTTTATTTACAACGCCTTTGTTATTAGCCATATGACATTAATTGAGCTTGTGCTTATCTTATCTTTAATTCACTAGAATCGCCACTTTGCTAGGAAGTATTTGCGCGCAAGTGCCTTTAAATAGCTTAGTATACCAACGGTTCTGGGACATTTGTACATGATATTCAGTTTTTTTATATCTATTTTACTCAATTTCCGTCGCTGTCCCATTAGTTTTTCAGCACCTTCCTCTAATGGCATAATTGTCAATTGTCCATTCGTGGAGAAGGCGGTGGGACGGTAATGCATTACACTGCCATAGTCATATTCCTGACCAAAGTTGGTAACTTCAAACTTGCTGTGCTTTCTGAAGTTGCGCTCTTTACCTTCGCGTATGTTCTCCCATTCAATGCGAACGTAGTCATCACGATTCCAGGTGCTATGCTGATGATGGACACCCAAGGCGTGAAGGAACTCATGCAAAATTGTGCCCAGACGGAAACAACCCCGGTTCAGAGGATGGTTCGCTAGATTAAGCCGTTGTACTTTCCCTGAGTAACCCACCCTCGAGAAACAGCCACGACCCTCTGAGGTTACATTCACATAGTAAGGCTGATCGCTAGTTACCTCCTTGAAGGTCAGGCACGAGCTTTCCTCGAGTAGGCGGATGCCACGAATAATATGATTACGATGTTCCTGATCTAAAACACAATGTTGAAATACAATCGAATATAATCACATCATATAACGAATCTTACCTATATAGTTGTTAATGTAGAAGAAAACAACGCCATTTGGCCAGTGAAGATATTCATTGGTCAGACCATTTTTGAACGCTACGCTCGGATGGACTAATGCGGAATGGCGTCTAAATGATTGGTTTGTCCAAAGTTAGCAATTATATGGCTAATGAATTTATCTTTATAGCGGATGTTACTGCAGCTCTTTATTTACAACGCCTTTGTTATTAGCCATATGACATTAATTGAGCTTGTGCTTATCTTATCTTTAATTCACTAGAATCGCCACTTTGCTAGGAAGTATTTGCGCGCAAGTGCCTTTAAATAGCTTAGTATACCAACGGTTCTGGGACATTTGTACATGATATTCAGTTTTTTTATATCTATTTTACTCAATTTCCGTCGCTGTCCCATTAGTTTTTCAGCACCTTCCTCTAATGGCATAATTGTCAATTGTCCATTCGTGGAGAAGGCGGTGGGACGGTAATGCATTACACTGCCATAGTCATATTCCTGACCAAAGTTGGTAACTTCAAACTTGCTGTGCTTTCTGAAGTTGCGCTCTTTACCTTCGCGTATGTTCTCCCATTCAATGCGAACGTAGTCATCACGATTCCAGGTGCTATGCTGATGATGGACACCCAAGGCGTGAAGGAACTCATGCAAAATTGTGCCCAGACGGAAACAACCCCGGTTCAGAGGATGGTTCGCTAGATTAAGCCGTTGTACTTTCCCTGAGTAACCCACCCTCGAGAAACAGCCACGACCCTCTGAGGTTACATTCACATAGTAAGGCTGATCGCTAGTTACCTCCTTGAAGGTCAGGCACGAGCTTTCCTCGAGTAGGCGGATGCCACGAATAATATGATTACGATGTTCCTGATCTAAAACACAATGTTGAAATACAATCGAATATAATCACATCATATAACGAATCTTACCTATATAGTTGTTAATGTAGAAGAAAACAACGCCATTTGGCCAGTGAAGATATTCATTGGTCAGACCATTTTTGAACGCTACGCTCGGCATTATATCACCTTCGATGTAGCCGGCAGTCAGCTCAGGATCAGTTTCCTCACGATCTGCTGGCGCCGCAAAGCAAATATTGTTGTTGCACACAAAGGCAACTAGAAGTATGGCCAAAGCTCTCATGTTTACTACTGAATGGCGTTTATGAGACTGTTTCGCCATTTTAGCCATTTTTTTACCCGTTTGTCGTCAAAGTTTGCTTAGAATGTCGCGAGCTGGTTAACTGCCATTTTAAAAATGTATAACTAGTATTTATGGCTTGGGAATTAAAGCGGCAAAAATCTTCTGACCTTATCAAATCGTTGCGTTTTCTACACAAAATCAGTAGATTTCTGTGAAGAATCAGGTTAGCGTTTTACCTATGCATTTTTACCAGGCTATTATAAAAGGATCTTCGCTCGTTAACTTTGCTCAGCAACGGACTTTTTTTTTGTGCTCCTAGCTCTTTTTAATTTTATGTGCGATTAATTTTGCTATTAATTTCGCGACTCTGTGCAAATAAATAGTTTTGTTGGGTTTGGGTTTCATCATTCATAAATAAATACTTTGTTTGCATTTATTTTGCAAGTACCAAAATACAACAACGAATTGCAGTCGAAGCTCACTCACACAAAAATTAACAAGTCCCCATGGATGTCGTTTCATCTAATCCCGGTCCTTCGGTTTCGTTGGTGGTGAGCAGTGTTGACTTAGTTCAACAAAACAAACCCAATATATCCAAAGAGTCAAAAATTCCATTAGCTGAAAATATAGCTCCGGTTGAAGATATAATCCGAAAATTTGTTGCCGTTCAACCAAAAAACAAATATTTGTTTCATGCTTTCCCCTGATTTGACATCGGACATGGTCAAGGTCTATATTAAGGCCAAATCGAAAGCCAATTTCACGGTGGAAAAATTCAAATGAAATTTTACTAGGAATATCTCGTCATTTAAATCAGTGTTTCAAGTCAAGACTTTTGCTCAATATGTTGGAAAGAATGCAATGCGACCAATAGCAAACAAACAAAAAATAGATTGTCATGGTTTATATAGTTGGGGATTACTTTAAACATTTCCGGGACACTTGTACATTATATTTAGTTTTTTGATATCTGTTTCACTCCATGTCAGTCGCTGTCCCAATAGTTTATCAGCACCTTCCACTAATGGCAAAATTGTCTTTTTTCCATTTTTGGAACATGACATGGAAGTGTAATGCATTACACTGCCATAGTCATATTCCTGTTCAAAGTTGGTAACTTGAAGCTTGGTGTTCTTATTGAATTGACGCTTGCATCTTTCGATTATGTTCTCCCATTCAATGCGAACGTAGTCATCACGATTCCAGGTGGTATGCTGATGATAGAAACCCAAGGCGTGAAGGAACTCATGCAAAATTACGCCCTGACGGAAACAACCCTGGTTCAGAGGATAGTACTGTAGATTAAGCCGTTGTACTTTCCCTGAGTAACCCACAAACCTTGAGAAACAGCCAGGACCTTCTGAGGTTACATTTATATAGTAAGGCTGATCGCTAGTTGCCTCCTTGAAGGTCAGGCACGAGCTCGCCTCGAATATGCGGAAGACACGAACAATATAATCATGATGTTCCTGATCTAAAGCACATTTTTGAAATACAATCGAATATAATCACATCATATAACGAATCTCACCTATATTGTTATTAATGAGGTAGAAAACAACGCCATTTGGCCAGCGATAAAATTTATTGGTCCGACCAATTTTTAACGCTACGCTCGGCATTATATCACCTTCGAAGAAGCCGGCAGTCAGCTCAGGATCAGTTTCCACACGATCTGCTGGCGCCGCAAAGCAAACATTGTTGTTGCACACAAAGGCAACTAGAAGTATGGCCAAAGCTCTCATGTTTACTACTGAATGGAGTTTATGCGACTGTTGCGCCATTTTAGCCATTTTTTTACCCGTTTGTCGTCAAAGTTTGCTTAGAATGTCGCGAGCTGGTTAACTGCCATTTTAAAAATGTATAACTAGTATTTATGGCTTGGGAATTAAAGCGGCAAAAATCTTCTGACCTTATCAAATCGTTGCGTTTTCTACACAAAATCAGTAGATTTCTGTGAAGAATCAGGTTAGCGTTTTACCTATGCATTTTTACCAGGCTATTATAAAAGGATCTTCGCTCGTTAACTTTGCTCAGCAACGGACGTATTTTTTTGTGCTCTTAGCTCTTTTTTAATTTTTGTGCGTTTAATTTTGCTATTAATTTCGCGACTCTGTGCAAATAAATAGTTTTGTTGGGTTTGGGTTTCATCTTTCATAAAAAATACTTTATTTGCATTTATTTTGCATGTACCAAAATACAACAACGAATTGCAGTCGAAGCTCACTGCCTAATTTTAGTAATTCTCCAAAGCGCAAAAAAACCAATGTTGGGCCGTCATCGGGTCCTGTCATGTCTGAAAATCCACCAAACATTCTACAGCTCAAAAATATAGATAAATCACTCTTCTTCTGCCCCAGTACCAAAAATAAACAAGTCCCCATGGATGTCGTTTCATCTTATCCCGGTCCTTCGGTTTCGTTGGTGGTGAGCAGTGTTGACTTAGTTCAACAAAACAAACCCAATATATCCAAAGAGTCAAAAATTCCATTAGCTGAAAATATAGCTCCGGTTGAAGATATAATCCGAAAATTTGTTGCCGTTCAACCAAAAAACAAAAATTTTTTTCAAGCCTTTCCCCTGATTTGACATTAGACATGGTCAAGGTCTATATTAAGGCCAAATCGAACGCCAATTTCACAGTGGAAAAATTCAAATGAAATTTTACTAGGAATATCTCGTCATTTAAAGCAGTGTTTCGAGTCAAGACTTAAGATCTATATGTTGCAAAGAATGCAATGCGACCAATAGTAAACAAACAAAAAATAGATTGTCATTTCAGTTTATGTAGTTGGGGATTACTTAAAACATTTCCGGGACACTTGTACATTATATTCAGTTTTTTGATATCTGTTTCACTCAATTTCAGTCGCTGTCCCATTAGTTTATCAGCACCTTCCACTAATGACAAAATTGTCATTTGTCCATTCTTGGAGTTGGCGGTGGAAGAGTAATGCATTACACTGCCATAGTCATATTCCTGACCAAAGTTGGTAACTTGATACTTGCTGTACTTTTTGAAGTTCTTCGCTTTACCTTCGCGTATGTTCTCCCATGCAATGCGAACGTAGTCATCACGATTCCAGGTGCTCTGCATATGATGGAAACCCAAGGCGTGAAGGAACTCATGCAAAATTGTGCCCAGACGGAAACAACCCTGGTTCAGAGGATAGTACTGTAGATTAAGCCGTTGTACTTTCCCTGTGTGACCCACCCTCGCGGAACAGCCACGACCCTCTGAGGTTACATTCACATAGTAAGGCTGATTCCTAGTTGCCTCCTTGAAGGTCAGGCACGAGCTTGCCTCGATTAGGCGGATGCCACGAACAATATAATCATGATGTTCCTGATCTAAAGCACATTGTTGAAATACAATCGAATATAATCTCATCATATAACGAATCTCACCTATATTGTTATTAATGAGGTAGAAAACAACGCCATTTGGCCAGCGTTTAGATTTCTCGAGCTGACCATTTTTTAGCACGCTCGTGATCATATCACCTTCGAAGAAGCCGGCAGTCAGCTCAGGATCAGTTTCCACACGATCTGCTGGCGCCGCAAAGCAAACATTGTTGTTGCACACAAAGGCTAGAAGTATGGCCAAAGCTCTCATGTTTACTACTGAATGGCGTTTATGAGACTGTTTCGCCATTTTGGCCATTTTTTTACCCGTTTGTCGTCAAAGTTTGCTTAGAATGTCGCGAGCTGGTTAACTGCCATTTTAAAAATGTATAACTAGTATTTATGGCTTGGGAATTAAAGCGGCAAAAATCTTCTGACCTTATCAAATCGTTGCGTTTTCTACACAAAATCAGTAGATTTCTGTGAAGAATCAGGTTAGCGTTTTACCTATGCATTTTTACCAGGCTATTATAAAAAGATCTTCGCTCGTTTACTTTGCTCAGCAACGGACGTATTTTTTTGTGCTCTTAGCTCTTTTTATACCCTGATCCCATTAAAAATGGGAAAAAAGGGTATAATGAATTTGTGCAAAAGTATGTAACAGGCAGAAGGAAGCATCTCCGACCCTATACAGTATATATATTCTTGATCAGCATCAACAGTCGAGTCGATATAGCCATGTCCGTCTGTCCGTTCGTCCGTATGTATGAACGCGTCGATCTCAGATACTATAAGAGCTAGAGACTCCAGATTTGGAACTTAAGCTCGCCTAATCCCTAGGCAGTACAAGTTTGTTTCCGATTTTCGATAACTCCTCCGTTTCCGATATACACATGGGATCGATAACAACAAAATCTTGAATTTGGAAAACTTTGAGATGCAATTTGAATTATAAAACAAAATAATGACAATCTGTGAAATTTTTATCGAAATCGGATAATAAACACCGGAGATATGGGACATTGAAGTTTTGTATGCACTATGCAGTATGCGCGAACACACACACACACATATACTTGCAAGCACTGACTGTACGCGTAAAGTATAGGGATCAGGGTATCTTCTAGTCGGGATTTCTCGACTAGTGCCTTCTTACTTGTTAATTTTATGTGCGTTTAATTTTGCTATTAATTTCGCGACTCTGTGCAAATAAATAGTTTTGTTGGGTTTGGGTTTCATCATTCATAAATAAATACTTTTTTGCATTTATTTTGCAAGTACCAAAATACAACAACGAATTGCAGTCGAAGCTCACTTACACAAAAATAAACAAGTCCCCATGGATGTCGTTTCATCTAATCCCGGTCCTTCGGTTTCTTTGGTGGTGAGCAGTGTTGAATTAGTTCAACAAAACGAACCCAATATATCCAAAGAGTCAAAAATTCCATTAGCTGAAAATATAGCTCCGGTTGAAGATATAATCCGAAAACTTGTTGCCGTTCAACCAAAAAACAAATATTTTTTTCAAGCCTTTCCCCTGATTTGACATCAGACATGGTCAAAGCCAATTTCACAGTGGAATAATTCAAATGAAATTATACTAGGAATATCTCGTCATTTAAAGCAGTGTTTCGAATCAAGACTTAAGCTCTACATGTTGCAAAGAATGCAATGCGACCAATAGGAAACAAACAAAAAATAGATTGTCATGGTTTATATAGTTGGGGATTACTTTAAACATTTCCGGGACACTTGTACATTATGTTTAGTTTTTTGATATCTGTTTCACTCCATGTCAGTCGCTGTCCCAATAGTTTATCAGCACCTTCCACTAATGCCAAAATTGTCTTTTTTCCATTTTTGGAACAGGACCTGGAAGGGTAATGCATTACACTGCCATAGTCATATTCCTGACCAAAGTTGGTAACTTGAAGCTTGGTGTTCTTTTTGAAGTGACGCTTGCATCTTTCGATCATGTTCTCCCATTCAATGCGAACGTAGTCATCACGATTCCAGGTGTTATGCTGATGATAGAAACCCAAGGCGTGAAGGGTCTCATGCAAAATTACGCCCTGACGGAAACAACCCCGGTTCAGAGGATAGTACTGTAGATTAAGCCGTTGTACTTTCCCTGAGTAACCCACCTTCGAGAAACAGCCAGGACCTTCTGAGGTTACATTTATATAGTAAGGCTGATCGCTAGTTGCCTCCTTGAAGGTCAGGCACGAGCTCGCCTCGAATATGCGGAAGACACGAACAATATAATCATGATGTTCCTGATCTAAAGCACATTTTTGAAATACAATCGAATATAATCACATCATATAACGAATCTCACCTATATTGTTATTAATGAGGTAGAAAACAACGCCATTTGGCCAGCGTTTAGATTTATCGATCAGACCATTTTTTAACGCTACGCTCGGCATTATATCACCTTCGAAGAAGCCGGCAGTCAGCTCAGGATCAGTTTCCACACGATCTGCTGGCGCCGCAAAGCAAACATTGTTGTTGCACACAAAGGCTAGAAGTATGGCCAAAGCTCTCATGTTTACTACTGAATTGAGTTTATGCGACTGTTGCGCCATTTTGGCCATTTTTTTACCCGTTTGTCGTCAAAGTTTGCTTAGAATGTCGCGAGCTGGTTAACTGCCATTTTAAAAATGTATAACTAGTATTTATGGCTTGAGAATTAAAGCGGCAAAAATCTTCTGACCTTATCAAATCGTTGCGTTTTCTACACAAAATCAGTAGATTTCTGTGCAGAATCAGGTTAGCGTTTTACCTATGCATAGTTACCAGGCTATTATAAAAGGATATTCGTTCGTTTACTTTGCTCAGCAACGGACGTAATTTTTTGTGCTCCTAGCTCTTTTTAATTTTATGTGCGATTAATTTTGCTATTCATTTCGCGACTCTGTGGAAATAAATAGTTTTGTTGGGTTTGGGTTCCATCATTCATAAATAAATACTTTGTTTGCATTTTTTTTGCAAGTACCAAAATACAACAACGAATTGCAGTCGAAGCTCACTTACACAAAAATAAACAAGTCCCCATGGATGTCGTTTCATCTAATCCCGGTCCTTCGGTTTCTTTGGTGGTGAGCAGTGTTGAATTAGTTCAACAAAACGAACCCAATATATCCAAAGAGTCAAAAATTCCATTAGCTGAAAATATAGCTCCGGTTGAAGATATAATCCGAAAATTTGTTGCCGTTCAACCAAAAAACAAATATTTGTTTCATGCTTTCCCCTGATTTGACATTAGACATGGTCAAGGTCTATATTTAGGCCAAATCGAACGCCAATTTCACAGTGGAAAAATTCAAATGAAATTTTACTAGGAATATCTCGTCATTTAAAGCAGTGTTTCGAATCAAGACTTAAGCTCTACATGTTGCAAAGAATGCAATGCGACCAATAGGAAACAAACAAAAAATAGATTGTCATTTCGGTTTATGTAGTTGGGGATTACTTTAAACATTTCTGGGACACTTGTACATTATATTCAGTTTGTTGATATCTGCCTCGCTCAATTGCAGTCGCTGTCCCATTAGTTTATCAGCACCTTCCACTAATGGCACAATTGTCATTTGTCCATTCTTGGAGAAGGCGGTGGAAGAGTAATGCATTACACTGCCATAGTCATATTCCTGACCATAGTCATCAACTATGTCCTTGTTGTACTTATTAAAGTTGTTCTCGGTACCTTCGAGTATGTTCTCCATGGCAATGCGAACGTAGTCATCACGATTCCAGGTGCTCTGCTGATGATAGAAACCCAAGGCGTGAAGGAACTCATGCGCAATTGTGCCCAGACGGAAACAACCCTGGTCCAAAGGATAGTTCTCTAGATTAAGCTGTTGTACTCGATTTCTGTTGCCCACAGACGAGAAACATCCACCAACTTCTGAGGTTACATTCACATAGTAGGGCTGATCGCTAGTTGCCTCCTTGAAGGTCAGGCACGAGCTTGCCTCGAGTAGGCGGATGCCACGAATAATATGATTACGATGTTCCTGATCTAAAG